>CM072809.1:45167135-45826021 GCA_037013495.1 Hippophae tibetana
ATTTTGGTATTGATTATTATTCAATTTTTGTAGTTGTAACTTAAAAATATTCATATTAGAAAGATATTTATTTATTCAGAAATAAATTTTGTGTACACAAAAAATATAAGATAATTTAATCATTTTAATTTTTTTATCATTTTCTTTAAATTTTTTCTCACTTTCTCCCCTTGTTTTCTATATTTTTTTCTCTTATCTCTTTTTCACACTTCTATTTGTTTGCATAAAATTCTATCTCATTTTTTTCCTATGAAATCCCAAACGCTAAAACCTAACTCTAAATACAATGAATTAAATCAAAAAATTTAAAAGATAAAATAAAATAATACACTTTTTTAATAAAAAATATTAAAAAAGAAACCATCTCTGTCTCCCCCACCCTATTATCTCTTTCTCTCTCCCACTTACTCTTTCGCCCTCTCTAACCCTTGTTGTAACAAATATGTGAAAAACAATGTAAGAATAATATTATTGATATATTAAAATGTATTGATTGGGTTGAGTAGCGAACTAGGTCGTTTTCTTAAAGACGTTTCGCAGTTCTACCCAAACTTGTGCAAGCTAATATAGCCTCATCATCCCTAAGATAAAATAACCCAGAATCTTTGTTTTCAATCTCAGAATTTCACTACATTGATGAAGTACAGAATGCTAAGCCTATAAAGTTTATGTTACTCAGAAAACTCAAAAATTAATTTAGTATCTTCTTCTTTGATATGTAAGAATTATTTCCAATTATCTATCTCAATTGAGAGCTAAGACCCTCTATTTATAATTTGAGAAAATGTGTGATAATTATGATAAATAACGGTCATGTTTGGGTGGAAAAGTAACGACCATATCTGAGTGGAAAAGTAATGGTCATATTTTTTAATCAAAAACAAATTTTCAAAAAATAAAATGCCACCTCACATTATACACACGCACTCAGACTTGGCTCGGCCAGTCGGTCGGACGATGACTACAGTGGCGCGCATATGTGTGTGGAATTTCATTTTCCTAGGTCCTCTTTCCTTCCACAAAAGTGGGTGTCGCTTGGGGCTCAAACCCAATAGTTAATCATTTTCTATCTATACATCTCCTAAGTGATGTAAAATAGTAATGTGAGACAAAATTTTAAGATACTAAAATTTGGAACTTATTCTCATCATTTGTTTTTATTGAAATTCATTTCCAACAATCCTTCACTTGAATTTTATATAAAAATAGTTTTCATCGAGCAACTGATCAATTAAAAATATAAAATTGTCTATCGACTTGAACCATTGCATAGTGTTGATGCTTTATAATATACTAGAGTAACTCGTAGTTTTGAACTCTATCTCTAACAACATTACACACACAACTGTTCCAAGGTGTAGTTCGAAAAGCATGTGCTTTACGATTATACACGTGTATCCCAGTATAATGAATGCTCTAGTAAATTTTGAGACAAAAATTTATAAGAAGCGGCCACACTTCCACATTCATATAGATGAGTCTATTAAGAGTTCTCATGTATCTATGTACTCCACTTCACATAGAGTATATAACTCATTAAAAATTAATAATTAATACATCCTTTCTGTCACTTCAGGACTTCATGCTTCTAACAATATAGAATGGGACTTTTTATTAGCTTGATTAATCTCATATCACTTCATGACTTGTTATTACTCATTGAACTCATTTATTGGGATCTCCAGTCTATAAGTTGGGTTACCATCATAAGTGACTCTTCATTCTAAGGGCATCAGTCTCATTCCTTACGAGGTTTTGAAAACCTTCTTTCTTGGTAATCCTTTCGTCAAAGGATCAACCATTTTTTTATCAGAATGTACATGATCCACTCTTACATCTTTTGTAGAGAGAAATTCTCTAACAGTACTATGCTTACGACGTATCTATCATCTCTTTCCATTGTAATAACAGTTTTGAATCTTTGCAATAACTGCGGTACTATAGTAGTGGATCAGGATTACTGGTATTGGTCTTTCCCATAAAGGGATCTCAGCTAACAGACTTCTTAACCAGCCTACTTCTTCACTAGTAATAGCTAGTGCTATCATTTTAAACTCCATCGTAGATTGAGCCAATATTGTCTGTTTCTTGGACTTCTAAGAAACAACTCCACCAGCAATGCTAAATATATAGCCGCTAGTTGCTTTGGAGTCTTCTAATAGAGTGTTCCAATCAATATCGTTGTATCCTTCTAGAACAACGAGAAATTTTTTATAATGTAATCCAAGGTTCATAGTTCTCTCAAGGTATCTCATGACCCTTTCAATAGAATTCCAATGCTCTATACTAAGTCTACTGGTAAACCTACATAGTAGTCCCATAACATAAGTTATGTCTGGTCTAGTGTCGTTAGTAGCATAACGTAAGCAACCAATGATGCTCACATACTAAGTTTGTCTAACATAGTCTTCGGTGTTCTTGAACAACTTTACACTAGGATCATAAGGAGATCTTTATACCAAGGATTACACTCACTTCTTCGAGATCTTTCATATCAAAGTTAGCACATAACAAAGTTTTCACAATATTCACAATATGAATATTTGACCCAAAAATAAGCATGTCATCCACATATAAACATATAATAGTGCAAATGTCATTTGCTGATTTATAATAAATGCATTTGTCACTTTTATTCATTTTGAATCCATGTGAGATAACTAGATTATCAAATTTTTCATGTCATTGCTTAGGTGTTTATTTTAGACTATACAAGGATTTATCTAGTTTACAAACTTTATTTTCTTGACCTGTGATAACAAAGCCTTCTGGTTGGTCCATATAGATCTCTTCTTCTAAGTCACCATTTAATAAAGTAGTTTTAACATCCATTTGGTGCACTACTAAATCATGGATAGCAGCAAGAGAGAAAAGTACACGTATAATAGTTGTTCATATGACTGGTCAAAAGGTATCAAAGAAATCTACATTTTCCTTTTGCCTATATCCTTTGACTATAAGACAAGTTTTGTACTTTTCAGTAATACCATTAATTTTTAATTTCTTCTTCAGTATCCATTTTCATTTTATGGTTTTGCAACCATAAGATAAGTCTACTAAATACCAAGTTTTATTATACTCAAGAGAGTCCATTTCATCATTTATAGTTTCTTCCCATAAGTTGACATTTAAAGAAGATAAAGCTTTTTGAAGAGTTTGGGGATCTTCCTATCAGGTATAAGCATAAAAATCATACCCAAAATTCTTATAAGTTTGAGCTCATTTACTTATCATAATTTTAGTGTTTAATTCCTCATTTTATTCACTAGTTCTAGTTATAGGTAAACTACTAGAAGACGAGCCCCAACTATTTTTCAATTTAAAAAGAAACTTATATTCATAGAAGTCAACATCATTTGATTTTATAACTATATGATCATTTAAGTCATAGAATTTATAAGCTTTACTATTCATAGTGTATCCTATGAACACACATTCATATGCTCTACTAGAAAGTTTATTTCTATTAGGATCATAGATCTTAACATAGGCTAAACAATCCTAAGTTTTAAAATAAGTTAAGTTAGGTTTCTTATTTTTCAAAATTTCATATGGTGAAATTTTACTAGTAGATTAAGGCACTCTATTTAACACATAGCAAATAGTTAATAAAAAATTTCCCTACCAATGGAAAGCAGTACCAAAGTTTAATAAAATTGCAACAACTAATTCAATAAAAGTTATATTTTTTCTTTCAACTTTGCCATTCATTTCAGGAGAATAAGGCACAATTTTTTTATGAATGATTCCACCAGTTTTATAAAAATTATTGAAAATATTTGAATCATATTCAATGCCTCTATCACTTCAAAACCTTTTTATTTTTCTGTTAAGTTGATTTTCAATTTCAGTCATAAATATTTTAAACATGTCAAATGCTTCACTTTTATTTTTCATTAGATATACAAAAGTATAATCTAAACAGTCATCAATAAAATTTATAGAATAGCGTTTTCCATGTCTTGTTAAATTTCCATCAATTTCACATATATTAGAGTGTATTAAGTCTAAAGGTTCATATTCTCTAACTACTAACTTATGTGAAGTTTTGGTTATTTTAGCTTTACTGTAAAAGTCACATTTTTCAAAATCATTCAAAGATGGTTTAGGAATTAGTTCTAAGGTACTCATGTTCTTGATTATGCATTTATTAATATGACAAAGTCTAGCATGCCAAATATTAAAAGAACTTAACATATAAGCAAAAGAAGAAGCTTTATTAATTTCAACATTGTGGCGTACCCTTTTCCCAACAAAAATATTATTTTTAACTATTGTATATGAGTCAGCCTCTATAGTTTAAGTAAACCCAACTTTGTTAAGAAAATAGCTCGAAACTAAGTTCTTTCTCATCTTTGGAGTATGTAGGACATCCTTCAAGATGACAGTCTTTCTAGAGGTAAACTTCAATTCCACCTTACCAGTACAAGCAACTTTAGTGGAGTGGGAGTCGCCCAATAGCATTTTCTTATCCTTAGACACATAATAAGACTTGAACATGTCTCGATCATAGCAAACATGGTGAGAAGCCCTAATGTCCACCCACCACCCCTCAGATCCACCAACAAAATTGATTTCAGATATCATAGCAATTAGTTGATCTTCGGTAAGGTTCACCTGCAGGGTAGGATGATTCTTGTTCCGATAATTCCTGGCCAAGTGGCCAAGTTTGTTACAACTATAACACATGAATGTGTTATATCTTAAGGGGGTTGATGTCCATTCTATAGAGGATAATTTATGTTTCTATTTTGGTGGTTACAGTTCTAATTATTACTACGATTATGAGTTTTCATATTTCTTCCTTTAGGTTTTAGAATTGCACAAGAGGATTTCTTATTGATATTGTTGTTTGAGACAACGAGTACTTCATCTTTTTTATCTTGTTTTCGGACTTCTTCTTCTATTCTTAGATAGGTTATGAGACTTTCTAAGAAAATTCCTTAGTTTTATGTCTAAGTGTATTCTTAAAATCTTTTCATGTAGGGAGTAATTTATCTATAATAATAGCAACTTTAAATTGTTCATCTAAAGCCATATCTTTAGAAGTTATTTCATGTGCTATCTTTTGTAGTTTGGGTGATTAAGCTTCCACAGATTTACCATCAATCATTTGGTACTTCATGTATCTATTGACAACATACTTCCTTGTTTCAGCTTCCTTAGTGTCGTACTTCTTTTGAAGTGCATCTCAAATTTCCTTAATAGACTTATCAGAATTATAATAGTCATACAAGTCATCAGCTAAACCATTAAGAATAATTTTTTTGCATAGAAAATTATTTTCCATCCAAGTGTCAAAATCCTTTGTTATAGCTTCAGTAGGAAGATTAGGCAATGTTGATTTTTTAGCAGTAAGAACAAAAGCGACATTTTTCATGGTTAAGAAAAATAACATTTTTTTTCATTTTTAAAGTGTAGTCTCTTGAATCGAAATGGTTTGTTGAGATCAACAGTTAACATTTTAATAGACATGGCAAATAGAAATCATCTTAAAATTGTTGGAACAAGTATGTGAAAAACAATGTAAGAACAATATTTCCGATATATTAAAATATATTATTGGGTTGAGTCGCGTACTAGGTCGCTCTTTTTAAAACGTTTCGTGACTCTGCCCAAACTTGTGCAAGCAAACATAGTTTCGTCATCCCTAGGATAAAATAGCCCAAAATCTTTGTTTTCTATCTCGGAACTTTATTGCACTAATGAAGTCTGGAATGATACACCTTTGAAGTTTATGTTGCTTGGAAAACTCAAAAATTAATTTAGTATCTTCTTCTTTGATTTGTAAGAGTTATTTCCAATTATCTGTCTAAATTGAGAGCTAAGTGTTACGTCCCGCTCGAATTACCCCGCAAAATCCAAATAAATGATGCTTGGCTAAAGGATCTAGACTTTTCTGCATGAGAAGGTTCTAGAGTTGCCTAGAGATGTCTAGAAAGAGCTAGAGTTGGATGGACTCAACTCAAGCTTTGAAGACCCTAGAATGTTCTAGAGCACGTTGGAGGCTGCTAGAATGGGCTGGAATATTCTAGAACGTGGTGGATGGTTCTTGAAGGATGTAGAAACCGTTGGAAGCTTACGAAACATCCTAGAATGTGCATGAAGGAACTAGACATTCCTAGAAGACTCTAGAGTTGGTTAGAAGGTTCTAGAACCTTGTGGTATATTGTAGATAAAACAAGAACACTCTTGTATATTCTAGAACTAGAAGAATCTAGAAAGTGGTGGCATAGCCTTAAGCTTAGAGTCATACTATAAATAGACCCATTGGTCTTCATTTGTAATCATCCTTGGAAATCTTGGGAAATTGTAAGATAAACTCTCTCTAGAGCAATACAAAGCATTCTTTTGCAAACTCTCTTTATAATCTCTTTGGAGTTTCATTCGGATTCAAAGGCAGGCTTAGTGCAACAGATGGTGCTAAGTGTCACACGATCACTACTTGAAAAATAAGGTCGTGATAGTTGGTATCAGAGCTTTCGGTTGAAGCATTTCTACCTTTGGCATAATGAAGAACACTAGTCCATCTACACCTAGTGTCGATGTTTCACCTATGGAACGTGGGCGTGAGGAAACTCGTAAACCATCAAAGGAATCTCGAGCCAAGTCGAAAGACATACGCTCTAGCTTAGAAGCACGTGTGGGGAGTGCGCAGGACAGCTTAGGGGAGCTATTCGATAGGGTGGACAACTTGGAGGAACGTTTCAATGGCTTAGAGGTCGAGGATGTGGAGATCCATGCAGCGATCAAGATGTCCCTTAATGTGCTAGATGGCGGATTAAGGCAAGAGATTGATGGGTTAAAAACCGAACTTTCCAAGGTAAGAGATCTTGTCAAAAGAGAACTTGCTAATGTCTTGCTTAGAGTGGAAGACATGGGTGGTGATCTAGCTCTATGTAAGCGGGCTATGGCCGCGGGAACTAGCACAACCATCGTCATTGAGGCTAAGAGGGTGGACGTTCCTAAGCCTAAGACCTTCAATGGTGTTAGGAATGCTAGGGAAGTTGAGAACTTCCTATGAGGGTTGGAACAATACTTTGAGGCTAATGGCATAACAGACCATGCCAGCAAGATCCGAACTGCAGCCATGTATTTGTCTGACATTGCTATGTTATGGTGGAGACGGAGGCATGGAGATGTGCAACGAGTGGTTTTCACAATTGAAACCTTTGAAAATTTCAAAAGGGAGTTCAAAATGCAGTTCTTCCCCGTAAATGCTGAAGAGGAGGCAAGAGGCCAACTATGACGGTTAAAGCAGATAGATAGCATACGGGATTATGTGAAGGAGTTCACAACCTTGCTACTTGAAGTTCCTGACATATCAGACAAGGATGCCTTATTCTTGTTCATGGATGGTCTCCAATCGTGGGCTAACCTTGAGCTCAAGTGACGTGGTGTCTAAGACTTGTCTTCGGCCATTGCGATTGTAGAAAGCTTTATCGATTAATCCACAAACAAGGACAGCTCAAAAGCCATAGATAAAAAGTTTGTTGGAGGAAAGAGTAGGGGAGGCCACAACAAAATTCAGGGACCCAAAAATCATAAAGATGGCTCCTCATTCAAACCACGGGATAAGGGGAAGGGGAAGAGGAACGAGAAGAAAGATCGTGGTGCCTCGAAGCCCCGTGTGACGTGCTTCATATGCGACGGACCACATTGGGCATGTGAATGTCCGAAAAGAAAGGCATTGAGTGCCGTAGTTGCCTCCACACAAGATCAAAATGGAGGTGAGTCAGACGAAGGTGCAAAGATGGGTTCTTTGCGCCTACTTGGTGCAATGCAGAGCGCCCCAAAGACCCCCAAAGGCTTAATGTATGTAGATGCATCCATCAATGGGAAAGTCACCAAGGCTTTGGTCGATACAGGCGCATCACATAACTTTGTTTCAGTGGAGGAAGCAAAGCAACTCGGCCTTAAGGTAGTCCATGGAGGGGGATCTCTCAAAGCAGTTAACTCGGCAACACTACCATTGTATGGAGTTGCTCGTGGAGTTAAGGTCAGTCTTGGTGCTTGGACTGGCCAAGTGGACTTATCAGTGGCGCCTATGGATGACTACTCAGTAGTATTCGACATGGAGTTCTTGGACCAGGTTAGAGCTTTCTTGGTGTCATGTTCAAACTCTATGTGTATCATGGATGGACCAAAGGTTTGTGTGGTACCGACGGACATGATCACCAAACATACGACCCAAGCTCTCTCGGCACTTCAATTCAAGAAGGGATTGAAAAGAGAAGAAGAGAGTTACCTGACCATCTCAAAAGAATACGACGAGGAGGAGGAGTCACCAAAGCCAAGCTTACCGACGGACGTGCAAGTTGTCTGAGATAAGTCCCATGATGTGATGCCTGAGGCGTCACCCAAACGGTTACCTTCAAGGAAGGAGGTGGACCACAAAGTTGAGTTGGATCTTAACACAAGACCATCAACAATGAGCCCTTATCAGGGAGAAAAATCAGAGTCACGCAGCGGAAGCGTGGTGGCTGATGCGCTAATTCGAAAGGCAGAATTAGTAGCCTTGAGTAGGCCAAGTAGTCCTTTGCTGGAAAGGATCAAATAAGGGTTGGAGCATGATGCCCTTGCTCAAAACCTCCTTGCCCTCATCAAGGAAGGAAAGACGAGGCGATTTTGGCTGAGTGACAGACTACTCTATGCCAAGCAGAATCAAATCTTCGTGCCAAAATGGGGGAGCTTAAGGAAAGAGCTTACTAAGGAGTGCCATGATTTCCTATGGGCTGGACACCGAGGAATGAGACGCACCCTTGCTTTGATCAAGTCAATCTACTATTGGCCTCAACTACGAGACAATGTTGAAGCCTATGTGAGGACTTGTCTTGTGTGCCAACAGGACAAGATAGAGCAGCATGCACCCAGAGGGTTGTTAGAACCGCTGCCTATTCCAGAGAGACCATGGAAGAGCATCTCTATGGATTTTATCACTTGCTTGCCAAAATCTGAGGGTTTTGATAGCATCATTGTAGTAATCGATCGCTTCAGTAAATATGCAACATCCATACCTGCTTCAACGGACTACACGACAGATGAGACGACATGGTTGTTCCTAAAGCATGACATGAAGCATTGGGGAATTCCATCCAATATCGTGAGTGATCGAGACCCACGATTTACTGGCAAGTTTTGGACATAATTGTTCAAGTTGTTGGGATCAGACTTGAACTTCTCTACAAGCTTTCATCCCCAAAGTGATGGACAAAGAGAGCATGCCAACACATTTCTAGAGTTGTATCTTAGGCATTTTGTTAGTACCAATCAACATTATTGGGCGAAGTTGTTGGATGTAGCCCAATTTTCTTATAATTTACAAAGGAGCGAGTCTACCACGAAGAGTCCCTTCGAGATCGTCATGGGGCAGCAACCCATGACTCATCATGCCTTGGCCACAAGTTATGAAGAGAAGAGTCATGTTGCCTTCAAATTTGCCAAGGCATGGCACGAACAAACTGAGTTGGCCCGAGCCTATTTGAACAAGGCGTCTAAAAAGATAAAGAAATGGGCTGAAAAGAAAAGAAGGATGGTGGAATTTCAGGAAGGTGATTTGGTCCTAGTCAAACTATTGCCCCAACAATTCAAGACCTTGCGGAAGGTTCACAAGGGGTTGGTCCGGAAGTATGAGGGACCATTTCCAGTCCTTAAACAAGTCGGTAAGGTGTCATACAAACTGCAACTTCCTCCAAAGCTTAAAATCTACCCGGTCTTTCATGTAAGCATGCTAAAACCTTATCATGGAGACAAGGAAGACGTAAGTTGAGGAGAATCCAAGAGGGCGCCTACCGCAGTAGTAACCTCCTTTGACAGGGAAGTGGACTCAATCTTGGCAGTTTGCCTGATCTGGCGTAAAGGTGTACCAAGTTATCAAGAATACTTGGTCAAATGGAAGAATGCTCAGGGTGTAGAGACAAGCTGGGAACCTGAGGATTCTTTGTGGCAATTCAAAGATGACATAGAGGGGTTCAAGCTTGAAGGTGCGACGAGGGCGTCGCAAACTTGAGTGAGGGAAGGTGTTACGTCCCGCTCGAATTACCCCGCAAAATCCAAATAAATGGTGCTTGGCTAAAGGATCTAGACTTTTCTGCATGAGAAGGTTCTAGAGTTGCCTAGAGATGTCTAGAAAGAGCTAGAGTTGGATGAACTCAACTCAAGCTTTGAAGATCCTAGAATATTCTAGAGCACGCTGGAGGCTGCTAGAATGGGTTGGAATATTCTAGAACGTGGTGGATGGTTCTTGAAGGATGTAGAAACCGTTGGAAGCTTACGGAACATCCTAGAACGTGCATGAAGGAACTAGACATTCCTAGAAAACTCTAGAGTTGGCTAGAAGGTCCTAGAACCTTGTGGCATATTGTAGATAAAACAAGAACACTCTTGTATATTCTAGAACTAGAAGAATCTAGAAAGTGGTGGCATAGCCTTAAGCTTAGAGCCACACTATAAATAGACCCATTGGTCTTCATTTGTAATCATTCTTGGAAATCTTGGGAAATTGTAAGATAAACTCTCTCTAGAGCAATACAAAGCATTCTTTACAAACTCTCTTTCTAATCTCTTTGGAGTTTCATTCGGATTCAAAGACAGGCTTAGTGCAACGGACGGTGCTAAGTGCCGCACGATCGCTACTTGAAAAATAAGATCGTGACATAAGGCCCTCTATTTATAGTTTGAGAAAATGTGTGATAATTATGATAAATAACGGTCATGTCTGAGTGAAAAAGTAATAGTCATATCTGAATGGAAAAACAATGGTCATATCTGAGTGAAAAAATAAGTTAAATAAAAAATATTTTGAAAATATAAAATGCCCTCACCTCACACACACTCGGACTTGGCTCAGCTCGGCACGATCGACGGTGTATGCATGTGTGTGAAATCACATTTTCCTAAATCCTCTCCCCTTCCACAAAAGTGGGTATCCCTTAGGACCCAAACCCAATAGTCAATTTTATACATCTTCTAAATGATGTAAAATAGCAATGACGGACAAAATTTTAAGAGACTAAAAGTTGTCGCTTATTCTCATCATTTGTTTTCAATGAAATTCATTTCCAACAATCATTCTCTTTCGTTCTCCTCTCACTTATTGCCTCTCTCCTACTTACTCTTTATTTTTATCTCCCTGCATCTCGTCTCTCTCTTTCCGTCTTACTCATTCTCTCTCTCTCATGCTCGTTTTTTTCTCTCTCAAAATTTTATTTTTATTTATAAAATAATGATGAAAGAGGGGAGAGAGAAAGGGAGAGAAAGAGAAGAGATGGAAGGAGAAAGAAAGAAATAGTAGAGAACGAGAGCGAGAAAGAAAGAGAGTGGGGAAGGGGAGGGAGTTGTTGGTTTTTTTAATTAATATTTTTCAATAATAAAATATATAATTCTTATTTTGTTCTTAAAAAATCTAATTTTTGAAAACTTTGACTTAATTGATCATATTTTTAAATTATAAAATTAAAGGAATTCACTTAAAAATTACAAAATTAAAATATATAAATCATATAGTTATACTACTAGAATGATCACAACCTTTTATTATAATTTATGTTACCTTTGATAACAATTATGATTTTTAATTAAATAATTAATTTTATAATTTTTAATTATTTTGTAAAAATAATGAGAATTGTGTTCGATAAAAATTTATATTTAATGATTTTAAAAAAAATCAAAAAATATTAATAAGTTGTTTGGTAATATTTTATGTTTTATTTTTTTTCTTTTTTAAATAACTTTAAAAAAATTAAGAATTGTTTTTATTATATAAAAAAATTAAGTTTTTAATCATTTCTTGTAATATTTATTACTTAAAAACATATTTTATGAAAATAAAAAAAATTAAAAATTTAAGTAAAAAATTATATTTTAAAGATTTACGAATTATCCCAAATTTTAGTAATAATTCTTTAAAAATGAGAAAACAAAAATTAAAAATCATTATCAATCATTTCATATTTTGCACACACATTTTTATGTTACTAAATATGTGTCGTTAAATCCAAAAATATATTTTTGTAGTGAGGCAAAACATAAAAATGAGGCCTTAAATTTTTAATAAATATAAATTTTATTGATAGATAAAAATTGATTTATAACATTTGGGATTTTTCAAAATATAATTAAATAATTGAATAAATAAAGATGTAAAAGTTACTTTTTTTATAAAATAATCTATGAAAATTATAACTTTATTTTAAATATAATAAAATTGAGATAATTTTTTAAGAAACCCTTCCCTCCAAGGATCCTTTCATTTTTGACCAATTATAGTTTTTAACATATATTCAAAAATTATATTTTAATATATGCATTTAAAAATAACAGGAGTTTCAATAAAATTTAACAACGAACAATTATCAAATGACTAAAATATCATGGTAAATCTTAAATAATAAGTTTTTGATCATGAACATCACTCTTAAACATGACATCCAAAATAAATTTAATTTTAAACATATATTTATATTTGTGCATGAATTAATAATGAAAGACATTTGGCATGGGTTAAAAACAAAAATTGTCCATATATTTAAAAAAATAAAAAAAATATTTGAAATTATCTATCAAACAACATTGTTTATAATTAAAATATAAATAAAACAAATATATATAACCTTAATTTCATATATATATATATATATATATAGAAAAAGGAAACATACTTTTATTAAAAAAAAGTCTCAGAAGATTTCTCTTTAATGTTTATTTATTCTTATACTTTGCATGATATCAATTAATTAAGAAAATAACTAAAGATTATTAAAAAAAATTAAATATATTGATTTAATTATTTAATAAATTTAAATTTTTTTATAGATTATAAAACTAAGTCAATAATTATTCATCTTTTTTATTATTAGTTAATATTTATTAACTTTATCCAATAATAATAATATTATTATAATTATTTATAATAAAAAATATAAGAAATTAATGCATTATTTTAATTACAATAAAAATTATGTTGTGATAATATCGGCATAGTAATAATATTTACTTAAAATATAATAATTTTTTAAATTAATATCTTCTTAAATTTTTATTTCAATAATTATTTATTTTTAAAAAATTTAAAATAAGTATCATCTAATTATTTGTGAATAATAAATGCACCATGCAATATATTCTTTGCGGGCAGGAAGATATATAAAACATCAACAGGTTAAAGTGTAGCTTACTTAATATTATAAGTAGGGTTTATTATTCTCCTATTATAAATCACATATTCAAATACCATCAAATATTGATAATTAAAAAAATATAAATTAATAACTTTTAAAATTTTAACATTTTAATCCTTTATTTTTTTATGCTTATAATTTTACTATTTTACTTTTCAATTTAAAATATAAATTTAATCTAAAATTGAAACCAACTTAAACATATATATATATCATAAAGTCATATATATATCGTTGCAACCTAAATTTTTATTCTATCATAAAGTCATAACATTTATTTTCTTGTTCTATCTTTTCATCACCAACGCAGCAACCTTGTATATATACACACACAAAAGAGTAAAGTGTAAATATTTAAAAATACATGAATAAATTATAACCAGGTGCGGAAGCATGTACTACGTATAGGGAGGAGCTACTACTCTCAACAAATAAAGTTTTACCTACCATATTTATAAAATTATAGATAAATATATCAAAAAATTGAATTATACTCCTACTAAATTTTAAATTTTAAGTTTTTAGTACTCTAAAATCACTATAAATTTAATAATTTGAACATATTTACACTTATTTGAAATACATATAATATTTTTTCAATTAAAAAGAAATAATAAGTAATAAACAAGTAATACTATTTTTTGGCGCCTCATGAATATAAATTCTAAATTCACCACTAATTATAAGGAAAAATAGGTTTAATTGCATGACATAATTGATTCATATATAGAGTCTCATTTTTAACTCACATTAGTAAAAAAAATGTGTATTTTTCTTATAACATAAATAAACATATATGTTTTTTTTTCTTTCTAAAATAGTTAAAAATAAAACCATGTTAAATAAATGAATTATTTATGCATTATAGGAAAAAAATATTAAGAGATCAGAGTAAAAAAATTAAAAATAAATAGTTTAAATCATAAGAAAAAATAATAAAGGAACCAAAGTGTAGAAAGTAATACAATTAGAGATCATTTATATAGTTTAGACATAGTTTTATATATCTCATTGAGTTGTTACACAGTATTAAAAGCCATAACATCCATGAGTTTGGTTGTAAAATCAGATTGTATCGTAGAGTATAAAAATAATATAGTTATGTAAAAATTTAATATGATGAGAGGGTGTAAATCTAAACCATATTAGATACTTAACTTAATCTGTCTAAATTTTCAATTATAAAATTATGTGTATTGATTTTTCTTTCATCTCAAATTAATAATAATATTTTTTTAGTTTTAAAATGTAATAAAAATATGAAGAAAAAAAATTAAATATCGATTTAAATAAATTTTATTATAAAAAATTATTTTATTAAAATATTTATAATGAATTTTGTCCGACTATATTATATAGCTTCTCACAAACACTATACAAACTAAATATGATACAGTTCAATATGGTTCAATATAATATAATTATATTTAATCTATCTAATACGATGTACCGAATATACCCTTAATATTCAATGATATATTTAATAGATTAATACAAGTACTTAAAAAATGAAAAATAAGTTAAGTAGGACCCTTTATAGTATTTGTAATCTATTTTATTAAAAACTACATGCCATTTTTATCTAATTAGTAATTAAGGTTCAAATTGTTCCTATTCTTTTTTGTCTACTTCCCTTTCTCTCTCGTTTCATTTTCTTGAAAAACACATGCGACGATCTCCCACATTGATGATGGTTTCCTCTTCTAATAATCTCTCTCTATTGACTCCATAGAAGACGATGAGTTTCCTTCATTTTCTATAACTTGATGTCGACGATGGAACCAAGCAAGTGACATGATGACTCGGTTTTTGTTCTCAAATATCTCACTAGTGTGATTGTCTTGTGACTCAATTTAAAGTCAAAGTTGAAATCATTGTCATAGGATACATGTTTTATTTTTTGTGTTATATGTATTATATTGATGAAAATATGGGTTTGTGTCTAATTTCTATAATCTTTATTCTTGGATGGGTTGAATTTGTAACTTTTTGTTTACTTATAAGTGATTGATGAGTGTTTTAAATTTTTGGAATCGATGTGAGATAAGAAAATCAAGAAAGAAAGTATTTTCATGACATTCTTTGGAATCACGTATCCTTTGCATTATGTCTACGTATTAATTATACTGATTATCAAATGTTATGCTTCATTTATGTCTTTTGAAATTAGAATTAAAAACCAAAAGCTAATAATTGAATAATTGACTACATGTAAAAAGGAAACTAATTTTAAGAAACTTATGATAGTTAGATACCAATAAATTGATTTTAGATGAATTATACACATTTTTTTAACAAATTTTCTCTAGCTATTTTGAGTGAAATATAGCAAAATCATCACTATTTGGTATTAAATATGTAACGGACATACGACTTAATAAGTGTAGGTACCCCGCCAGGGTAAGGGGAGGTTACATGGCTGGCTTAACAATAGCCTGGACCCAACGAGCTTGGTAAAATATACACTCCGGTCAACAAAGTATCTCATTATCCAACAAAGTATCTCATGGTCCTCCCTCTCCATAAGCGACCCGAGAAAATTACTTAGGAACCTAGATCGACCTATTTATAATAACTTTTCTTTATCTGTATGTAACAACCTAATAATGTAACATTTGTAGCGATCTGCTTTTTGTTTAAATTAATTCATGCGCAATTTTACCACGTGTAACTAGGTCGCTATATACGTACCTTGCCACGTACATGAGATGTAATACATATATATATATACACCCCTTAAATAAGGATAATACAAGATCCAATTCAGTCATCTAAAATTCTACTTGTCACTACAAATCACTAAAATCTTATACACTTAAAAATTCTCTTCAAATAATTGGCGCCCACCATAAGGCCTAAATTTTTTCTAGTTCGTAGATAGCATTTGAGACCTGATCATATACTAAGAGAACTAATTTGTTTTGATTTACACACCGTCAAATGGATAGTCCAGCCATGATTGATGAATAGATAGACAATCCCATTTTATTGGCTCAAGAATTCGACCTCAACGATAAGGCGCCTCCTTCCTTGCCCTTTAGGTTGTTGACAAATTATGATTTAGTAACTGCTTCAGCTAGCGAAAACCGAGTTTTGACCCTTTGCGATGTGGGCATGTCCACACGAGCCATGGGACCTTTAGATACTTCCCTGAATTGTAGTACAGACAACCTTCCATCCAAAAGAGATGCAATGATAAAAGGACTCGAAAACAAATAACAGAACTATAACAAGCCTTCAAGAATGCCAAAGGGAGAATAATAAGTTAAGATCTCGATTAGAACAAAACATATGTTCAGACACATAGAGTTCATTCTACACACCAAGTAGCCCTCAGATAACACGTCAACCCTCTAGAAGGGAACACGTATCTCGTGTCCATGACCCTCATCGACACATAGATATTGAGCAACATCCCCTAATAGTTCCTGATCCTTATTTCATTGTGGGGACCTCCTGATAACTATATTTTATATAGTTATTTTCATTTATTTTATTAATTATAATTGCTATGTTCTTCACATTTTTAGTTAATTTTAGTTTAATAAATTAGTATTTACTGTTTATTTGTTAAGGAATATATTTTTAAGAAAATTAAATAATTTGAATCGAAAACGTACTTAATTGCAAATTTATGTCCAAAAATATAATTTCAAATAAAAGAGTGCTTAATTGCAATTTATAAAAGTCGAAAATATAATTTAAATTAAAATTGGACTTAATTGTAATTAAAGAAAGTTTAAAATATAATTTGAATTAAATTTATGGGTCAAAATGCAATTAAGAATATTTATTTTTTCTACGTAGGGAAAAGAAGCCCACGCGCCATCATCCACGCGCGCAACGTGAGCGGTCCGATCAGACAAGAAACGGTTAGGATTGGCGCGTGTCTTTCAATCCTGACCAAAGCGAATGGGTGCAGGTTTTCTCGTTCACACTGCTCGGTGCGCCGAATGGGGCCCACTTGCTGCGCAGGCCGACGTACAGGGTGGGTCCCATGTGTCTGTTACGCGGTAACCAAAAGGTGTGCTCCCGTGCCACGTGGTCTACATAATCTTCGTGCGCCTCTCCATCCAAGCAATGATACAATGCCACGTGTCTCCAATATTTCTATAGCGAATGAGAAGCGTACACGTGGCATGTGTTGGGTAAACCAAAAGCACAAAAACGGCGCATGTTTCCAGCTACGCCGTTATCTGCCACTTGTCCCACGCGCCATGATTTCATGCGGGGACATCACCTGCAATCGTTTCCCTCCCCTAATAAAATGTTGCCACATGTCCGTATTAATCCTTGCAGCGAATCAGACGCTGATACGTGACACTCGGATTGAAGAAAAAAATAGCATTGGCGTCTCTATTTGATGTCGATTCACGCGTAACAAATTTAATATTTTCTTTCATACGCGTGGATGCGGAATTTAAGAAAAATTTCTGACGCGTCGGTTTTATTTTTGATGTAAATTTTTCACACGTGTCTAAAAAATGTATTATTTTAGACGTATTTTTTAGCTATAAATAGGGGATTTATTGCTGAAAAATAGGAGTTTTGGGAGTTTAGAGTTTGAGATTTTTAGTAGTGTTCGGGGTTGGATTGTGGAACACGTAGAAGCCATTTTTGGCTTCTGTTGTGTTCTACGTGTGCCAAATATTTACGATCCGAAATGATTTAATTTTCTTTTGTTCTTCAACTCATTTTCCTTAACTGTTGTAATTTTAATTTAAATTTATGAAGTAATTTAATTTTTCTAGGGTTGCATTTTATCTAAATTTATGAAGCTTTGATTTTAATTATTTTTGAACGATTTATAAGACGTTCGATTTGTTTATTCTATTTGTGCTTACTACTTTTGATTATTTATGAATTTTATCAAATGATCTGTGGCACTTAAATAAACTTGGAAGAGGTATTTTTGTGTATATTGCTCATGGATAGAATGATATGTATGATGAAGGATAGGAATATACCCTAATTGTATGTGTGGCCATTTGAGAACTTAGAACTTAATGAATCTTTGTGAATTTAATTCTCATAGGAATATAATGAATTAATTACGAGGTGTGTCTATACGGAGCTCGGAAGAGATGTATGGATAAAATTAGAAGTTTTCGGTTGACAAATTAAATGTACTAAAAAATATAAATCAAGAGAAAATAACATGATTCTAGTGGATTAATTTGGTGAAAAACTGCAATCCTAGATTTCTTTTATTTTGTTATAAGAAACTTTTCTTAAACTTTTTTCCAAATCAATGACTGTTTTGGATAAAATCAGAGAGAGATAATTTTAGTACTCAACAAACTGTAGTAACAAAACTCCGTGGAAACGATAACTTACTTATCAAATATTATTACTTGTGACCGTGTATGCTTGCACATTTTATATTCTCCAAAAGAGACAACACCTCCCAAGTAAATCCTCTCACTTAAAAACCTACAATTCAACCAATTCATCCTTATAACTCAGGCGACGAATTGGACAAAAAATTAAAAGAATGGAAGAAAAAATGTGGACGAGAGTTAATGATAGGCTCAAAGGGTAGGAAAATTCAAAGTCGTGGGGTGATATTGAAAATGTTTGCAATCAGTTATCTATGTCACCTTTCTCGGATATCATTGAGTTAACGTTGCCTCCGCCAAAGTTTAATATTCCCTAGTGTCTCGCATATAAAGGAACCAAGGATCCAATGGCACATGTTCTTCAATTCAAAATGGCCATGGAAGTAGTGAGTCTATCCGAAGACAAGCGAGAATCAATGTATTGCAAGCTATTTACGGCCACCTTCCAGAACTTGGCCCAACAGTGGTTCATGGAGTTTCCCCTAAGAGTATTGTTAGCTTTGATGTTCTGGTCAAAGTATTCGTTACTAACTACGCCTGTAATAAACCAATCAAGAAAGAGTCTCATCACTTGTTCTCAATAATCTAAGAGGAATACGAAACAATTGAAGCCTACATGCGGAGGTTCAAAATGGAGAAGATGGAGATCAATCAATGCCCTGATTCTATAGCCATTGAAGCCTTTCGAAAGGGAATCAAACGTGATAATGTTATCTTTATAGAATCGACAAAAAATACACCATGCTCTCTCGAGGTAGTGTATGAGGAAACTCAAAAATGTGTTAATGTAGAAAGGGAAATGAAACCAAGCAAAGGTTTGGTCAATAGAAACCTGAGTAGGACCGATCCCATTAAGAGAGAAGAGAATAAAAGGTCGGTTGGGGATAAATGCCCTAGTTTCCTCCTCTTCAAACCCATCCTAAGGTCGAGAGACAACTTGGAGACTTGGGGTCGTGCCTTATTGATAACTGTATTTTATATAGTTATTTTCACCTATTTTATTAATTAAAACTGCTATGTTCTTAATGTTTTTAGTTAATTTTAGTTTAATAAATTAGTATTTACTATTTTTTAAATATTTTAATAAAAATTAAATAATTTATATCGAAAACGTACTTAATTGCAAATTTGTGTCCAAAAATATAATTTCAAATAAAAGAGTGTTTAATTGCAATTTGTAAAAGTCGAAAATATAATTTAAATTAAAATTGGGCTTAATTTTAATTATTGAAAGTTTAAACATTTAATTTAAATTACCAAAAGGGCTATATTGCAATTAAACAAAGTTTAAAATGTAATTTGAAATATATTTGTGGGTGAAAATACAATTAATAAAAGTGAGTTTTCTGCGTAGGTGAAAAATTCCACGCGGCATCATCCACGCTTCAATGTGGACCGTTAGATCAACGTAGAAACGGTTAGGATGCGTGCGTGTTCTTCAAACCCGACCAAGGAGAGTGGGTGCAGAATTCCTATCACGCGGCTCGGCACCCGAGTGGGGCCCACTAGCCGCGCAGACTGGCATGCAGGGTGGGTCCCACATGTCGGCTGCGCAGAATTCCCCGAGGCGAATCGCTCACCGTTGGATCCGTTGAACGGTCCAGATTGAAGCACGTGGATCCAGCTATCGCGCATCGAGTCGCTACTCGACATGTTCCCGTGCGTTGCGCTCCATCGTTTCTCCACGAGCCCGACCTGCCCGTCCAATGAAACACTGCCACATGTCTCTGAATTGCTCGCAGCCAATCACATGGTGACACGTGGCATGCGTAGAAGAAAAACAAATTAGAAACGCGCAGAATTGTTTTCACGCGTGATATTTTTTTATTCCCCCCCATTTATTTGTGTCCCCCGCTAATATTAAAAAAAATATAATAATAAAAAAAAATTGAATAGTGGGGGGATATATGTAACGGGAATTTTTCATTTGTATGCGTTTTTGTTTTTGGTTTTGTTTTTAGTTTTTTTTTTTTTTTGTAGAAATCTCTTCTTCTTCGTTTCTTCATTTTATTTTGAGCAGAGAGTTTTCTCTCAAATTTTTGAAGGATTTTCGAGCTCTTTGATTTGTTTTAATTATTTCCTCTTAAGAAGTTTCCATTTTTCCCTCTCTGCGTGTCTCTTTTACACGCAAAAAATTTTATTTTGACATTTTTGTTGTGTATTATCTTAGGGAAATTACAGAGAAAAAGGTTGATGAAGAAGAAGGAAATGGAAGAAATTATTTTTCATTGAGGAATCGTGAAAGAGTTTCTCCTAACTCATTTTCTTTTAATTTTTGTTTCTCTGCAATGTTTTATTTTGGTTGTGTTGTAATTTTAATTTCTGCTATGAACTAATATATTTGTTCTAGGATTGCAGTGTTACGTAAATTATGAAACTGTTTTAAGTTGTTTATTTTACCTGCTTTAAATGTTTTTAATTATCGGAAGATTAATTAACTGATATGTGACACTTAAATAAACTTGGAAAAGGAATTTTTGTGGGTTGCTCGGGATAAAATAACGTATATACATAAGGGATAGAAATATACTTTTATTGTATGTGTAACTTTTTGAGAACTCAGAACTTAATAAATCTGGTTGAAATTAATTCTCATAGGAATATAGTGAATCATTTTAACTGGATGTGTCTGTATGGAGCTTGAAAGAGATATATGGATAAATTAGGAGTTCTTGGTTAACAACTTAAAACATAAGAACATAAATCAAGAGAGAATAAAATATTCAAGTGAATTAATTTGGGTAAACTGCAATACTAGAATTTTCATAAAAATTGTTAAAAAGAAACAAAAATATTGATTAAGTCAAACTGCATAAAATTATTGATTGTTTGAATAAAATTAGGTTTAAATAATTTTAGTAATTAACAAGAGTTGGTAACATTTCTCTGTGGGAACGATAATTTATTTATCATATTATTACTTGAGACCGTGTATACTTGCAAGTTTTTTGTGTGTTGTAAAACACATAACACTTATCTCCCTTTCGAGGACCCCCCTTATGCGTCACATTGGTTGAAGCAATGCATCGAATGGAGCGTCTCAACAACGTCAACTGGTCACCCGCCATAAAAGCTCCGTTAAGAAACCCCAATAAGTATTGTGTGTTCCATAGGGACACGAGGCATTGGACCCAAGATCATCGCCACCTGAAATGGGAGATTGAGCACCTCATTTCAGAAGGATACTTAAGGGACATCATTGATAAAACCAAAGCCCCTCAATAAGAGGCTCAGAGAGACAACCCTGATCAAAGGGTCAGAGTGCCAACCAACCCGATTCATAGGGAACCAAATAGAGTAAACCCTATACCACTTGGTAATGTACGTATAATACACACCATTTATGGAGAACCTACCATGGCCGGTCATACCAGCAATTCCAGGAAGAGGCACACAAGAGAGGCCCAAGATACGGGGCGTTTGGTCTATAGTCTAAGGCATAAGGCCCAGTTTACCTAATTACTTTTGAAGGTCGAGAATGCCTACCTCTCTATAATGATCCTTTAGTGATCACTGTGAGAATAGCTCATTATGAGATGCATTGAATATTAGTCAAAAATGATAGCCCATCCGACCTCTTATACTTGTTTGCTTTGCTCGATATGGGTATAGATCCTAGTGAGATCACTCAACAAAAAATTTCGTTGGTTGGATTCAATGGCATTGTAACGATGTCGATAGGTACTATACGTCTACCTTTGTCAATAGAAGGCGATATAATCTTGATAAACTTTGTCGTATTGAACACCCCCACACCTTATAGTGCAATTTTGGGCAGCCCATGGATACATAAAATAAAAGTGGTGCCTTCAACGTACTATCAACTAATTAAGTACCCTACTAGTGACAAGGTAAGACAAATTGAAGGGGAACAAGATAGGGCACAAATTGTTACAATGCCGCTATGAAGAATGTGTTACCTAGTCTTCAAAATAGCAATTAAAGAGCGAAGGTCATCCCGACAAAATTAATAAATTGCGTACAAGTCAGCATATTACGATGGAAGTCCACGGTGAATATGAAGTGGTTCATATAGGGAAAATGGAGAATGATCAATCCATGAAAATCAATTCTGAGCTACCTTCTCCATTCAAAGCTGCTCTTATTGATTTCTTGAAGAATAACATGGATTTGTTTGCTTGGAAGCCTGATGACATGCACGACATCGACCCAAATATCATCTTCCATGAGTTATGCCTTGATCATACAAAAAAGTCGGTCCAACAAGATTTTCCAAAGACAAGAATGAGATTATCAAAAAGAATATTGAGTCCTTGAAAAGTGTAGGCTGGGTTCGCGAGGTCATGTACCCAACCTAGCTATCAAATGTGATATTAGTGAAAAAAGTAGGAGGTGAGTATAGAATGTGAGTGGATTTCACTGAATTGAATATGGTGACTCCAAAAGATTGTTTTCCTCTGCCAAATATCGACCAATTGGTAGATTCCATGGTTGGGTTCGAATCAATGAGCTTTATGGATGCTTATTCTGGCTACCATCAAATCCAAATGCATCCTAGAAATGAAGAAAAAATAGCATTTATTACAGAAAAAGGGACGTTTTGTTACACTAAGATGCCATTTGGTTTGAAAAATGCCGGTGCTACCTATCAAAGAATAAGGAAAAAAATGTTCCAAAACCAAATTGGATGAAACATGGAGGTATATGTCAATGACATGATGGTCAAAACCAAATGTGCCAAAAACCATATCTTTGACCTTAAAGAGGTATTCATTATAATTCAAAATTATAAAATGTGTCTCAACCCAAAGAAGTGTATATTTGGGGTGGCCTCGGAGAAGTTCTTGGGGTACTTAGTGACATCTAGAGGCATAGAAGTCAATCTAGATAAAATATCGGCCTTGGTCAACATAAAGTCCCCTTGTTGCCTCAAGGAAGTTCAATAGTTGAACGGACGTATCGTAGCTTTAAGTCGCTTCATTTCTAAGTGCACCAAAAAATGTCTACCATTCTTTTGATTATTGAAAAAGAATATGGAATACCTTTGGGACAGTGAATGTGAATGAGCCTTTCAATCCATTAAGGATTACTTGGAGAAAGCACCTATTTTGGCTAATCCTATGGCAGGAGAAGATTTGTATATGTATATGTATTTCATAGACAAAGGCATCAGTGCCATATTGATGGTCGATAGAGAGGGAACCCAACACCCGGTGTACTCCCACATATGTAGTAAAGTCAACCATTGTGGATGAAGCACCTCCCCCCGAGACAGAATTATGGAAGATATATGTGGATGGAGCAAGCAATTCACGAGGGGCATGAATTGGAATCATAATATTCACCCTAATGAGAGGTCTAATATAACAATGCCTTCGAAGCACTTTCTAAGAAATTAATAATGTTGCTGAGTATAAGGCCTCACTATTGACGTTATAACAATTAACAGGTCTTGGAGCTAAGAAGGTATTAATCCATAGTTGCTTGTGCCTGGTGGTAAACCAAGTCAACGATGACTTTGAAACAAAGGAAGAAAGAATGAAACTTTACGTACAAGAGGTGAAGAAAGCGAAAGCCATATTTGAAACTTTCAAGATCAAGTAAATTCCTCGAGGAGGAAATGCCCATATTGATTCCTTGGTTATGTTGGCGTTTGTGGTGAATTCAGATTCAAAGAGAGTCATCCTGGTCTCCTGTTTTTTGAGACTTAGCATTGGCACAAGTGAAATAAAAGATCAAACATAGTCGAACGCCATGTCTATGACTCATATGTCTTGGTTAAAGCCATATACAGACTACCTTGTCAACGGTATTCTCCCAGAAGACAAACACTTAGCTCATAAGCTTGTAACGAAAGCAAAACACTATGTCGTCATCCATGAGGTCTTATATAGAAAACATTATGGTGGCCCATGGTTGAAATGCTTACCCATGGTCGAGGCTCAGGTGGTCTTGAGCGACATACATGAGGACCAATATGGAGCTCATTATGGAAGAAGAACTCTTTCACAAAGAATTATTCGACAAGGTTACTATTGGCCTACCCTTCTCAAAGATTACATCTCTTATGTCAAAAGGTGTGATAAGTGTCAAAGACATACCAATGTGCCACATTGGCCGAGTGCCGACCTGAAATCTATTGTTAGCCCATGGTTGTTTTAGAAATGGGGTTTGGAAATAGTAGGACCATTGCCTATCGCCTCAGGCCAAAGAAAGTTCCTTATCGTGGCGACTGATTATTTTACTAAATGGATAGAGGTGGAACCTTTAGCTCAAATCCAAGAAACAGATATGGAGAAATTCATATGGTGTAACATCATATGCATATATGGATTACCTCGCAAACTAGTCGTTGATAATGGCAAACAGTTCACCAGACAAAAACTAGTATCTTTTTACGATGAGAAGGGTATCAAATTATCTCATTCCACTCTTTACCGACCACAAGCAAATGGTCAAGCCAAATCATCTAATAAGACACTCATAAATATACTATGGAAACGTTTGGAAGGAGCTAAAGAAAAATGGGTTGATGAACTACCCGAAGTTCTTTGGGCCACAAGGACTACTCCCAGAACGTCAACAGGAGAAACCTTTTTCTCCCTCGTTTATGGCACTGAAGAAGTCATACCCCTTGAGATACAAGAGCTTACCCTCTGATCCAGTATCACGCAAGATGACAATGATCATTTAAGATGGGAGGACTTGCTGTTAACTAAAGAAAAAAAGGAAGAAGCCTTGATAAGACTTGAGTCGTAAAAAAGAACACTCCAAAAGACATATAATAAATTTGTTAAGCACAAGAGCTTCAGTATTGGGAAATGTGTTTTGTGAAGAGCTTTAGGCAACAAAGTTGAAACTAGCATAGGAAAATTTGTCGTAACATGGGAAGGTCTGTATCAAATATACGATATCACCCATACGGGCTCTTATTTGATAGAACATGACGGTATAAAGAAGAGCCTGAGTTGGAATGGAGAACTCCTCAAAACATACTACATGTAAAGTTGATGTTTTATATATAACAAGCACAATATCTTTTGATTATTTGTTGAATTTATTTTATGTCCCAAATTAGAAGTAGTTGAACGACCTTCTCGTTTGGGATGCAAGATTTATCCTATGCCTCATGATTGGAAGTTGATTCCCCTGACCTCTCCACTTGAGATGTGAAATAAATTCCAAGGAGCACATGCAAGGGAATGGATGCTCACCCTTGCATGATGCAGACCTCATATAACTTTTTAATGAATCCCCAAGTTAGTAGTAGTCAAACGACCTTCTTGCTTGGGATGCGGGATTCATCACATGCCTCATGATTGGAGGTGGAGTCCCCTAACCCCCCCCCCCCCCCACTTTAGAAGCAAAATATACCCGAAAGAATACATACATGGCATGGGTGTTCACCTCTCCATACCACATATCTCAAACATCTTATTTTTTGCCCTTAAGTTGGAAAATATCATTCAACCTTCTCGCTTGGGATGCAGGACACATCCTATGCCTCATGATTGGAGGTAGAGTCCCCTGACCCCTCACCTGAGATGTGAGACATGTCTTATGCCTCATGATTGGAGATCTAGTCCCCTGACACCCGCACTTGAGACGCCGACCACAATATTTATCATATTACAAGGTAAGTATAAACTCTAGGCACCACTTCATTATTCAAGATAGGAATAAAGAACAAATAACAGGAGTTATAACGATTACCAAATCAATAACGTGATTTGGTATTACAAATTATTGCTAGCATTATTACACATAAATATTGCATTCTTTCGTGATAGGAACTTCATGGCTATTTTTTATCAAGTGCCTTGTGTTTCCAATATTCAACTAGTTTTCTTCTTTGTATCTTTCCTGTTCAAGATGTGACAATTTCAAATCTTCATGCTAGTGTGCTAACTCTTGTTCTAGGACTTTACAACGAGATTTCAACATGCATAATTCTTCATTCACGAATTTGGTTGCTTCCCGACACATTTCAACCTCTTTTTCTAAATCTTTCACCAAGGCTATGGCTTACAATAAAAAACATGTCGCATAGAGTAAAAATAAATTGACATTGCCATGAACTTTTACATCAAAAGTACTAATAGAAAAATACTTACGTCAAACATATGCCTCTCTAGCATATGCTACATCCTTCCTCCCTCTCTCTTGCGAGCTGTATAGATAGATGGGTGATCTTCGGGCACCAAAAAATGATGATATAATTCCCTCTACGCACGAGGAACATTAAACATTCCACTTTTGAAAAGATCATTAATATTGCTAGTCTTACCCTTCTCTTTTTTCAGAGGATATATACTATGCAAATGGTTAATACCTTCCCTTAATGAAGACAACCCCTTATTCAAAGGTAATTTATCAACACATGATCTGCTCATATGTAGAGGAGTAGACACCCCACCTTGAGCTGACTTAGAGAACATTGGACATTTCTTATCTTTTTCTCCCCTTCCTACTTTGGGGTAGGCCTGGTTAACCTCCTCGTTGTGAGTAGGAGAAACAACTCATTTCCTCCTATCAGGTGCAACTTGCATAGTGAGTAAGGTTGTTTGATTCACCTTCTTGCTACAACAAGGAACATATCATTCCTCTATAATAGGGAGTACTTTTACGGATAGCGATGACCTCGTTTCAAACAAATCATCCAAGTTTACTTTGCTATAATCCATCCATATAATTAAATGGCCTATGATGAGGGGATGAATTTTATCAGGTCACCCAATATTATTCCTAAATTCAACCTATATAAACGTGACCTCAAATGCTCAGAGTTATGTGTATTGCGTGAATGATAAGTGAAAACAAAACATTTCAATCAAAACTAATATATAGAAGTAAACAGCCACATTCAATAAAGTCAATTTCAATTCCCAAAATATTCAATTACACTTGACTTTACAAAATAATAAGATAAATCCCTCACAGGAGCGACCTTTATATTACAAGGTGAAGCTTGCGAAGTAGCAGTTCTAGGTGCCTTGGACCTACTATTTTGAAAAGTTTGCATCAAAGCTAAGTAAGGTGCAGTCAAATCTAACTTTTCAACCTGAATCCTAAGATTTCTCACCAAGAAGTTGACACCATTGTGATAGGCTTTGATGCATTTTTCCTTCAAAGTGTCCACCATCGTAGACAACGAGCTAACTTGGCTTGACATGGCGACCAACTTCTCTTAAAGAGCGCAATTTTTCTCCTCAACCTCCTTCGAAATCTATTCAAAATGTCTGGCCAATTCCCCCCTCTCGTAATAGTAGGAATAAGCTTTTCGTAGCTTATCCACCTTATCAACAACCTCATTCTAAAGGTTAAAAATCCTTGTATCTTTTTTGGCCATAAGAACATATTTGTCTTTTCCATCTTCTTGTACTTGGCTATTTGTAGGTGATTGGCCTGAACCTCGTGCTTGTAGCCTTTGAGGGATAGTTCGCCCTTTCTCACCAAGCACACCACCTACGTATAAAATCAATAGAAAAAAAGGGGCAATGAACATGTACCTCAAAGAGACAATCTCCAATTAACTCCCCATGGGTGCCCCCTTCACTCCTGTGAGCCACTTTAACTTACAACCTCTCAACATCTACCCCAAAATGTTGAAATAGATCTCTTTTAAGATCCGTTCGCCCAAAAATCCCCTCACTGAAGTACGTGACAAGGGTATCTAAGACCACTACATCCTTCATCATGACCTCGTCAAATTTGAAGTCATCCATATCTATAGCCTCCATTTTAGGAGTATACTCTTCCCCGACCTTCCTCTTTTTTGAAACCTTAAGTCCTTGAGGTAAGGATGAGCTCGGATTACCTAACGTTGCTTGAGGTATTATGACCTCGAAAGTTGGAGCAACCTCCAACTCCACGAAGGGATCTTCATCCCGAGTTAGGGAAGGGGACATGGGTTCCAAGCGAGGGTACATGGGAGTGATGAGTGCTCAAAAAGCACTAAAATTACCATGATTTTATGCACATTAATTGATTAAAAATATATATATTTATATGTTTTATCATATATTTATATAAATTTGTCTTTTTTGGAATCACAGGTATTTTTATTGTTTTTCAGGTATTTTGGCTTAAAAATGTAACTTAAAGACTCAAAGAGGAATACTGGAAGCAATACATCACAAATATATTAATAAATAAATGGGGAAAGGTCAACAAATATGGAAAAATTGGACAAAATAAGTCAAAAAGGTCAAAAATGTCAAAAAAGAGAAAATCGCACTGCCGCGTCGCCCTGCACGCCCAGCTGCCCAGCCGCGCGCGCCTGCTCCCAAATCCACGCGCGCCCCAGCGCGCTGTTACTGTTCACGCGTGCACCGACGCCCATTTCGCCCCATTTTTCACTTGCAGGCGCCCCCATGATGTCATCAATGACCTCACCATTTGCACTCCGCGTTTTCACATTTTTTTAACATTTTTTCACTCACTTTTTCTCTCCATCCTCACCTATAAATACCCCCTTCCCTTCACTTCTAAACACACCTAAAAATCATTCTTCTCTTCTCTTTTTGAGAAGAACTAGTTATGTTTTTGTAATTTCTTAGCTTTTTGATTCAATAAATGGGAGTGCAAATTCCGCTTAGAGGTTTTCTAGCAACGGGAATAGCATCGAAGTTCTGTAAGGATTTTATTTTCTTTACAGTTATTTTTTATGCTTTATTCTTACATGTTATATTTAATTTGTCTGTGATTAAATTTAACTATACTAGCTGTTTATAAACATGATGTAATAATAACGTTGTTATGCTTACGAAATATTAAATAGGTGAAAATCTCTAAAATGAATTGATTTTGTTTTTATTCAAGATTATATATTAAGAATGTTAGAGAGAAATATATTATTTTTCATTACAAACTTAAAACTGAAAATTAGATTTTAAGGTTTAGTTATCCGGTCTAATTTAGAGTAGTGCTCTTTTATTTGTTGGTACAATCGCCCGGTAGTTAGAGTGAAACTCTATTTCAAAAGTTTTTATAAGAATTATTATGTGAAAATGTATTGACAACATGTTTTCAGTAGTGGTTTTAAAACTTGAAAGTTAGTACTCGAATAATTAAATTCTTATGTTTAATTTGGACACCTTGAATAAAGTTTAAATTGTCTAACCCCACTAAAGGTGACATTTAAATGGTTCATTTTCAATCTCTTAAAAAAAGGAATTAATTTAATTAACCAAATTAGTTATCAACCCCACCCATAGGTGTTAATTGATTTGTTTAGTTAACAAAGAATATCTAACCCCACCAAAGGTGGTATTCATATAAAAAAGAGAGAATCAATAAAATATCAATTTATATCTTTAATAACCTAGATAATATGAGCAAGCATAATTAATTTAGTTATTATATCCATAAATACTCCACTATTATAAATGATAAAATTTGCATAAATATTTATTGAATCTGTATCTATGTTTATTTTTATGTTATTAGATTATATTTATTGAATCTGTATCTATGTTTATTTTTATGTTATTAGATTAGAAACACAAAAACCAAACTATCGTGACAGGATGTTTAGGATTTAATTTCGTTTTTAAAAGTTTGAATAATAAATTAAAAACCACATTCATTCCTTCCTTAGATCGACCTTGGGAGTATACTTATCATTTTTAATCAATTAATGTGCATAAAATCATGGTAATTTTAGTACTTTTTGAGCACTCATCAGGGAGCCAGATCCTGATGCCCCTAGTGTCGATAAGATCTTCTAAGTCCATATGTGAGTAGTCCATACCTGCAAAAAAGATATATACATTAGTAACCTTACCAGAATTACGAGTTGAAAAATCACCTCATAAATAGGAAATGACCTTGATATTCGTTTGAATAATCTTGCTATACCCCAAACTTTTTCAAGCGAGCTACACTCAAGATATTGCGATAACTTTCATATGAGGTGTTTTGTAGCTCGATTCGCCTTATCTTTTCTTTACCACCAACATCCTAATTTACTTATTAGCTCGCTAGCTCGAGGTTGCGAGGTGTTAAAGTGGTGGTTCTAGGTATATCGAACCAGAAAATCCACCTTATCACCCTAGATGTTCCCGACGATGTAAAAATACTTATCCTTCTAACCGGTGCTACTATCGGGGAGTTTGAGGTGCAATCTATGGCCGATGGCACAAGATATATACACCCTCCATTTATCTACACCATTCTTCTTTAAATAATACAAACACCTCAACTTATCACCAGTGAGTTCAATTCCATTTTCCCCAGTGACCACCGAGAGACATAAGAGGGTTTCCCATCCATTTGAATTTACTTGGGCAAAATTTATGTCAAATGTGCTCAAGGCACATGATACTAATTTAGGAAAGGGGCAGTGGAGACCTATTTTGAAGGCTGCTAGATGAATCACTCACCACCCCGGAGGAGGATCATCAGCATCACATAGGTGGTGAGGTACTAGCATTATACCTACATGAGTTGGGAAGTCATACGTCTACCTAATCTCCTCCAAATTCTCAACTGTTAGGACACTGGGCATCTTTTCAATATGATGCTTGTCCTTAGTTCTATGAGTAGGCTCACCCTTATTTCCCTTTTTCTTTTTAGGGCGAGGTACTTTGGTGGATGCGGACACGGGGATCCTGATAACAGGAATTGAACCCCATGAAGATAAGGTAGATACCACCTTGGATCCTGAGGAAGTAGGAAGAGAGAGAATTCCTTCCTTAACGGTCCTCGGAATAGGCTTGTTGTCACTACTCCCTATCATCTTAGGTTGTTTGGTTTGTAACGACCCAAAAGGTACACGACTTGATCCAAGGGATACATTTTTTGATGGGTCTCATTTCGAACACCTATCCACTTCTTTTCCCTTACGAGACATAAAATAGGAGTTAAAAAGATGAATAATGAATTACCTAAATAATGAGAAGATTGTTTGAATCGAGAAGTAAGGATATAATAAATGACCTGATTTCCAATATATGTCGCTATATGATCGAGCTGAAATCCCTACCAAGTAACTTTTAAATGGTCTTATCAAGGAAAAACACGATGTCCGAATAACTAGCGAGCTAAAATTCTTTGAAGATAAATTTACTAAGTTAAAACAAGTAGGATAAAAGTAAAGTTTCTCCACTATTTATAAAGAAAAAACGAGAACCTGAAAGGTCTTAATCAGAATAAAATTAACTAAAAGAATATTATTCGTGATTAAAACAACCTTGCGACCAGAAGTTGTATTGTCTGAGTGGTCGTTATATGCTAAGATACATTGAATCGATTAATTTGGGTAATTTAAAATAAAAAAGACGACTAAATAATATTCCCTTGACTTCTCAAAATCAAGAGAATATGAGAATTAATGTTTGGTATTAAATATGTAACATACATATGACCTAATAAGTGTAGGTACCCCGCCAGGGTAAGGCGAGGTTACAGGGCTGGCTTAACAATGGCCTAGACCTAACGAGCTTGGTAAAATGTACACCCCGGTCAATAGAGTACCTCGTTATCCAACTGCAAGGTCATAGATGTCAAGACTTGGTAAAAGTACAAGATCCCGATGTGATCATGGTCCTCCCTTTCCATGAGCGACCCGAGAAAATTACTTAGGAACCTAGATCGACCTATGTATAACGACTTTTCTTTATCTGTATGTAACAACCTAATAATGTGACGTTTGTAGCAATCTGCTTTCTATTTAAATTAGTCCATGCACAAATTTACCATGTGTAACTAGGTCGCTATATACGTACCCTGCCACGTACATGAAATTTAATACATATATACATATATATATATATATATATATCCCTTAAATGAGGAGAATATAAGATCCAATTCAGTCATCTAAATTTTTATTTTTCACTACAAATCACTAAAATCTTATACACTTAAAAATTCTCTCAAAATAGTCATTATCTAGTTAAGTGGCTAAAATGTATTGGACATACATTCATTTGATTATGGTAAATTGAGCAATTGTATAGTTGAGTTATCAGAAGTTGGACAAATGTCTAACTAAAAATCAAGAGCCTTCAAATTCTGTCAAATTTTGTTCCATCGAATGGAGTCACCAATCGTTTAAATTTAATAAGTTAGATAACTGTCTAGTTTAATTGAATATGTTTCCACTTTGATTCTGACGATTAGGGTCACGTGTTGATTAAAATTTGGTTAATTGGACATGTGTTTAATTTGGACATGTGTATAACTCTACTTCGGTAAGTAAGGTTACCAACTAACCAAACTTTGATTTGTTAAACATGTGTTCAATTCAATTTCGACGAGTCCATCCGATCAAAATATAATCAATTTGATAACTGTCTAATTTAATTAGATACATATCTAACTTGACTCAAGTGATTATGCTTATTAATCGATCAAAATTTGACTTATTAGACAAATGTTCAATTTAATTAGAATATGTGTCTAACTCAACTCCAATAGTTAGGGTTATTGGTCGACCAAATTCTGATTATTTAAATAATTGTCAAATTTTGATCGATTAAATTAGATAAATATTTATTTAAAATTAAATTATAATTGATAAATAAAAATTAAAAATATTTATCATTTTATATAAAAAATAAGTTAAAAGAGATAATACCTATTCTTTTGTTAATTTAAAATCCTCGTAGCATTAAAAAAAAATATTGGATTAAAACGCCATGATTAAAAAGTCACAACCCTCCACCCTTCTACCTTTTTGTTAGTCACAAGTATCAACTATATTGCCTTCAAATATATAGCCGCTGGTATCATTCTGTACTTGGTAGCGGAAAAAATAAATAAATTACAAAGCTGGTATCAGATCTCCAAAATCTTAACGAAGCTTAGCGCCATGGCAGCAGCAGGTCCAGATCATTTGTTCAACTTGAGGAACAACTTCTACTTGGGAGCCTACCAGGCAGCCATTAACAACAGCGACGTTCCCAATCTCTCCCCAGACGACGTTGTCGAACGTGACTGCCTCGTCAACCGCTCTTATATCGCCCTTGGCAGCTACCAGGTCTCTTTCTCTCACTCTCTGTCGATTTACCAAATCTTTATTTGGTTCTTTTTGCCTAATTTGGATTTGTGGTTCTTGCTGTGATCTATCACAGCTTGTCATCAATGAGATCGATTCCTCTGCCGCTACGCCTCTCCAAGCCGTCAAGCTACTCGCTCTTTACCTATCAAGCCCTGTCAACAAGGTTTCTTTGATTCGATCTTCAGTTCTTTCATTTCCAATTGGTTATTCGATTTTCATGGTTGTGTGTTCTAGATCTGCAGTTTCTCTGACATGGTGAAAATGTTTAAGAATGAGATTTGTCTGATCATTAGTGCCAAATGGAGAAAGGATTACAGAATCAGATTAACTATCGGCTAAAATATTATACCTATAATTGATTTGTAACTTGAATTTTTTGAGTACGGTCTGGTCTATCCATATAAGGTAATAAAATTAGCGATTATTGGATGATTAGTCCACGATGAAAATGTTTCACAAGTGACGTATTTGTTTGCTGGTAGTTTCAGCTTACAGTGGCATTGTTACTTTCTAAACTAAGACAAAGTTGCCTGGTAAAACTATTGTGGCATGATATTGGTGGGGTTAGAAGCCTTTAAATCTGTGATTTGGAGTTGGGTTCTCCGCCTTGCATGATTGGATATAGTGAAAGGGTTTCCTGCTAATGATTTGTTTGGTAATAGTTATTCCCTTCTGAGTTGAGATTTTGTTGAACATTCGTTTGGTTAAACTTGATATACGGGGAAATAGTCTTATAGATCCATGATTTGGAGTTAGATTCGTTATATTGTTATGGCAGACACTGATTCTACTGGGCTTCTTTTTGATGCAGTCCATCTATATACCATATAACCATATAGGTTTTGACTTCTTTGGTTTTCTTATAAATAAAGCTACATAGATGAACTGATTGCTATATTTTTTCTTGCAAGCTGTGCAGGAATCAACTCTCTTAAGTCTGAAGGAGTTGTTGTCAGATCCTGCTATTGGGAACAATCCTATCCTAAGGCTGATTGCTGGAACAATATTCATGCACGAGCAGGACTACAATGAAGCTCTTAAGCACACCAATGCAGGTGGAACTATGGAACTGTGAGTATTGTTTTGCTTTCTCGATAATGAAAAGCATTTGAATTTGTTACAAAGCTGCTTGAATACATGTCCGGTCTAGGTCAAGCCCCTATACTTTTCTTTGGTGATATACATGTCCGATCTACTTCAAAGGCCTATACCTTTCTTTGATTATATACATGTCGGCTTGTCCAATCTAGTTCAAAGTCCTATACCTTTCTTTGGTGGTTTTGAGGGATGCTCAATCCCATATGTATTGCCTAGGCCTTGAGCAAGTAAGGGATGATGGGGCATCATGGTGGTTAAGATTTGAGTTTAAATTGATAATAATAAAAAAGTAAACTATATAGTATAGAATCTGGATTTTCTAGGAGAATCTTTGAATTATTTGTTCTTTTAAGTTTAATGTACCATGCTAGCTTGTCACTGTACCTTGGTACTTTAGCAGGAAAATCTAACAAAAAGGGAAATGCTTAATTATTAGCTCTAAATCGTGTTGATCATAGTAATAATGCCACATGCTCGATGTTATTTTTGATTTCATTAAGATTACACAAGAATGTAGAGTACTGCCATATGGATCTGAATTTTCACCCCTTTCCTTTTGGGCCCCCCCAAATCTCTCCTTTTCTCCCTCATTGTGTTGTCAATGGAAAAATATTTTCAGATCCTCCTGGCTCCTGAAGAATCGTTCAAAATATTATGGAACATAACAATGAATCAGATAACTTATATGGAATTTAAGAAATTTGTTTGCAAAATTTGTGATATACCATTCTTCTAATGAAACTGATGGTGTTTATAAATGATTTTTCCTTGGGAGCTTCAGCTAAAGTTGAGAATATTATGGTTTAAAGAAGTAACTTTAAGATTACAATTTACAAATGTATTATGTTATCTCATATAAGACAAAGATCAAGATGGTAGGTTTTTGATGGATATTAGGAATATTACTAATTATTATCTTTACGAAAGTTTTGATAATCAGAATTTTATATTGGGCAAATTTCTATTTCTTATTAGAGCAGATAATATTAGGGTTTCTTAATTTATCTTGTTAAGGTTTTATATGGTTTGCCTGGAGACAAAATTTAGGATATTTATTTATATGCCTCTATGTCAATTGTATTTTTCATTTTTTGATGATATTGAATGTATTATTATATTTATCTCCTTCCGCTGCACCCTAATTATTCAATGGTGACTATAATTTCCCTTCACTCAGTTATGCTATCTTCCTTTGCTACATTTGTTTGGTGTCAAACCAGGCTCAGTTTTCGTTCTAAGGAAAATTATCCTATTATTCATTTCTTCCTCTTCTCGATTGCTTTTCTTCTCTTATCCCTCTTTATATCACCGCTTCTCTGGTTTTTCTGTTAAAAATTATGATATGTCATAATAGAAAATCCAAAGATCTCAAAAACAAAACCAAGCCCCTCCAATTTTCACACCACCTCACCATCCTTTTGCTGCAATTGGAAACTATTCCCCTTTCCAGCTTCAGTGCACTGCGGTTGGCACAACACCATCGGGTATCATGATCGAAAATTTGACCAAATCTACCTTTGTGGCCTCGATGACCAACCCCCACCTGTGCTCAATGTAAGCATGTGGAATCTTGTAGTGATGTAGGACAAGAAAGGTATGGTGGATAATTTGGAAATAGGAAGAAGAGAATAGAAAGTTAAGGGAAGAGATAGAAAATACTTGCATTACACAAGTTCAAGGCATTACACCTAGAAACCTTAGACATCACAATAGAGATTTGGTTTTGCGTTACATCTGCATAAACCTACTTATATTTCTAATATATATATATATATAATAGATTTATGCAAAAGTGAATATTAAGGAATTGAAATAGGTGAGTGGAGAACGAGAAAGATAAGTAAAGTAATTTTTATTCTCCGTTCATTACAATACTGATAGATTACATGGGTTTTTATAAGGATAATAAGACTGAAACCTTAATCTTAATAGGATTCAAAATAAGACTTTTAAACTAATAAGAAAATATAATAATAAGACTTTTTAATCATATTTGGTTTACATTAATAAAAATGATAATAAGAATGATTCAGGCTATTATTATGTTTGTTTTGACTATTAATTTAGAATGAAATGTACATGCTGTGAATTTAGTGTAGAACAAGCTAGATTTTAGTTGTTGATACCAGCTGTATTATTTCTAAGTTAGTGGGAATTTGTCTACCTTTTAGTCCTATTTATAGTGCTGTATATACATTTGAATTAATCAGAGAAAATAAAACAAGAATTTAATTTCTCTCCACTATCTCAATATTTTCTTCGGTAAGAATGATCATTCCTCTTACACCTTTCAAGATTCGTTGGAATGTTTTATGGCATTCTCATACATTTATATGAACATTTATTATTTTTTATTATTTTATCTCTTTTAAAATCAAAAAAATTATTTTCTAATTTTGTTTTCTTTATAATTTTACTTTAATGTTTATTATTATTTTGATTCCATTGATCGAACAAACATAGTAATAGTAATACCGTTTCTATTAAATTTAATTATTATTATTACCTTTTTTATTCCTATTATGTTTCGTTTTACTAACCAAAAACCTTAATAATAAATTTCATGAATCTAGATATGTTCATGGACTTTTAAAATGAATAGAAACTAAAGATGCATAATTAAATTTAACATAAAGTAGTGGCATCAACCATATACTCTTGGTATACTTCAAAACACACTTAAAAGAATTTCAAAGTTTGTTCCTATTCTGCACCATTCCCCCAGATTAGAAAAACTCAAGTTCGTTGAGTTGATTACATAAGAAAGCTTTAGCATGCTGAATTGTTTGTTGAAAATTAACGATCTAATTCCCTTTTACATGCTGAAAGTGATTTTCCGTTCCACTCTAAAAGATAGTTTGATAACCCATTCCTATGTTAGGCATAAATTGATAATCAACATTCTTAAGTTCCTCAAGCTGTAGTGCTGATTGAAGTTTCGCCTTTGGACTGTCATGACATTTAAAATCCTCTAGAAAATAGGCATTTATAACTCATTTCTGTTGGTGTAGCAAGGACAAAAGTCATTGACTTTAACTTGAGATTTGTAGACAAATCACAAAATCATATCATATCCCCTTCATCAAATTCATCAGGTTTCCTTTTCAATTCTTCGTTTGCACAAAAGTCATTGACTTTAACTTCCTTGAGATTTGTAGACAAATCACAAAACCATATCATATTCCCTTCATCAAATTCAGAAAATTTCTTTTTCAAATCTTCTGTTTGCTTTGTTTATTTCTTTACTCAAATCAGTGTCCCTCTGAACTTTGCCATTTTTTCCCAACAAAATGCATACCAAGAACATCAGTTTCAACATCAGATCCACTCTCCAAGTTTGGAACCAAATATGCACATTTTTTATGAAGCATGTCATTCGGATTCTTCTCTTTCCCTGCCTCTAATTGTGTAATCTTCGTGTGCTACATCTGTTTGTGCTCAGAGGCACATGCCTTTTCCTTTTGTATTAAGTCTTTTCTAGGTATTCAAGAATTTCTGATGTCCTGAGCTTGAAAATAATAGCTTTGTATAGGGTGGGCATTTTTTTCCCTTCCGAAAACCACCCAACCAAGCGAATTCAAGTGTTAACATATTTTTTTTAAAAGTTGGTTGGTCTAGTATAGGTTCTGAAATTTAGAAAATCAACCTAGTCTTTGCTTTATAAAACCAACAAAATCCGAATCACATATTTCTATTAAAAATATTTTTTAATTTTATTATATATATAATATTTATACATATTTATTAATATATTTTAGTTTTTTATATTTCACATTTTTTATAAATTTTAATTTCTAATCCTAATCATATCTATTAAAAATAAACTTTTTTTTGGAGGAGATAAATATGTTTGGAAAATTTTGCTTAGTATGTATGCACGAGGTTTCTCCCTTGTTTGTTTCCAAATTCCAACTACTTGGCAATCTTCATTCTCATACTTCACTTTGTTAATTGGAGCATACACATTTGAAGTTTTTTAGGCGATTTTAATTTTTAACAAAATTAAACATTTCCAAATAATAACGTACAAAAAAGATATATCGTGCTAAGATTCTTTCTTAGTTTTAGGTTTGCTTTGTAAAGTAATTTTTGATAAAAGTTATAGGTCTAAAACTTCCAAGGTCTACTAAGTTTTTGGTTTTTTCTAAACCGTCGAGGTAAGATTGGTTTGTGAAATAGGTTAACAACCGACTAAAGAGACCATGCCCACTCCTAGTTTTGTATACCTTCGTCAAGTAGTAATTTTGTCATTAAAGAAAAATGTACATGTGCAGTGCTTTTTGTAAATGAATTTTTGATAACATGTGTCTACTAATGAAAAGGAAAAAAGAGAACCACTTTCTTGAGTGACTGATACAACTTTTGATTTCTCATTCTGGTATTGGATGAAAGACAACCAAAAGGCAATCTTGGTATCTCTGTTACAAAATGTCATTTACCCGCAAGCTTCCTAGCATCTTATAGAGCATTTTAAACTTCACTGAATGAACTTTAAATCCCCTTAAAAATCCAACCTCATAACGAGTGTTAATAAGAAACAACAGGAGATTATGCTACCGGGTACAAAAATAGCAAACAACTACATCAAGGGAAACATAAGTGCAATATTTTCTTAGGTAAATGATTGACTTGGTAATAAGAATAAAAAGGGAAGAAGAATCACAGTATTCACTTTGAATTTGAATTTGTGGGATGGAATGTTGTAGATATGAAGTGAGAAGAAAATATTCTGAAGGAGGAAATTAGCTTAGAGTTGGCTTTGCAGTTACTGAGAGAAAGAGAAGAGAGAGATTGTGTTAAGAGTACAGAGATTTGGGAGAGCCTTCTTCTGATGTTAAACCTAGGCTATTTGGATGCCATGTTCCTTTGGTTGGTAAACTCTGTAATCATATTGTCAGACAGTTCTTTAAATTTTATCTCAAATATGTAATGTTTTGCCTCAACAGTGCTACTTTTAGCAATTCTTATCCCTGACGTTGTAAAGTAATATCAAATAACAATTATCATGATAATTCAACAAGGTTTAATGTTGCTATGGATCATCTGAAACTGCCAGAAATGCTGCCTTCTTTTCAAGAATTTTCGTTGCTAAGAAACTTGGAATCATTACTTGTCTTGCTTCTTTATCTTTCTTCTATATACTATTTATACTTATTGTTTCCATGTTGCAACAGAAGTTATAAGCATGCTTTGTATCTCTTGATGCCTCAAGGAATGTTGTCTGATTTCTATTGAGATGGTTTGGTGCCTTAGTAATAAGCTGATCTTTATTATTATTATTATACTTTTTGTTAAAGAGTATAAATAAATTATTAGGCCCACCTTTCATAAACTTGAGTTTTTAGGAGAATTAGTGTTTGACATTTCTATATAGTATCTGTAGAATTTTAGAGAATATTATTAGTGTTGAACAGACTGTAGAACTAGTGTAATCAAGCTGTATTTTAATTATTGATACCAGCTGTTATATTCTTAGAATTAGTGGACATTTGTCTAATGTTTTATTCCTATTTATAGTGTTGTAATATAGTGTTGTAATAATTAGAATTAACAGAGAATGAAGTAAATAATACATATCTCTCGGAATAAATTCAACATGGTATCAGAGCATTTTTGAAATCCAGAAATCCAATTTTGTGTTATATCAATTCTGAAATCCAGAAATCCAGACACTGATTATTATTTATTTTCTTCCCATTGCTGAATACGTCTGATTTCTGTCACCATCAGCCACCATCAGACCAATCATCGTCATCATCGCCAGTGGCCTTCTCAGACCAACCGTCATTTTTGTCTTCATCTCAGTGGTGCGATGAGCCATCTCAGTCATCGTCGCCTGGTAAGTCTCGTAGTCGCATTCTGTCATCGTCGTCTCGCAGTCGCATTCAGTCATCATCATCTGCTTCAATCATCGTCGCCATCGCCAGTCATCATCGTCGTCGACCATCTCCTCATCGTTGGCGCCGATCATCATTGTCATCTGCTTCAGTCCCAGTAAGTCTTACAGTCGCAATTCCTTTCTCTCTTTTTTTTCCTAAATTTCCAATACCTGTAAGCTGTTTTTAATATATCCCTACCCGGTCCAGCAGATTATCTAAAAAAAAACCAGCACACAAATTTCAATCCACGTATAATCTACAATTGAAATAAATGGCCACGGGAGAACTTATAATTACTGGTTCCACGGACAATAGTCTTATGCCCATCACCAGTCACAAATTAAATGGGCACAATTATCTTCAGTGGTCTCAATCCGTCATTATGTTTATATGCGGAAAAATGAAGGATGATTATCTTACTGGCGATGCCACAGCTCCAAACAAAGACGATCTACAATACAGAACATGGAAATCTGAAAACAATATGGTGATGTCTTGGTTGATCAATTCCATGACAAACGAAATTGGAGAGAATTTTCTTTTCTACAAAATTGCCAAAGGAATATGGGATGCAGCCAAAGACACTTATTCTAGTTCTGGTAATATGTTCGAACTATTTGAGATCGAGAGCATTCTCCATGATCTTCGTCAAGGAGAGTTGTTAGTTACACAATACTTTAACTTTCTCACTCGATGTTGGCAGCAATTAGATCTCTTTGAGGTTCACGAATGGACCTGTCCAGCAGACATCATCTTGTACAAACAGATTATTGACAAGAAACGGGTTTTCAAATTTTTACTAGGGCTCCATAAAGATCTTGATGATGTGTGCGGCAGAATTCTCGGAATAAAACCTTTGCCCAACATTTGTGAAGCCTTCTCTGAAGTCTGTCAAGAGGAGAGTCGAAAGAAAGTAATGATGGGTCCTCAATCTACCATTTCCATGACTGGAGAAGGATCTGCACTTGCCATTCGAGGCCACCAACACTCATAATACAGACAACCGTCCTCGTCGTGGACGACCTTGGTGTGATCATTGTCGTAAACCTGGTCATACTAAGAAAACCTGCTGGAAAATTCATGGTAAGCCCACTGATTGGAAACCACTGTTCGCACAGCACATCAACAAAGAAAGTCATGGAAAAATTGCCTCCAAATCTCCAGGCACTAAGTCACCTGAATCTGCTCTGTTTAGCAAGGAACAGATTGATCTCCTTCATAAATTATTTGGACAAGACCACATCATCTGCTACTATAGCTCAATCAGGTAACATCCTCAATGCTCTTAATGTGAAACATGTTATGAGACCATGGATTGTTGATTCCGGTGCTTCAGACCACATGACGGGTGATGCTTCTCTTCTCATGAATCTTAAAATCTACCAGAATGGACACACGGTCCGAATTGTCGACGGTTCAGTATCCAAAGTAACAGGAATTGGTTCAGCCAAAATTTCACTCCTTTATTCTAGATTTTGTCCTTGTTCCTACACTTGATTGTAACCTTGTATCAATTACTAAACTCGTGATAAAAATTGTATGGTTAAATTTGTTCATAACCTATGTGAATTTCAGGACTTGGATTCGGGGAAGATGATTGGCAGTGCTAAAGAATGCTCGGGACTCTATCTCCTTAGCAGTGAAGAACCTTCGGTAAGACAAGCCCACCAAGTTGTATCCAAAGTTTTTAATCAGACTAAAGCTTTGTTAAACCTTAAGTCCAATAAAGATGGTGAAATCATGTTGAATCACTATCGTTTAGGTCATCCTAATTTCAAGTATTTACAGAAACTTTTTCCTTCATCCTTCAGAAATAAAAATTCAGAAGTTTTTCAATGTGAAGTATGTCAATTTTCAAAACATGTTAGAACTTCATATCCTCATCTTCCACATAAAAAATCACATCCTTTCTCATTAATTCACACTGATATTTGGGGATCTTCTCGAATCAAAAACATCACAGGGACACGTTGGTTCATTTTATTTGTGGATGATCATACTCGACTCACTTGGTTATTTCTAATGAAAGAAAAATCTGAAACATGTCAAATTTTTTAAAAATTTAATACCATGATTCAAACCCAATTTCAAACAAAAATCCAAGTATTGAAATCCAATAATGTTAAAGAATACTTCACTTCCACCCTTACTGATTATCTATTAAGTCAAGGGATTGTCCATCTAAGCTCATGTGTTGACACACCTCAACAAAATGGGGTGGTTGAAAGAAAGAATAGGCATCTTCTCGAGGTAGCTAGATCCCTCATGTTCACAACTCATGTCCCTCAACATTTTTGGGGGGATGTTGTTCTTACAGCTACCTATCTTATCAATAGGATGTCATCTCGTGTCCTTTTGTTTAAAACACCTCTCAATACTCTACTTGAGTCATACCCACACACCAAAATCGTGTCCCACGTTCCCTTTAAAATTTTCGGATGTTCTGCTTATATCCATGTACATCATAGTGGCAAACTTGATCCTCGAGCCATCAAATGCATATTCTTAGGGTATTCATCATACCAGAAAGGATACAAATGTTTTTCTCCTATCACAAAACGATTCTATAATACAATGGATGTCACATTCTTTGAACAATATCCGTACTATTCTAAATCTGTCATTCAGGGGGAGAACATAGGCAATGAATACCAGTTTTCGAATATCATAAGCACTCATTCTCCCACAAATCCTATTCCGCAACTTCCAGAAAGTGAATCAATATCTCAAATAAATACTCTTACTACTTCCAATGAACCCTTAACTTCTCTACCAATAGATCCAAACTTTCTTGTCCCGAACAATGATCTCCTTGTCTACTCTAGAAGGAAAACAACTCAAGAAAGAGCAGAGAACCGAGCATATCTTGAGCCAATCCAGGAATCCAACCCGAATACAGGCCATTCCGACAATTCACAAGGTAACACCACTGAACCTCATATTATTGAATTATCTCCTAATGATTTGAATTTGCCAATTGTTATAAGGAAAGGTGTACGATCATGCACAAACCACCCCATCTATAATTTTGTTTCCTATAAAAATCTCTCACCAGGGTATAAGGTATTTATCATCAACCTTGATCAGATAAAGGTTCCAAATTCTGTTCATGAAGCATTTCAGATACCTGAATGGAAGACAACTATTCGTGAAGAACTCAGTGCCCTAGAGAAAAACAAGACTTGGGAGATCACAGAACTACCATCGGGAAAACAAACTGTTGGGTGTAAATGGATCTTTACAATCAAACACAAAGCAGATGGCATTGTAGAAAGACTCAAAGCTCGTCTTGTGGCTAAAGGATTTACTCAGACATATGGGCTTGATTATCAGGAGACTTTTGCACCTGTAGCAAAACTCAACACTATTCGTGTTCTTCTCTCCATAGCATCTAACTTGGATTGACCTCTCTACCAATTAGATGTCAAGAATGCATTCCTTAATGATGATCTCGAAGAAGTCTACATGGACATTTCTACTGGAATTGAATCTCCTGTTCCAACCAATAGAGTCTGTAAACTTAAGAAATCCTTATATGGATTGAAACAGTCTCCACGTGCCTGGTTTGATAAGTTCTCTAAAGTTCTGAAGAGATATGGGTACAATCAATGCCAAACAGATCACACATTATTCGTGAAACACTTCTCCAATGACAAAATAGTTATCCTAATTGTGTACGTAGATGATATTGTTCTAACAGGTAATTCTACAATTGAGATGAATAAACTCAAAGAATTCCTTGCCAAGGAATTTGAGATCAAAGATCTAGGATCTTAAATATTTTGTAGGGATGGAAGTAGCACGAACAAAAAGGGGCATATTTATATCTCAAAGGAAATATGTACTTGATCTTCTCAAGGAAACTGGAATGATAGGGTGTAAATCAGCAGAAACTCCGATGGATTCTACAATAAAACTCGGAATCAAAGAAAATAGTACACCTGTGGACAAAGGTCGTTATCAAAGATTAGTGGGAAAACTCATTTACCTATCTCACACTAGACCAGATATTGGTTTTTCAGTAAGTGTTGTAAGTTAATTTATGAACAGTCCCACTGAAGAACACATGGAAGCAATCTATCGTATACTCAAGTATCTCAAGATGACACCAGGAAAAGAATTATATTTCAGTAAAAAACTTACTAGAAAAATTGAAGTCTTTGCAGATGCTGATTGGACAGGCTCTATAGTGGATCGTAGATCTACCACTGGATATTGTACATTCGTATAGGGAAACCTTGTAACTTGGTGAAGTAAAAAACAGTCACTCGAAGCAATGCAGAAGCTGAATTTAGAGCCATGACTCATGGGATTTGTGAATGAATGTGGTTAAGAAGACAACTCAATGAATTGGACTTCACAACTCTTGAACCTATTAGCATGCATTGTGACAATCAAGCTGCAATAAGAATTGCGAAAAATCTAGTTCATCATGATTGAACCAAACATGTAGAAATTGATTGTCATTTCATTAAAGAAAAGATAGATGGAAAAATTGTGGATCTACTATATACATCTACTAAACATCAAATTGCAGATATCCTTACCAAAGCGTTACCTCGAACGATTTTCGAAGAATTGAGTTGAAAGTTGGGAATGATTAATATCTATTACCCAACTTGAAGGGAGTAGAATTTCAGAGAATATTATTAGTGTTGTACAGGCTGTAGAACTGGTGTAATCAAGCTGTATTTTAATTATTGATACCAGCTGTTATATTCCTAGAATTAGTAGACATTTGTCTAATGTTTTATTCCTATTTATAGTGTTGTAATAATTAGAATTAACAGAGAATGAAGTAAAGAATACATATCTCTCGGAATAAATTCAATAGTATCAGAGCAGTAAGGTCTTAAGATTGAATTCATATGCCAACCTCCAATGTCAATTAAAAAAGACAAAGAAACCCACTCTTATAGTTAGTTCAAGTGATGGGTTTTTGTAAAAACAAAGTAGCTGATACTTGAAGGGAATGTTAGAAAGTATAAATAAATTGTTAGGCCTTCCCACACAATTTGAGTTTTTGAGAGAATTTTTGTCCAATACTTTACACTTTTAGATGAATATAGTGAATATCCATTTGCTGTATTACGTTACAATGAAATATGGAATGAGATATTCAATCAATATAGGCGAGTATATTTCTAGGATATGTCAATCTTTGAAGTTTGAAGCATAATTGATGCTGCCTGTGTTGGTTTTGCAGGCATGCATTGAACGTCCAAATATTCCTTAAGATGCACAGGTCAGATTATGCAGAGAAACAGCTGAGAATTATGCAGCAGGTTGATGAGGACCACACACTCACTCAACTTGCGAGTGCCTGGTTAAATCTGGCAGTGGTACAGACTTGCCACCATTTGTTTTAGGTTTATGCTTATAGATTTGGGATATCACCTGTGCCAACAGTTCTCTCCTCCTATGAACGCAGGGTGGCTCCAAGATACAGGAAGCTTATCTCATCTTCCAAGATTTCTCTGAGAAGTATCAGATGACAAGTTTGATCCTTAATGGTAAGGCTGTTTGCTGCATACACATGGGAAACTTTGATGAAGCTGAAACACTGTTACTTGAAGCACTGAACAAGGCAAGTGTTCTACTTCATCTGCCACCTATTTCTTGTGATGCGAGATCTGGTTACAGTATTTATTTGGCCACATAACTGATTTCCCAGTTCTAGATGACATTCTACAGTATTAAGTACATGTTTGTTTGGTTTGAATGGAATGGAATCATAATTGATTCCTTCTAATTTTTTGTTTGGTTGGGCTGAAAAGTGGGAATAGAATGTAATCGATTCCTAAAAAAGAAGGAATTACAATTCCTTCTTTCCCCTTAAGGAATCATGATTCTATTCTATCTCAATTTTTTTTTTCCAATTTTACCCCAACCCCAAATATAACCCTAAATCTCAAAACCTTAATCCCAAAATCCAAAACCTTATTTAGAAAAATAATAATTTTAACCCTAAACTTTAACTCACAAATATAACCCTAAACTCTAAATCTCAAATCCTAAAACCCTAAACCCTATTTAAAAAAAATAATTTTAACCCTAAACTTTAACTCACAAATATAACCCTAAATTCTAAACCCTAAATCCCAAAACCCAAAACCCAAAAACTTAAACCCTATTTAGAAAAATAGTAATTTTAACCCTAAACATTAACCACAAATATAACCCTAAACCCCAAAACCCTAAACCCTAAACTCTATTTAGAAAAATAATAATTTTAACCCTAAACCCCAAAATCCTAAACCCTAAACCCTATTTAGAAAAATAATAATTTTTACCCTAAACCTTAACCCACAAATATAACCCTAAATCCCAACTCCCAAAACCCAAAACCCTATTTAGAAAAATAATAATTTTAACCTTAAATCTTAACCCACAAATATAACCCTAAACTCCAAATCCTTAAATCCCAATTCCCAAACCTCAAAATCTTAAATCCTATTTAGAAAAATAATAATTTTAATAATATATTTTATTTTTAAGTAATAATTATTTAGAAAAATAATGATATGATTTAAATTTTATTGAATATAGAGGTATTAAATTAATATATAGTATTTTTCATTCCATTCTAGCTGTAAACTAAATGTTATAATTTTGATTCCTTCTTATCATTTGTGAACATCAAAGATGGTATTGTATATGAAGGCACAAGGGATTCCACTAAATTTCAAGTGCTTGTATAGTTGTATATCTATCTGGATATCATTTCAAATAGATCGGATTCTTTTATTTTCCAGTATCCCTATTGACTCCTAGGCCTCAAATGCATTATGGGTCCTAAAATTTCATAAAATTGTGAATATTTTGCTAATAAATGTTTTAGTCAATATTTTTGAAGTTGTATTAGACTGCTGACCTCATGTGGTTTGGTTCCTGTCTGACAGGATGCAAAAGATCCAGAAACTCTGGCAAATTTGGTGGTATGCTCTCTCCATCTTGGTAAATCACCTTCTCGTTTTCTGAGGTAAATTTCCTATTGACAATGCATACTTTTCATTTATAAAATGTTTCAATCAGGACTGTACATTTGACTGACGAAAGTATATAACTGCCCCGTTTCATTATGTGAAATTATTAAAATTGGATGCTTTCTAAAACTAGTATAGTATCATGATAAGATACTGATCTTTTACTTATATAATCTATTCAGAGCTAGTTTCTTTTCTGCCTTATATAAACAACAATTCTGTTGTCTTGGATAAAGGGAAGCCAAACTTCTTTGTTTGCTCAATAATAGATGGGCACGTTTTGAAGCCTGTTTAATTATATCCTAGAAACTGTTCTATATTTGAATGAGTAATCTTAGTCATTTGCTACGGACACGAAAGTGGGGTTGGTTACAACTATTGCATATTACCAAGTTCTTTCTTTTATATCTCATAGTACATATAATTTAGAGAGTTAATATCACTCTAAGTTCCTAGTAATTTACTAGTAAGCACTTTAGTCCCTGCAATTAAAATTGATGATGGTCGTCTACAATCAATGACACAGAGTTACGTGCATGTCACATGACTGTTTATTTCTCCTATGTTTGCTAGTTGATTTAGGTGTTGAATTAATTGAATATTGTTGCTACTAACGTCATGTTTGATTGGTAGTAAAAGAAATGATAATGAGAATTATTCAGGGTATTCTTGTATTTAGTTTGATCATTTATTTAGAATGGAATGTAAAGCATTCCAACAATAGTATGTATGCTCATTCATCCCACACCCCTCAAGAATACGTTTTAATGTTTTATTTTCTTTACACATTTGTATAAGTATTTATTATTTTTTTCATTTTTTCTTATTTAAAAATAAAAAAAATCTTATGTTTTAATTTTGCTTCATTTGTAATTTTATAAATTATATTTTTATCATTATTTTAATACCTTCGTTTAAACAAATATAATAATAGTAATATTGTTTTTATTGAATTTCATTTCCATTTTTGTTGAGTTTTAATTCTACTAACTAAATATAACCTAAGAGTCTAGGATAATTGTTATTGTTAAGTAACTCAAATGCTATTAACTTCAACAAAAGTGTACTTTAATCAATTTTTTTCCATGTATTTAATCCTTTAAATCTTTGAAACATAGGGCACGTCAAATGGGAACTTAGAGGATCCTAGCTTTTGTCAAATGGATCTATAAATGTGGTGATTGATAAATGGAACTTTTCAGGGCCTATTTGGACAAAGTCATTAGATTAAAGTGTACCAAAAATAAAATAAAAGACTAAAGTGTCCTAACCAAAAGGTAGTGGACCAAGTTGTCCCAAAAGAAAAATGGACTAAAATGTAATTTTTTTGAAAAAAGTTAAATTAAGTAGTGAAGGGATAATTTGGTCTTTTATTTTATTTTTGAGGTAGGTATTTTTCAATTTGTTAATTTGTTCCAAAATGCTTAAATGGATAATACTTTTTGCAGAAGTTAACAATCAATTTTTTCATCATAGTTGAATCCAGTTAAATTAATTTGTTCATCACGGTTAAATCCAGTTATTTGTAATTGTTTAAAATTAGGATCATGAGAAGTAATTGTCTTTATATTCTATAATAGACTTTATTATTTTGGTAGTTTGGATCAAATTTGCTACCAATTGGAGATTTTTTTGACTAATTTTACTAAACTATTATGAGAAAATAATGACCTAACTTTTGGAAATATGGGACCAAATTGACTAAGAATAATAAGGTTAAAGTCTTAGAGAATTTTAAGTCATTCTTACAAATTTAATTGAGGTAAGAATCAATAACTCTAATTTGTTGTCACATTTTCAGCCAATTGAAGCTTTCACGCCCGGATCACTTGCTTGTCAAACGAGCATCATCAGCTGAAGAGAGTTTCGATAGGGCAGTTCAATCAATTGCTTGAAAAAAGATAATTTTTAATGTACGATATTTTCCCCATGTTGGCTGTTCTACTTTTGATCTTCTAAGCTGACAATATATAAACATTGAATTGAGAAATATATTTTTGCTTAATTTTCTTATTCCATTATATCCTTTATATGATATATTGTTTGGTTAAATTGGTGGTAGTTGTGTCGTTTTTTTATGTTAAAACATTCAAAAATAATTTAAGTTCTAAATATGGACATTTCTCTTGGGAAAATGATATTTACTATTGTTAAATAGGATACTGATTATGCCACCATTGACATGACATAAGAAGACTTTTAGTTTACATAATGAAAAAGAAATAGGAACGGGAAAGTGAATAAATATAAAGAAAATAATATTAATTATTATATTGTTTGGTTTAATAAGTAGAATTAAAAAAGAAATCAGAATTGTAGTGTTTGGTTTATAATTAGAATAGAAAGAAGTATTACCTTAATATTTTTATATTTAATAAAATTTAAATAATATTATTTAATTGTTTTTTTGTTCAAATAAAATATATTATTAAAATTATTATTATTTTAAATAATTATTACTTAAAATAAAATATATTATTAAAATTATTATTTAAAGATATTATTTAATTTTATAAAAAGATTAAAAATAAGAAATATCTTGATATTTTTTTTGGTTCATTATTATTTTCCTTAGTATAATTTACATGTTTTTAAAATTAATTATTTGTTAGTCTTTTTAATAAGAATAAAATTGTAATAAAAAATGAGTATGGAAATAGAATAATGATTATTAAAGGGGTAATGAAATTGTTATATTTTTCTTTTATGAATGGATTTTATTCTATTTTTGATCTACAATACAATCAAATATAAAAATGTATGGAATTAATTTTATTTTCATTTCTATTCCTACCAACTAAATATACCAAATGTTTTTGAAATTTGTGTTGTATTGGTTGCTTAATGTATGATCCTCAAGTTTTGATTAATGGTAACTTTTCACTCGAATGGTTATACCATGTTATTACTTATTCAAGTAGGTGTATCTAGGATGACTCTTTTTCTTGGAAAATTGCACATATTTTTAGGACTATAGGCCCTTTTTGTTATGTTTTCTTTTTAATTATTTATTATTGTAAGGATAAGGAATTGGTCGCATGACAGGAGTTTTTGACATTTAAGTGTTCAAAATAGTTGATAAATTTGTATTTTGATCTTGAATTTACAAAATATTGTATGATCATATTTTGATATAGATCGAACGTGTTTGTGATAAGGCGGCTTTTAATTATCAGGTCACATGTTGAATTAATTTAGGGCACATTGTCTACTTCTTTCATAATGTTTTAATTTATTTGTTTACTTCCCGAAAAATTGTGCTTTATCAAATGAGGATTGTTTGTCATTGATTTATTCTAAAATCTTCCCTTGATATTAATTAAATTTCATTTCCCAAATTCTTAAAATACAAGTATAAAATTATTCTTATTTTATCTTTCATTTAATTTTATACATGAATCTTTGGAAAGTATAATTTAGTAAATTAATATTCTTATAATGTTTTCTTGTAATTTTAGTCAAGATTATGCGAAAGTAATGATTTTTTTGTAACTCCTATTCCTCTCTAATCTAATTGATTTTCATTACTGATGTACCCTTAGAGATGAAATTGTCCCATGTCTTTTTACATAATTTTGTATGTTCACAAAATAGAAAATATTTATGTTTTAATATTAATATTTTTTACTCTTAAAATATTAATTATCGTGTATATTCACCGTTCTATTAGAGATACTCTTGACTTTTCCCAATCTAAGAGAGGGGTTGATTTTATAAAATAAAAATCTCTAACTTACTTGACTAGGTTGGTTTTCTAAATTTTAGAACCTACAAATCAAATTATAGAAAATGTGTAGATTCGATTTAGTCTTAATTTCAATCGGTAGTATAGTTTATAAAAAAAAGTGTGCCCACTCTAGTTGTAAGTGTAGTAGCCTTCCTCCAATACTTCTTGTTTCTCACATAGTACATAGGTGCTTAAGTTAATGTTAAGTTTCTGATAATGTTAGTAGTGATAAATTGGTGATTTCTTATGCTGTTCTAGAAAGGGAAGCAGTCTATAATGTGCTCCCAAATTAGAATGGGATGCCTAAGTTGGAATGCTCGAGGTTTGGTTAGACCTTGAGTAAAAAGTGCTCTCAAGTATTATGTTTGTATGCATAATCTTGAGATTTTATGGTTGATGGAAACCAAAGACAACTTAGATGTCTCTTGTTGTCTTAAAGTGTCTTTATCTTATCTTAATGACATAATTATTCATGAAGTAGGAATTACAGGGGTTTTTGTCTTTTGGTTGTCGATAATATTAATATCCATGTGTTTGTATGTTAATACTAGTGTTTTTTTGTAAAGCTTAGTTTCCTTACTAAAACTAATGACTAGTAGATTTTATGTTTGTGTTATGCTCTTCCATATTATAGAAAGAAATAATCAATGTTGTACATTATTCAAACACTTTATCAATTTATATAATAAACCATTGTGCCTAGGAGATTTCATTTTCATTGAGAGAGTCTAATATCTTGTAAACAATCAAGATAAGAAGATGTAGACCCATTAGGATTCACCCCTAACTAGCAAGTAGTAGAAACAATAAATACACAAAAAGAAACAATAACCAGCGCAACACATAGCATGTAGAATTAAACTTATAATTAATAGTTTAATTTAAAACAAGCATGACATAACAAAAATGAAAAAAATGCAATAAATAGGAAAAAATATTTTCCAATCACAACCATATCCTTCTATGCATGAACATATTTGGAACAAACTTTGATTGTGCTAACACTACATACAAGCATACAAACACAATGATATAATGAGATAAAAATAAGTAGTATATAACTCGATAAAAATATAAATGTAAATATCTTTATTAGTTTAAAACATTTACCCTAATTATCCTATGCTACCCTTGTCTACTGTCTCCACAGCCACTAATGATCCTCTAAGAATCTCTCTCTCCTCCGTAGTCCCATCACCATGCAATGTGATAAATCACCAATGATCAATATAATGAAATCTTAAGGTATGAAAAATCAATGCACATGAACCTAAACATGCAATCTAAGTCTTCGTTTTTAATTAACCCAATCCAAAATAGTTTTTACAAAACACTCATGAATCACAAATACTAAAAATCCCTCAAAGTATTAATGATACGAAATTAAGAAAAAAAAATTTGAATATGAAAATTTAAGTTTAAAATAGACAACATTTCCCCACATTGTTTTGATTAAAAAAATTTTAAAAAGGAAGGGTATTTATAAAAAATCCTTGGTTACCAAGCACCTTGCCAACGTGCCAACACATTGGAAAGTATAGCCAAAAAAACCCTACACAACAAAATCAAATCAAAGTAATACGAATGCAACATAACATGCATACTACATGAACCAACCCCATGTGATGTCTATAATCATACAAACATTCAAAGTGTTTTAGCTAAGTGAGTGTGTACAATATTGAACAGTCAGTAACTAGCCTTACATAAAGAAAGATACAATACTAAGTAAAACAACCAAATTCTATATTTTACATACAAGAATGCCAACAAAGACACTAATGACTTACAATCTCCACCTTTGGTTTTTCATGGCAAAACACTATATAACTAAACAGACTTTGCGTCAATAAATGAGACAATTATGCAAGATGTCCTAAAGACATTTGTTCCCATGAATACACATTGATGCATATCCCAAAAAGCACTTAGTCCAAATGCATCAATCCATCCCGATGTATACTTCATGTTGCATGTCTAATTCCAGCTCCACCTAAGCCTCAAGATCTTTCACTACACCTGTATCATATACATACGAAACAATATATATTTATGAATACATCACGTAGACCTAGGTATAGTCTAACTAGATACTATCATGTTACCTCTGTATAGGTACATGCCTATAGGCAAAGCATAATCAACATGCAATAAAGAAACACATAACTCCCCCTAACTAAATGCTACACACCCCATAAGTGAATGCATGTCAGGCAACCACGATACAATGCAACATACACTCATATCCTATGCATGCAACACATATGAAATGTAATGAACAACGAGTTGTGAAAACAGTTTTTTCTCCCTTTTTGATAAAGAAAGTCAAAGAAACACCCTCATATGAGAGAGAAAAGACATACAACGTGCAATAATCCTAACATTCATACAATTAACAGAGCAAGATTAAAGAAGTAATAAGATAGAATGCAACACATGCAAATGAAAATATAACATTAAAAAAAAGTACTAAAAAACAATTAACATAACTTTTTCGTTAATAAAAATTTGAGTACATTTTTTTTTAGATTTTTGAGAAATAAATAAGAAAATACAACAAAAGAACAGGAAAATCAAAACTCTTCACCAGTCTTACCCTAATCATTAGAGGGTGCTCGATGAGAAGAAACTTTAGTATCCCTATGGTTTTCCATAATAAGGACGTCATCAAAAGGATCAAGATTAGCAATGTCGATCTTATGTTGAAAAGAGGCAATGGCTTGGGGAAGATGAGCACTATTAAGAAGAGGACTTTGGTTGGCACTAACTGAGGGGACTTAAGATATATACACATCACCAGTTGGATATCTAAGAGGTTGCTGTTGTGCTCTATAAATAAGTTCACTAGTTTGAATTAACAACTAATTGTGAAAATTCTACGTTTGAATATATGCAACACAGTCTCTAATCGCCGAATCCAATCACTAAGAGACAGAGGCAAACTTCTAATATAAAAGATCAATATTTGATGACATATGAGGAGGAGAAGAAGGGATAAGAGGAACCAAAATAGAAGGGAAAGTAGTAGACTGAGAGATACTTTGTGAAGAAGAAGAAGAAGGAGCAAAGTGTTCAAAGTTAAAGGGACTTTCATAAGAAAAATAACTAGTATGCACATGCCTTCTACCTTTAATGGTGCCGAAAATATCACCAAAAATAGATGTATCTTAATGAGTGATCAATGATGGATAATGATGAGAGGAAAGTTTAAGAGTAACATATAAAAAAATAGTCCTATAGATTATGCTTGTAAGATCTATAGTATCATTATTGATGATAGCACAGAAAATGACCTCGAAAGAGTCACTAAAGAAGCATGAGAATGGAGGTGAATGATAACACTCACAATATTAGTGAGACATCGACAAGATATAGATGCACTCAAATGAAGAGCACCTATACAATACTTGTGACATAGTCCTACCAATAGATTAGCAATCTCATTAATGTTGTAAGAAAAGATGTTTGAAAACCCATTATGTAGATCAATATTAATGAGATTTTCAAAGTCTAATGGGATGATAAGAAAAGTAGGGTAAAGCAAATATGAAGGATATAATATCCTGAGGACATCATCTCAAGGAAATGTGACCTTACGCTCTTGTATGAAGAAGGTAGTAGAAAAATTAGGAGTGTGATACGAGGCAATTACATAATAAAAGTCTCGAAAAAAAAGGAAGGGTCAAAACAATATGTAAGGGAACATAAAGAAAAATAATAAAAATAAGCAAACTTTTCTTAGATGGAAGGGAACTCATTTATCATATAGATCTCTCCAAAAATCGAGGCCACATGGTGAGAAGATAGAGCCACATGTTCTGATTATTGTCATTGTTCTTTTGACGGGACTCTACTTCGTTTTGGGGCCATTTAGTGAGTTAAGCTAAATGACTGGAAAAAAATGTTTGGGATAAGATGGTAAAAGTGTTAAAATGGTTAAATAATTATGTTCATTGATATGAGGGGGAAATAAGGTTTAAATAGGAAACATACGAGCTCACTGGCCACTTCATTAAGGTAGTTGGTGAGCCAATGATGAATACTAAAAATACAAATTCGATGTGCATCTCGACAAGGGGTTTTCATGAGTCAATGACAACTTTGTGAACAACCCGAAAAGAGAGAGAAAATGAGAGTGTAAAAATAATTTTTTGGTAATTTTTATAAAATTTATGCCAAGGAAAATCTTTTTAAATTTTCTTTAATGAAACAAGAGCAAACACAAATTAAACACGAACATAAAGTAAAGAAGAAATAGAGAAAACAAAAAAAAAATAACAAAAATTATTATCAAACAAAAAGATCAACAAACAAAAAAACACATACAAATTCTACACATAGAGAAAGAAAAGAAGGAAGCTCAACTCATACATTTCACAATAAAAAGTGATCAAACTTTATCCCTCGGAGTCACATGGCTAGACTTTAATTTCCTTAATCCTAGAATGGTTTGCACTACATTCCAATTGAAGATCAAAGTATCTCTTTGAAATGGTCTCACACTTTTTAGTGAGATCACTCCGATCATAACTTATCAAGGACTTATTATCCTCAAATCTTTGTATTTTTTCCCAAGGCTTTTTGAATCTTTTTTCCTTCCTTTTTAAACTTAATATGCTTCCTAAAGGACCGTGGAAAGTGTACAGAAGCTCATTTTAATCATCCTAATTATATTCTTTGACAACTCTTTGGCCTTTTGAGGTTGTAGTGTGAGGATTTTAAATAGGCTTCGATGCCATAAAGGCAATGAAGTTATAGTCATCCTTATAGACAAAGAAGTTAGCAACAATTTGTTCATGCCAAAATGGTACCCTCGATCTTCTTCGCTCTTTTTCCAGAGCGATTCTACTTAGCAACAATGTGTTCAGGCTTCCCGCACTCGAAACACTTAATCCAATTCACATGACTAGTAGGCTTATCATCAAAATGGTCATCTTTCTTCCTAGATCTTGAGTCTTTTCTACTCGAGTTATCTCTTTTGAATCCACCAAAAGGGGTTCTTCTTGCTACGAAAAAATCTAGTAAATCTTTTGACAGGACTAATATATCTTCTTCATTTGGGCTAGAGTTCTCATTGATAACCACAAATTTACATGTCTCATTGTTGCTACCACTTTACTTAGTGGTCTTAAGATTAATGCTCCTTCCTTTTTTTGGCAATAATTTGGTATTTCCTAAGTAGAAAATGATGTCATACATGTAATCTAAGTCTTTGGGTGTTAATTTAATTATTAAATAATCCAACTCAAAACAATTTTTTTAAAACACCAACAAATCACTAATATCGAAAATCTCTTAAAGTATTAATAATCAAAATTAAGAAAAAAAAACTTGAATATGAAAATTCAAGTTTAAAAAATGAGCATTTTTTCACGTTTTTTAATTACAAAACGTTTTGCAAACGGGAGATATTATTTTATTGAAGTTATAAAATAAGAATATTTTAGTCTATTTTTTGATATAAAACTGTGGGTTTGGGAATGAATTATTAATACTTAGGAAAAATTGATACTATTTAGGCAAAAACAATGCCTAACTTAAGGAAGCGAAAACAAGAAGACTATTGAGCCACATCTAAAACGGGCCAGGTCAGGCTGGCTCAAATCCAATAGAGTAAACTTTCAAATCATGAGGTGGCTCACATCTAATACGGGCCAAGCCGAACCGGGTACACTAACACAATGGCCCTCTCCTTGGTATTGCTGGCCATTTTACACCTCTAGGGCAAACATTTTAAGTCATGAGTTATGTTACTTTATGATTATCTAGAAACCCCTCTTATTTCTCATCACTTGTCTTTGTGAGCTTCTCTCATAAATAACTTGTGAATTGTGTAAAGCAAAATCTCTCTGAAACTCGCTCACATATCCCTGTATCTCTTCCCATTACGTCTTTCTACAAAATCTACTCCTCCTTCTTCTCACTCTCTCTTCCAATATTATGGATTCTGTTAACAGTGGATCAAGTTTGCAATCTTCAAGTGGTGGAGATGAAGAGTACGATTCAAGAGCTGAATCAATCGCAGCCTTGTTAAGTACTAATAACCCACATACCCATGTTCATGTTCTTTCAATGTCAAATTACCAATCTCCACAACCACCAAACCACAATCATATTCAGACCCATCAATCTAATTCCTCCATATCTGACCCTTATTTATCCAACTATTTCGATCCATCAGTGATGGTCACAAACCCCAATTCACTACTCAATCTTGATATGGTATGGTCCAGAACCATAAGATCTGACCCGAATTATAGTACTGATCATAACCAATTGGGTCAACAAGGTATTGAGATCCCTCAAGTAGAAAATAATGCCCAAAATTACCAAATCAATAGAAACATAGTTCGGAATAACCCAAAAAAGAGATCTAGAGCTTCAAGAAGAGCACCAACCACAGTTCTAACCACAGACACCACTAATTTCAGAACTATGGTTCAAGAATTTACTGGGATTCCTGAACTACCCTTCACTACTTCGCCTTTCCCAATAAGAACCAATTTGGATCACTTTGGTTCAGCTTCTTCCAATCTCAGATTATCGGCAGCTCCTTTAGAAGTTTCTCAAATTCAAAACCCAGTTCTGAATTACCAGCCCCTCCTTCAAACCCAACAAAAATATCCATTATCAAATTCCTCATATAAATTTGACCCCAAATATGAGGGAAATGACCCACATATTAAAATGGGTGTTATTGAAGATCAATTTGGGTTGGTGGATTCGGATCATCAGACGACGATAAACAACAATTGGGTTGATGAAATGGGATCAAATCATAATAGCAAAGGCCAAAACAACAACGTTGGCGAAGGTCTTCTTATGAGGTCCATCAATGGCAGCAATTATTGTACTTCAGAGCGAAAGATTGTGAATTCTAAATTAAACTACGTTGCCGCTTCTTTGTCGGATATTGATGGCGATAATAATTGGTAGGTCGGAAGGTATGTTATTGGAATCATGATTTGTTCTTCAGAGTAGGGGGAAAAATAATAATCAATCATCACCAACGGTATTAAGGATGTGACTAAGATGATGAAAGAGAATCTTTAATTTGTTTCCCTCTAATCTTCAATCATACTATTACCCAGAACACATATAATTATACATTTATTTTATTATAACAAATATATATTAGCAATCCTCTTAGCCGATTTAATAGAAAAATGCTTTTTATTAATGTTTAGATCGAGCTAACGACTCGTGTTAGTATGTATTATACTTTTTATATATATATATATATATGAAGTTTGATAAAGGTTGTTTTTAATCTGAATAAAGTAATTATGAAATTGGACACACTTTTTTGTTAAATTTTAAAATTTATAACAAAAATAATATTTGATAACATTAAATAATATTTAATTAAATGATATTTAATTATAAATTTTAATATTATAGAATGATTGATTAATTCAATTATAAGCTTTGAACTTAGTCATTTTTTAAAACTCGATCGTATAAATCAGCCACTAAATATCTTTTTTTTTTTCTCACGCAGTTCTCTTCTCATATGTACTGAGTGATTTTTATATCAAACAAAGAAAAATTCTATGCATAAAATATATAGCTAACTAGGAATATTTTTATGTCAAACAAAGTAAAATTCTACGCATAAAATATATTGCTAACTCAAATTTTAATTTTTAACTGTTTTATAATCAAAATTTCAATTTTTATAGAATTTTGAAAAAACTAAATTTCAATTTTAATTAGTGATATTTAAATTATAGGTTTTCAAATTCAATTGCAAATATATATTTTGATAACTTTGAGCGTTAAGATTTAAAAATGATAAAAAATTGATAATTTAATTTCAAAATTTAGAAAAAAAAAATTAAAATATAGAAAATAAAATAAAAATAAGTTTTTTATATAGCTAAAAATATTTTATTAAATACCTAATTTTCACATTTTAAAAAATTAAAAATCAAGTATTAAAATAGTTATCAAGTCATAATTCTAAACACTTCTAGCATGTTTCTTACATAATATATAATATTAAATCCTATGACATTATAATTTTTATATATTTATGTAAAAAAAATTGAACTCTTGGATTCTAAGAATCTAAATCATACTAGACAATAACTTAATATATCTAAATTTTTAATGTTAAAATTATTTTTTTGAGTTCTTCTCTTGTACCAAATTAAATATAATATTTTTTTAATTATTAAAATGCAAGAGAATTATAAAAAAAAATTAATATTTTTTTTAAAATAAATTTTTATAATAAAATTATTTTGATCCATAAAAAGTAAAACTATATAAATAAATATAAGATATTTATAGGTTTCGAATTAGTGTCTACTGGTGTCATTTGTTATATAGGATTATAATTTTAAATATAAGATATTTATAAGTTTCAAATCAGTGTCTATTGGTGTCATTTGTTATATAAGATTATAATTTTCGTCAATCATATTACTTGTTCTCTTTATCAATTATTATGTAAAGATGTCAAACGATTATTTTACTTAAACTCATAAATAACTTAATTTTTTTAATAATATTTTGACTGATAATAATTTTTATTGTTGAATTTGTTTTAAACACTTTTAAAGAAGAATATGAAGTAATAGCAATGGATTGTTTTTTTTGTTTGTTTAAAAATAAATCATTTTATTAATTTATAGTATTACGTTATCACTTCAAAAATAAAGAACAATTTTTCTTAAGATTGATTGGTGATTATAATTATTGTTTTTTAAGATAAAATTGAATTTCATTATTATAAAGATTTAATATACAATTTAGATCAAAACCCATCAATTTAAATACATTAATAATTAGATTTTATAAATTAAAATTAATGATATTTTTTAACACACCAAAAAAAACCTAAGTTAAAGGTTTTCAAGTTAATTATTTGATTGTTTTAATTGATATAATTTAATTTTTTTCGGAAGCAATTGAATTTCGATGTCATCTTATAACTTTAAGATCTTAAATATAACACATTTAAAAGATCTATATTTTCAATGAAATACAAGTAAAACAAACATAAACATAATATAATAATTATAGATTAATATCTAAGTAAAGAAATAATTTTTATTTAAAGAAATAAAAATAAGAAGATAAAGGAAAAAAATTATGATGAATGGTTGCTACGAAAATTGTTAGCCACCTCAAATTTTAATAATATTCATATTATTAGTTTTACCTCTTTATTAAATTGTGTTCTTATTTACGTATTATTTTTCTCAAAAATTTATATTAATTTAAAATTTTAGTAAAATAAATGAGATAATTTTAATATTTAAGATCATTAATTAATTTAATTAAAATAGATTTTTTTTTAATATTTTAAAATATCACTCGCACACTCATGCCATACAAAATATACATTAACAAGGTTAGAATCCATGCTATCTCAATGCCACATGCACCGTTGCATTACGAATCAATCGGTAAATTTTCTTATATTCTTAAGAGCATATTTCCCCACCAAAAAAAAAAAAAAAAAAATAGACTTGCGATGACAACTATATGGAGAGGTGAAGATTTGTGAAGGCTGAGAAAGTGGCAACGCATGCTGGATATAGATGGCGGCACATATTGGTTCCTTCAGAAATTTACAAAGATGTAGAAGATAAGAAGCACAGCAACGATAATCTTTGGGTGACGAATGTTAATTTTCCTTTGACTCTGATACATAGGATGAATATAAAAATAAAAAAAAGGTGGTAATTAATCTTTTTCACCGCAATTGATTGATAGGTCACGTAGTTCGGTTACTTTTCACCTTTTGTTTAAATTTGAGTTTAAAAAAGCAAATAATGGAAATTAATTTGAGTATGTTTGCTATTTTTTTTTTTAATTGGTTTTTAAAAACGATTTTAAAATAAAATAAAAATATTGTTTAGCAACACTTTCTACGCATGTTTGTCTTGTTTGGTATGGAAACATTTTTATTAGTAAAAGCACTTTTACATAATCTTAATTAAAAGCTCGAAAAAAATTATTTTTAGAGTTAAACACTTTTGTTGGTTGTAAAATAAATTCTAGTGATCAAGATGCTAACCAACCTAATAATTTATTAGGTAATATTTTTAGATATTTACTAAATGATAAATATCTATAATTATTATATATATGAAAGAGATAATTAAAAAAAAAAAAAGGGACAAGATACTCACAAAAGGTATTAAGGATAATTTTGTATAGAGTCATTTACACCTAGCTAGTAGGTTGGACTTACCACCTACAACGTATAGTCGATGACTCCGGACATTACATGAACATCATTATTGAATGTAGAAGCTTGATTTCTCTTCTTTCTATTTAAGCAAGCCTGCCCTTTAATACCATCACACGATGGTTTAAATTCATAACAAATTCTTTTTATAATTACAAGACGGCATGAAGGACGAACAAAAATCATCGTTAACATCTTCTGTGTATATTATTTTGTTATATTTAATTAAAAATTAGATAAAAAGTAAATTTTATCACATCTTTTTCACAAATAAATACATTTTAAAAAACATTCTAAATAAATAAAGATTAAACAGCCAATAAAACCTAAATATAGAGAATTGCATGATACTTTTATTAATTGGTTTTAAAATGAAATAATTTTAAAATGCAATGCTTTCATGAAGAAGTTAAGTGGAAAAAGAAGATAAAACATGTATTTTAAAAAAATAATAATATTTACACACTTTTATGCACATAAATATTGGTGGATTCAAAAATACTTTCTTACAATGCCTAAAAAAATATACACTATTTTTTATAATTCAATTAGTTTAGTGTATGTTCCCTTTTCGTCTTAAAGCATTTTGTAATGTTATAAGTAACGTTTGATTAATAAGAATTCAATTAACTAAAAATAATGTTATTATTATTATTATTATGTTTTTTAATAGTATAATATAAATAGTAAAAAAATTTAAATTTTATAAATAAATTAAAATAAAAAAATGATTCAAGAAGAAAAATAACAATATATTTTGGAGGAGTAAGTAAGGAATAAATATTTTTGTCATTGTTAAAATATTTTAAATTAACAGTTAAATAAAAATAAAATATTTTAAATAATTCTATTTAAATTAAAATGTTACACGTGTTAACGTTTTAAGGTGTCATAATCTAAAACCATGAGTAATGATTTATCTAATAAGAGATGTATTATTATTAGTAATATATTTCTAATCGCTTAGATTCCATTCTCTCTCTAATTATATTATACGTGGCCAGTGATGTAGTATAGGCTTCGGATTGTGACGCTTTATTTGAGCATGGTGGGCTGACCCATGCTTGCCATTGAGGCAGTGAATAATAAGCCTTTACTCATTACTAATGATGGTTTTTACAACTTGTTGAGTGCTGATTCACATCTCACTTGTATATATCGATCCAGTCCTTAATTCAATAAAGTTAATATTAGGCTTTATATCTTAATAAAAAAAATATAGGTTGCTACATTACCAGTTTTCAAATTTCAGTCCTCCTCCAGCCTCATGTCATAATATATATCTTAAGCATTTATATTAGTAATCTAATTTAAATTAAACTTATTTTATAATATATTTATATCACTGTTTATAATATTATTCACAATTTTTGAATTCTAATCTTCACTTATACATACAAATAAAGAATATATAAGCAGTCTATTTTATACACATTTATAAGCAGTCTATTTTATATGATTTTCATTTTCATTTTTATTTTATATCAATTTGATATGATTTAATATTTAAAATACAAAATTTTCAATCACCACGTTATTACATGTGAACCATTAATGTCAATGTATTGGTTGCTTGGTTACGACCGGATATTCATGGAGTCATTGCTATTAACATTTGGAGTGATACATGGTTACAAAATCCTCTTACATTTTGACCCACTTCGGATCGATTTCATGGTATTTGAAGGGTGAGCAGTTGAATATTGATTCTAAAAGTAACAAATTAGTAGTATAATTTAGAGAAATTAGTGGCCTAATTTGTAGTATGATTTAAGGAAATTAATGTCATAATTTAAGGAAATTAGTGGCCTAATTTAAAGCTTAAATTATGACACAATTTAGGGAAAGAGAGTCTTACTTCATCTATAAATAGGGAAGAGTTCATGCATTAAAGTACAAGGCAAAAATCAGAAAAAATCAGAGAGAGCATAAGCAAACTCAAAGAGAGAAAATACTTATAAGTTTGAGAGTTTTCTATGAGTTTGGGGAAACACTTAAGAGATATTATTAATGAGAAAATCTGTATTTGTATTTTGTATATTTTCTACTCAGTTCAAATAATATCTGTTGACTCCCGTGGACTTAGAGGAATTGTCGAACCACGTAAATTCTGTGTGTTCATTTTATCGCTTTGATATATTCATATACCGCTATTTATTGCTTCCGCCCACAAAAAATTGGTAACAGAACCAAATATAGCAGTATTATATATCAAATCGAAGCTCTCAACGAGAAAAACTCAACGATGAAAGAATTAGTCAAATCGGAAGTCAGAATCACCGTCAGAAGCTGACGGAGTGCTGCTGCCAGCAACTGAGTCAACTCACTGAGTTGGACCGAGTCAACTCAGTCACTAGTGATATTTGGACAGAGTTGGTCCATTTTTCATCCGTTTTCAGCTAAGTTGGATCTATTCCTAGCTAATTGGACTATTCCGGATTCAACTGTGGACTCCGTTTTTTCAAATAAGGTATAAAATTTGGAAAAAAAATACTATTTTAAGTACAAAATTTCTGTTATTTGCTTGTACTTATGGCTGATAAAAGAGAGACCGAAGAAGGTGAACAAGTTCACCATAGAATTTATGACAAGCCAAGTTGTTCTACTCGAAGAACTATGTTGTCCAACGCAAAGTTTGAGGTGGAGAAATTCGACGACACTAATAACTTTGGCATATGGCAATGTGAGGTATTAGATCTATTATTTTGAGAAGGATCTAATATAGCCTTGGAGACCAGGCCATGAGATTATTCAAATGAAGATTGGAATTAAGTAAACCAAAAAACTTGTGGCATAATTCGACTGTGCTTAGGAAAAGATCAGAAGTACTTTGTCATGAAAGAGAATGTAGCTTCAGTTCTTTGGAAGAAACTAGAAGACAAGTACATGACGGAAAGTATTGAGAACAAACTCTACTTGAAGAAGAAACTTTTCCGTTTCCAATACAAGAAAGGTACCCCTATGATTGAGCACTTAGATAATTTCAATAAATTTTTGGCCGATCTACAAAATTTAGATGTTGAAATTATCGATGAAGATAAAGCTTTGTTGTTGCTGAATTCATTACCTGAGAGCTATGAACATTTAACCACAACCTTGTTATATGGAAAGGATGAGGTTAAGTTCATAGATGTTTCAAATGCTTTGGTAAATAATGAGTACCGGAAGAAGGATCAACATGATCACAGAGACTCAATATCAGAAGCATTGACGGCATCTAGAGGTAGGACTAACAACAAAAAATCTGGCGGATCAAATAATAGGGGGCAATCCAGATCAAAGTCCAGATGAGAGTCATCTAGAAGACATCCTGTGAAGGACGAGTGTGCCTATTGTCACCAGAAAGGGCACTAGAAGAAAGATTGTCCAAACAAGGACAAGTCAAATGCAAATGTTGCGCAGAAGGTCGATGAAGATGAAGAATCAGCCTTTTCAGTTTCATCATCAAAAACCTACTCAGATAAGTGGATCCTTAATTTTGGATGTTCTTATCATATGTGTCCAAACAAACATTGGTTTTCGAGTTTTGAAGAGCTCGATGGAGGAGTTGTGCTTATGGGAAACGACAATGCCTGTCAAACAAAAGGGATCAGAATAGTACAACTAAAGATGCACGATGGTACAATCAGACGACTTACAAATGTAAGGTATATTCCTGACCTAAAGAAAAACCTTATTTCTTTAGGTATTCTAGATTCTGATGGTTACAAGGTAACATTGAAAAATGGAGTCTTGAAAGTTGTACGAGGTGCATTTGTAGCGATGAAGGGTACTCGGAAGGCGAACTTGTATTTCCTAGATGGGAGTAAAATTACAGGAAGATCAGCTATCTCAAGTAGTTCTGAAGAAAAGACAACTGATTCTTCCCACCTGTGGCACATGCGCTTAGGGCATGTCAGTGAAAAGGCTTTGCAAGGCTTAATGAAACAAGGTCTTTTGAAAGGTGCCAAGACTGGAAAGTTTGATTTCTATGAGCATTGTGTAATGGGAAAACAAACAAGAGTCAAGTTCGGCACTGCCATTCATCGTACTAAAGGATCTCTTGATTATATTCACACGGATGTCTAGGGACCTTAAAAGAATGCTTCATATGGAGGTAAACGTTGGTTTGTGACTTTTATTGATGATTTCCCTAGATATGTCTGGATATACACCATGAGTCACAAAAATGAATTTTTGGATATCTTTCTTAAATGGAAGAAAATGATCGAGACTCAGACATACAGGAAAATTAAAAGGCTCAAATCTAATAATGGTGGCGAGTACAAATCAGATCCCTTCTTTAAAGTTTGTCAAGATGAAAGAATAATCATACATTTTTCAGTTCCTCGTACACCACAACAGAATGGAGTTGCAGAATGAATGAATCGAACTTTGGTTGAGAAAGTTCAATGTATGCTATCTCAATCCAAATTGAGCAAGGCATTTGGGCTGAGGCTTTGTCATATGCAACTCATATAGTCAATAGACTTCCTACGACTGCATTAGATGGGAAAACTCCTAAAGAGGTATGGTCTGGACAACCTGCTACTGATTATGATTCATTGCGAATATTTGGATGTCCAACATATTTTCATGTTAGTGAATCCAAACTGGATCCTAGAGCAAAGAAAGCTATTTTCTTTGGCTTTAAGGAAGGATTTAAAGGATTTCGACTTTGGTGTGGTGAATCCAAGAAGATCGTCTTAAGCCAAGATGTTACATTCGAAGAGTCTGTTATACTGAGACAGACAAATTTAGAGAAAGAGAATGAAAGTCCAAATACTCTTTCTAAGGTGATGCTTGAGACTCCAGAAGATCCAGAAAAGATTGCACCGATTACCGATCGTGGTGAAGATGAAATTGATGATTAAGAAGAGATCTCAGTTGAGGTGGAGGTTCTCTCACCATCACCACCAATCAATCAACAGCCAGAATCTATTGCCACTACTCGACCGAGAAGGGAGATTAGAAAGCCTACCAGATACACAGACATGGTAGCATTCACACTTCCAATAATTGATGATGATGTCCCATGCACTTACAGAGAAGTCGTGCAAAGAATTGATAGTATGAAGTGGAAGATGGCAATGGATGAAGAGATGAAGTCTCTACACCAGAATCTGACTTGGGAGTTGGTTCAACTTTCCAAAGGAAAGAAAACTATTGGCTGCAAATGGGTCTATGCCAAGAAGGAAGGTGTTCCTGGTAAAGACAACATCAGATACAAAGCCAGACTGGTAGCAAAAGGCTATGCTCAGAAAGAAGAAATAGACTACAATGAGGTATTCTCACCTGTTGTTAAGCATTCATCTATTCGGATACTATTGGCTTTGGTAGCACAATTTGATCTCGAGTTAGCTCAACTCGATGTCTAAACAACTTTTCTCCATGGTACTTTGAACGAAGAAATCTACATGTCTCAACCGGATGGCTTCAAAATTCCAGGAGGAGAGAATTGGGCTTGCAAGCTGAGCAAGTCAATTTACGGTTTGAAGCAATCACCATGACAATGGTACAAGCGCTTTGATAGCTTCATTAGAGAGCAGAAGTACACACGCAGTCAGTTTGATCACTGTGTATACTTTCGGAAACTCCAAGATGGTACCTTCATTTATTTGCTCTTATATGTTGATGATATGTTGATTACATCTAAGAGCAAGGTGGAGATCGACAGATTGAGGGCTCTGTTGAGTTCATAATTTGAAATGAAAGATCTTGGAGAAGCTAAGAAAATTCTTGGGATGGAAATCACAAGAGATAGAGTTGCAAGCACAGTCTGTCTGACATAGACTCATTATCTGAAGAAAGTACTATAAAGGTTTGACATTGATGAAAAACCAAACCAGTAAGTACACCGCTTGCTCCTCACTTTCAGTTGAGTGCATTGATGTTACCTAGCAGCACAGATGAGAAGAAGCAAATGTAACGTGTTCCATATGCAAATGTTGTTGGTGCCTTGATGTATGCAATGGTTTGCACCAGACTTGATATTTCCCACGCTATTAGTATGGTGAGTCGGTACATGCATAATCCCGGTAAAGGACACTGGCAAGCAGTGAAGTGGATTCTATGGTACATCTATGGTACTGTGGATATTGGTTTGAAGTTTGAAAGAGACAAGACTGAAGGTAAACACCTAGTTGGATATGTGGATTCTAACTATACTGGAGATTTGGATAAGCGTCGATCTACAACTGGTTATGTGTTCACAATGGCAGGAGGACCAGTTTGTTGGAGATCAACATTGCAGTCAACTGTAGCTTTGTCTACTATAGAGGTAGAGTATATGGCTGTAACAAAAGCATTCAAAGAAGCTATATGGCTTCTCGGGTTGACTAAGGATTTTGGTATTGTTCAGAAGAACGTGGAGGTTTTCTGCGACAGCCAGAGTGCCATTTGTTTGGCAAAGAACTAAGTTCAACATGGTCGCACCAAGCACATCGATGTTCGATTTCATTTTGTTCAAGAAATCATCGATGAAGGGAATGTTATACTCCAGAAAGTCAAAACTACAGATAACCATGCAGATATGCTTACAAAGGTGGTTAGAGGGATCAAGTTTCAACACTGCTTGAACTTGATCAACATCTCTCGAGCTTAGAGCGCCTAGGGCGCATTTGGAGGCAGCGTTATAAATTTTTTTGCCAAGGTGGAGATTGTTGAATATTGGCTCTAAAAGTAACAAATTAGTGGCATAATTTAGGGAAATTAGTGGCCTAATTTGTGGCATGGTTTAAGGAAATTAGTGGCATAATTTAAGGAAATTAGTGGCATAATTTAAGGAAATTAGTGGCCTAATTTAAGGCTTAAATTATGGCACAATTTAGAGAAAGGGAGCCTGGCTATATCTATAAATAGGGAAGAGTTCATGCATTGAAGTACAAGGCAAAAATAAGAAAAAATCAGAGAGAGCATAAGCAAACTCAAAGAGAGAAAATACTTGTGAGTTTGAGAGTTTTCTATGAGTTTGGGGAAACACTTAAGATATATTATTAGTGAGGAAATCTATATCTATATTCTGTACATTTCCTACTCAGTTCAAATAATATCTGTTGCCTCCCGTGGACCTAGGCGAATTGCCGAACCACATAAATTCTGTGTGTTCATTTTATCGCTTTGATATATTCATATACTGCTATTTATTTCTTCCACCCACAACATGAGCAATTTGATTGACTTCAAGCACGAGTATTGGAATACAACTCTGGTGCAACAAGTGTTTAATGCTTTTTATGTGGAGATGGTTTTGAAAATTTCATTTCAACCTTCAAGAGGTGTTGATAAGATCGTGTGGCATTTTACACCCATGGTGAATATTCAATCAATTCAGATTATGAGGTGACACATGAGGTTTTGGGAAGATCGGAGGGAGTTTCTAATAGTACTAATAATTTGAATAAACTTATCTTGAAGTCCCAACTAAAAATACCTCCAAAGTTGTGTCATTTTATCTAGCGTTGCTTACATAATGTCTATGCCAAGCTCTTATTGATAGAAGATTGTGTGGTAGAGGATGAAAATTGCTTACTTTGTGCCTGCTATGTTGAAATGGTTTCCCATGTATTGATAGGGTGTATATTGTTACGTCCCGCAAAATCCAAAGAAATGGTGTTTGCCTAAAGGATCTAGACTTTTCTACATGAGAAAGTTATAGAGTGGCTTAGAGATGTCTAGAAAGGGCTAGAGATAGACGGACTCAACTCAAGCCTTGAGGACTCTAGAATACTCCAGAGAATACTAGCATGTGCTTGAAGGTGCTAGAATGGGCTGGAATATTCTAGAACGTGGTGGATGGTTCATGAAGGATGTAGAAGCCGCTGGAAGCTTATGGAACATCCTAGAACTTGTATGAAGGAGCTAGACAAACCTAGAAGACTCTAGAGTTGGCTAGAAGGTCCTAGAACCTTGTGGCATATTGTAGATAAAACTAGAACACTCTTGTACATTGTAGACTTAGAATGTTCTAGAAATTTGTGGCATAGCCTTAATCTTGGAGTCATACTATAAATAGACCCATTGGTCTTCATTTGTATTCATCTTGGGAATTCTTAGCATCTTGTAAGATAAACTCACTCTAGAGAAATACAAAGAATTCTTTACAAACTCTCTTTCTAGTCTCTTTGGAGTGTTTCATTTGGTTCAAAGGCAGGCTTAGTGCAACGGACAGTGTTAAGTGCTGCACGATCACTACTTGAAATTTAAGGTCATGATAGTTGGTATTAGAGCTTTCGGTTGAAGCATTTCTACCCTTGGCATAATGAAGAACAATGCACCATCTACACCAAGCGTTGATGTTCCACCTATGGAGCGTGGGCGTGAGGAAGTTCGGAAACCACCAAAGGAGTCTCTAGCCAAGTCGAAAGACATACTTTCTAGCTTAGAAGCATGTGTTGGGAGTGCACAGGACAACTTAGGGGAGCTGTTCGATTGGGTGGAAAACTTGGAGGAATGTTGTAATGGCTTGGAGACCGAGGATGTGGAGATCCATGCAGCAGTCAAGATGTCCCTTAATGAGCTAGACGGTAGGTTAAGGCAAGAGATTGAAGGGTTGAAAGCTGAACTTGCCAAGGTAAGGGATCTTGTCCAAAGAGAAGTTACTAATGTCTTGCTTAGAGTTGAGGATATGTGTGGTGATCTAGCTCTATGTAAGCGGGTTATGGCCATGGGAACTAGTACAATCGACATCATTGAGGGTAAGAGGGTGGATGTTCCAAAGCCTAAAACCTTCAATTGTGTTAGGAATGCTAGGGAAGTTGAGAACTTTCTATGGGGGTGGAGCAATATTTTAAGGCTACTGGTATAATGGACCATGCCAACAAGATCTGAACTGCTGCCATGTATTTGTCCGACACTGCTATGTTGTGGTGGATACGGAGGCATGATGCTGTGCAACGAGGGGTTTACAAAATTGAAACCTTTGAAGATTTCAAAAGGGAGTTCAAAATGTAGTTCTTCCCCTGTAAATGCTGAAGATGAGGCAAGAGGTCGACTACGACGGTTAAAGCAGACAGGTAGCATAAGGGACTATGTGAAGGAGTTCACAACCTTGCTGCTTGAAGTTCCTAACACATCAAACAAGGATGCCCTATTCTTGTTCATGGATGGTCTCCAATCGTGGGCTGACCTTGAGCTCAAGCGACGTGGTGTCCAAGACTTATCTTCGGCCATTGCGATTGTGGAAAGCTTTATTGACTACTCCACAAATAAAGAGAGCTCAAAAGCCACAGATAAAAAGTTTGGTGGAGGAAAGAGTGGGGGAGGCCATGCCAAAAGTCAGGGTTCCAAAAATCATAAAGACAACTCCTCATTCAAACCACGAGATAAGGGGAAGGAAAAGGACGATCGTGGTACCTCGAAGTCCCGTGTGACGTGCTTCATTTGCGAAGGACTGCATTGGGCACGTGAATTTCCGAAAAGGAAGGCCTTGAGTGCCTTAGTTGCTTCCACTCATGACCAGGATGGAGGCGAAACGGAAAAAAGGTGCAAAAATGGGTTCTTTGTGCCTACTTGGTGCATTGCAAAGCGCCCCAAAGAACTCCAAAGGCTTGATGTACATAGATGCAACCATCAACGGGAAGGTCGCCAAAGCTTTGGTGGACATAGGTGCATCTCATAACTTTGTTTCAATGGAGGAAACAAAGAGACTCGGCCTTAAGGTAGTCCATGGAGGGGGATCTTTCAAAGTAGTTAACTCGACAACACTACCATTGCATGGAGTTGCTCGTGGAGTTAAGGTCAGTCTTGGTGCTTGGACTGGCCAAGTAGACTTATCGGTAGCGCCTATGGATGACATCTCTGTTGTATTCGGCATGTAGTTCTTGGACTAAGTTAGAGCTTTCTTGGTTCCATGCTCAAACTCTATGTACATCATGGATGGTTCGAAGACGTGTGTGGTACCGATGGAGAGGACCACCAGACCTACTACCTAAGCTCTCTCAGCGCTTCAATTCAAGAAGGGATTGAAGAGGGACGAAGAGAGTTACTTGGCCATCTTAAAGGAGTATGATGATGATGAGGCATCACCAAAGCCAAACTTGCTGACGAAAGTGTAAGTTGTATTAGATAAGTTCCATGATGTGATACCTGAGGCATTGCCTAAACGGTTACCTCCAAGGAGGGAGGTAGACCACGAAATTGAGTTGGAACATGGCACCAGGCCACTAGAAATGAGCCCTTATCAAACGGTGAACTCAGAGTTAGCAAAATTGTGGAAGAAACTCGACGAATTGCTGGATGTTGGCTTCATAAGGCCCTCCAAAGCCCCATTTGGTGCCCTGGTACTCTTTCAAAAGAATAAGGATGGCTTGCTATGGATGTGCATCGATTATCGAGCTCTAAATAAGATAACGGTAAAGAACAAGTATCGTATCCCTTTAATTGCTAACTTGTTCGATCAATTGGGGAACGTTAGATACTTTAAAAAATTGGACTTGCGGTTGGGATATTACCAAGTACACATAGAAAATTGGATGAGCCCAAGACCACATGTGTGACCAGGTACGGTGCCTATAAGTTCCTTGTCAAGCCATTTGGTTTCACGAATGCACCTGCCACCTTCTGCACTCTTATGAACAAGATTTTCCATCCCTACCTTGATCGGTTCGTGGTAGTATATCTTGATGACATTGTGTTATATAGCCGGACTTTGGAAGAACATCTAGAGCACTTGAGGAATGTGTTCGAGGTCCTGAGGGAAAATAAGCTATATGTCAAGAAGGAGAAATGTTCCTTTGCCCAAGATGAGGTAATGTTCTTGGGGCATGGGATAAAGGATGGGAAACAGATGATGGATGGAGCTAAGGTGAAAGCCATCCAAGAATGGGAACTTCCTGCCAAGGTCCCTGAGTTAAGATCTTTCCTTGGACTTTGGACTACTACCGAAGGTTTATCAAGTCCTACTCATTGAGAGCAGCCCCACTGACCGACCTGCTAAAAAAGAACAAGTATTGGGAATGGACAAACGAATGCCAAGCCTCATTTGAAGAATTGAAGAAGGCCATCAGTGAAGAACTGGTGCTTTGCCTACCAGACCCTTTCAAGATGTACGAGCTTCACACAGATGCTTCAGACTTTGCCATTGGTGGAGTGTTGATGCATGAAGGACGTTCGATAGCTTATGAGAGCCGCAAGCTTAATGGCACTGAACATTGCTACATGGTGCAAGAAAAGGAAATGACAGCTATCATTCATTGCTTAAGGGTGTGGCGAAACTACTTGTTAGGTTTTTACTTTGTTATCATGACGGACAATGTAGCGACTAGTTACTTCCAGACTCAAAAGAAGTTGAGTCCCAAGCAAGCTCAGTGGCAAGAATTCTTGGTGGAGTTTGACTATAGGTTGGAGTACAAACCCGTTAAGGCTAATGTGGTGGCTGATGCACTGATTCGAAAGGCAGAGTTTGCAGCCTTGAGTAGGCCAAGTAGTCCTTTGTTGGAAATGATCAAATAAGAGCTTGAGCATAATGCCCTGGCTCAAAACCTCCTCGCCCTTATTAAGGAAGGAAAGACAAGGAAATTTTGGCTGAGTGACAGACTACTCTATGCCAAGCAGAATCACATTTTTGTGCCAAAATGGGGGAGCATAAGGAAGGAGCTTATCAAGAAGTGTCATGATTCACTATGGGTTGGACACCCAAGAATGAGGCATACCCTTGCTTTGATCAAGTCAATCTACTATTGGCCTCAACTACGAGATGATGTTGAAGCTTACGTGAAGACTTGTCTCGTATGCCAACAAGACAAGACAGAGCAGCATGCACCCGGAGGTTTGCTATAGTCGCTGCCTATTCTAGAGAGACCATGGGAGAGTGTCTCAATGGATTTCATCACTTGCTTTCCACAATCAGAGGGCTTTGGCAGCATTATAGTTGTCATTTATCGCTTCAGCAAGTATGCGACATTCATACCTACCTCAATGGATTGCACGACAGATGAGACGACACACTTGTTCCTCAAACATGTTGTGAAGCATTGGGGAATTTCATCCAATATCGTGAGTGATTGAGACCCACGATTTACTGGCAAGTTTTGGACGAAATTGTTCAAGTTGTTAGGATCAAACTTGAACTTCTCTACAAGCTTTCATCCATAAAGCGATGGATAAACGGAGTGTGCCAACGCATTACTGAAGGTGTATCTTAGGCACTTTATGAGTGCCAATCAACATGATTGGCCTAATTCTCCTATAACTTACAAAGGAGCGAGTCTACCACAAAGAGTCCCTTTGATATCGTAATGAGGCAGCAACCCATGACTCCTCATGCTTTGGCCACGAGTTATGAAAGGAAGAGTCCCGCTGCCTTCAAATTTTCCAAGGCGTGGTACGAACAAGATGAGTTAACTCAAGCCTATTTAAACAAGGCATCTAAAAAGATGAAGTGGGCTGACAAGAAAAAGGATGGTTGAATTTTAGGAAGGAGATTTGGTCATTGTCAAACTATTGCCCCAACAGTTTAAGTCCTTACGAAAGGTTCATAAGAGGTTGGTACGAAAGTATGAAGGGCCATTTCTTGTCCTCAAGCGAGTCGGTAAAATGTCCTACAAACTGCAACTCCCTCCAAAGCTTAAAATCTATCCGGTCTTTTAGGTAAGTATGCTGAAACCTTTTCATGGAAACAAGGAAGACATAAGTCGGGGAGAATCCAAGAGGGCGCCTACCGCAGTGGTAACCTTCTTCGACAAAGAAGTAGACTCAATCTTGGCAGATCGCCTAATCTGAAGTAGGTACCAAGTTATCGGGAATACTTGGTCAAGTGGAAGAATGCCCTGGATATAGAGGCAAGCTGGGAACCTGAAGATTCTTTGTAGAAATTCAAAGATGACATAGAGAGGTTCAAAATTGAAGGCGCGATGAGGGCGTTACGAACTTGAGTGGGGGAGGGTGTTACGACTCGCTCAAATTGTCCCGCAAAATCCAAAGAAATGGTGTTTGCCTAAAGGATATATAATTTTCTACATGGGAAAATTCTAGAGTGGCCTAGAGATGTCTAGAAAGGGTTAGATATGGACGGACTCAACTCAAGCCTTGAAGACTCTAGAATACTCTAGAGAATACTAGCATGTGCTTGAAGGTGCTTGAATGGGCTGGAATATTCTAAAACGTGGTGGATGGTTCATGAAGAATGTAGAAGCCGTTGGAAGCTTACAGAATATCCTAGACCTTGTATGAAGGAGCTAGACAAACCTAGAAGACTCTAGAGTTGGCTAGAAGGTCCTAGAACCTTGTGGCATATTGTAGATAAAACTAGAACACTCTTGTATATTCTAGACTTAGAATGATCTAGATAACCTTAAGCTTGGAGCCACACTATAAATAGACCCATTGGTCTTCATTTGTATTCATCTTGGGAATTCTTAGCATCTTGTAAGATAAACTCTCTCTAGAGCAATACAAAGCATTCTTTACAAACTCCCTTTCTAGTCTCTTTGGAGTGTTTCATTCGGTTCAAAGGTAGGCTTAGTACAATGGACGGTGCTAAGTGTCGCACGATCACTACTTGAAATTTAATGTCGTGACAATATGGTTAGCTCTATCCTAATATTCAATTTCTCCTTTTTAAATAGTGATTCATTTTTGGAGTTCTATGAGTCCTTTCAAACCTAGTTACATTTAATATCAAATGAGGATGAATTATTGGCTACGTTGTGTACATGTTTATGGAAAGTGTGGTCTAGCAGGAATGCATAGGTTTTTCCAAGCAAGAGTAATTAATTTGGATATTTTTGTTTGGTTAGCTCGTCAAGATCGGGTCCATTTTGGTACAACATTTGGCTAAGCTTGTTGGTTTCTAGCTAATATTGGCATTAGTGGCTTATATGAGACGTTGCATGGTTGGATCTTTTATTTGAACTTTGTGCTTATTGTAATGTTCATCCTTCAACATTATTAAATGAAAGCAATACAGTATTATTTGAACTATATATATAAAAAGGAGTTATTAATATCTGTTGGTAATATCCAAGTAGTAGATACGCGGCCCTAATGACCTAAGATAAATAACTCGTATGATGAATGTCGCATTTGTTTATGGCTCATACATAGTGACCTAGCCCCTGAAAGTAATCGACCAAGACCTAATGATCAAGTTATGACCCAAGTGAACAACTTGAAACATTTTTTTGGACACAAGACCTCAGGCACCACAAATATAGTGACTTGATTATATGTAGAATTGATTTTTGTATGTATCTTGATAGCTCAAATGAGAACGCCTACCTATGTAACCTCTATACCTGTCTAGTAGGTGCTATATATACCTTCTTAGTGAGAAGAATAAATGATCTGCTCATTATTATCATTTCATACTTTTCTCTAGAATCTTTAGAAATCCTAACACATTACAAATTTTCCAAACAATCGGTGCCCACCGTGGGGCCTTAAATCTTTCCAGTCCTTAGTTAGCATTTAAGACCTTGTATTTTATACCTTGGAGAAATAGCTTGTGTATTGGGGATATACACTTAAAATGGATAGTTCGCCATCACATATCGAGCAGATGAATAGTCTTACATGCCAAAATCTAGAATTTGATCTCAACAAACAAATACATCGTTGCTCGCCAACTAGGACATTGCATGGTGATCATGAATTGGGTAGCATACGAGCTCTGGTAAGTAAATACGATCGAACTTCATCCCATCATAATACAGCTAGACCAACCAGGACAACTCCATGGCCCATAACTTCAATAAGTTATAGCTCCGAAAGTACTTCTCTTGAAAATGATTCCATGATGAAGAGTCTCCAAAGACAGATAACTAAGCTATAACAAACATTTACTGAATCTCAAAGAGAGAATAATAAACTTAGGTCTATATTTGTTTAGGAGGAATATATGGAGGCTGAGAGTTCATTCCATACTCCTAGCCTACCTATTTTGGACAGTCACCCACCAAGGAGGGGGCATGCTTCACGTATTCCTTACCCATAATGACTTGAGGGAGTTATAGAATAACACCCATATACAGTTCCAACCCCCAATCTCATTTCAAGATCTGCACATATGAATCCATCGACTCATGAGCATTTTGCATAACATGTACCCTATTCACTTCCATCACGTTCGAGTTTGGGAAATGATGCTACCATAGGATTTCCAACGCCACCAGGTTGTCCAAGTAGTACCTTAGAAGAAAAACTTAAAGACATGGAGGAGAAAAACTTGAGCTAATGGCACCATCACTAAAATTTACTACACCTAAATGTTCTCCACATAAGGGGACAAAAGACCCAATGGCCTATGTTTTTCACTTTAAAATGGCCATGGCCACTATGAGCCTCCCTAAGGATAAAAGAGAAGCCATGTACTGCAAATTATTTGCAACAACCTTCTAGGAAATGGCACAACAATGGTTCATTGAGTTACCACCTAAGAGTATAAAAAGCTTTGATATGTTGGTAAAAGCGTTTGTTACCAACCACATATGCAATAAGCTAATAAAGAAGGAGTCACATTGTTTGTTCTCAATCATACAGAGGGAAGAGGAGACCCTTGAAGCTTATATGAGGAGGTTCAAGACGAAAAAGATGAAGATCTCACAATGTTCTAATTCAATAGCCATTAAAGCTTTATGTAAAGATATCAAACGGGATAGAGGTCTATTCATTGAGTTGACTAAGACCATCCCCTGATATCATAGAGATGGTCTATGAGGAGACCAAAAAAAAATTCAACGTAGAAAGGGAGATGAAATCCACCAAGGGGGTGGTAAGTAGAGCAATAATCAAGCCTACCCTAGTCAAAATGGAGGAGGATATAAGGCCTTATGGAGAGGGACCATCATAACCCTCCCCATTTTAAACCTGTGATTACTCCTAAAGGAAGGCCAGGAACTTGGGAAAGAGCATCATTTCCTTTTAGAGGTCCCCAACTGCATGTCTCATTAGTTAAAGCTATATAATGTATGGAGCACATTAATAATGTCAATTAGCTATGACGTATGAAGACTCCACTGAGGGACCCCAACAAATATTGTGCATTTCATAAGGACAAAGGTCATTGGACTAGAGATTGTAGACACCTTAAATGGGAGATCAAACATTTACTCTCGGAAGGATATTTGGAGGATATGGTTGATAGAACCAGGGGTTTGAAAGAAAAAAACCGAGGAGGTAACAACCCTACTTATCAAGGCAAGGTGATTCCCCCAAATTCGGATCCAAGGGGCACGGATAGACCCAATTAGCCTCCTCGAGGGGATGTTCGTATAATCCACATCATACATGGTGGGCCTACAATGTCGGGTCCTTCCGGTAATGATGAGTGCTCAAAAAGTACTAAAATTACCATAATTTTATGCACATTAATTGATTAAAAGTATATATATTTATATGATTTTATTATATATTTATATAAATTTCTCTTTTTCAGAATCACGGGTATTTTTATTATTTTTCAGGTATTTTAGCTTAAAAACATAACTTAAAGACTCAAAGAGGAATACTGGAGGTAATACATCACAAATATATTCAAAAATAAATGAGGAAAAGTCAACAAATATGGAAAAATTGGACAAAATGGGTCAAAAATGTCAAAAAGGAGGAAATCGCACACGCAGTCGCTCAACCGTACCGACTAATGCACCCAGTGGCACCGAGCATCTGTGCGTGCCCGGTCCCACGTGCGCCCTTGCTCCTGTTCATGCGCGCTGCTGCCCATTTGCGCACCAATCCGCGTGCGCCACCTACCAGTTGACATCATCTTCACCAACTGTGTTTCCTCCATTTTTAATCATTTTTTCACCCACTTTTTATTCCTTTCCTCACCTATAAATACCCTCATTCTCTTCATAACTAAACACACCTAAAAAACACATCTTCTCTCTCTTTCTTTCTCTCATTTCTTAGTTTTTTTAGTTTTTCTTAGTTATTAGCTTTTCTTAGTTAGTTTTTCTTAGTTTTAGAGTTCTTCTCTTTTTGTGAAGAATTAGTTATGTTTTTGTAATTTATTTGCTTTTCGATTCAATAAATGGGAGTGCAAATTCTGTTTAGATGTTTTACAACAACGGGAATAGCAACAAAGTACTGTAAGGATTTTATTTTCTTTACAGTTATTTTTTATGCTTTATTCTTACATGTTATATTTAATTTGTGTGTGATTAAATTTAACTTTGCTGGATGTTTGTAAACATGATATAATAATAACGTTGTTATGCTTGCGAAATATTAAATAGGTAAAAATCTCTAAAATGAATTGATTTTATATTTATTCAAGATTTTATATTAAGAATGTTAGAGAGAAATATATTATTTTTCATTACAAACTTAAATCTGAAAATTAGATTTTAAGGTTTAGTTATCTGGTCTGATTTAGAGTAGTGCTCTTTTATTTATTGGTACATTCGCCCGGTAGTTAGAGTGAAACTCTATTTCAAAAGTTTTTATAAGAATTATTATCTGAAAATGTATTGATAACATGTTTTCAGTAGTGGTTTTAAAACTTGAAAGTTAGTACTCGGATAACTAAATTCTAAGGTTTAATTTGGATACCTTGAATAAAGTTTAAACTATCTAACCCCACCAAAGGTGTCATTTAAATGGTTCATTTTCAATCTCTTAGAAAATGAATGAATTTAATTAACCAAATTAGTTATCAACCCCACATAGGTGTTAATTAATTTGTTTAGTTAACAAAGAATATCTAACCCCACCAAATGTGGTATTCATATAAAAAAGAGAGAATCAATAAATATCAATTTATATCTTTAACAACCTAAATAATATGAGCAAGCATAATTACTTAGTTATTATATCCATAAATACTCCACTATTATAAATGATAAAATTTGCATAAATGTTTATTGAATCTCTATCTATGTTTATTTTTATGTCAGTAGATTAAAAACATAAAACCCCAAAATTTCGTGGCAGGATGTTTAGGATTTAATTTCGTTTTATAAAGTTTGAATAATAAATTAAAAATCACATATATTCCTTCCTTAGATTGACCTTGGGAGTATACTTATCATTTTCTACGAAATGATTCGTGCACTTGCGAGAGTTTTATAAATATAAAACCAAAGTATCGGCAGGATCGGCGATGTCGGTTTTTGCTCATCAGGTAACTCCATAAAAAGGTATGCTTGGGTAAGCTAGGGACACAAACCGATTGGTTTATAGTCTGAAGCCTGAGGGGTTAGTCTATCCTAGCACCTTTGAAGGAAGGGAGGTCTTTCTACCTTATGATGATCCTCTGGTCATTACAGTTAAAATTGCACACTGTAAGGTGTGCAGGATTTTGGTAGACAATGGTAGCTCCTAGAATTTATTTTATTTATCTACTTTATTGGATATGGGGATAGATCCTAAAGAGATTACCCACCAATAGAAGCCATTAGTGGGTTTCAATGGCAGAGTAACCATGCCAGTAGGATCCATATATTTATCGGTCTCTATAGAGGAAGCAATAATCCCTACAAATTTTATGGTATTGAATACTCCCGTGTCTTACAATGCAATTTTGGGTCGACCTTAGATCCCCAAGATGAGAGTAGTCCCCTCCACGTACCATCAACTCATCAAGTATCCTACCGTTGAGAGGATCAGAGAGATAAGGGAAGATCAGGACAAGGTGAGGAGTTGCTACAATTCTACCATGAAAATTGAAGTACCCCTAGAACAAGGCAAGGAATTACTACATTTTTCCATCAAAAGTGCATTACCCCCAAGAAAAGGTAAGGAATTACTACAATCAAAGAACAAAAAATGTTTGAATATGGGATGATGCCACGAATGGAGAGACAAACCATGGCAGTAAACCCCAATGATTACAAAAATAGGATAGGACAAGTCCCTGAAGATCAACTCCAAGTTGGCCCCTTTGTTGAGAGTTGCACTCATTGAGTTCTTGGAAGATAATGTTGACCTTTTTTTATGCAAGTTAGAAGACATGCATGGCATCGATTCCGAAATAATTTCCTATAAACTATGTGTTAATCACACTAGAAAACCAGTTCAACAATGAAAACAAATAATTTCTAGAGATAAAAACGATATCATTAAGAAGAAAGTAAACTCATTAAAAATTGTAGGTTAGATTCACAAGGTTGCTTACCTAACTTGGCTATCAAATGTGATGTTGAAAAATAAAGCGGGGGAAGAGTATAGAATGTGTGTCAATTTTACAAACCTTAATACAATGACACCAAAGGATTGCTTCCCGTTGCCAAATATTGATTGCTTCGTCGATGCTACAGTTGGTTTTGAAACAATGAGTTTCATGGATATGTATTAAGGTTATCATCAGATCCAAATGCATCCCAGAGGGTATTTGGTATCATTAAGGGAGATAAAGGCCAATCCTTATGAAATTTTGGCCCTGATAAACATGAAATATCCAAGTGCCTTAAGGATGTCTAACAACTATATGGTCATAAAGCCACACTCAGTTGCTTCATTTCCACATGTACCAAAAAGTTCCTACCATTTTTTCAGTCGTTGAAGAAAAATAAGGAATATGTATGGGATACATATTGTGAACAATCTTTCCAATCCATCAAGGACTATTTGGGAAAGGCACCTCTTCTGGCCAATCCTATTGCAGGTAAGGTGATACACATGTACATTTCTTTCACAGACAAGGTCTTTGGTTCTATACTGGTGGTCGATAGGGAGGGTAGCACCCTGTAGAGTCACTTCTTGATTAGAGCATAACAGTTGTATCCTTCGCTAGATAAGGCAACATTTTCATTAAGAATGATGGCACATAAGCTTAGACACTACTTTGGAGCACATAAGGTAGTTATCCTCACATCGCATCCCTTGAAGAATATCTTGGGCAAGCCATATCAATCGGGTCGCCTTTCTAAAATAGCTATTGAGCTGAGTGAATTTGAGATACATTATAAGCCCTTGTCAACAATCAAGGGGCATGCTCTCATATATTTTTCGATGAATGGACTTAGGAGTCCTCACCTAAGAAGGAGATTATAGTGCTAGTGTCTATGATGACAAATCAAATTTCAGATCTTTGGAAGGCATATGTTGACAGAGCCAACAATTCAAGGGGGTAGGGATTGGAATAGTGATATTTACTCCAATAGAAGGCTTAATAGAGCAATGTCTCTGTATCACTTTTTAGGCCACTGACAATGTCATTGAGTATGAGGCCTTGTTCTTGTCTTTATGATAATTGACGAATTTCAGAGCTAAGAGGGTGTTGGTCCATAGCGATTCATGACTTTTGGTAAATCAAATTAACAACAAATTTGAAGGCAAAGAAGAAAGGATGGAGCTTTATGTACAGAAGGTGAATAAAGCAAATGTAGCTTTTGAAACATTTGAACTCAAGCAAATACCGAGATGGGGAACACAAATGTAGACTCCCTAACTACTTTTTCATCTATAATAAGTTTGGAATTGAAAAGGGTGATCCATGTATCATGTTTTGTAGAGCCAAGCATAATGGATGACGAAAGTAAGAACAAAATTTAGATGAATGCCAAATCCTAAACACACACCTCCTGGCTAACTCTGTACCTAGAGTATCTCATTCACGATACACTACCTGGGAATAAAGAAGAGGCACGTAAAATAATGACCAAAGCAAGTAATTACACAATTGTCTAGGGAGCACTGTATCAAAAGAATTATGGTGGCCTATGGTTGAAATGCTTACCAACCCCAGAAGCTTAGATAGTTTTGAGCAAATTATCTGGGGGGAGATGTGGGGCTTACTCTGGTGGAAGAACCCTTTCTTAATGGATCATCTGACAAAGACATACCAACATCCCACGTCAACCGGCCAGTCAAATCCACTCTTTGGACAAACTCTCCATGATGCCACTTGCAAGATATGGCTCATAAGCCAACCGTTTTTCCATTACAACATCTCTCACTAATTCTTGGTGTCTTCTTTAGAACAGTCATGATCATGACTTGACTCAGTCATCTAGAAGATTTTTGCAATCGATGCTCCCTGGCCTTTTCATCATGCAAAACTAAAACCATTTCTATGCACTTGGCACTCCTTGGCTCTTAACAAGTGTACAACACTGAAAATTGTTTTTTTCACTCAATGCTTTTAGCCCTTCAATGTTCAAAACTTCCACATAAACACATGGTTCTCCTAGCCTTTCCATAATGCTACCATTCAAAACTGTTACCCATGCACTAGGTGCTTCTAGGCCTTTCTAACGTGCAATCCCTATATGATGGTGCTTCTGTCCCTTAGGCATGGCTCTCTTGCCAATCTTATCTCTTATGCAACATAATGCACCTTTCCAAAGCATAAGACAAATATACTTTTATGACATATGATATGTACCATGCAAGGTAGATTTCATAAACTCCCTTTCTTCCAAAATTGCACCTCAATTTTGAAACTTTGACGTGCTACTCTTGTACCCCAATCAACTAGTGACCTTCACCCTAAGCAAGCAACTTAAATTGATCTCTTCATATCTTGCTTTCATTATACCATATTCATTTTGTGGTGTGAGGTTCTCCCTCACTTCAATCTTCAACAACCTTGTTAAAGCATTCTCAACCTCAACGATCAATGATGAAACTTCAACCCATGTAGGTTCCTCAAGGTCCCTTCCTATAATGGAACAATATATTAACATCATAAGCATCTAAATATCTCTCAACATATAGCTTTTCTTAAGCTTAAGCGCATGTGGCCCCTCTCAATACTACTGACTAACAAGGGGCTCATACATCCTTGTCTTACTGATTACATTTTTTTGACATTAACATGATCTGACCTTCATCATTACCGCTTCACTTCAAATCACATTAGGGGCCTCATGGCCCATCTAAATATGATACCAACTCTTTGGTGATCCCACTAGTAATACGATCAATTTTGTAGAACTATACATCAATTCAAACAAATGCACATTCTATGGAGCTTTCACTGTCAAACTCACTAGCATCCATCTACGTTTCATATGGTCATCTTGACATCCTTGCCATAGCTTCTTTGCCTTCATCTTTAAAATTTGAAATTAGCTGCCATAGCCCCTTTGGTTGGTCCTTGTGACCTTTCATGCCACCTTATGCAGCCCATGTCCTCCTTGACACTTTGAATAGCAAGCAATCTTTAGCTCTCTTGAACACATTTCAACACCCTACAATGTTTCCTTCTCAAAGAAAACACTACATCTACAGTCACCGAGACGTATATGGCTTGTTCTTTTGGTAGCAAAATTGAAGCACAAACATGTTGGATCCCACATACCAAATCCACGACTTATAAGCCCTCTATTCTAAAGAGAAATATGCTTTCACAATCGACCACTTGGTGAAGGATGGGCTACCTTTGGCTTATAACTTCTATGGATACAATTGTTACAACTACTTGTAGTCTCTTACAACCTTCCATGAACAAAACGCAAGCAAACCATATGGCCACTAACTTCACCTACTCACATCCCTATATCAAGGAACTCTACTTGTAGGAATTTGCTACAAAAAACATCACAATGTCCATCACTTGTAGATTACTTCACCTACATACCCAAGTCTATATCGACTAAACCATGTAGAATTTTTTCATCTCGAGTATTATGAAGGATGCAACCTTTGCCACCAATACTCACTCCCTAGACAACCAGCTTCAAACAAGTTGTTGAACTCCTCAAGCCAACTAATCAAACTAAGAAACTGTCCTTAACCAGTAGTATTGGGTTCATAGAAACTCATCATCCAATCTTGAGCACCTCTTCTATGAGCGTGAAATAGCTCTGATACCAACTATAATGATCTGTGATTTACATAGTGAAAATTTGACCATCATTCAGTAGCAAGACTTCCAAATTCAAGGCTCACCTATCACCTTTTTATGTTTAAAGCATGACCATATTTCAAACGGTTTGATTCTTATCAAAAAAATACCAATGAGAGCTTCTCCCAATAAGTCTCGTATGCATGAAACTTAAAGATTGCATCTTAGCATCAAGATTACTTAACCAAGATGCTTATCCCATGAAAAGGTTCCACCTTATCTAGGCATTATGTATTGCAATTGCTCACCCAACTGTGTAAGTTACACATATTGATAGCAAGTAGTATAACAATGTACCAAGACTTAATCGGTTTCCCATTCTCTTGTCGGGTCTCTTCATAGACACCCTTAAATAGGAAACTTGATACTAAGGGCTAACTTGTAGCCCAAAGATTAACTTCATCTTGCACCCATCATGAATGTATGCTCATTTATCCTCAGCACACTTATACTCAAGCTAACACACATGTTAACTTAACGTTAAGTTAACCAAGCAAGTGTACCTTACACACAAGTAAGTCCATTCAACCAAACTCACATATTGCGAGCAACTCCTTTAATCTGAATCCTACACATGATGCTTTCATCTTAGCATATTGTTGCCCACTTCCATGCCATCAAGCCTACAGATCCTTGGTGCTTGGCCAAACCCTTGACATTGCACATTTCACTCGACACCACCATCATAAGGGTCATCACATTAGCAATTTGCCTTATTCAAATCAATGTTGCCAAACTAGTATACTACTAGTTATTGATGCACTATCGAGTAAATTGTCAACATCAATATTCTCTTTTGTGTTGCCTTCCATGTGAAAATTTTGCGCAATATATACCTTTCTACCCCATTGATACTATCTATGAGACTCTATATCCTTGAGAGACATTGGCATGTCCTTATGGCACAATTTCTGCCCCATGAGCATTCTTTAGCTCATAAGTAGATCACTTAGCATATCATACCCACGGGTGTCCAAGGATGGTGGAGAGCTTGACACCATGCCTCTTTCTAAAGTGCTCTTATAGCATTTTCCCTTCTTTCAAGAAGAAACGCCACTTTATGTGAGAATACACAAGCCTAAAATAATTCAATAATTATTATTTTTCCAATTACTGAAGTTCCTCTTATACGAACCATGAAATAAGGCTTATCACAATAGTGCTAAGCTTTACCTCTGAGCAATTTAGGTAAAAAAATGAAATTTATGGTAAGACATTAGCCTGATGTGAGAAGACATTTGTCTAATGTGAGAATACATTTGTCTAATGTGAGAAGACTTACCATTAGCATCCAGTGTCATGGTAAAGCTTACCACGATAGGGTAATTTCTTACCACAATAGTGACAAGCCTTACCAAAGAGTGATTTTGGTAAAAAAAAAATGGAATTTGTGACAAGACATCGACTTGGTATGGTAAGACATCGATCTAGTATGAGAAGGCTTACCATTGGCATCCAGTGTCATGGTAAAGCTTATCATGACAAGACACTTCCTTACTAAAACAGTTATAACCCTTATTTTTAGAGTAATTTTGGTATAAAAAAAGAATCTAACCCGTATTATTTTGGTAAATCACTTGAAAAATTAGATACATCTATTTAGAAGAAATCTAAATATTGATAAAATCATTGTTTAGAGAATAAATTGACACCAATAAAACTAGCGTTAGATAATAGAATAATAAATAGAAAATATGTTTTATTAGGAATGATCCATGATATTTAGAATATCAAAAATTAAAATTCATTATATACCCTAGGTTTTCCATTAATATTAATGATAAGAACTTAAACTAAGTATTAAATTTAACCTATAAATTTGAAAGATGAGATTTAATGAAATAAGAAAATCATTAATTTTTAGTACATTATATAGTAAGATATTCATTAAAAAATAAACATAATAATTTAATATATGAACAAAATAAATTCATAAAAATTGACAAAACTTTTCAAGAAATTGGATAAATAATAAAACCAAAAATATTAACAAATTTTGAAATACCAAAAGAATGAAACTTAGATGTTAAAGAAAAACCTCTGATATAGAAAAAAGTAATGTAGCAAGAAACAGTAATGTATCAAGATTTACGTTTATAAATCTTGAAGGAGTAATCTCTAACAAAGAAAGAGATGTGACGATCTAAAACAAGAAGTTAAAATAATAAAAGTATTGGTTTATAACATAATACTAGGAAAAAATGATACCATTATTATCCCAATAATATTCAAAAATAAATTACTAAATAAACAATTAGATTTTAATGTAAGTTTGGCACGCATATCAAAAAATTAAATAACAATAATGAAAGCTTTAATTTTTTTAGCAAAAGAAATAGATATAACATAAGAATCAAACTTCTAGAAGACATCAAAAAACACAAAAGAAACTCTTAAATGAAATAAAATAATATGATTATAATAAGAAATTACAATAAGACTTACATAAAGATCAATATAATTATGAAAGGATGCAACCAATAAACCTAAAATCGATGAAATTATAGGTTATAAGTTTGATCAATTTGTAAGATTAAAAGAAAAACCACCTAAGAGATCAAATGCATTGATACCTAAGAATGAGAAAAGAAAGAATGAGGAAAAAACCAAAAATAATGAATAAGTTATAATCCTAGTTTAATGTAATACTGAAAAGAATTAAAAGAACAAATGATGTGTCTAATGCTTAGTTTGAAAATATTTTTATTCATAAATCAAGACTTGACCCATCATTAATTTATTATTAAAGATTTGAAGATTGTGATTAAGAAATAAATCTAAACTTTTATTTATTTAAATTACAAAACCATTATTCCAATCATTGAAAGTAGAGACTTAAATATCACATGTAGATTAAAAAGAGAAATAAAAGATATAACAATAAAAAACGAGTCCTATATATAGTTGAAAATAGGAGAGAAAATTTGATTGTTAGGAAGAAATATTTATGCACCACGGCCCATGTTTATCCATGTCATGGTCCACGTCTCATTTTGGTTCATCTCAATTTGTCAAGAAAAGATTACATTGTGGCCAGTACTTATCCACGTTGTGGCACTGTTTTTCTTCACTTTCTTTATTGTTTCACTCCTTACAAATTGGTTGGATCACATGTAAGCTTTACATGTATCATTCTTTTATTCTTCTAAGTTGAAAATAAGTACTTCATCTATGATTCTTCAAGTATTTTTCTTTTGAATCAATTTATTTTGAAGCCAAAAATATTTAAAAAATAACAAAATATATATGTTATTTCGAACATATAAATTTACTTTAATAATGATAAAGTCATGAAAATTTAAATCTATTTATAGTATTTAAGTGTATATAAATCATGCAATATCAGTGCTTTCCAAGCACTCATCAGTAGACTTATTATTGATCAAAAATTATATTGGGTCGTGTCCAAAATTGCGTCCCTAATTATAAAGGTTCACTATTTTTTCAAAATAAAACAATTAACTTGTTTTGTGTTATGATTTAATTCATTACTTTTAAAAATTTGACTATACATATCATTTAGCTCATTTTGTATGATTTTATTCATTTTTTTTAATTTTTAAAATCTTTATTTTAAATATTTTTAAATATAGTTAAAAATAAAAATAAAATTATAAAAAATGAGTTAATGGATTTATATTATCGTTTTATCAAAAATTGAATAATTAAATTGTCAAAAAAGTATGAGCTAATAAACTTAGTTGCTATCAGTATATTAATGAAGATTGAAGTGCTAACTAAGTTTATGTTTACAAATATTCTCAAGATCCTACATAAGGAATAGATTTGGAATATTAAATTGGATGCAAAAATTAATTTAGGAATCAATTTTTTTTGTTTTAATTAATTGTTTGCCCTTTATATTTAACAATTTTTATTTTAGTGAATTGTGCATTTTTTATTTTAAGTATTTTAGTCTTTTATTTTAAGTATTTTAGTCTTTTTATTTTTTGAGATTGGATTAGGTCCAATCCATAACTTAAAAAATAAAAGACTTAAAGACTTAAAGTCCACAATTCACTAAAATAAAAATTGATTCCTAAATTAATCCTTACATCCAATTTAATATTCCAAATCTATCCCTTATGTATGATCTTAAGAATCTTTAGAATATTTGTAAACATAAACTTGGTTAGCACCTTAATTGGTTATCTCATAGTGGGAGCTGCACTAATGTTGCTAGTATTTTGTTGGTAGAAAAGTTGAATTTGAAGTGAAAAAAACATCTCAAATAGTACAAGCTACAATAACTGAATGTCAACAAACAAGTTTGGGTTTATTTTTCAATTGGAAAGTATGAGGATGAGGTTCTTTATGATGTGGCATCAATGTATGCTGCTCATATTTTGGTTGGATGACCGTGGCCGTTTGATAGGAGGGTGATGCATAATAGGTATAAAAATCGGTACTCTTTTGAAATGAACAACCGAAAAGTTGTATTAGCCCCTCTCAAACCTTTGCAAACTTATTAGAACCAAATTAGGATAGTGGGAGAGTGCAAGATGTGGGAAAAACAAAAGTGTGAGCAAAAGGAAAATAAAAATAAAGTAAGTGAGGTAGAACGGAAAAAGGCAGAGAAAAGTGAGCAAAAAGAAGATAACAGTATGCAAAAAAGAGAGAAAAGTAGACAAAGGAGGTTGACATGAGCTTTGAGTGGTAGAGAGAGAAAGAGAGAGCAAAAATAGTGTTAAAAAGGGAGAATGATAACAATCTTATTTGATAGCAAACACGTGAGGGAGTGTTAAAAAAATGGAGAGCGATAACAATCTTATTTGAGAGAAAACACTTGAAGGAGTGCGTAGGTTATCTCATTTTATTTTAGCAGTTGACAACATGAGTAAGGAAGGAGGAGAACAACAAGAGGTTGACTTGAAATTCTTCATCAAATCTATTCATGGACAATTTAAGAGAATGAATGAAATGTTGGATGATTTAGAATCCTCTTCTGATTCTCAATCACATAAAAGAAAACATGTAAAACATGAGTTCAAGGAAGAAAAAGTTGATTCCAATGTGGAAGAGAGAACCATTTATAAATGGGACAAAAAAAACTAACTACAACTTTAAACGACCATAATTTTTGACTTGGGTAACAAAATGACTATTATAATATATCAAATCAAAGCTCGTTTCGATTCCTAAAAATAGAATTGAGCTTTTGCTCCATTATTTGTGTTTTTGAGCCGAAATTTCATTGTTTACACTACTTATCGAGGGCTTAACGTTTTGTAGCACATTTTTGCATTATTTTTGATTTTTGTTCTTTAGGGTTGCGAATTTGTTTTTGTGAATTTTCTATTAACAGTAGCAGCAGCTACAGTAAAAAAAGAAGAAGAAGAAAATGAGAACAAAGTAGTAGATTGTTCAAGAATCTAATTCTTGTTTTCTTGGTGAGTTTAATTGTTCTTGTTGAAATTAGTTTTCCCTTTATTTTATTATTGCTGCCCAAGACTAATTTTAAAAAAAGGAATCATAGTTGATCAAGAGTCTTTCTTTAGAGTTCTCTTTGGTCAAGAGTTTTTGTTTAGAGTCCTCTTTGTCAAAAGTCTTTGTTCAAAGTCCTCTTTGGTCAAGAGTATTTCTTTAGAGTTCTCTTTGGTCAAGATTCTTTCCTTAGTGTCCTCTTTATTCAAGAGTCTTTCTTTAGAGTCCTCTTTGGTCAAGAGTCTTTCTTTAGAGTCATCTTTGGTCAATAGTCTTTCTTTAGAGTCCTCTTTTGGTCAAGAGTCTTTCTTTAGAGTCCTCTTTGGTCAAGAGTCTTTCTTTAGAGTCTTCTTTGGTCAAGAGTATTTCTTTAGAGTCATCTTTGATCATTTAGAGTCCTCTTTGGACTTTCTTTTTGTCGCCATTAAGTTTTTAGAATTTTGAATTTTGAGATTGTCACGAATAAAATGGTTACTTCTTGTGATTACTTGGATTCTTTGATTTTGTTAAGAGAACAAAGGAGGTTGGGGTAAGCTTTGAGTGATAGAGAGAGAGAGAGAAAAAGAGTAAAAATAGTGTTAAAAAAAGGAGACTGATAACAATCTTATTTTAGAACAAACATGTGAGGGAGTGTTAAAAAAAGGGAGTGATACCAATATTATTTGAGAGCAAACATGTGAGGGTGTGCATGAGTTATCTCATTTTATTTTACAGGTTGACAACATGAGTAAGGAAGGAGGAAAACCATAAGAGGTTAACTTGAAATTCTTCATCAAATCTATTCATGACCAATTTTAGAGAATGAATGCAAGGTTGGATGATTTAGAATCCTCTTCCAATTCTCAATCACATAGAAGAAGACATAGAAAATGTGAGTTCGAGGAAAAAGAAGTTGATTCCAATGTGGAAGAGAGAACTAGTTATAAATGGGACAAAAAGACTAACTACATAGAAGATAGAAATATAGGCAGTATAAAGATGATAGTTCTGCCCTTTCAAGGAAAGAATGATCCTGAGTTATACTTGGAGTGGGAAAGAAAGATTGAGCATGTGTTTGATTGTCATAACTACTCTGAAGAGAAGAAAGTAAAGCTAGTAGTAGTAGAATTTACAGATTATGCTGGTATATAGTGGGATCAATTGGTGGTCAATAGCTGAAGAAATGGTGAGAGACCTATTCGGTCATGGGAAGAGATGAAATTGGTGATGCATAAGAGGTTCATACCTAGCCATTACTATAGGGATCTATATATAAAGTTGCAAGGGCTGGTCCAAGGTTTCATAAGTGTAGAAGATTATTATAAGGATATGGAAGTCTCCATGATTAGAGCAAACATAGAGGAAGATAGAGAAGCGATAATGGCTAGATTCATTGTCGGGTTAAACAGGGAAATTGTTGATGTGGTTGAATTGCAACATTAGGTAGAGATGGAAGAACTACTCCGCAAAGCCATTAAAGTGGAGAAGCAAATCAAGTCCAAAAGGTTCTGATCTAGTTCGTCCTCTAATTCTTCGTGGAAATCAACTTGGAAGGACAACAAAGCTTCCTTTAGAACAAAAGGTGAAACAAAATCAAACAATTCAATTGTTGTTCATAAAGGTAAACCTAAAACAAAAACTCCTACTAAGTCATGTGATATTAAGTTTTTTAGGTGCCAAGGACTCGGACATATTGCATCTGAATGCCCAAATAAAAGAGTTATGGTTGTACAGGAAGATGGAGAAATCGAAAGTGCTAGTTCAAGTGATGATGAAATTCCACCATTGTAGGATTGCTCTAATATAGAATCGAAAGAACATGTGCATAGAGAATTACTTGTCACAAGGAGATCCCTGAGTATAGCCTAAGAATGAAAAAGATGAGGAGCAACGTGAACATATTTTTCACACAAGATGTCATGTGAAGGATAAGGTATGCACAATTATTATTAATAGTGGGAGCTGCACTAATGTTGATAGTATTTTGTTGGTAAAAAAGTTGAATTTGAAGTGAAAAAAACATTCCAAACTGTACAAGCTACAATGGCTGAATGATTATGGAGAAGTGAATGTCAACAAATAAGTTTGGGTTCCTTTTTCAATTGGAAAGTATAAGGATGAGGTTCTTTGTGATGTGGTACCAATGTATACTATTCATATTTTGCTTGGACAACTGTGGCAGTTTGATAGGAGGGTAATGCATGATGGGTATAAAATTGGTACTCTTTTGAAATGAAAAAATGATAAGTCGTATTAGCCCCTCTCAAACCTTTGCAAGCTTATGAGGACCAGATTATGATAGCAAGAGAATGCAAGTTAAGAGAAAAACAAAAGTATGAGCAAGAGGAAAATCAAAAAAGAGATAAAATGGAACAAAAGAGATAAAAAAAGTAAGCAAAAGAGATAAAAAAAGTAAACAAACAGGAGAGAAAAGTGAGCAAACAAGAGAGGAAAATAAAAAATGAATGTAATTACTGAAAAACATGAGATTAAGAGTATAATAATGGAAAAGCAACAAGTACTTGTACTTATGTACAAAGATGTTTATCTTTCTACTAACATTCTTAATTTTATCTTTGCCTAGTGTTGTCTTTATTGCAGGACTTTGATGACCTATCTCCTGAAGAGATTTACCATGAATTACATCCTCTACTAGGCATGCAACATCAAATAGACTTCATACACGAATCTACAATTCTAAATCGACCTGCTTACAAAGCTAAGATTCAAGAACAATTCTTTTCGAAGAGGAGGGGAATAATGGAGATTGAGGTGCTAACCAAGTTTATGTTTACAAATATTCTAAAGATTTTCAAAATCTTACAAATATTCTCAAGATCTTACACGAGGGATAGATTTTGAATATTAAATTGGATGCAAGAATTAATTTAAGAATCAATTTTTTTGTTTTAATTAATTATGAATCTTTTATGTTTAGTAATTTTTATTTTATTGAATTGTGGGCTTTTTATTTTAATTCTTTTATTTTTTAAGGTTGGATTATGCTCAATCCATAACTAAATAGGCTCGTTAAGCCCATTTCATCTACAGTTTTCTTTTAGGGTTTCTTACTTATAAAGAACAAGAGTTATATAATTTGGAGACAAGAACGAATATTTATTAATGAAAAGAAAATTTTAAAAAACTTCTTACTTTGACTTCTTGTATTCTTGATTGAATACGTGAATACGACTTATCAAAGAAAGTGATAATTTTTTATGGCGTCTCAAGGTTTAGATTTTAATGACTTTATTTACTTAAGGTTTTAATTTGATAATCTTCAACACATTCTTAATAAATCAATTACTTTTATTCCTTTGAATTTGTGTATTCTTAGATTGTTCACCCGCATCATATATTAGCTAGTGACTACGCAAACATTTATCTCTTGTTTTTGAGATTTGGTTGTAATTCGATCAGCCCCTCGTAGTGAAAGCATATACTTTAGACACATGTTATATATATATACAAAAACACGTGTCCATGCAATGCAAAGCTTTTACATAAAGCATTAACAAGACCCAGAAAAACAATTTTTATTAAAAATAATTTAGAACTCTTATAAGAATTGAAAGAAAAAGAGAAAGGCATCAAGAAAATTGAAAAAAATGTCAAAAAAACAGCTGGCTTTGCAACATCTACAACAAGGTAAGTCGTATTGTTGGCAAAGGTGACTCAAAGAAACAAAATTTTCCCGTTCTAGAAGGTCACCCAGCAGCCCAAACAAATGCAGAAGTAGCTGTGGAAGCCCATGACTCCATAATTAAAAAGAAAATCGAAACTTTTAAGGAGCTCAAGATTTATAGATGGAACCCTGATCATTCCAATGACAAGTCCTTCCTCAAGTATTATTGTGTTGATCTCTTCAACTCTGGCCCTATGGTATTTATTTCTTTCTTTATTATGCTTTAACATATTTTTAGAGTGTAAATTGATATTTGTTTTCAAATTTTATTATTAACTAATATAAGCATGTCATGTGTGTTTTTTGTTTTTTTTTTTTGTATTATAGGGTATAAATGTGATATGAACATTTAATGCAAAAATATCAATTGAATTACAGGATTAAATGGAGACTAGATGCAAACACTTATGAGACAGGTGGGCAGTAATCATAATTATTACAAAACTAAAAGAACTTACCTTACATGACTATTATAACCAAACTAAATGAACCTACCTTACATGATTATTGCAGGACGTAATTAGGGACTTACCTTATAGGACTTGAGTCTTATTCTTACACTTAAGATTATGTAAAAATAACAAACAGAAAAGCCACCTTTTCTACCATTTACTATTTACTGATTAAAAAATATTTATTATTTATTATGTTTGTTATGATTAAAAAATTAAAAATCTATAAAAACTTATATAAATAAAAAATTAATCTAATGTTATTGATTTATTTCCTCATTCTTATCTCTTGGTCTCTCTCATTCTCTCCTCGTTATTTTTTGAAATACTTATTTATATTTTTGTTATATTGTCTAAATTTTTCTCTAATTTTCGATATTTTTTATTATAAAATTAATTAACTGTTAGTTAGATTCATAAAAAGAAATTATTTTTTTAGCCTTGTAAAAAATCAAAACATTTAATATTTGGTACAATTCACATCATTCAAAAAATATAATATATGATTATATTAATTATATATTTTATTAAAAATGAATTATTATAATTTAGTTTAAATAAATTAACCAATAAACAATTATTTCTTTAAATATAGTCGAAACTATTTACATTTCTATAAATAGTTCAATTTATTAACTTTATTATTAATCCTACTATAAATATTAAAATTAAAAATATTGTGTTATTTTTACAATCATCTTGAGTTATATGTCATTAAATTTAATTAAACTTTAACCCTAATAATTTATAGATAATTAAAAAAATAAAATTAATTATTTTACTGCATGTGATTTAGGATAAATAAAAATAAAAATAATTTCATTTATTATATGTATTCAATTTTATTTTCCTAATTGAAAAGTTGTGTGTATTTTTTGATTTTATTTAATTTTTAATTTATATGCTTTATATTATTAGAATTTTTATTTTTATTTATTTTCTTAGTTTAATATTATTGATTATTTAATATTAAATATAAAATAAAATAAATTAAAATTTTAACTTAAAATTAAAGATACATTCAATCTTAAAACATATTACAAAAATATCATTAATTAACGGTTATGTTTAATTTTCGTTAAAGTTAAAGCTTATTTTTGATATTTTTAAAAAACTGAGAATATTTGTGAAGAATATGTAAACCTTGAGGTTATTATTAATATTTTCTTGTCACAATAATGAAAATAGATGTGATAATATCTTAATATACTTTTTTGGGACATTGATTGTAGAAGTCTATTATCTTTTCGAAATAGAATACTTAGATCCACTAATTTTTTTATGAAAATTTAAGTTTAAAATTTTAAAAAAGTGATAAAATAGGTTCATTTTTAAGATTTTATTTTTTCTATTTTTTAATCATAATAATAAAAATAATTATGATAATATAATTACTACTCTTTTGGGTTTAATTTTAAAAAAGTGACAATACAATTAGCATCCAATCCATAAGTTTAGTTAAAAAAAAATCTATATAAATAATTAAAAATAATATTATTTATTTTTTAGTTATTATTTATTTTTATAAAAACTATCATATGTATTCATTTGAGTTTTAATATTCAAATAATTGAGTTTTTAATATATTTTTGAACGATGAAATTTTAAAAATAAAGTTTTAGAGAAAAACAATATATTTATATTATGCAAGTAAAAATATTTATAATTATAGAAATAATTTAACTAAAGTATACGCTATCAAAATTACAAATTTATCTTATACCCCTATTGCCCTAGATAATTCCGCCGATCAACACAAATCTACTACTTTTTTTATGATTTTCTTCATTTTTTCTATTTGCTTTTTTTTTTTATAGAATTTACTTTAGCAATCATTCATGTAAAACCTTCCTTTTCAAATACAGTTGAATAATGAACAATAATTGTTAAAAATCATAAAAGTGAGCAATGGAGTATGTGTCATCACTTTTTTAAAGTTTAAATTAAATTGTTATAAAAGAAAAATCTATTTCTAATAACTATTTTCACATTTGCATCTTTGAAGAAAAGGCCAAAAGGGTAATTTTCTATAAAGATACATTCGAAAATAATGGCAAGTTGGGTTGGTTTATTCAGGTATTGGATGCATTACAAAAGATAAAAGCAGAGGATGATTCAAGCTTGAGTAACAGAAATCATGTAGAGAAGGAATTTGTGGGTCATGCTCTATGAATATAGATGGAACCAACGCTGTGGCTAGTCTAAAGCCCATTATTACAGACACTACCAAGCCCACTATTATTACCCATCTGCCTCGCATGTATGTCATCAAAGATTTGGTCGTTGATCTCACCAATTTCTACAAGCAGTACAAGTAAGCTTCAAATAAACAAAAATGCTTTCAATATTTCTCTGCTTAATTTATCTTCCATTTCAAGACTATTAATTACTCGATAAAAAATAATAATAATACATAAATTTATACATATTTTTATGCTTAAACTTTTTATATTATGTCATGTATTATATGTCAGATTTACCCTTTATATTATGTCAAAATTGTTTTAAAAATTAGAAAAATAATTTTTTTAATTGGTAATCACTTCAAATAGACTCAGTTTTACATTATTTTACAACGTAGTTAAGTTATAAGAATCTTACAATAAATATTTAGTAAAGTTGTAAGGAGCAAGTGTGGTGGGTGGAAAGAAAAAAATGAATTTACAATATTGTCTAAAATATTTACACGGGTATGTATCTAAAGAAAATTGAAAAGAAAGAAAAACAACGTGAATAATACTAGGAAAATATAAATAACTCAAAATAGATTATTAAATATTGGTATGAATATAGGTTTTGTGCTTTATGTTTTATATAATATTCAACTAGTAAATCATAAGAGGTGAAATGCATAGTTAATCAAATTAATTTATATGTAATTAATATTTTTTATTAAACAATTATCAAAATTTTCATATAGTACATTAATTTTCGCTCTACCAAATTTGTTCTGTTTAGCAGAGAACAAATAATAAAATACACAATATTGCAGTGCAATAATGTACAAAGTTTGCACTAAGAAGAGATGATTTTGAAATTATTGGAAATGAATTTAAATAAAAAATGAATGATGAGAATAAGTCCTACATTGTTACTTCACATCTTTTAGGAGATGTTTAAATAGATAAGGATTGATAATTGGATTTGTGTCTCAAGAGACACCTATTTTTGTGGAAGATGAGAGGATTTAGATAAATATGATTCTACACACTAACCGCCGCCACCGACTGGGTTGTGTGTCATTTTATTTTTTGAATTTTTTTTATTAAAATTATTTTTCCACCCAAATATAATTGTTATTTTTTCAACTAGATATGACCGTTAATTTTTCACCCAAATATAACCGTTATTTATCATAATTGTCACATTTGTTCTCAAACTATAAATAGAGGGCTTTAACTCTCAGTTTAATCAGATCATTTTTTGGAAATTGCTCTTAGAAAGAAAAGAAGAAGATATTAAAATATTTTTAGAGTTTTCCGAGCAACATAAACTTTAGAGGTGTAGTATTTTGGACTTCATTAGTGCAGTGAAGCCTCGAGATAAAAAAAAAAGATTCTGAGTTGTTTTATCGTGGGAACAACAATGTTGTATTTGCTTGCACAAATTTAGTTAGAGTTGCAAAACATCTTAAAAGAGAGCGATTTAATCAGTTACTCAACTCAAGCAGTACATTTTAATATATTGATAATATTGATCTTACATTGTTTTCATATATTTGTTCCAAGAAGAATAATGTACGTGTTTTAATGAGTGATAAATATATGAAATCAATAAGTGTAGGATGATTAAGCCAGGGCTAAAAAAAAAAAGAAGGCAGAAAATGGTAGAGAATACAAGCAATCACCAGAAGAAAGAAAGAGGTTAGATGGGCTATATGAGTGTATACTGTGTGCTTGTTGTAGCACTTTATGTCCTTTTTGTTGGTGGAACCCTGAACGATTTCTTGGATCTGTAGCTTTACTTCATGCCTATGGATGGATCTCTGACATGTTTATTTATATCTTTTTCACTTTTCCTTTCACGGCCTTCCTAATTGTGTATATTTGTTCATGTTAAGTATACCTTCACATGAAAGATCTATTTGGAGATAAAGGAGGTATACGTGCCTTATTTCAATTTTTTAAAAATGAATTCTTAGGTGTAATATTTATGAAAGTATAAACAAATTACATGCATACATTGAACTGTATTCTATTTATTTTAAATTTTTTTAAACTTTTAACACTAAATATCTCAAAAAAACTTAATAATTTAACTATATTTTTATTAAAATATGATAAATATAATATATATTTTTAATTAAAAATAAGTAATTATTAAAAAGTAATTAATGTTATCCTTAAGTTTGATTTATAGGTGACTAAAAAAAAAGAAAAAAAAAAGAAGAAGAGTCGGATGTATAGTAGCTTTCCAAGAAACAACAACAACAACTAAACATACTTTTGGTATGTACTTGTAAGCAAAGTAATATTATTGACGTACGTGAGCCGTGGACCAAGCAGAGGGATATAGTTGATATTTTTAATTAAAATTTGGGTGGAGCCGTGGAGGTTTTTGATATTCTAAAGAAGCTTCGCTTCATGGGCAGCAAGGTAGTTTATTGAGGGAGGGAAACAAAAAGCTCATGCTCTGATTTCTGGAATTCTTTGGTCTCAAACCAAGCTCAACATCTGTTTGAAAGATCTATTAGAAAGTCGGGAGGTTACGAGAAGAAGAAACCGATGAAACTAGTTTCCTAGTAACCATGTCCATTTTTCGGTTCATTTTTTTTTCTTCCAAACGCCGCCCTAGAGATATTTTCAATCTAGTTCGAAGGCACGTTCTTTAACCCTCTACTCTCTCTTTCTTTATTTGATTTTTATGTACTCCGTTCAACTTTGTAGTATCTTTGTAAATTGTAACTACCTACGCTCTGCATTACACAAGGTACTTAGTATTTGCTGGTTCATATTTCATTATTTGGTCTTGATTTATTTTAGAAAATCAAAGCAGTTGCGTAGTTGCAATTTTGAATATAAGTAGAACTGTAGAAGCTAGATAGTATTTCCAGCTCTGTTTAATTAATGGCATTACAAATTAGAATGATGAACTTGGTTATTATGGATCCTTGGTAATTTGTACCTATGTACTTCAATTGGGTTATGATGTTAGTGGCGGTGAGCCATTTTGGCTGGTCTCAGAAATACCCTTTAGTCAAATGCTGGAAAAAATCTTGTTTTTTAGTTCTAATATCTTTATTTCTATTAAATGACTTGTATCTCCCGTAGGTTTGGGCTTAATAGAGTTCAATCCTGCAATTATGCGACTTCTTCAAAACATGCTAATGGGAAGCCAGAACACCTATTGCTTGGAGAAACAAGGGCTTCTCGCTCATGGGGTATCTATGCCATTGTATGTTGATTTCTTCCTTTGTCTTTCAGGATGAATATCATTGTCATCTGTATCATTATCTTTTGTAACTTCTAATTTGGAATTTTGGGTCTGAATAATTGCATTTGCTTTTCTGCTTGTAGTTTGGTTTGAATCCAATAGCTTGTCTAGATGGTTATGCATTTGTATAATTTTTCTGCAGCCAGCTGCTGTTCTAGGTTTTGCTGGTCTAGCAACTTTTATTCATTATAACGATGAGAGGAGAGCAGTTCCAAAAGGTTTGCTTCTTAAACAATAAATTTTGTGCATGACACTATTTCTACTGGTATAAGTTGCAATTTAAAAAGTTAATGACTAGAGATTGTACCTATTGTTATATTAGATTAGAGAATCCATGAAATGCTTCATACTTTGAAATCTTAATTTTGCTAAAGGCAAAGTTTATTTATCTACTAAAGCTTTTCAATAAGATGAAATGGATTTTCTTCCTTATCAACCAATTAGAATTTCTTAATAAAGGAGTAACTTGATTTCCTGTAGTAACTAATATTTAAATAACTGATTATGAAGCAACCAGTACTTGACTAGTATCTATTGCTGATGTCCTGCAAAAAGTTTATTTCCAGACTCCTCTTTTCTGATGAAGAATTTTAATTTTACTCGACTTTACACATGGTTAGATTGATAGGTTCAAGTGGAGATTGATGTAGTTTTGATCTGGAGCAGAAGAATGAAAAATAATTAAATTTTGACAAAGGCAAACTAAAAGCTAGGTGTTTTTTCACGAACTCTTTGATGTAAAACGGGAAGAGAAGAGAAGTAGAGGGAATGAATAAGAAGTGCATGCGAGTTACTGATTGAGAGATTAGAACTTAGGGGAGAAGAGAGAGATATTAGGGGAATTATTTTTTGAGTATTCATTCATAATCAAGTCTGTTGACTACAAAGATTGACAGCCTGTTGAATTTTTTAATATTAATTTGAATATACTGTTAAAAGTTATCTTTTGTATATTGCTTTCATACACTTATATGTAATTAAGAGGAGACAAAAAAAAAAAAGGAAAAAAGGAGACTAGCATTGCATAGTATGTATCCTAAATTAAGCTCCCTAATTGACTCCTAATATCACACAATTAATTACATAATAAACACTCATAATAATTAAGGATTTCATCATCATTAGGACATCTTTTTTCACACTCTCTCTCAAACTGGTTTGAAGATATCCATCATTCCTAGCTTGCAAATACACGAAAGAAACAAAGGTCAAGATAACCCATTTGTCAAAACATTAGCTAGTTGATTTCCACTTGTGACCAATGGAATACAAATTTTACCGCTTTCAATTTTCTTCTTGATAAAATTTATGTCAATCTCAACATGTTTGGTTTTGTCATGGTGAACATGATTGTAAGAAATGTTGATAACAACTTTATTATCACAATAGAGTTTTTTTGTTTCTGGCGTGGCGGCACAATTCTTTTAGAAAAATCTTCAACCACAATAGTTTACAAATTCTATGTGCTATTGCTCTAAACTCCGCTTCAATAGTCGATCTAGATATTATAGATTGTTTCTTAATTTTCTAAGTAATTAAATTTCCTCAAGTGAAAGTGCAAAAATCTCTATATAATCAGCATCTGCATAGGTTTCAATTTGAAGGTGATGATTCTTTGAAAAAAGCAAGCCTTTTTCAGGTATGTCTTTACGGTATCTTAGAATCTTCAAAAATGCTTCAATATGAGTTTCGCAAGGAGAGTGCATCTGTAGACTAACTACACTTACAATAAACGTAATATCTGATCTAATATGAGACAAGTATATTAGCTTACCAACCAATCTTTGATAGTGACCTTTGTTAACTGTAGCACTTTCCAAGTTTTATTTTGGATTAATTAGAGTTTCTATTCACTTGCAACTCAACATTCCTATTTCTTGGAACAGATCTAAGACATACTTTCTCTGTGACAAAAATATCCCTTTCTTCAATCTTGCAACTTCAATGTCTAGAAAATATCTTAACCTTCCCAAATCTTTGATCTTAAACTCCTCGGCTAGCATTTTCTTAACTTTCTAAATTTCATCAATATCATCCAGGAAGAATGATGTCTTGCAAACAATTAAGATTGTGATGCTCCCATTTTTAGAGTATTTATAAAATAAAATATGATTCCCTTGACTCTGTGTACTCAAAACGACGAATTGCTTCTGGGTGATTGGTTTAGTCCATACAAAGACTTTTTTAACTTACAAACTTTCTTATATCTGAACACATCTTCAAAATCAGGTGATAACTTCATATATATTTTTTCTTCTAAGTCTCGATACAAAAAGACATTTTTCACATCAAGTTGGTCAAGATGTCAATCTAGATTTTTGGCAAGAGATAAAAGAGTCCGAATTGAATTCATCTTGGCAACATGAGCAAAAGTTTCATGATAGTCAATTCATCTCTCAACTGTTCCATTTGTATTGTTTTTTTTTACTATAAACACCCATTTACATCCTAATGGTCTTTTTCTTGGAGGAAGATCAACAATCTCCCATGTATTATTTTTTCTCAAAGCTTCCATATCTTCAAAGATAAACCATTTTCCATCTTGGAATGAAAAAAAACTTCCTGTGTAGTACTTGAAATAGTCTCATAAGAAGGTTAGCAATAAATGCTTTAAAAGTAGGGGACAACTTTTGATATGAGACATAATTTGAAATAGGATGCATTGTATAAGATTTGACACCTTTCTTATTAGCAATTGGAATATTAATATTGGAAAGATAAGGAGAATTTGGATTTTGACTTCGAATTGAGTTTTAATCATTTAATGAAAATTCTGAAAAGTTTTGACAACTTTAGATTTTTCTTTGGGCAAGAAAACCCAACTTGCACGAGTATGATTATCAATGAATGTTATGAACCATCTAAACCCAAAAAGATCATTGACAAGTGAAGGATCCTAATATCATTGTGAATTAAAGAGAAAATGTTATTATTATTTATACTTTTGTGCGGGAAAATGAGCACGATGGTGTTTGGTTAACTCACATATGTTATATTGAAAATTATAGGGATCTTGATTTTTGAACATTGTAGGAAACAATCGTTTTAGATATGGGAAATTTTGGTGACCTAATCGTTTATGTCAAAGTTTTCTCTCGATTAAAATCAGAGAAACTCAAATAAGTATGGAATAAATTACTTGAACTAAGAGGCTCACCCTCGAAGTACTAAAGTCCATCAATCCCTTTTCCAATGCAAATGACCTTTCCCGTGCATAAGTCCTGAAATTCATAGTAATTAGGAAAGAATTTAGTAATAAATTGATGCTCTTTGGTAATTTTATTTATTGAAAGGAGATCACAAAATAGTTTTAGAACATTCAAAATAGAATCAAGTGAAATTTTTTTTGAGACGTGAATATGCCCCTTGTCCTGCCACTAAAGCGAAAGATCCATCTGTAACTTTAATTTTCTGTTTACCCGAACAATGAATACATGAAACAAAAGATTAGAGTGAGTGGTCATATGATCTGAAACACCACAATGAATGATCCAAAAATAATTTGTGAGAGAAGCAACATTTAAACTTGAAGAGTAAATAATAATAATGATAATGATATTAGGGTTGAAGGTAAATAAGGTAGAAATATAAAATAGGTAACAAATAGGCTAAGAATTCAGCAATGAAGGCTGCTTGGTTCTGTTCAATTATGTTTTTGACTCATAAAATGACAGTAACTTCAGCAAGGAAGGAAGTTCAGTTTAAATGCAAAATACTATGTATTCAACTTCAAAAACAGGGTAAAAAATGACTGTAATTTCAGCAATGAAGGCTGAAAAAAATTGGGTAGTTTTGAACACAAAAACCAGAGTAAAAAGAAGGCAATTACAGTATTGAAGGTTGAAAGAAAGTGTAGTATATTCTTGGCGATTAAGGCCTGAGGATTGATCCCAAAAAAGAGCCTAAATCTCTGATACCATGTTGATTTTTATGAATATTACTTTGAATATATTGCTCAAAGTAATCTTTTGTACATTGCCTTCATACCTTAATGTTTAAGAGGAGATTAAAAAAAGGAAAAAAGGAGATTAGTAGTGCATAGTATGTGCCCTAAATTGAGCTCCTAAATTGACTCCTAATATCACACAATTAATTACATAATAAACATTCCTAATAATTAGGGATTTCACCTTTTACATTGTTTCATTCAGATGCAGGGCTCTAGGCTTTATCAATTATCACATGGGTCTTAGTTCATGCAGGTCTTAAGCTGTAGGACTTGCGTTTATGTGTAGTTCCTCTGTGTTCATAGTTATTTAATTGTTGTATGAGCTTGGATATAATATGGGAAGTGTTTGGGGCTTGTGATTCACCATGGTAGTTTTCCTGTACGTTAAAGGATAGCTCTGTGCATCATTGCATGTATGAGCTAATAAATTGCCTATCTTGCTCTGTTAAATTGATCAGGCTTGGGTGACCATAGTTGTAGAAATGGAGCAGAGGGACCGATTATTGGTGGCCCATTCACTTTAGTAGATACAGCTAATCGAATAGTCACTGAAAGGAACCTTCGGGGAAACTGGCTTCTCCTTTATTATGGATATACTTCTTCTCCTGATATAGGGCCGGAGCAAGTTCAAGTTATGGCAGAGGCCATAAATATATTAGGTTTGGCACTTAACCTATGTAATTTTCCAATTACCTATTATGATTTAGTGACTTATATTCTGAATTATATCATGGAATAAGAGTCAAGACACAAAGTCAAGGTTTTACCAGTTTTTGTTACAATCGATCCACAACGTGATACACCTTCACAACTCCGCACTTACCTCAAAGGTGAGGCTTCAAAACATTGGAATGTATATATTTTTTTGTTTTTCTATGTTTTAATGATCAGTTAAATTGCTAATAATACTTCGTTTTGTCTCCTCATCTTGTTGCGCTACAGAATTTGACTCGCGGATTGTTGGATTAACTGGACATGTTTCAGCTATAAGGCAGATGGCACAGAAATTTAGGGTTTATTTTAAAAAGATTGAAGAGGAAAGTGATGATTATCTTGTGGAGTCTTCCCACAACATGTAAGCCTGAACCAACATCTTTTCATTTCTCTTTCTCTTATCCAATTATGCCAAAAGTGAAAAAATCTTATAATCTTATAATTATTATAAAGAGTGAGTTTGTATTTCCCAAAAATGATATGTTAAAAATTAATTGGTGTTTTGTACTCCAATTATCAATGCATTTCTGCATTTTTTTTTTAGGAAATACATTATATGTGGAAAAAAAATGTATTTCCGTATATTATCTAATTAAACTATAAATTAAATTAAATTTATTTATTTTTGAATTATGTTAAGTGTAAAAAATAATTGACTTTATGTATTAGTTATCTTTTAGTGAGGAATTAAAAGAAAAAATCACAAGATCTCTAAAATAATTGATTTAATGTAAAGATGAAATTGATAATTACCGTTTAACATATAATTAGATTTAAAATTTATAAACTATCTTAGTGGAAATTTAAAAACAGAGAAATTCATGAAATTTATAATAATTGTTTATTTTACTGAATTAAAAGACTCGTGAACTTTTACAGTTTCATTTTTCTGAAAATTTGATTTGTTTAGGATATGATTGGTTTTAGTCACTCATTGTTTTTTCTCATTTGTATGAAATATGATAGGCCGTGTCTCAATTAGTTTAGCATTAATATTTCATCACTTTATATTTTTACATTAATTTGTTTACAACAATTCCACAATGGAAACCAAAGGTCATTGTAACGGTTTTATCATATTTACTTTATGAAAATTCAAAAAGCTATTTTGACCTTTTCTTATTAAACATAATCTTTCAAGCTCATTTTTTTTAAATCATTATTTCTTAATTGTTTCCCTCAAAGATACGCGTCATGAAATTGTCATCTTTGTTGGAAGTATTTTTTTTCTTTCTATTTTATAACCTTTCAAGCTTTCTTTTTTTCCAATTATTTCTTAAAAAATTTCTCTCAAAAGACACATCTTATGAAATTGTCATCTTTGTTGGAATATTGTTCCATGGATGGGATATATTTTTGTCATCCTATCATCATCACATGAAAATTTAAATATTTTACTTTCATTATTTTATCTTATTTGAAAAAAAAAACATAATATTAGTCGCAATGCAACAATACATTTGAACCATAAATGTTAAAGTGATAAAAATTAATATCATCATAGATTAGATATTTTCTCAAAGTAATTGTCATTGACTAAATGTAGCAATCAAAATCTACTTCACCATTAGAGTTGGTTAAGTACAATCACTCAACAAAATGTGTTAAAATATTTAGTTTTATTCCCTTTAATTTACCTTGTCTTTGCTTGTGATACACTGCTAAAAGTAAGTTTTTTGGCATTCAAAATAGTTATCTTAAACATGTTAGTTAAAATGATTCATGGAATAGTCAAATTTTGATTGTTTGATGACATTCAATAACTTTGGGGACGAAAGTGTTAACTTTGTTGTTTTTGAGCCTTTCTATCAATGAAGCTATGCTTTGGGGACTAACGAATTCTTTCACCTATATCTCTATTCATAATTACTTTTGTAATCTCAAATACTAATTTATTTGTACAAATGTTAAATTCTGATAATTTTGAGTACAAGAATAATTGCTAATTTTAATCATTATACTTGATGTATTATTTTTTGAAGTTTTTTTTTTTAAATTGTTTCACATGTGTTAGTAACTATATGATAATTTTCCTCGAAATATTGCTAATTTTTATGTTTTTCCATCTAGTTTATACATTTTTTGTAGCATTCTTATTTAGTTTATTATTTGCCTATACATTAAAATTCATGCGTATATTTTTATACCCTGAAAACTCTCTTTTAACACTTGCACAGAAGTCAAGCAAATTTAGGAACAAAAGTTTTATTATACTTTTTCTCTAAAGAATAGGATCACTCTTCCAGTTTTCATAGTACATATTTTGTCTGCATATTAGAGTTAATTATTCATTTTTTTTTCTCAAAAAGAGAGAGTTTCATTAAATTTGCAGCAATTATAATAGATGGGAAAGAAAAAAAAAACAATACACAATCTCCATCTCTTTACCCAAGTGAAACAAACTAGCACCTAGCAATCACAATCTGAAGGATTGCTTCCAACCCAGACCCAAGTTCTTCACACCAAGAAACAATACACGTTGTCTGCGGAAGAACCCCAAAACTAAGTATGATACTCCTATGTTTCTCCATATATCCATCTATTAAAGGAGCAACTAAATTCCAAGTGTTGTGTAAATAAATTTTCATGAATTAAAGTAGTAGTTTTTCATTCATTTATACATATTCTCACGTGCAATGCAAGTTCTGATAACTAGTCCATGTAAAACAAGCAGGTACTTGTTGAACCCAAGCATGGAAGTGGTGAGATGTTTTGGAGTCGAGTACAGCGCTGTTGAACTATCTGAAGCAATAGTGCAGCAATTGAAGAGAGACCTCAATTTCAATGGCTAGAATTTTCAATTCAATGCGAATCTTTTTTCTTATGGTAAATATTTAGTTTTGGACTCTTCTAATTATCAATCTCTCTACTGAAATGTTCATTGATTGTCACTCAGCAGCGGCATTATTATGGTGTATGAAATTGAGCATTTGTCTTTTTATACGAATCTGAGGAGAACATGACATATTTGGGGTAACATGATGTTTGAACCTTTAAATATCTAACTTCAATGTACAAATTCTTTTGTCAAGGATTAGAGATTGACTCAGAAGTAGGGGTGATGTAACCTGTGCCTTTAGGCTTTGTATGCAATCATCCAATCAGCATATGATGATTTGAGCTATTGATATAGTAGATGACCATCTTCAAAGTGAAAGAAGAGTGAATGCATGAACAGTTAGAACTTCAAAACAGACTATCAAGAGGATAAAAATCTTACAAATTAAAGCTTTTGATCGAGCAATCCATATTTTGTACAAGTTATAGTTTGTTTTTTTGGTCACGACTCATGATCAAGTTATAATTTGAGGGATATTTTTTTGGGAGGGATTGTGAAAGTTAGATTATGTTAAGTGGATATTTTAGTCACTTTACTTTCACAAGAGATATTTAGGTCACTTTGAATAAAAATGAGACATTCTTAACAACTTTTTTAATAATAAAATATTATTTTATTAATAAAGTTTTTTGAAATAATAATAAAGTAAATTTAATGAGATAAAATTGTCATTTTATTTTAACATTTTAAAATTGAATTTGAATAGGACAATATTTTCTTTTGGTTAATTCTTTTATGAAATTTTTTAGTAATTTTTAAGCATTTTTATAGAGTTTTGTTTTTAGATATCGTGTTTGAATCTAAAATTACATATTTTACCAAGTTAGGTGATTATATAATACTGTTTCTAATAAAGTGAATTTAATGGATAAAATTGTCATTTTATATTTTATCAATTGTTTTTTATATTGTTAGGGTATTTTTTATGTTTCGAGTTTTTTTTAAAGATATTATGTTTGAATAAAAACTGTATATTTTATAAAGTTAAGATATTAAATGATATCATTTCTAATAAAGTAATTAAATTATACAAATAAATGATACCATTTCTAGGTAACTTCTGTCGTATCTTACCGTAAATAATATTTTAGAGTCATTGCTTGGTCAGTCTTATTTTCTGAATTGTAAATTTGGTTAAGAACTTTGAGTATAACAGTCTTAGTTGCTTGTTTTCTTGGCTTCCAAATACTTGATTTTTAAATGACTTTCAAATTTTCCAAATTCATTTAAGCCATTGGACACTTAACACTGCAAACCAGAACAAACAACATAATATAAATTATTGTGATCATCTCTTTAATTATTTATAGCAAATACAGCTGGTATATCTCCAACGTGCCTTCCTCTATAACAAACAAAAAGCTTATATTTCTAAAATTTTAGAGATCCTCATTGAAAGAAAGACCAAGTCTCACGTTTTCAACTTTCAACCACAGAAGGAACACAAGAAACGCAAACAAAAACAAGGAAAAAAAGAAGGGAATACTGGCCAAAAGAAAAAAAAAAGATTAATGTCAGAACCATCTATTGCAGAATGAGATAGAGATTGTAAATTAATCTACCAATCTGCATAATTGATGAACCCAATTGACAATTCCATTTAATTTTATGTTATACCATCCAACTATTGATATAAGACGAAGAGAAAATGTTAATTGCTCCAGGTTGTCCGTTTCTCATCCATTTGATATCCCATTATTTTGGGATTTGTTTCTGAGAGAAACAAGGACTTGAAATGGGAGAAATCTCGCCAGAGAAGAGACATAGTTGTGGCTTTCTACATGCAGTCTTTGGAAGAAGAACTTTTTGGCATAGAAAGGCAGGTTCAATTCCTACATCAAATGGTGAAAATGACATTGCAAAACGAACAAGCAATCTTTCTAATTCAAAAAGACGGCGTGGTGGTTCTAACGAGACTGCATTTCTTGAACCAACAACCACCATGAAACCAGAACCACAGAAACCTACAGCCATTAGACCACCTCAAAACAATCAAAGAATAATGATTCCTCGACAACAGAGAAGTACTGCTCTAACACAACCTCAAGGAAGGATGGTTCCAAAGGAAGCAATTGGGATTTCGGGCGAGCTCGAAAGCATGATTTCGGATCACCAAAAAGTTAAAGGAAGCAACAATTTTGTTAGAGCTTCTTCAGGAAATATGATGCTTTTGAGCAGTTTAGGTAACTTGAGACAACAAGGCAGTACTGGCTTTGGTGGTGGAAATACTAACTCATATAATGTTTTTGAGCACCTTCCTAAATCAGCTAAAGATGAAATACCAATTAATGTTACAAAACAAACAAACAATGTAGCAGAAAATGAATGTAAGGTTCTTAATAAAGAGAAGAGACAGAGTTCTAGTAATGAAAAACCTACTTCTTTGTGCCGAGCATTATCAACGAGAATGGATCCAGAACAATTGAAGATGATGGGCAATGAAGACTACAAGAATGGAAGATTTACAGAGGCTTTGGCTTTATATGATGCAGCAATTTCTATTGATCCAAATAAGGCTTCTTATAGAAGTAACAAAAGTGCTGCTTTAGTAGCTTTGGGTAGACTACTTGAAGCTGTTTTTGAATGCAAACAAGCCATTCGGATTGAACCCAATTATCATAGAGCTCATCATCGTTTGGCAACCTTATATCTCAGGTACTTATAATCTGCAATAACTTAGTTCTTATTCCTTTTACATTTAACTGCACAAAATTTCACATGTTCAAATTTTTATAACTTCATGAACACACGTTCAACACGTATAACAATGGGTTGAACATATATTCAACTTCTATAATATTTTCAACATGTGCATGTTATGAATAATGCTAGAGCAATTTTTATTAACGTCATAGCAATATTTCTATAGAGTTGATACTTTTGTAATACCCATGTTTTGATAAAAGTTCTATAAATTTATCATGTTTTGAAAGGGTTTCATTTAGTATCCATAATATTTTAAAAATTCCAATGTAATCCTTTTTGAACAATAGCGGACAAAAAAATCATTTGACGCTATTTAGGCAAGGGTAAAATGGTCAGCCTACCTCCTTCTTGCCTATTTCATCCCTTCCAACAGTATTTAGTGTCATTTTACCTTATCCTAAATTTAGGAAAACAAAGCAATCTTGCTTCTATTGTTCTTTCTCTATTAGGTTAATCAGTAGAAAATGAAATAAACAATGAAAATTAAAAAAAAAATGAGATGGGATGACTATTGGAATATTATGGATCAAAACTCAAGAACACTTAGAGAACAATTTTCCAGAAATTCTTAAAAACTCTCAAAATTTTGTTTTTAATTTCTTTTAACTTCATTATTATATTGCTACCGAGAAATATTTATAAAAATAACTAATAAATCTAAGTCATACAACATAAATCTACCAAAACAATCTAAACCATACATCTATCTCCTTACTTAACTCATTTCTTTTGATATATCTTCCACTTATTTTGAGCTACCAAAAAAATGATTAGTCTTATAGTTTCTAATCGAGCAATAGGAGCAAATATCTCATCATAGTTAATTCTAGCTTTTTGACTATATCCTTTTGCTACTAGCCTCACCTTATGCCTTTCAATCTCTCCCTTAGCATTCTTATTTGTCTTGTACACCCATTTGACACTTATTTCCTTGTGTCCTTTGGGAAGTGAGGTGAGTTCCCATGTGTTGTTCTTCTCAATGGCTCTGATTTCTTCGTCCATTGCATCTCTCCACTTCCTTTCTTGTACTTCTTCTTCAAAGTTTACTGGTTCACAGCCGGCAAAAAGACAGAAAAGTATGAGATTGTCTAATCGTTTGGTTACTTCATAAAGATCTCGAAGACTTCGTGTGCGTGGCACTTCTCTTTCATCTTGACTTCCACTTGACGATGACGAAGGTGATTAGTCTCCTTGAGTGGTTGATATTGGTGAAATGGGTAGAGTTGCAAGCGCTTGTTGAGGTTCACTTAATTGCTCCCTCATTGTCTACTCATCTTCTTTAAACTGAGGAAAGAAATTGAAGTTATCTGCATGAGAGTTAAAATCTCATTCTCCTTCTTTGTCAAATACCACATCTCGACTAATCACAATGTTCTTATTATTTGGATTGTACAACTTGTAGCCCCCTTTGAATTAGTATCATAGCCAATAAAGATAAAATTCTCACTTTTATCATTAAGCTTTGTTCTTATCTCATCCGGTACATGAACATGGGCTATACTTCCAAAGACTCTTAGGTGGGAAATACCAAGCTTTCTTCCATTCCATGCCTTTTACGGTGTCTTTCCCCATACACTTCTTATTAGAGATCGGTTTGATAAGTAAACTGCACATGCTACTGCTTCTGCCCAAAACTCTTTGGGTAGTTTCTTGCTTTTGAGCATGCTTTGTGCCATATTGGGGATTGTTCGATTCTTTCTTTCAGTTACACCATTCTGTTGAGGTGATCTTGGAACTGTTAAAGATCTATGAATTCCATTTGCTTCACAGAACTCTTGAAACTCCTTGGATGTAAATTCTCCACCTCGATCGGATCTCATGGCTTTGATCTTTCTACCACTTTCTCTCTCCACTGTAGCTTTGAACCTTTTGAATAGTTCACAAACTTATGATTTTTGTTTCAAGAAATATACCCAAGTTTTTCTTGAAAAATCATCAATGAAAATAAAAAAATAATTACTGTTACTAAGAGAGCTAGGCTTGATCGGTACGTACACAATAGTATGGATTAGCTCGAGTGGTTTCTTGGCTCTTGAGTCTGACTCCTTTGGAAAGCTTTTTTGGAATTGCTTCTTGAGTAGGCACCCTTCACAAAGTTGATCAGGATGGTTAATGCAAGGTAGTTCCTTCACCATCTCCTTCTTAGACAACAGCTCCAATCCTCCAAAATTGAGATATCCGTATCGAAGATGCCATAGCCATGATGCATCTTTGTATCAAGATTCTAGACATTTTGCAATGTCATTTTGTATATTGATCAAGAACATTATATTCTTTGACATCGGTAAGTTTACAATGAAGTTTTTCTTATAATCTTTTATAGAAAGATTACAATCCTTCATATGAATATCATAACCTTTCTCTAATCCTAATCTCAAGATGGTACTGATTCATCTTTCAAACGAATGAGAATGTTAGGGACATAGTAAACATTGGAAAAAAAATGATGTCGCCCATCTTTCAAACGAATGAGAATGTTACCTCTTCCTTTCATTGCTACATTAGAATCAACTTCAAATGAGACTTTTCCACTTACTGATTCATCTAGCTCCACGAATATGTCTTTCCTTCCACACATATGGTTGCTTGCAGCGTTGTCAAGATACTAGGAATTTGGTTGATCACCATCACTCTCATTTCGTGCTATAAAAAAATTTCTTTCTCATCGGTCTTCTCCTTTATGTAGTTGATTTTCTCATCTACTCTATTGTTGGGAGCTCTACATTCTGAAGCAAAATGTCCAAACTTCTGAAAATTATAACATTAAACTTGAGATTTTCCATACCTTGAGTTCATATTACCTCTTCTACGACCTCGTGTTAAGCTTTCCCTTCTCTCGAAGTTGTTGGAATTGTTGTTGTAATTCTAATCTCGTCCACGACTGTGGCATCCACCTCGTTCATGACCTCTACCTCTGCCTTGGCCACGTTGGTTTCTATCATTGCCTTAGATTTCATGCTTATCCTTGAATTGCATCTTGAAGAGTTGCTCAGTGATCCCTTGCTTCTTTTTATGCTTTTATTTATATGCTTGTAATGACCCATTGTGTTCATCAATAGTTATTTCTTCCAAATCTTTTGTTTCCTCAATCGTCACAACGATGTGTTCAAATTTGGAATCTAATGAATGAAGTATCTTTTCCATTATTCTGACTTCTTCCAACATCTCACTGTTTCTTTTCAATTGATTAGAAACAACTGTGACTCTCGAGAAATAGTCAGAAATAGATTCAGAAGCTTTCATATGTAGAGATTCAAATTCACCTCTTAGTGTTTGGAGACGAACCTTCTTCACTTTCTCAACTCCTTTGAAAAAAAATTGAAGCTTATTCCACACTGCTTTGGAAGATGTTGCATATAAAATCTTCTCAAACCCATCATCATTTAAGGCTTGATAGATAAGAAAGAGGGCTTTCTTGTCTCTCTTTCTCAAATCCTTCAAAGATTCTTTTTGCACTTGCGTTAGAGTAGCTTCATCGTCTGGCTCACTTAAGCCTTTCTCTATAACTTCTCATACATCATGTGCACCCAAAAGAGCCTTCATCTTGATACTCAAATTATCATAGTTGTCGTTGTTGAGTATCAGAACTTGAAATGATGTCATGTCTCCACTTGACAAAACTCTCAATATAGTGAGAATTTTCAAATTCTGACCTTCAATAGGCTTGAAGGCTCGACGGCTCGGTCAACTCGGCTCCAATTCGGCTGGACTCAGTTCAAACTCGGCTAACTCGGTGAGTTAACTCACTTTCTAGCATAACCTTCCGACAGAATATGGTGGCGCGTACGAACTCCGATCGGGATGATTTTCAAATTCGTCTCGTCGAGAGCTTCGATTTGATATACAATAGTGTATATTTATATTTCCAACTACAGCTCTGATACCACTTTGTTAGAATATTATGGATAAAAACTCCTCAAAACTCAAGAACACTCAAGAACAATTTTCTAGAAATTCTTAGAAACTCTCAAAATTTTGTTTCTGATTTCTTTTAACTTGATTATTACATTGCTATTGAAAAGTATTTATAGAAACAACTAATAAATCTAAGCCATACAACATAAACCTACCAAAACAATATAAACTATACACCTATCTCATTACCTAACCCATTTATTTTTTTCTTTCTACCTACCAACCATGTGTAAGTCCCTCCTACATTGAAGATGAAGAAAATAAAATGTTAGGTGCAACCACAAATTTTAGGTACAACCACAAATGGTAGGTACAACCACAAATGGTAAGTGGAACCACATTTGACAAATGCATCTAACATTGATAGACAATTTTTCCTATAAATAGGTAATGTCTTTGCCTTAGAGATACATCAACACACCAAAACAAGAAGAGAAGCAAAGCAAAGCCAAATGAACAATTTCCTTTGAAGACAATAGTGTTGTGTGTAAGAAAGTGGGAGAAAATATCTTAGAAAAATATTGGGATATTTTTCTAAAAGGGGAGTGACAAAATAGTGAGTTTTGAAATACTTATGTGATACTATTTTGGATTTATCTTAATTTGTTGTATTGTCTTTCACTTTGTACCCATTAATTTTATTAGTGGAAAAAATATTTTTCGGAGTTTGTCCCATGAACTTAGCCCAAATTAAAGGGTGAACCACGTTAAATTTCCGGTATTATTATTCTATTCTGTTGAATTCATTTTATTTTTTACCTGTTGTGTCCAATACCATGAGCTGTATCCTTGTCAATCCAAATCATCACCATAGAAATTTCCATGAGCTAGACTTCAAATGGGCTAGAATATTTCAAAGAACTTGAGCTTGTAAACAAGTTTACAAAACAACACTGACCGTTTTACCCATACCTAAATAATGTTAAATGGTTTTTTTTACCTGTGAAACTTTTAACCAAATATGTGTAGTACAAAAGTACCAAGCCCGTATTTTTATAGTGTTAAATTGCTAGATAAATTTTTAATTTTGAGAATATTTATGAAAAGATTGATATCATAAAGTAAATTTGAAAATATACGTTTAATGTACATTCAAAATGTATCAAAAGTTTAAACATATGTTCAATACTTAGAGGCAATTTTGAAATGAAACCAATTAAAAAACCGAGTTACATATGAAATGGCAAGCTTTGATATTGTTAGTGATTAAGGGTGTATTTGTAAAGATTAGGGGAAACAGACAAAGCAACCTATCACTTCAAACATGCAGGACCAGAGGCAGACCGTGAAGACCTTGCAAAAGTTAAGTTGGTTCAAACACATCTAAACAAGTGTACTGAAGCTCGAAGAGTACGAGATTGGAACACTTTGATTAAGGAAACTAAAGCCACTAGATCAGTTGGTGCAGATTCTGCTCCACAAGTGAGTCAATATGTTGATGAAATTGTATTTTCAGTTGTTTTATTTTTTCCAGGATAAGAAAAACTGATCAATATTGATAAAATTTCAAAAGAATATGTTAAAAATCTTAAAGTGTTGTGTGATTTTAATATTTTGAAGATATATGCTTTGGAAGCTGAAGCTTTGTTGAAGCTTCACAAATACCAAGAAGCAGATGAAACATTGTCAAAAGGTCCAAACTTTGAGATGGATGACTGTACTAAGTTCCTTGGTCCTATTGGGAATGCAAATGTACTCGTGGCAACAGCTCAAGTTCATTTGGCTGTTGGGAGGTAGGTGATAAGTGACTCTAAATTTAAGATATTACTTTTTTATACATAAAGTCATTGCAGATGCAGATAATTATTAGTGAAATTTCAATGATCTTGTAGTATAACGACATATACTACTTAAATATAAGGTCAAAGATTCGAGTTCAAGACTTAAAAATATAGATGTTAAAAATCAACCGAAAAAAATAGTAAAAAACAATAGATAAATTAACTCAGTTTTTCTTATGATGTAACTACCCACTACATCAGCTGTTGTTAGATATAACACATATTTGTCAAACTTAATTTGTTGATTCATGTACTACAATTATGGGGTTAATTATGTGAATGTGACACATTCACAGTTCAAGCGTCATTAAATTTGTACACTGATTGAGAATAACTTATATTGAAAAATCTAGCATATGATTGAATTTGATGCCCCAAACTCATAGGTTTTTGAAACTTAAATGAAAATGTATCAGAATTGTTCATGTATTATATGTACATGAATCATCTACACTTGCACATTAGTTAAGTAAGAATGTAAGTAATTTATATATATTCTATACTTAATTAGATGAATGATTGTTTAAATTCGTTACCTTTTAATAAAATTATAATTTAATCTATACTTATTAAATAAGATAGTATAAGTTTACTACCTTTACAAAAAGACAGCAGAAATTCATTTTGTAAAGATAATAAACTTATGATGTTTTACATTTTGTAAAGATAATAAACTTATGTTTTTTCACATAAAGGTAATAGATTTTTATTATCTTTTTTGGACTTATACTGTCCCACTTAATAGTTATCAGATCAAAGTATACTTTCGTTAAAGATAACGAACTTATATCTTAAGTATTTTTTTACGAAATTTTCAAAAACCCATTTAAGTATGGCACGGACTGTGTATGATTACTATATACACTGACATTCAATTGTTTTTTGGGGGACAGGTTGGATGATGCATTGGAGGCAGCACAAAATGCAGTTAGGCTTGATTCAAACAACAGGGAAGCAAACATGTTGATGAGAAAAGCAAGAGGCATTGCAATAGCAAGATCAAAAGGAAACGAGCTATTTAAGGCTACAAAATTCTCAGAGGCATGTGAAGCTTATGGTGAAGGACTTGAACACGATCCATATAACTCAGTGTTGTTGTGCAACCGAGCAGCTTGTCGATCCAAACTAGGCCATTTCAATAAAGCAATAGAGGACTGCAATGTTGCACTCAATGTTCGACCATCTTATAGCAAGGCCAGAGTAAGAAGAGCTGATTGCAATTCCAAGGTAATGAACTCCCTATTTCACTTCCTGAAGAGTCCCTTAATGGTATGTCCCAATTAGTTACTACATTTCAAAACTTAACCTATTGCTAAAAAAATAAAAAATAAATCTAACCTACTCATATATTGAACCTAGCTCTGTTCATATTCATGCAAATTTATCAACTTGTTCGACATATTTTCCACATTTTCTAATATGAACATGTATTAAAGACATACACATTTACACTGACATAATATTACAACCTGAAATATTTAAAATAATTTTAAAAACAGAAAAATTATTTATTTTTCAAAAAGATTTTACTTTATAATTAATGTGAATGCACGTGTGTACAATTTGTTTAAATTTAACATTTATCTCATGTTTATATTGGATGAGGAAGACATGTACACGTAAGAATATACATTTGAATAAAATTTATTAGATATACTTTTCATAAAATTATACTTACAGTGAACAACAAATTTAAAAATTAGGTTGAAATTAGATTGTAACATTTAGAATTGACGTATTAAAATAACATTTTTTATAATTTATACCATTAACTTTTTTAATTTTATTACTTTTAGTTCAAGAATTATGTATAAAGATTACGTGTAATGTTAAATGTTGGTATCACGGTATTGTTAAGCCTATTTATATTCTCTTACATTTAACATCCAAAATTTAACATATTATTTTTTTTAATAAATTAAATGCATAGTTGGGCAAATGGGAGGATGCAGTAAAAGACTACGAGGTTTTGCTGAAAGAAACGCCAGAAAATGAGGAGGCTAAGAATGGTGTATCTGAGGCCAGGAAACATCTAGGCAAGGATGGTACAGAGGGTGAAGGTGAGGCTAATGCCATAGTTCCCTCTTAGACCCTGATTGAAGATCAAATTTATGGAGAAACCATTTTTGAGTACTACAACACCACACAATACCAATTACGTCTCACAAATGTAATGGTTTTTTTTTTTTTTGTATTTTTCTTTAAATTTAATCATAAACCTTGAATTTATCCCGTGCCCTAATAATGAAATATAAAATTACTAAATTAATGGAGATAGAAAATTAACAAATTTATTTAGTACAATTAAAAGAAGGGAATGGAAAAAAGTATTGGCTCAACTTGAAAAAGATCCACTATAATAGTAAGACTTATTGCAACAATAATACAATGTCTTAACACAATAATAGCAAGTTTTCATTAAGAATGATTTTGGTAAAAAATAGAATTCGAAATAAAGATATTGAAAAGTCATTCTACTTTTATTAATATTGTGGTAAAACTTATCATGATAAAACAATATTTTAAATTATAATAATGATAAATCTTATTTTTGGGTGATTTTAATAAATAAATAAATTTTTTTTTAACAATTTTGGATAATCTGGATGCAAAAGAGGCTATAATAATGAAATTGGGCTATGTTTAATTGCTTATTGAGCTTGGGAAACGAGACGCAAAATTAAATCAGAGTTAGAGATTGTGCCATTGATGTGGAATAATAATAATAATTCATATTTAATTTTTAACCATATTTGTTTTATTAATTGTTTTTTACTTGTGTAGACAGTAGCCACAAGCAATTTCTTTACACATAATTTATTAAAATGTATTAAAATTAGTTGTTATTAAATTTTATTTTAATTAAAATTATAATATCGTTATTATTATATTTAAAAAATTGAGCATACATTATGCAAATATTTTAAATAAATTTAAAATAATTATCAATGATTATAGCTTAATTATAAAAAAATAAGAGTTATATTAAATCAAAATTAATAAAAGTTATAATTCTAAAATATGTGATAAATTTTGTCCATATATAATATACATTATGTTAATATTTTAAATATTATTAAGATTATTATTAATATTTTAATAATTTATTATTTAATTGATAATTTTATAAATAAATTATATAACAAATATGGGAATACAAATAATAATTATTATTATTTTAAAATAAATAGATAATTTTATATAAAAATTTATAAAGTATGATTTATATTTTTGTATATAATATATATAGATATAGATTTGGTTATTGTTTCCGGGCTTTGTAAGAATGGATTAAGCTTTATTTTAATAATAACTCGGTTGCTATTTATAGAAAATAGTGTTAAACATTTGTACAAATACTAGTCAAAAACACTGCCTTACACGTGAGTAGTTTATTACTTTTAGTTTTCTTTTATTTAATTTTTACTATATATTTAAAGTAATAAAAAAAATATAATTTTAAGCTTTTAAATTAATTAGAAAAGTAAATTCATTATACCATAAGTTTTTGAATTTGTTGGGACTTATTTTTGTAACTAATTTTGTTTTTAACTTCTAGATTTTGAACCAAAAAAGTCTACTATAATACCTTAATTTTATGCGAAGGAAATCACGGTGGGATAAATTATTAGTATATTACTTTACTAAGAGATATATCAATGATTATTTGAAGGATAGAGATAATAGTGATTTTATTGTCTATTAGTATTGTAACTTATTTATTGCTTAGGGAATTATTTGCTACCGAGTGGTTGCGTTAAGCACCAGGAAGATGTTATTATATGGATATTATCTCTATATATATTTACCTCGTTATATCGATTGTTATGGATGATATAATATTGTGTTAGTACAATAAAATTTAAAGTATGTATGTTTCAACATACTTTAAGCTTAAATTTTGATTATAAAACATTTATTATTTACTTGCTTTATGTTTGATATATAATATATGCTATTAAAGTTTTGCTTTTGATGTTATATTTTTTGTACTTATGCTATATGAACTGTTTAAATGCTCTCATTTTTTATTTGTGCAAGTTAAGGTTGAGTCGTTAACGAGTCTATATCTATTTATTTGAGTAATATGCCGGGTCATAAAATCTTTTAGTAATAAATTAGATAAAAATTATATGAATATTATTAACATTCTACAAGAATATACGAAAGAAAGCAGTTCACTCTTAGAGAAGAAAGCACTAATTACTCAGCAAAAAATAAGTATTTATGGTTATAAATTGAAGATTAAAAACATAATCTATAACCCCATATACTAAATAATATTCAAGTATTTTTTAGAGAATTAAAAGATAAAAATCAATTACAAAGATGCTTATGATGTTTAACGTATGTTGAAGCATACATCAAGAAACTTGTAGAAATGTAAAAAACTTTACAAACAAAGTTGAAAAAAGATCATGTTTAGAAATGGACAGAACAAGATACTTTGTACATGGATAAGGTAAAAGCATAGATAAATTTTTTATCAACTTTATATCATCTAGGTCCAAATGATAAAATGATAATTGAAATAGATGTTTCACATGAATATTAAGGAGTAGTTTTCAAAGCAAAAGTAGATGATAAAGATGAACATCTTTGTAGATATACATCATGATATTTTCATGGTCCATAATTAAATTATCATATTATCATAGTAAAGAAAAAGAATACTTTAAAAGTTATTAAGAAATTTACAATATATTAATAAGTTTTAGATTTATTGTTAATAAGTGTTCAAAAGCACTTAATATATCTTAATTTTATGCATGTTAATGATTAAAAAAATTATATTTGCATAGTTTTACTATCATTTTACGCAAATTTATATTTTCAGAATCACATATATATTTTGTTATTTTTTAAGTATTTTTTGTATTTAAATAATTTAACTCGAAGAAATATACTTGAAGCATTTCATTAGAACTATTGAAACTTAACAAGATAACATATGTAAAGCGCTACATATGTTTGTAAAATTGAAAAGAGGATATATAAATAAAGGGTTTCAAGTAATACAGAGAAGAGTGTGCCACAACGTGAAAGTTTTGTATGCAATGGTACCAGGCAAAAAGATAGAGGTAGTTCTGTTTGGAGGTTTTCCAAAACATAAGCAATTCTAAGAATTCTTTTGAGATATATTTAAATGTACTCTTTTCATATTGTCTCTAAGTGTTGCTTTACATGATATATGTTTAATTTGTTGATTATTTATTGAATTATACATGCCTAGTTATAAATATTATGAGATATTAATAATATCATTACGCTTGTGAAATATTAAAGTAGATTAAATATTTTTATAAAATCAATTATGTTTTATTTATTCATCAATATTAAAATGAAGTTTGTAAAAGAAAAATATAATAACAATGTATTTTTCATTATAAAAAAAGATAATTAGATTTTTAAATATTTTAGATTTGATTTAGAGTCAACTCTTAAATGTATGATGAAATATTCTAGTTCTGATTTAAAGAACTCTATTTCGAATATTTTTATAAGAATTATTATTGAAATATATATTAACAATATATTCTTCATAGTAGTTATAAAATCTAAAAGTTAGTTCCTAGATACTTAAATAGTAAACTTAACTTTGACACCTTGACGAGGGTTTAAGTGTCGATCCCACCAAAGTGGTAGTTTAAGGTTTAATTAACAAAAATATTTGTCCTTATCTTAAGATATTTTCTTATTTAAAAGAGAATATCAATAATTTTAACTCATATATTTAATAACCTACTTAATATTGAGCAAATATGATTAACTAACTAATATATTCCATAATTTCTCCTATGTATGATAAATATTTAATTGCTTAAACGTTCAATGGATCTATCTTCATTTTTACATGAATACTTTAGTTACTCAATAGAAATAATCGTGACAAGATGTTTATGTTATTTATTTTTTCTTTTAAGAATTTCTTGAATAATTTAAAAACCACACGATTCCTCTTTAAACATATGTTAGAAGTATACTAATTATTTTTTATAAGTGATTCGTACATTTGTAAACTATTTTATAAATTATACAAAATTTGTATGCAATAATTTTTTGTATTAAGTTTTTGGCGCCATTGACAAGAAAGAATAGCGTTTTTAAATTTTTATTATCAAAATTTAAAAAAACATTTGTATTAAAAATATTGTGATTTTTATTTAAAATTTTAAAATATCTAGGTAATTAATTAATTTTGGATATTTTAAATTTTAAATTTTTTATTTTTTAAAAATATTAACTAAAAATAATAAAAAAATTCCTTTTCTTTTAAAAAAATTCTTTATTCTTTATTTTAAATTTTAATTCTATTTTTAGTTTTCTTTTCTTTATTTTATTATTTTATTTCTTTTAATTTTTGTTTAATATTTGTGTAATAATTTATTTTTTTGTATAATTTATTTTCTTTTACTAACATGTAAAACTTTATTAATTATTTTTTACTACATATTTAGTATTTCTATGTTTGAACATTTATTTATTTTTATATATTTTATGATTATTTTATCTTTTTATTTTTTTTACTTGATAAGTGAATTTAATTTATGTTTTAATTAGTATATGCGAGCTAGGAAGTATTTAGGGTACCTCTCACACCTTTCATTAATAATATAAATATACCATATAGACTATCAAGAAGGTTGCATTTTAACATCTCATAGCCTTTTGTAGATTATAATTTTGAACCTAACCTTGGTTCTATATCTGAATCTAAAATAAGGGGAGAAATCTGCCATACAAAGAGACTACAATCAAGAAATTTGCAAGGCTAGTAATTGGCACTATAATTGCCTCTATCCACCTAGGTGAGCTACTAGGAACTATGAATTATGAAATATTCATTTTTTCATGTTACCTTTTTTTCATGGACTACCTAATAAAGGTTCACTTCCTTTCATTAGGGACTTTTACTTTATAGTCCAAACATTTCCTCTCGGTGTACTCACCGAGGATCAACTTAGAATTTGGTGTTTTCCCTACACCTTTAAAAACAAGGCCAAGGCATGACTAATGTCACTTCCTCTAGGTTCCTTGATGACCTGGGAGGAAGTTTGAAACAAATTTATAGGAAAATTCTACTCACATCAAAAGACATCAGAGTTGAGAGTAAGATAGCCAATTTCCCTCAAATGGAGGGAGAACCTTTCCATGAATCATAGGATAGGTTCAAAAAATTTCCCATCCTGTGCCCCCATCATAGCTATCCTTGTAGTTACAAAACCAATTTTTCTATGATAGATTGACACAACAATGTCAATCCATCATGGATGATGTTGTTGGAGGAGTGATAAGAGAGAAAACTACCTTAAAGATATAAAATCTCTTTGAAATGTTGGGTGCTAATTCCTAGCAAAAGAGCTATAGAGTGAGGGGAGTTATCCATAAAATTGACTCTGATACTAAAGTTCAAATACAACTCACTTGGTTGACCAAAAAGTTGTGCTTCTTACTATATATGCCACAACAAACAAAGAAGAATATGGTTTGTGTAGTACTTTGGGACATGGTGATGATGCTTATCTCTATCAAATAGAAGCTACAATTAGATCCAAGCAGGTCAATATACTGGGGGATTCTAACCAAAACGTAGGTATGGCCCCAATACTAACACCTACAATCCTATGTGGAGGATTCATCCCAATTTCTCTTAGAAATAGAACAACCTTCTATTTTCCCAACCCTCAACAGATGCCCAGGAATCCTTCGAACAAGCCAAATCTAGAGGACAAGAATTCATTCATTCAACTTAGAAGAGACAACCAATCATGAACTAATCAAAGGTTAGACTCTGTGGAAATTTCCATTAACAAATGGAAGTACATGTGGAGTAGTTAACCAAGATCTTACAAAAGCAAGGCAAGAAATAACTACAAGGTTAGAAAACAAAAGAACTCAACAATGAAGGGATATTGAGTTTACAAAAATATGAAATGTTGCAAAGCAACGTCTCACTAAAGATGATAAAATATAATCCTAAATGAGAGATAACCCATTATTATTTAATATTACTTTTATTTATTTTTATTTTGTAGATAATTAAATTTTATTTTTTGTTATTATTTATTTTGTGTAATTTTTAATTTATGTGTGTTATTAAGTTTAGATATTTATTTAATTTAAAAAAGGGGGAAATTTGAAAATGAGTACGAATTGTAGCTTTGGTAATACCGTGGCATACTTTTCTTGGCGTCACGACATGAGGCAATAAATGTTCAAAAGGTCATAATTTTGAAGGTTCATGACACGGCATGAAAAACCCTTTACCACAGCTCGCATATACATTTTTTGCTAAAATATCCTTTTCCATGAGAAAATTTTAAATTCTCTATCATTTTCTCACTCTTTCTCACAAGAACCTAACTCTCCCTCTCACCAAAAACCACCATAATTCTCAAAAATCCCTTATTTCTTCAAAACCTTTAACAATAATCTCTTCCCTAATAATTTCCAAACAAACTCATAAAGAAAATTTCAAATTCTTTAATAAAATCAAAAATCTTCATCTTTAACAAAAGGGTGGTTTTTTCTTTGTTCTTCATTCTACAATGATGCAAGTAAGTTTTCATAAAAGTTTAAATTTTTGTATTTAAATTAAAATCTCTAAAAATTGTGGAAATTATTGTGATTTTTAAGAGTTCCAAAAACTTATTTAGAATAAAGAGGGGTTATAAAAATATTAGATTATTTGTATTGTTATCTAGAATTTATGTGAACTCCTGAAATTTAGATTTGGTTTAAGTTTGAAAATGAGACCGAAAAGAAGTAAGAAGGGAAATGAGGTTTCAATTTTTGAAGATTATGATAGTTCTAAGTTTTCCAAAGAAGGGATGCAATTAAATGATGGGCTTGAAGGGATTGCTAATGTAATAGTAGTCCTAGGATAGAAATGGTTAATAAAGGAACCAAAGGATGCTATTGAATCTCTTATTCGGGAATTCTATGTGAATTTTCCTAATGCTCTTGATAATCATGTTTTAGTTAGGAATGTAGTAGTTCCATGTGAAACAAATGATATAAATGTTCACTATTATTTAATGCATACTAGAAAAGGTGAGTATTAGAAATATTTTTATATCGTGGATTATACTACAGTTTTAGAAACCTTAACTATATAAGGTGTTGAATGGATTTTAGTTGGTGGTAAACATAAGGGTTTTGAAGCAAAGTGTTTGGATAAAATTTCAATAATTTGGCAGTACTTTGTGTGTTCTAGGATGATGACCACCAAAAATTATAACATTGTTGATAAAAAGAGGGCTATTTTTCTATTTACAATCGCATCTAAGATGCACATGGATGTTGGAGCAATAATTCACCAAAGAATTAAATTGTGTAGAAATAGTCATTGTATGGGTTTCTTTAACCCCCAACTTAGAAATGCTTTATGTAAGAAAGTAGGGATACCCCATTCGAAAGGTGAGGAGGTTCTACAACCTGATGAATTATTAAACATGCTCTATTTTAATGAGCTTACCTTTGGTATGAATGTTATTATAAGAGAAAAAATGAGCCATTCATTCATAAAATATTTTTATGAAAGAACGATTTCATAATTTTGGTAGAGAATGAGCTATATGGAACAATACCAACAAGCTTATTTTACCCAACAAGTAGCATTCCCAAATCAACATTATCGTGATCAAGTGGAACATAATTGCTTAATGTATGAGAGGAGCACAAAGAAGAGAAATGAAAAGCGGTTGGGACTAATCAAGAAGAAAGACACAGATCAAAGAAAAATAAATTGGAGAGCAAAAAGAAAACGCAAAAGTAGATTCTTTTTGCGATTCACTTTTCTTTCAATTCCTCTCTGAAAAATTATGGTGAATTCGTTTATGTTAAATTTAAATTTTAGCATAAACTATTTTTTCTTTATTCTAGGAAAAAGATGTAATTTAATTCCAAACTATGCTTGATTTTCTATGTTAATTTGAATTATTTCTCTTAATGTTTGTCTGATTTATTCTGAGTTTAATGTTTCTCATTAACTAGCCATTAATTAGATTATTTTAATCTTATGATTTACTATCGAAAGAGAGAATTATAGGATATATTTGGAATATTTTAGCATAGGTAAATATAGAGATCGAAAGACTTATATGAACTTGTGTAGTATTTAAATCATTGGTCTTAATGCTTTCTTGTTTTATTAAATTGCATACTCTTGTGTAAATTGATGAACAAGAATGTTTCCAATTAACTATCGAAATAGGCTTTTGGATGTTTTTTTTGGAGATTGCTTACAAACAGAGAGAATTAAATTCAATTATCTAGATAAGTAAAGCCTAGTGAGGGATTAGGTGAAAACAATTTCCTAGAATTTTTTTCCCATTGATTTGATATTTGAAAACATATTTTTTTTCTTTTCCATATTTTCTTTAAACTCATTTTATTTTAAATTTCAATTACAACAATCTTAGTGACTTCTCTAGATAAAATTGAGATTAATATAATTTTTTTTATTTGTTAAAAGTAAGTTACCAATTCTTGATGACGATACTCTTCTTATCACTTTATTATAAAACTACAATACTATGCACTTGTAGCTTTACATCGATCAAGTTTTTGCAATTAAATTATCTTGGGGTGGATAAAAGTCACTTAATAACATCTGAGTATACTCATTATAACTTCAATTTTATACCTCTAAAAATACCACGACGTTAAGAAATTACAGGTCAAGGTCTGAAAGACATAGAAGAGGAGATCTAATTGGATCCAGAATTGTATTACTTTTTATATTTTATTATGCTTTATTTTTAGAATTTTAGTTTTACTTTTTTGGGATATTGTATTTTTTTAAATTTTTTTTTCTATTTTGTGAATATTATTTAGAATTGTTAGATTTTATAATCGTTTGTTAAAATTTGTGAAAAGAACACATTTTTTCTAACTATGTAATTTATATTATTGAATGTACCTACAATTCCATATCAACTTTTGTACAGAAATTGCAAATGGTTAACTTTTCTTTCCATTTTTCTTAATCTTTTATTTACAATTATTACATTAAGAGCAATGTAAGTTCTAGGTTGGGATAGGAAAAGTTATATCATAAAAAAATTGTGTTTTTGTCTTAAATTGAAAATTTTTATGCGTTCACATTTTTATATTTGTTTTTATTTATTTGTGAGATTTTATTTATTTTTATTGAATTAGAAAATTTTGGTTTACTTTAAAAATTTTCTTGTATTTTTAGTTAACTTTAAGATAATGATTAAGTCTTTGTATTGTTAGATTAATTTAAAAAAATATTTCACAAAGTAATGTGATAATTAGTTAGTTTTTGCCATAAAATATTGAAATTGAAATAAACCCAAAATCGGTGTTTAGGAATTAAATAGTGGAGACGACATTATGAGAATATATTTTGAACCATTATCTTCCCATTCTAAGTGATGATTTTTTCTACTCTTTAAACACTCTTCTTATCAATTCTAATTGTTAGATGATGTTTATAAGTCTTTGCATTGAATATTAGGATTTTTACATCTAATAGAGTGTTATATATATATTTTTATTGTTTAAATTGAATAACTTAAGTAGAAATTGAAAGTTTATTCCCTTCTATTCATTCATGCATGATTTCTAAAGAAGAAAGAGACAAATACAGGGTTAGCTATACCATTTAAATAAAAAGCCACAAATTGACTTTAAAGAGACTTAAACTTAAAAAATACTAAACAAAATCCAAAAATAACATTGGTTGACGCGTACAACTGACGCTACATGTGGCATTTAGAGTCGATTTTACATGTCAACTGACGCATAATGTAGTGTTAGTTGATATGTAGGATTGATGCTACATATGGCGTAGCGTCTATTCTATGCATCAATTAACACTACGTCATGTGTAGTGTTGGTTGACATGTATGACTAATATGTCATGCGTAGTGTTGCTTCTACATGTCAAATGATGCTACACATGGCACGTAGTGTTGATTCTATATGTCAATTGTTGCTACATGTGGTATCGGTTGACATGTAGGATGGACACTACATGTGGCATAGCGTCTATTTTACGTATCAACTGACACTACGTCATATGTAGTGTCGATTGACATGTAAGGCCGATATGTCATGCGTAGTGTCAGTTCTACATGTCAACTGATGCTACATATGACACGTAGTGTTGATTCTATATGTCAATTGTTGCTACATATGGCGTCACATCGCTTGACCCGTATAACCAACCCTATGTGCCATGTTTAACATTGGTTGACACGTAAAATTCAGGCTAATTATCTTTTTTTCCTTTTCTTCTTCTTCTTCCCCCTCGCCCCGAAAGTTATGGCTACTATTCCCTATTTCTCTCTCAACGTACGATATTTCATACCATTTTGACCACTATTTTCGGTGTTGTCAGTTGGGTTTTGTTCCTCTCCACTTTCTGATCTAGATCCACCATTTTTTTGAGCTTAACATTCAATATTATTTTAACCATTTTCCTTCACTTTCTCTACCAAACACATTTTTCCTTTTTTTCTCACTTATTTTATTCTTGTTAGTATTTTTATGAATTATTTTACACTTATTATTGATGTTTTATATTTTTATTTAATTTTTGTAATTTTTTTATTTTGAGGTATATTATGTGTTATTGATTATTGGTATATATTTTTATTTCATGTAAGTTCATTTTTATTCAAGCTCAAAAAGCAGACAAGGTATTATTTATTTATTTATTTTAACTAATTTCATGTATTTTATATTATTTGTTATATATATATAACAAATAAAATAAAGTATATGTATTAATTTATTTTGAATTTAAATTTTTGAACTTATTATTGCATGTATTAAATAATATTATGTAATTCTAATATTATAATAAATTTATTAATTATTTGAATTTTATGTATTTATTTTTATATGATGTTTCAATTGATATTCTAATAATTTATAAACTTCATATAATAAATTCTGAAATATATTGGTGATTAATACATTTATATTTTATTGGATACATATTTAATATGTTTAATTTAATTAATAAAAAATGGACAAATCTTAGATGTAAAAGTGTAGAATTGAGTATGAATATATTTCTAGAGTTGAAACTTTCTTGGAATTTTCCTGTAGAAATAGTAATAATGAAATCAATATGATTCGATGCCTATGTGCTAAATGTAAAAATAAAAAATTTCATTATGTTTAAATATCACCTTATTCGTAATGATATTCTTTTGAATTATAATTATTGATGATAGTCATGGAGAAGAGATAAATAAGAATGTGAGTGCATTAAATATATCTTATTAGAATAGACACTCAAGACACAATGTACATACATAAAATATGTTTCATGTTGTGGAAGATGAACTACATGACGATGGTCCTAAAACCTTTAAAAACTTTTAAAAAATGCCAAAAAGCTATTGTATGTAGAATGCAAGAAATATTCTAAAATGTCGGGATTAGTTAATTTGTACAACATGAAGGCAAAAATGGTTTTTCTGATAAGAGATTCACATAATTACAAAATGTACTAATAGATATGTTTCCCTAGGATAATGAGTTACCATTTTCAGTGTATGAGGTGAAGAAATCTCTTAGTTGATTTGACATAGAATATCATAAGATTCATGATTGTTCAAATGATTTCATTCTTTGTAGAAAAGAATATGAGATATTAGGTGATTATCAAATGTGTAAATAATCAAGATGGAAACATGTTATAAATGAGAAAACACCTAAGAAAGGTGTGCCAAGAAAAGTTCTTTGGTACTTTCCTCCAATTCCTCACTTTCAAAGGTTGTTCAAAAGTAAAGAGACATCAAAGATGTTGACTTGGCATTTAGCGAATCGATCTGATGATAGAATGCTACATCATCCTTTCGATTCTCCAAATTGGGAAGTAGTAGATACTTTATCCCCTCAATTTGCCTCTAATCCACGTAATCTTTGTATTTCCATTGTTGTTAATGGAATTAATGCACATAGTTCCCTTAGTAGCAAATATAGCTATTGGCCAGTAATTATGGTAACATACAACCTTCCTCGCTGGTTATGTATGAAAAGAGAATTCATAATGCTAACATTATTAATTTCTAGACTGAAACAACCTGGAGTTGATATTTTTATATATTTGCAGCCTTTGATAGATGACTTATATATGTTATGGAATGATGGTGTAAATGTTTATGACATATATAAGAAAAAATATTTTAACTTGATAGGGCTCTTTTATGGAAAATTAATGATTTTCCTACCTATGAAAAATTACCAGGACATGTAACAAAAGGATATATGGGATGCTCTATTTGTAGCAGTGACACTTCTGTAATTTATCTTTCTCATGGATGAGATATGTCTTATTGAAGACATAGAAGATTTTACATCTGAATACAAGTTTAGATACCAAAAGAAACCTTTCCATGGTGAAGATGATCATGATCCTACACCAAGACCTTTGCGAGGGGTTGATCTATTAAGGCGATTGAATGGTATGATATTCAAATGATATGGAAAGATGACAAAAGAATACTTATTGATAGAGGGAAATGAAAGAGGTCAACTAATAAAATGGGTGAAAATGAAAATGTTACTCAAATAGTGAACATGATTGTTTGAATAAAAAGTCAATATTTTGGGAATTACCTTATTGTAAAGACCTACACATTCGTCACATCTTAGATATCATGCATATAAAAAAATGTATATGAGAGCTTGATTGGTATATTACTTAATATATCTAGAAAAACCAATGATGGAATTAAAGCAAGATTGGATTTAAAAGAAACTAAGCATAGGACCTGAATTGGAACCAAGGGTGGAAAATGATAAGAATTGAATATACTTACCTCCAACATCATATACAATGTCAACAAAAGAGAAGAAATGTTTTGTAAATATTTGGCGGGTGTGAAAGTTCCTGATGGTTACTTATCCAACTTAAGAAATTTTGTGTTTATGATCGACAAGAAACTTTATGGATTGAAATCACATGACTATCATATCTTAATACAACAGTTATTGTCAGTTACTATTAGGTCAATTCTTCCAAAACATGTTTGATTATTAATAATCCATCTTTGTCCATTCTTCAATACAATATGAAAGAAATCTATATCAATTGGCTAGTTAGATTCTTTATAGAAAGATGTTGTGGAGAATTTGTGTCTACTTGAGAAATATTTTCCTCCTTATTTTTTCAATATAATGATTCACTTGTGTGTTAATTTAGTTCTAGAAATTCAATTATATGATCATACTTACTTAAGATGGAGGTATCCTTTTGAAAGATACATCCATGTCCTTCAAGGATATGTAAATAATTGAAATCATTTGGAAGGATGCATGATGGAACATTATATTGTTGAAAAGGCTATTTAGTTTTTTTCTAAATACTTTAGTGGTTACACTGAAATTCGGAATCCTATACACAAATTGTTCTTAAAACGTGACATGATCCAAGTAGGTAACCTTTTCTTGGTGGAAGTAAGAAATTGTTCATTCATTTCACTCGATGGGAAAAAGCACACTAAATCATTTTGGTAAATAATAATGAGGCACAACAATACATAGAGTAAATAATGATAATGCATAGAATGCATTTGAACTTACTGAAGATCAATCCTCGTTATAAAAAGAAAGAAGAGAAAAATGGTTGTATAATAAGCATAAATGAGAGCTTATTAATTGGTTTTACAACCATGTAAGTGTTACATACAATAATTCATAAGATTGCATTCTAAATAATGTTTTACAACTTTTTTTTAAATACATTTCATGCTTTTATATGCATAGATTCGAGTTGAACTTAACAAACTCAATCATAAAATAACAAAAACTTTGGAATGACTTGCATATGGTCCAAAATTCCATGTCATATCATATTCTAGTTTCACAATTAATGGTTATAGGTTTACAACACATGCAAGGGGCAAAGTTCGAGTAAACCATAATAGTGGTGTGAAGTTGGTTGCAAAAACTTGGCAATTTGCTAGTTTAAAAGAACATAATCCTATTTTTCTGATAGAACGTATTATGGTATAATTCAAAAAAATTGGCAACTTGATTATAAAGTCTTCCATGAAACAATATTCTTGTGTGATTGGGTCAAAGACACTATAAATGTTGGATATAAAATAGATGATTTTGATTTTACCCTTGTAAACTTATCCAATATATGTCACACTGATGATCCTTTCGTGTTAATAGTTCATGCAAAACAAGTATTTTATGTGAGCAATTAAATTGACACAAGATAGTCTATTGTGTTAACACCTCCACAAAAAAGGTTCTACCATTTTGATGTTTTAGAACATGATGACATGCTTGATACATTATCAAATATTAGTTATTTCTCAAACAAATTGCCTAATGTATGTGATGATCTAGCTGATGATGAGGATTCTTCATCATGGATTCAAAGTAATTGTAAAGGAATATATACACACATGCGCGCGCGCACACACACACACACACACACACACACAGATATATATATATATATATATATATATATATATATATATATATATATATATATATATATATATATGACTAACAACATAATTGTACATAACATATCTTTTATATTATTCTAATAACTCTTATTTATATGTTTCAAGTTAAAATTGTGAATTAATTTTTATTTCATCATTATTTGTAGATATTTCATAGATCATAGGGTGTTAGAGATTATAGATCCAAATGATCTATTAAAGCATTTTAAAAGAAGGGATTTGGCTAATATACCTTATGCTCCAATTAATCCAGATGATAAAATACTTGTTGAATTCGTTGCAATTGGTAATCCAATGGGAGAAAATGGCCAACATTTGAAATCTTTTATCGATAGACTTGTCAAGTCAAGTATACCAATCAATAAAAATGATTAGAGTAAAGTTAAAGATTGTGAAAAGTACAGGATATGGAAAACAATTTATGTAAATGTGTTTTTTATAGAATTTTAAAGTCTCTCATAATTGGGCTAATAAGTGCTACAAAATTGCAAATAAGGCATGGAAGGAATACAAAACTTCTAAATTGGATAGAAATGATGTGTTTTCATATTTTGAACCCCTTAATTAAGAAGAACTATATAAAATCCCTAAAGATCACCCATGGATAGAACCCCAAGTATGGAAAGAGTCTGTGGATTATAGACGTGCAGATGAATTTCAAATCATTAAGAAAGAACACCAAAATATACAAATGTAGAATATTCTTCCTAACTATACTGAGAGGTTATCAAATCTTAAAGTTAGACCATGAACGGTGATATTAATTTTTTAATTTATAACTATTTTTATATTTATTTTCCTCTAACTTAAGTTAATAAATTTATTTAATATATGTACATTGGAAGCTAGATTGGATAGACTGATTACATGAGATGAACTGTATATAGAAACAAAGACACTAAAAATGAAGAAGTCAAAACCAATGAATAAATGATGAAAATAACAACTCAATAAGTTGGTTATTAATTTAACTTGATACAAAATCTTTGTTATGATTTTTGCATATTCATGTAATAATATGTGATATTCTTTATTGCTATATTATTTTTTGAGAATGGTCCAAGAACAAATAATAGGAATGAAATAATTGAGCAACTATGAAAGATGCCATATATTATGCATTTGGAAAGGATCATCCCGGTTGGGTTAGGGAATGAAGCCAATATGATGGTAACATAAAAATTTTCAATATTCCAAAACAAAAGCTAAGATGGTTTGTGAAGATAAATTGACTAAAGTTGAAGAAGAATTGAACTCTTTTAAGGTTACTATGTCAAGTAAGCTTGCAAGTATAAAGCAATTTCAAAATTACCAAGTTGGGGCATCACAACATATGCCAAGCATGCAACCATACTACAATCAAGGCATGCCACCACCTATAATAGGCATGCCACCTATGTAATCTCATAGCCAACCTATATCGTCTATGGTTTATAGTCATCCTATTGGATCCACATATATACTAGGAATTCCTATGAAATTGCATAGTAGTTCAATTTCTCCAATGCAATTTGTACATTCTTACCAACAATCACAATAATATTTTGATGAGAAGTTCTTCCAAGAGCTACCCCATATAGTAGTCCTTATCCATTTGATGAATCATTCATGGTAAGATTTAAAGTTCATGTAGATGGTATATTATTTTTATTTTTATTATATATTTTATTTATTGTATATAACACTTGAATTGTTTTACATAATATGAAATGTTAATTGAAAGATCTATCATTTACGGACTATGTTGTTATTATAATGGTACAACAATGGAGCAATGATCAAAAGATTCACAATCAATATTTTCCAAATCATTGGCAAATAGTAATTGATAAATCATTGCCACTACCAGTGCTATTTGATGCTATCACAGTCCAAGAAACTATTGGATAATATATGGCTTGGTCATCAAATCAAGTCGTACTAAATTTTAACGTGGTACTATTTATTTTTACTTAAGATAAAAAAATTTAGTACTTGTATTTTATTATTATACTTTTATTGTTACTAATATATTAGCTCTTGTTTAGTCTATTATATCGAAGTTGGTAAGTACCACAAATTTACTAGATCTAAAGGAAGTATCTCATGAAAAATCCATATTTAGTGAACAATCATCACATATCAAGTCATTCAAGAAGAAGCCATGATAAAAGTATAATTATGAGTATGCTATAAACTTCATCAAAAATCTTGGCTCTTTGATGACGATTTTTGCAAGCAAAAATTGTATGAATGATGGAATTATTTGAATTCCAAATAATCAACTTAAGTATAAGTCAAGTATGGATAAGGTGAGTCATCAATCAATAAATAACTTTCATTTATGTATAGCATATAATTATATTAATATTATCTAATTATTTATATATAGTTCTTTTATATAGGGCAAGTTATTACCGACTTGAAGCTAATCACCTGTCATATTTAGCGATGTTTTACGATTCATCATATGTGAATCAATATCAAGAGCTTGATGCTAGCATAAGAATGAAACATCTATGTGATACGGCATTAACACTTCATAGAAATCAAAATTGATAATCCATTGACAATAAAAGTTTGAACAAGGTTAAGATCATTGGATGTTAGTAATCCTTGATCTATATGGTAATCATATTTTGTATTATGACTCAGCTTCCATAGGATTGAATTATTTATAAGGCATTGCTTGAGATTTTTATTTGATAAATTCTACTAATACATGAAAATAATATGTGATTTCTTTATAACATCCTTACAGTTGATTCCTTTCATGAGATCAATATGATTCACCACTTCTTCTTTAACATATGCAAACTTAATAATTCATTTCTATATATAAAATTTTTCACATATATGTTTAAATGAGTCCTTGAACCAATATGATTAGTGTTATTGAGACTATGTTTTGTGAGGTTAGAGTTGAAGCAAGTTCAATTTTTTTACACTAAAATTAGTAAACTAATATTGGTACATGTTTTATTTGAATATGAAAGTGATTTATTTCATAGATTTTAATTATAAACTTAAAAGTAATTTTAAAGCATGAAAAGTTTTGTTCTTATAATTTTGATATTCTTTTTTTTTACTTTGTTTTAAATTTTACATGTTTATATGTTATTTGTTTGTTTTTATTTATTTATTTTCAATTTTTGTTTTACTTTTGCTTTATGTGGGTGTCACATCTAAAAACTCTCACGAGAATTAAAATTATCCACTAGGGAAACTTAAGTATTTAAAGACTTATTTCATATTCTTAATACAATCGTGTCAATCTACGGAAATGATTTAGGATAGTTTAATTTTTTCTAGTGTTTCTAGTTTTTCAACATTTTTGCTAAAAGACTAACAAGAAGTTAGTTGAGAGTTGTGATAAGTGCTCAAAAGCACTTAATATATCATAATTTGATGCATGTTTAATGATTAAATATATTTATATTTTTTTAATTATACTATCATTTTACGCAAATATATTTTTTCGAAATCACGGGTATATTTTATTGTAAGTATTTATTGTATTTAAATTATTTAACTTGTAGAAATATACTTGAAGTAGTTCATACACTATTGGAGCTTAAAATCTAAAATGGAAAAGAGGATATACAAATAAAGGGTTCCAAGTGAAGCAGAGAAGAGTGTGTTACAAAGTGAAAGTTTTGTATGCCTCGGCACAAGACAAAAGGATAAAATCAATGCTTTCCAAATATGATGGGGGCCACGGTGTGAAAACGTTTTATGCTTCTGTGCAAATATAGTGGATCGTGCCCAAAACCATATACATCATGTGTATCCTGTAGCATCAAAAAATTCTATGTTTTAGTACCAAGCTAAAAATTCCACAGTTTTCTTCCATTTCCTCTAACTATAAATAGGACTCCATTTCTATTGTAAAAGAATAATCCCTCATTCTTCTCATTCCTTTTATTTCTTTAGTCACTTTATTCTTTTTAGCTTTTCTTTTAGTAGTTAAAGTTCTTCTCTCATTTAAGAGTTGAACAAATTATAACTTATGTTATAGTTTCTAATTTTAATTCAATAAACAATGAAACAATTCTGTTCAAAGGTTTTACAAAATAGAAGCAATTTTAAGAATTATGTTGAGGTATATTTGAATGTATTTGTTTCATATTATCTCTAAGTATTGTTTTACTTGTTATATGTTTCATTTACTAATCATTTATTAAAGTATGTATATTTGGCTATAAATAATATGAAATATTAGTAATTTTGTTACACTTGTTAAATACTAAAGTAGATTAAACTTTTTTTATAAAATTAATTAAGATTTATTTATTCATTAAGATTAAAATGAAGTTTTTAAAAGAAAAATATATTGACATGGTATTTTTCATCATAAACAAGAGAAATAGATTTAGCATTTAAATATTATAGATCAAATTTAGAGTCTAACTCTTAGATGTTGGATAAAATATTCTGAATCTGATTTGGAGAACACTATTTCAAAATTTTATAATAATTATTTTTGAAAAATACATTGACGACATATTTTCTATAGTAGTTTTAAAGTATAAAAGTTAGTTTCCAAATACTTAAGTCATAAATCTAACTTTGACATCTTGATGATAATTTAATGTGTAGGCCCTACCAAAGGTGACAATTAAATGATTTGTCAATCTCTTTGGAAAGAATCATAATTTAATTAAGTTCTTCACGTGTCAGTCCTACAAAAGGTGGCAATTTAATGTTTAATTAACAAAATAATTTTATTATTACCTTTGGATATTTTCTTATTTAAAAGAAAGAATCAAAAATTTTGATTTATATATTTAATATTGAGAAAGTATGATTAACTAACTAATATATCTCATAAATTATCTACCTCATAATAAATGTTTAATTACCTAAATATTTATTGAATATTTCTTTATTTTTATATCATTAGTTTATATCCAAAATAATTGTGATAGGATGTTTGGTTTATTTATTTTTATTTTTAAGAATTTTTTGAATAATTTAGAAACTATATGGTTTCTTTTTATACTTACCATGTAAGTATACTTATCATTTTTTATAAGTAATTCATAAACATGCAAGCTATTTTATTAATCATACAAAATTTGTACGCAATAATTTTGTGCATCAATTGTCTTAACCGATAATAAAAAATTTGACTATTTTTTAAGAACTAATTTTGTAAGTGAATATAAACAAGGAAGATTAGTTTGATGGCAATAGTATTTTAACCTCTACAATTTTCATGTTGAACATCTTCCAGGATACAAGAATAGTTTAGCATATGCCCTTGCAAGAGATTAACATTTTTAACTATTTTTGTCTTTACAAGAATAGAACATCTTAATATCAAGATATAAAGGAAAAGGAGAGATAAGAATCCTTTAGGAACAACTCGAAGTTTCACACCTAGAGAAGTTTCTTTTGGAGAAAAAAATTAAATAAGAACTTAATAGTTCAAAACGACCATTAGACTCTAAAAACTCAAAAGGAATCTCTATCAGAGATTCATTCTAAGAAAGGTAAAAAATTCGAAGAAGAAATTCAAAATGAGAAGGAAGAACCTAACAATTCAAAAGAGAGTAACTTCTCTGAGAAGAAAAGGGAAACTCTCACTTGGACTGAAGAAGTAGAAAAAGACTTATGTGGTCTATAATAATTCAAAACCAAGAATTTACAACAACTGACCTAAAACAAGCAAAACTATTATTAGATTAAGTGGAATAACTCATAGAGCATTCGCTAATAAAATAGGAACTAGAGGCATTTATACCAACTACAAACTATCAAAACTAATAGCTCTAAAATATATAGTTAAAAATTACTCTATAGCATTAAAACAACAACCATCACCACTAAATAAGTTGATGATCGTAGGAAAGATAATGCAATCACTAGTATTGTTTAGAAAAATGCCTCTCCTAGAGATAGTATCACTAGTACTATTCAAGGAAACATCCCCTAGGAATACATTGGTCATTGTCAATGAAAAAGACCAATATAAGAATTTAAGTAAACTAAAATGGTTGAGTTTTTATAACTTAGCTATAAAATCTACCTAGTAATATAATAAAGATATGAAATTTTACACCACAAAAAAAAAAATTCCCTACAAGCAATACATTTAATATTTTTGAAGAAGCTAATTCAATTTGGTTTATAAAACTTTCCATGCAAGTTTAATGAACATATATCTAGGAATTAATTTAAGTGAATTAAATTATTTTCCTAAAAATCTCAAGAAGGCTATCAAGAACTTTAGGAAAAATATCAGAGTAGGTGACATGCTTGTATATCTCAGATTTTTCAATTCACTTATGGACTGGATTGAAAAAGGTTGTGTTAGTCCCTATCATTTTATCAAATTAGAATTTCCAATACTAATAGGGAAGTTTCAAAACCAATGGCGCTTCTAAAAAAAATAATTCAATACAGATGAACCATATAGGTCATTCAATCGATCAAGACATGACTAAATTGATCAAGATAAGTATATCAATCGAGAATCGATCTACTAATCTATGTACCTTAATTAAAAATTGGTTGATGTAATTTGAGTAGATTGATCCACTTATTTCTAAATTAATTAATTTTTTCACTAGATTGATTGATATTTGACCAGATTGATCAAACTATTCATAGTCGATCAATCAACTTAACTAGATCGATCAAGTGGCCATACTCGATCAATCGAGAGGCCAAGTTTTCAAATTTAGCCTAATTTTTATTCGTGAACATTAGTATTTTTACTATATTATCCCTATGTTTTTAAGCTCTTTTAAATACTTTTAAGGATAGTTTTGTAATTAGCCTTTGACCTAGGGTTTCAATTCATGCTATTTAATCAAATTATCGGCTCACAATTTTAATAACAACATTCAAGTATTCTTTTCTATATTTTAATATCTCTCTCATTTTTTTGAAAAAGATTTTCATGTAGGCTTTTTCATTGAGTTAATTTATCAAACATTTATGGTGGTGTTTGATGAGTTAACAAGTCTATAATATTTGTGATATTGTGCTTTTTACTTATTGTTTTATGTTGCTAGTTATTTTTGTTTTATCGACTGATATGTTAAATCATCTAGTTAGGGTTATTCATTATTGAATTTTCTCTAGGACATGCACTTGCACTTGTGCTATTGTGCTAATCTTTTAGGTACTGGCTGACCGGGTTTGATTGATTATGTGACTCAAGTTATTAGAATGTTGGTCTGAATCCGAACACCTTGCTTGTAAAGACTATGATGAAAGCAATGACATGTAAGTAGATTACTTGGAGGAGTTACTTAATGGGTATTTTGAATCATAGCCTTGTAATTGGATCTTATTTTTTCATAGTGAATAATTAGGTGGTCTGATGGACCAGTGGTTTTCCTCTTCCTAGGTTGTTTTCACCTAAAAATCTTGTTTATTAATCTTTATATTTCTATATTACTTTATTTACATGCGATAACATGTTTGGCCATTTTGCAAATTTAAAATTTGTTATAATTTTGTTGATTATCTTTTCACAATCCTCTATAGTTAACAAGATCTACAACTAAACAAAACTTCTTTTTCTCAATTATACCCATCAAAGAGTGGGGCTCGAGTAGATGACCCATCTTATTTTATTTGGTCCATAAGTATGCATATACGGGTTAAAATCACTAAGTGTGTCTGGTGTATACTCTGGTACCAATTGAAAGTTCACAGTAAGAAAAAAAATAAGCCTAAAGGAAGGAGAATATGTTATTTTTTAAAAAGCTAATGTACACCATTAGTCCCTAAACTTTAACAAAATTCACATATAGGTCCCCAAACTTTTAGAACTTCACACAAAAGTCTCTAAATTTTTAAATCCTCCAATTTAGTCCACAAACTTTTAAAATTTTACTTAGACTCTAACTTTTTGAATCACAAATATTTATTCTAGTAGTCAAGCTAGGACCTATGTGTGAAATTTTAAAAGTTTAGGACTAAATTGAAGGATTTAAAAGTTAAGGTATTTGAGGATTTAAAAGTTTATGGAACTATATGTGAAGTTTTAAAAGTTTGATGACCAAACCGTACATTTTAAAGGTTTAGGGACCTATGTATGAATTTTGTTAAAGTTTGGAGACCAATAGTGCATTTTAACCTTTTAAAAATTAGCAATTTGAAATTCGTTACCTAAACACAACAACCATACATGCAATAATAAATGCATAAATTAAAATAGGACACAAGAGAGTTATAGGTTGAAACAACCTCGACTATAATAATAACCAAAGAAGAAAAGCATCGATCTACCAGATCACCTACTCTATCCATTATGAAAACTTAATATTCAAGTACAAACTTGATCTTATACTATTTTTATACAAATAATGCTTCAATGTAGCTTACTTATAATTCCCTATTTTATTTTTATAGTCTCTATGATTAGCATGAATGGATGCTAACCAACTTCCAATTATCTCCTCACTAATCAGACACATTCATCTAGCAACATATAAAATGGCTAGCACAAAAACACAAGTATAAGTTTATGTTCTAAATGGATTTTTAATAATAAATAAATCATAATCCTAGTTCAAAAGGTATAAATACACATGAAACCAAAAATTCTAAAATAAATACAAAATTTTCATACCTAGGTAGTGAAAAATCTAGCATAGATTACCAGATATTTAGAAAGACGAGTTACGAAACATTCAACAATAGGTTTGTATTTATAAAAAAAACTTTAAACAATGAACCTAGATCATTGTAAAAAGACATTCATACTCCAAAAAAGATAGATACTTATTTAAGAAAGAAGTATGTGTTAATTTTACCAATTGGGTCCTAAAAAGATCGATCGATCACGACCCTACTTGATCGTTCTATCCAAGCACTCGATCAATAGAGACCTTCCTTGAACGATCTAGTAACAATAAGCTAGATTGAAAATTTTAACCCTAGTGTACTTGATCAACATTCAATCCATCGACCCAATACTTGATCGAGATTGATCGAGTTTCTAACTTTTGTAACTCAAGAGCACCTAGATTAAAGTGTAATTAATTTTACCAATAAAATAAATATTTTATGTATTTTTATTAATGTAATAATAAAATTATTATGAGAATGTCATTACTTTAATTATCACGAGATAATGGCTAAATAAAGCGAAAAAAGGGTCAAATTTTTCGAAATTTTAAATGGTTACGTGGGATATTAGATATAATTATAAGATAAATATGAAATGTATTTTGAGACTTTGAGCAAGCAATTATGCACAAGTCAAGGTGTGTTTTTGATTTAATAAATGCTAATAATTATAATTTTCTTATATATTTAAATGTTCCTAGTTATGCATTAATTTATTATTTAATCAATAAAAATTTAAGATAATAATTTTTTTTTAAATTTTGTTTATGTGATTTAACATGAATAAAATTGTAGAAAATATAAGTAATTGTAACATAAAAATTAATAATATTTTAATTACTAATAATTTCTTACTTAAGATAATAAAATAAAATAAATGATAATTTTTTATATTACTTAATATAAATAATCTATATAAAAATATAAATAATTGTAATATAGATAATTTTCAATATTTTAACTATTATTTATATTACAGAGTTAATAAAAAATACCACTTATTTTAAAAAAAGATAAAATTTAAGATAATTAACCATTAAAAATTTAATTATTTATATTACTTAAGATAAATAATATTGTATAAAAAAGGTAAATAAATTTAATCTAGATAATTATCAATTATAAATAATTTATTAATTAATTAAAAAGTATGAACTTTAAACCAAAGAGGACATTGATAATTATTATTATTATATGGATAATTCTGTTTAAAAAATTATAATATGGAATATAAAATGTGTAATGGATATTATAATCGAAATCTCTAAGTAATAACTAATAAAATTGTGCCTAATAAACTGTGATACCTATGTGATAGATCTATTTTGATAATTTAGAGAAATAGAAAAGCAAGTACGTAGAAATTGATTTTTATTTATAATAAATTTTTGATAAATTATAATTAATATATTATAATATTATTAATAATTAAAATTATATTTATATAAATGAAAAAAATTATATTAATTATGATTATAATATATAAAAATGTTATAATATTAAAAAAAAAATTAAAATTTTAAAAATCACATAAGATAAATAAAAAGTCAAGTCTACGTGAATATGTTTTGGGACAGGAACGTGTATGTGTTTGACTCTCTTTACGTGTGGTTCGATCTTTATGATTAAAGAAACACACTTGTCTTTGTTTGAACCGCAACCCAACGTACATATCTTAATAATTGATAGATGTATGTACCAAAATTTCAATAATTAATAATTATAGATCTATGCTGTACTTGTAACGGAGTCTTCTTATGTAAATTAAATATAATAAGAAAATTATATTAAGTATATATATGTAAATTATACAAATATTATTTAAATTATTTTATTAATTAAAATAAAAAGACCACGTGTCTTAATTAATAATTGATGAGATGTATTGACAAGAAATTATGAGTGACATGAAATTTTAAAACTTTGTAAGCAAAGCATGTGATCGAAGAATAAAAGTGTTTTTGTTCAAATTCCCTATCACAAATGGAAACGATTCAAAGTACCCGTACTTGTCAAACTTATATTTATGTTCCATCCCCCCCACCTAGCGTTATGTTCAAGCAAACCAAATATTCTCCTCGTACTTCGTCTCCAACAACTTTAATAGAGAATTCTTATATATACATTACATGACTTTTTCAAGATGTTATTTTTATATTTAATCAACTTATTATTATTATAATGAGAAATTATATAAAACAACTTCTATAAAATATATAATAATAAAAATAACTACATTAATTAATTAATTTTATAAAAAATTTGTACATAAATATAGCAAGAATCTGAATACTTTTTGTAGAAAAACAATTCACATTTTTGTATAAAATAAATTAAAATTTGAATTTATATATTAATTATGTAGAAATCAATAAAAAAAAGTGTTTAATATTAAATATATAATAAATAATTTATTATTGTCGTGACAATATTGTGATGCAAATCAATCACATTTTTGTGTCATTTCAAAAATGCTTTGAATATTAATATACAATAAATAGTTCATTATTGTTAATTCTTGAAAATTTATCTGAAAATTCATCTTCCATTCTTCCTACTAATGTTATCTATTTATACATCTTGATGATTAGAATTGTTTGATTTGAATATAGATATGTTTTTAACCTTTATTATGTCATATAGATTAAAATGATTCAATGATAGTTAATTACCAAGACCTAATCTATTTCTTGATAGTGAATGTCTAGTTTTAAATTTTATTTTTCTTACTTTATTCAATTTGATTCTCTTGTTAAGAGATAGATTTATAACTATGTTACATAAGGTATGAATGCAATCTTGTTTAGATGTACTGCAACAAGGAAACAATGGTTGATTTTAAATTATAAATTCACTAATTCTACTCCATCAATAATTATGGAATTGTGTGGACAATTATGAATGTTAAAGAAATGTGGTTGGACTACTACGGAATACATTTTAAAGGCTAAGAACATATATGATCTTCATGCATATGCAAGCAAGATAGATCTTAAGAGAGAACTCATCTTGTACAATCTAAATGGTCTTGGTCTTTGCTACATATCTTCAAAGACTACATTTAATATGACTTAATTTCATCCCTTAATTAGAACTCTACACAACCAATCAGAGAGTTATGAGAGAATGTTACTTTTTGTCGATGGTCTTGATCAAGAAAGTGTTATGCAAGCCAATTTGGCTAATTTTTAAAAGAACAGCAATCATACTAGGATCATAGAAACTATAAGGAGTCATATGGTTCTCATTCAAGTGGAAATAAAAAATACTAGAATTCTTATTAATTTCTTAACAAATAAAGTGCCAGTTCTCATTTGAACGGTGGTTCAAGCTATTCTCATTGTAGCATTGGTTCAAATGATGGAGATAATTTCAAGAAGTCCAATACAAAGAAACACATTTGTCAAATATGTGACAAAGTTGACATATTATTGCTTCTTGCTTGGATAATTCTTTAAGGAAAAACCTTTAATGCTTAGTTTACACCCGTTGCAATGAATGCTACTATTCAAGATCATTATGCAAATTCTAAGGCAACTTGGCTACTTGATTCAAGTGCTAGTCTAAGTCTCTAACTTTAATCCCTATCTTAGTTTTGAAGGTATAATTGTAAGAAATGACTATCAAATTCTTATTTTCTCTATTGGTTTAAGTGTCTTAAAAATAAAAAATGAGTGTCAACTTATTGTTAATCGTTTATTGCATACTACACATGCTTATTCAAATTTTCTCTCAGTACAAAATTTATCTGTTGACAATAATGTGTTCATTGAGTTTAACTCTGATTTATTTTCTATCAAGGATTTAACTTTCAAGAAAGACTCTTCTTCAAGAAACTAGTGATAATGGCATGTACAAGGTTGATGGATTAGTAGAAAAAGTCTCTCCCTCTGATCATATTTCTTTTAGGTGTGTTAATGTATAAACTTATTTTTAATGGCATTGTAAGCTTGGTTACCCTTCCCTTGATACCATAATTAAAGTCATTAATGTGTATGATATTAGTCATAAGGGTCTTAATTATACAACTATTTTATGTACCACATATCAAATTGCTAAGTCTCATGAGTTGCCATTTTTTTTCTAGTCATGAGAGGTCTTCTAGTGACTTTATGTATTTGTTCTTAGCTTGTGGATCTCACCATAGTTATTCTTCAATAATGAATTTTTTTTTATCCATAATTGATGATTTTAGTCATTTAAATTGGTTCTTTTCTTTGAAAACTAACAATCAAACTTTCAAAATTTTCTTGTGCTTTCTTAAAATGATTGAAAAACAATTTTTTACTTATATCAAGAGTGTACAAACTAATGAAGGCATTTAATTTAAATATATGGTTAGGATTTTAAAGGGAAATGATGTTATAAATAAGAGCACTTGTTCACACACCTTTCAAACTAGAGTGATAGAGAATTGACTTGAGGAATTATTAAGTATGTGTTAACCTTACTTTTTCAATTTAAAGTTCCTACCTTATTTCAATCTTATGCCTTTAGAATTGCTATTTTTCTATTCAATAGGTTTCCATCCAAGGCTATTAAAGGTCATTTTCTCTATGAATTGTTATATCAAAAATAGTATGATCTATCTTGCCTGAAATCCTTTGGTTGCCAACATTTTCGCTACTTAAAAGATTAAAACTAAAACAAGCTAGAACCACATTCTTTTGAGTGTATTTTTATGGGTTATGCATCTAAGCATAAAGGATTCTTATGTTTTGATATTTCTATGTCAAAGTTTTATGTATACAATCATGTCATTTTTAATGAAGTATTTGTGATACAATCTCAATTGTCTCAATCTTGTGATGATACTACATCTAAGTCTATTAGCTTGTTACATGTTCCTTCTTGATTGTCCTTTTCATCCATAATATTTACTTCTACACCTGAGCCTAGGTCTTCTTTATTCTCACCAGCTCATGCTTTTGTCCCTAAGTGTGCTTTACCTAATGAGTCTTTTCAAAGTCTAGTGTCCCTACCCACATATTTGTCTTTCCCTAGCCTTACACTTCCAACCTCTAATGTTTTACCACCTTATCCTAATGTCATATATCCTAAGCCTAATGTCATGTCACATGTTCCTTTCATCGTGTCACCTTTAGAGTCAAGTTTTGAGCCTTTTTTGAACTCTTCATCTCATCCCCCTACTTGTGATCCTTTGTAGTCTCCACTAATGAGATCAACTCTTTTTTTATTTTCATTTTGATCTTATTCTTCCTAATCCCTTTAATCAACACTCTATAGTTACAAGAGTAAAGTTAGGCATCTAAAAGCCAAAATTGTTCATTGTTCATGGTGTTCCTATTCTATTTGAGTCTTGTTCATATAAGCATGCTATTAAGATTCTTGATGGACTAAAGCTATGCAAGTTGAGATGAATGCTCTTCTTCAAATTGGAACATGGGAATTAGTTCCATTTTCTCATGAAAAAATTACTATACGATGTAAATGGGTATTTTGTTTTAAATTCAAGGTAGACATGATATTGGATAAGTATAAGGCATATTTAGTTCTAAAGGAATCTTATAGGTGGCTAGTGTTAATTTCTTTGAAACTTATTCACCAGCTTTGAAGCATACCACTATCAAAGTGATTCACCATCAGAGTGATTCGTATCATGTCATTCTCTAAAGGCTAGGAACTTAGGCAAGTAGACATCAATAATGTCTTTCTTAATGGAAAGTTTAGTAAAGATGTGTACATGGAGAAATCTCTTAGGTTTAAATAAGGGGAATGTTTGATTTGCAAATTGTCTTAAGCATTTTATGGACTAAAATAGGTTATTAGAGCCTAATTATCTAAACTTAGCACTTGTCTCTTGGCCTTGGGTTTTTTCTCCTCTAAGTCAAATTGATCTTTGTTTATTAAGGACTTAAAAGAGTGCTATATTGTGATGTTTTTTTTACATGGATGATATCATCTTTACACCTCTACTACTGCTGTTAACACTCTCATTGTCACATTTCATTATACTTTTGCTTTAAAAACCTTGCATTTTCAATTACTTTTTTGGTATTGAGATAACCATCACCAAGATTTTCTTCACTTAAACTAGCAAAAGTACATTAGAGAATTGTTGGATAAGTGTGGACTACTTGATTATAAAGATATTGGTACTTTAATGACTTGTTGTAAAGGTTTTAGTAAGGATGATGTGACTGTCTTATTAGATCTTATTCTTTTTCATAACATTGTTAGAGGGTTCAATATTGCACATTAACTAGACCTGATATTGCATCCAATGAATAAGTTGTGCCAATTTATGGCTCACCTATCTCACACTTATTGGCTTGCTATTAAAAGTTCGATGCACTATTTCAAAGGCACTATCCATCATGGCCTTATCTTCATCCAATCCCCTCAACTCCATGTCACAACATAGTGTGATGCTAACTAGGCTTCTTGCATTGATGATAGAAGATCAATAGGTACCTATTTTGTCTTCCTTGGCACTAATCTCATCGTATGCCACACATCCAAACAAAAAGATGTTTCCAGGAGTAGTACTCAATTTGCATCTACTGAATTCTTTGTTTCAATTTTTCTTTATGATAACATAAGTGCTCAAAGCTTGGCTCACAACATTGTATTACACTCTCAAGCCAAGCACATTGTGATTGATCAACATTTTATGTGTGGCCAAGTCTTGCAGCATCAATTGATCCTTGAATATGTTTCATCTATTAATCTTCTCACCAAGCCCTTACTCACAACATAGTTTCATTCCTTAAATACCAAAACCATTAGTTTGAATATGCTTGGTAGAATATATATGTGTGTGTATAACTTAGGAACTGGTTGGTGCATAAACAATTTGTAACAAACTAGGTGTAATGTGGCAAGTTACATAAAGAATGTAAAGAGTCGATAATAAAATCTATTATCAAGATTCTATTTTTTTTATCAATAACAAAAACCTTATCAGGGTAAACAACGATCACATTATCTCAATTCATCGATTAAAATGTATGAGTCTAAACACATCAAACCTGATACATCTATTATGGCTTTAACCTAATGATAGGATTATACGATATCATTAAATATTTACATGAAAAACATACTCATAATAACGTTTAAACCTGTACCTCACACATTAAATACTGTTGTGGTACCACTTAAATAACTCTATCAGAATTATGTAACTCTACGGGAGTATTAGCTACTTAGCTTTCAATCTCTTATTCATCAAGTATATTATTTTGTAATGTATTATAAAATAAATTATTTTTCAAAGGATATAATCTCCTCGAAAATACTAAGAATAAATATAATATACCACTATAATTTTGTTACGCAAAAAAAAAAAAGAATTATAATTATAAGATGTTATATTTAATAGTAGCAATCAAGTCATATTAGTTACGTTAATTTCATGCAGTTTATGTATTAATTATATCGGGTTTTGTATGAGTTGAAATATTAAAAAAAAAATTACATTATTTATTTATATAATAATAAAATATTTAAGAAAATAAAATATTTTTATTTATATTATATTGTGTGGTTGCGTTGTAGTAGACACTGCCACCACCGATAGCGATAAAGTGGAACCATGTGAAGGCGAGGAATCGCGCCAACCATCATTTCGATTCTTATTTGCTGGTCAACTTGTGTTCGTGTATTTTTCTCCACGTGTCGCCGCAGAAGGCACACTACACTATTGCACTCATGTGAATGAGAATCTTGGATGCATGTATAAGAATATGCGTGGTACGTGGGGGAGGATTATTAGTACGATTATACTAATAATTATATAGTTATATTAATTTACATATATTTAAGTAATAATTTTCAATTATAATTTATTAGTAGATTTTTTATAATTTAATCAAGATTTTTAATTTTTAATATTTATTTAAAAATATATTTAATTTAAAAAATTAAATAATATATTTTTTACTCTATTATATTATAAAAAATATTAATATTAATTTTTATTTTTTAACTATTTAGTAGATATTTTTAAATAAAATATCAAATATAAAAATAAAAATAAATAAAATTTAATCTAATTATTTAAAATATTATATTTTTTTATTATTAAAAATTTATTTATTATATAATTATATATATATATATATTATAAAATATTAATACATATTTAGTTTCAATTAACTTTAGTTTCGATACGATAATTCTATATCTTATTAATTATACTTATTTTTTAAAAAAAATTAGATTTTCATACATAATTATAATTTCAATTATATACCATTACAATATTATTATTATTATTATCATTTTGTTAATATTTTGTATCTATTTTTTATGTTTTATTTTATTTTTATGAAAATAAAAAATCTCTCCATTTAACACATATTTTAAACTCCTATTACATACAAAAATGTCTCCATTTAACATATTTAAACCTACATTTTTTAATGATGGCCGACCAATTAAGGTCCTTGGTTACAGATATTATAATATTTCTAATCAATTTTTTTTCTAATAAATCAATGAATATTGGAAACAAAAAACTCAAAAATACTCAAATGTTCTTTGCTTTTGGTTGCTCCAAAAACTCTCAAAATAAAAACAACACAATTCACTTTAGCATATGCTTGCTATTTGCTACTCACCAATGCTCTTCTAACTTCCTTGTATTGCATACAAAACATTTTAGGCTTCTTATCTTCATATGTCTAAATACTAATTGAAGACTTAAGTATTAACTCCCTACGCATTCAAGACTCAAGTATTAACTCCATACACATCCATTATTTAACTTCATACTTATGAATATTTATAATTTAAATTTAAAAGAATAGAGATTTTTAATTACTCTATAAAAATTTAGATATATGTACTTTTAATTATCTATTAAAAATGAATTCATTTAGAGGTTTATGATTTATTATTAAATAATTAATTTTATGATTTATTTTTTTAGTAAAAATAATCATTAATATATTCAAAAATATTTTACACATTTAATGAATGATATTTGAGATATTATTTATTATTTATTTCAGTGGAACATTAACATCTTATATTTTCGTTATTTTGAGTCATTGAATATATATTTTAATGCTTTTTTGACTCATTTTAAACTTTCCTATTCTTCTGTCACATTAGAGTCCAACAATTTTACTAATAAGTACGTAATACTTATTGTTATTTATTCAAATTTTATTCAAATTCTATTTTAATGAAATAATATATTTATTTTGAAGTTTGTATACAAAAAAATAGGAAATCAAAATAAAAGATGCAATTTGTATGAAAAATAAATTGACTTACTTAAAAAAATAATTTATATGTATAACTCAATATATAATCATATATATTAAACTTGTAATTATTATAATAAATATTAATATCATAAAGAACTTTATTGTTTTTTTGGAACTTGAGTGAACTTCAACATTTTATAGGAGGAAGATATATTGAAGAGAATACAAATAAATTAAAAAAAAAATATCAAAAATATGTATTTAAGTACTTAAAAATAGAGAAAAAAAAATGAGGTGCTACTACTGCAATAGAGGGGATAGTAAAAAGTTCCACAAATTCTTTTCATTAAACACACATGTATTGTATATGTGTGAAAAAAAATCCAATAAAAATATAATTGTATCAATTTTTTTACTTTTTATTAAATGTGATATTACATAGATACCACCTAAAAAACAAGGATAAAAAAGAATATTTAAAATATAAAATAGTAAACTCTAGAAAATATGTACTCATTTTTCTAGATCCAATTTTTTTTTATTACTTTGTTCTATCTCTCTATTATTAGTTACACTATTATTAATATAAATTTATAAAAATACATTAAATATGTTAAAAAATTGAGAATAAACTATAAATTTTATTATAATATAACCATAAAATTATGTATTTTTAAATAAATTATAATAAAATAAATTAAATAGTCAAGTTACATCATAGTTGATTATAATCAATTTAATAAAAATTAAAATTTTAGATTAAATTTAAAAACATTAAAAAATAAATTATTTGAATTGAAAAGTTATGGATTAAGTTATAATTTTTTTAAATATGTAAAGTATCAAATAAATATATAAACCATTAGTAAATTAATGTAAGAGTGCATCTAGTTGAGATTATTTTTAAATTCCACTAATATTTAAACAAACTTGTGGTAAAATAAATTAAATAGTTAAGTTACATAATAGTTGATTATAATCTTTTTAAATTAATTTGATAAAAATTAAAATTTTAAGTTAAATATATTTAATTTAAAAACGTTAAAAAAATTTATTTGAAATAAAAAATTATAGATTAAATTATAATTTTTTTAAAATATATTTAGTATTAAATAAATATATAAACCATTAGTAAATTAACGTAATAGTGCATATAGTTGATATTATTTTAAAATTTATAACCACTCCATATTTAAACAAACTTGTGATACTGATTTTAACCAGTTACTTGGGAATCGGCTTTTAGGCCACTATTTTTTTCAGTTCCCATAATCACCTTTTCTATTGATACGTGAGTTTGATTCCCATCCCTTTCTAAACTATTGTTAATAAAAACGGAATATTTTTTTTATTAGCTGTGAATATTTGTAATTATTCATTTTCAATATATAAGAAATAACGTGTGATAAAAAAAATAAACTTTTGAAATTAATAATGGTTTTTTTATCTTTTTAATTATATAATTTATATACCTTTAATTTTTTTGTTGAGAATCATTAATCCTATAATTTAAAAATATAATTAATTAAATTAAAAATTATAATTAAAAAAAATAGAAAAATACAACATATCCCATTCTCACGTCGCTGTCTCCTCCTTCCTATCTATTCTCTCACTCTCTTTTTTTCAAAATAAGATTGAGAGAGAGAGAAAATAAATAGAAGAAAGAATAAATGAGATAGAGAAAGAGAGAATGGAGATGGAAGTGGAAGTGGAAGTGGAAGTGGCTTAAGATGTTATTGATTTTTTTATATAATTTTTTTTATTAATAAAATATATAATTTTAATTTTAATTTTAATTTTTAATTTTTTTAAATAAATCGATTATATTATTAAATTATAGATTAATGGTACCATTTAACAAATTCAAATTACAAGATTAAATATAAATTACATCATTTTAGTACCTCAAAGATCCGATACTCGTGGTTTCTAAAGTATTAAAAATGTAGTGTTCCAAATTGAATTTATATTTTTTTATATCCATACTTATTAAAATTAATAAAAATACACTAGTTTCTTGAATAATTTTAATGCACAACCAAACGAGGTAAGAGAGAGAAATAAGATGCCGGAGAGAAATAGAGATATATTAATATTTGATTAATAAAAAATAATTACAATGTTAAAGCTCTATTTATACAAAAAAAAATGACTAATGTGTTAAATATTAAAAAATCTATTTAATAATGTAAACAATAAATATAAATATTTAAAATACATCTAAATATAATAACAATCGTAATTTAAATAACTCTAATAATTATTATTTCTATCCTCTGATTCAATCTTAACTCCTGTGAGTTTTTGAGCCATTAATTTATAGTCAAAATTGTAAGTCCCTTTCATATGTAAGATGAAGAAAGTAAAAAATATTAAGAATAATCATAAATATTAGGTATAATTATAAATGGTAGGTATAAATATAAATGGTAGCTAGGTGTAATCATAAATGTTAGATATAATCACATTTGATAAATATATATAATATTAATAGGTAATTTGATAAATATATATAATATTAATAGGTAATTTTGCCTATAAATAAACAATGTCTTTGTCTTAGAGATACATCAATACATCAAAACAAGAAGAGAAATAAAAAAACCAAATAAACAATTTTCTTTGAAGAAAAATAGTGTTGTGTGTGTAAAAAAGTAGGAGAGAATATCCTAGAAAAATATTGGGATATTTTTATAAAAAGGGAGTGATAAAATAGTGAGTTTGGGAAACACTTGCATGACATTATTTTGGATTTATCTCAATTTGTTGTATTGCATCTCACTTTATACCCATTAATTTTATTAGTGAAAGAAATATTTTTCGAAGTTTATCCCGTTGACTTAGCCCAAATTAAATGATAAATCACGTTAAATTGTAGGTGTCATTATTTTACTTTGTTGAATTTATTTTATTTTTACTCGTTATGCCCAGTAACTGATATCAGAGCTGGTCTAGTAAAATTCTTAATATGCTCTGTGATTACAACATAGACTAATATGCTACATCAAAAAAGATTTTATTAGGTTCATAAGGTATTTATTTGCAGAAAAAGAAACATAGTGAGAAAAAAAATGTCAAGCCAGAAGGTAGATATTGAGAAATTTAATGGCAATAATAATTTCTCTTTGTGGCAAAGGAGGATGAAGGATATTCTCATTCAATAGAAGGTCTATAAGGCGTTGCTGGGGAAAGAAAAGAAGGCAGCAATTGTCATTGAGGAACAATGAGAGGAAATAGATGAGATTGTAGCTAGTACATTCCGTCTGAATCTCTCAGACAGTGTCTTGCAAAATATTGAATAAAAAAATTGCAAGACTGTTAAAGAAACATGAGAGACTCTAGAAAACGTGTACATGTCAAAGAACCTTGCCAATAGATTTTATTTGTGGAAGGAGCTATATCAGATGAGGAAGAAAGATAATGTGAGCATGTTGTAGCATGTTAGCAATTTCAGCAACAAGCTTTCTCACTTAGCAATATTTAATGTGAGTTTCAGCGATGAAGAGAAAGCTATGATGCTGCTGGAATCACTACCCTCATCATATAATCATATCACAATAACTCTGACTTATACAAAAGACAAGATGAAGTTTGAAGTTATTGTAGAAGCCCTGTTGTCATATGAGAAACAGAACATAGAGAGAGATTCAGAAGCATAAGCCCTTATCATAGAGTCTAGAGAAAAGAGATAGTACAGAGAACAAAAACCCAAAAGCAAGAGCAGATGCAAATAAATTTTTTTTGCCAATGTTGAATGCCATCATTGTAAAAAGAAGGGTTACATCAAGAAATTTTGCCGAGTGTTCAAGAAGGAACAAGAAACGAACAAAGGCAAAGTAGTGAAGAAAGATGACAGCAGTGATGATGAGAAAAAAATACCATATACGAGTTCAATATCGTTTATGATGAAGATTTTTTCAATCTTGCATCACACAAAACCAGCTGGGTGATTGATAGTGGTTCTACAGATCACGCTACATCGCGTAAAGAATATTTCTTATCATATACACCTGGAAGTTTTGGTGTTGTTAGAATGTGAAATGAAGGCCTGTCAAAGGTTATAGGCAAATGATATGTTTACTTGGAAACAGAGAACGGAACCAGACTATTTCTGAAAGATGTTAGGCATATTCCAAATATGCGCCTAAATTTAATATCTATGCGTAAACTTGAAAATTAAGGATATTGTAGCTCCTTCATTTATGACAAATGGAAACTTACAAAAGGCTCATTGGTAGTGGCTAGAGGTGGGAAGCATATAAATCTGTATATAATGCACGAGAAACTCTCCACTGACACAGTAAATTCCATAGAGAAAGACAGTGCAGCTGAGTTATGGGATAAGAGACTTAGTCACATAGGTGAAAAAGGTATGACATGTCTAGCCAAAAAAGAGGATACTGCCCGGAATGGATGAAGTACATTTGGAGAAATGTGTTCATTGTCTAGTAGGAAAGCAAAACATAGTTGCTTTCAAGAGTTTCCCTCATTCCAGAATGAATAATATTTTAGATTTGATTCATTCATATTTGTGTGGACCAATGGAAAAGTCACTTATTGGTGCTCAATACTTTATGACTTTCATTGATGATCATTCAAGGAAGACATGGGCATATCTTCTGAAGACAAAGGATCGGTGCTAGATGTCTTCAAAGAATTTCATGCCTCAATTGAGAGAAAATCTGGGAAGAAGTTGAAATGCATCTGAATAGACAATGATGGAGAATACACATGACCTTTCTATGCTTACTGCAAAAAGGCATGGTATTCGACATCAGATGACACCTCTAAAGACACTGCTGTTGAATGGCTTAGTTGATAGAATGAACAAAATTTTGATGGAGAGAGTTAGATGTCTACTTGATGAGCGAAAACCGACATCACCGATTCTGCCAATACTTTGGTTTTATATTTATAAAACTCTCGCAAGTGCACGAATTATTCCGAAGAAAATGATAAGTATACTCCCAAGGTCGATCTAAGGAATGAATGTATATGGTTTTTAATTTATTATTCAAACTTTTAAAAACGAAATTAAATCTTAAACATCTTGTCACGATATTTTGGGTTTTGTGTTTTTAATCTACTTACATAAAAATAAACATAGATTCAATAAACATTTATGAAAATTTTATCATTTATAATGGTGGAGTATTTATGGATGTAATAACTAAGTTAATTATGCTTGCTCATATTATTTAGGTTATTAAAGATATGAATTGATATTTATTGATTCTCCTTTTTTTATATGAATATCACCTTTGGTGGGGTTAGATATTCTTTGTTAACTAAACAAATCAATTAACACCTATGTGTGAGGTTGATAACTAATTTGGTTAATTAAATTAATTCCTTTTTCTAAGAGATTGAAAATGAACCATTTAAATGCCACCTTTGGTGGGGTTAGACAGTTTAAACTTTATTCAAGGTGTCCAAATTAAACCTAAGAATTTAGTTATCCGAGTACTAACTTTCAAGTTTTAAAACCACTACTGAAAACATGTTGTCAATACATTTTCAGATAATAATTCTTATAAAAACTTTTGAAATAAAGCTTCATTCTAACTACCGGGCGATTATACCAACAAATAAAAGAGCACTACACTAAATCAGATTGGATAACTAAACCTTAAAATCTAATTTTTAAGTTTAAGTTTGTAATGAAAAATAATATATTTCTCTCTAACATTTTTAATATAAAATCTTGAATAAAAATAAAATCAATTCATTTTAGAGATTTTCACCTATTTAATATTTCGCAAGTATAACAACGTTATTACTACATCATGTTTACTAACAGCCAGCACAGTTAAATTTAATCACAGACAAATTAAATATAACATGTAAGAATAAAGCATAAAAAATAACTATAAAGAAAATAAAATCCGTACAGAACTTCGATGCTATTCCCGTTGCTGGAAAACCTCCAAGCGGAATTTGCACTCCCATTTATTGAATCAAAAAGCTAATAAATTACAAAAACATAACTAGTTCTTCCCAAAAAGGGAAGAACTATAAAACTAAGAGAAATTAACTAAAAACTAAGAAAAACTAAAAAAAATTAAAAACTAAGAAATGAAGAGAAAGAAAGAAAAGAAAAGTGTGTTTAGAAGTGAAGAGAATTGGGGTATTTACAGGTGAGGATGGAGAGAAAAAAGTGAGTGAAAAAATGTTAAAAAATTGTGAAAATGCGGAGTTGTAATTGTTGATGTCATAGGGGCGGCTGCGCGCGAAAATGGACAGTGGCACGCGTAGATGGGGCGCTGCTGGTCGTAGGCACGCACAGATGGGGTGCTGCTGGTCGCAGGTGCGCGCAGGTGGGTAGCAGCTTGGCGTAGATGGGTAGCAGCTTGGTGCAGAAGGGAGCAGGCTACGCGCAGATGAGGCACATGGGCGCGAGCGGCGCGCATGGAAGGAAAGGCTGGCACGCGCGTTGCTGGGCGGCGTGGCTGGGCAGCTGGGTTTTGCGGCTGGGCGGTACGTTTTCCTCCTTTTTGACATTTTTGACCGATTTTGTACAATTTTTCCTTTTTTGACCTTTTTGACCTATTTTGTTCAATTTTTCCATATTGGTTGACCTTTCTCCATTTATTTATTAATATATTTGTGATGTATTGCTTCTAGTATTCCTCTTTGAGTCTTTGAGTTATGTTTTTAATCGAAAATACCTGAAAACAATAAAAATACCCGTGATTCCGAAAAAGACAAATTTATATAAATATATGATAAAACATATAAATATATATTTTTTTAATCAATTAATGTGCATAAAATCATGATAATTTTAGTGCTTTTTGAGCACTCATTGCTACTCTCACATGCAAAATTGCCTAAAACTTTCTGGGGTGAAACCATACTCATAGTTGCACATGTGTTGAAGCTTTCACCCTGTACTCATCTCAAGATGGATGTTCCAGATAAAGTGTGATTAGGAAAGGATGTTTCCTATGATCATCTGCGAGTGTTTGGCTGCAAAGCATTTGTTCATATCTTGAAGGATGAGAGATACAAACTTGATGCCAAAACAAGATAGTGTATTTTTATTGGCTATGGTCAAGATCAATTTGGCTATAGATTTTACGATCCGATTGCAAAGAGACTTGTTAGGAGTCGTGATGCTGTATTTGTTGAAGATGAGACCATTGAAGATATTATCAAAATGAAGAAAGATGTTCCTAATTTCAATGGTGACTCATCAGATTTGGAATTAATTCTTCCAACATCAATGCTAAGACAAGTTGGAGATGAAGACCAGGTTTATCCACCTGATGAAGATGATGCTCCCATAGAAGTTGGTTATGAAGATGAGGGAAATGATGATGTTCATTATCCAGTATCAACACTTACGGCTTCTCCTATTCCATTGAGAAGAAGTGATAGAGTAAGACAACCCTACCTCATATCCTTCAGATGAGTATGTAACTTTCACTGATGAGGGAAAACCTAAGAGTTATGAAGAAGCCATAGATGACGAATCCAAACAAAAATAGATTGAAGCCATGCAAGATGAAATGAAGTCCTTGCACGAGAAAAAAACTTTTGAGTTGATGAAGCTATCCAAAGGAAAAAAGACTTTGAAAAATAAATGGGTGTTCAGGGTAAAGCATGAAAGATACAGTTCCAATCCACCATATAAAGCCAGACTGGTTGTCAAGGGATTCAACCAAAGAAAAGGTGTTGACTTTGACGAGTTTTTCTCTCCAATTGTAAAAATGACATCCATCTGTACTGTGCTGGGGTTAGCAGGAAGTCTTAACTTAGAGGTTGAGCAAATGGATGTCAAAAATGCCTTCCTACACAATGACTTGGAAGAAGAGATATGCATGGAATATCCAAAGGGTTTCAAGCAAAAGGGAAAAGAAGATTATGTCTACAAATTGAAGAAAAGCCTCTACGGCTTAAAACAGGCACCGAGACAATGGTACAAAAAGTTTGAGTCTGTTATGGGGGAGCAAGGTTACAAAAAGACTACTTTAGACCATTGTGTTTTTGTGCAGAAATTCTCTGATGATGATTTCATTATTCTTTTGCTCTATTTGGATGATTTGTTGATTGTTGGTCGGAATATTTATAGAATCAACAACTTGAAAAAACAGTTGAGTAAGTCTTTTGGCATGAAAGACTTGAGACCAACAAAGCATATTCTTGGCATGAGTATTATTAGAGACATATGTGCCAAGAAATTATGGTTGTCATAAGAGAAGTACATTGAGAAAGTACTTCAGAGATTTCATATGAGAAAGGCTAAAGGGATTAGTTGTCCTCTTGTTAATCACTTTAAGCTAAGTTCTAAGCAGAGCCCTTTTACAAACAAAGAAAAGGAAGAGATAGAAAAGGTTTCATATGCTTCAACAGTTGGAAGTCTGATGTATGTCATGGTTTGTACACGGCTAGATATCACTCATGCAGTTGAAATTGTGAGTATATTCCTTTCAAATCCTAAAAAGGAACATTAGGATGCAATGAAATGGATTTTTAGGTATCTTTGAGGTTTTTTCAAAATATGCCTATGTTTTGGAAATGAAAAACCTGTGTTAGTTGGATACATAGATGCAGATATGGCTGGCGATGTGAATTCTAGAAAATCCACTTCAGGTTACTTGATTATATTTGTAGGGGTAGCTGTGTCATGACAGTCAAAGTTACAAAAATGTGTTACACTATCCACTACAGAAGCAGAGTTTACAGTAGCAACAGAAGCATATAAAGAGTAGCTATGGATGAAAAAGTTCTTGAAAGAACTTGGGTTGTAACAAGACAGTTATCAGTTATTTTGTGATAGTCAAAGTGCTATCCATCCTGGAAAGAATGTCTCCTTTCATTCGAGATCAAAACATATTGATGTGAGATATCACTGGATTATGGATGTAATGGAGAAGAAGCTATTACAGCTTGAGAAGATCCATACAGAAGAAAATGGATCAGACATGTTGACGAAAATTCTCCTAAGATAGAATTTTGAATACTATCATTTAGTTGCTAGATTAGTAGAGCCCTTTATGTAATCGGGAGGGGGAGATTTGTAAGTCCCTCCTACATGGAAGAGGAAGAAAGTAAAAAATGTTAGGTGCAACCATAAATGGTAGATGTAACTATAAATGTTAAGTGCAACCATAAATGTTAAATGTAACCACATTTGACAAATGCATCTAATATTGATAGATAATTTTGCCTATAAATAGGTAATGTTTTTACCTTAGAGATACATCAACACACCAAAATAAGAAAAGAAGCAAAAAAAGCCAAAGGAACAATTTTATTTGAAGAAAAACAGTATTGTGTGTGTAAGAAAGTGAGGGAGAATATCTTAAAAAAATGTTGAGATATTTTTCTAAATATTTTCTAAAAAGGGAGTGACAAAATAATAAGTTTGGAAAACACTTGTGTGACACTATTTTGAATTTATCTCAATTTGTTGTATTATCTTTAATTTTGTATCCATTAATTTTATTAGTTAAAAAAATATTTTTCAAAGTTTGTCTCATAAATTTAACTTAAATTAAAAGATGAATCACTTTAAATTATCAATTTTATTATTTTATTTTATTTTTACTCACCGTAACTAACAAAGTTTGCAAAAACTTAACAAAATTTTACGAGAGAGTAGGAGAAATAGGAGAGCACGAGGACGTGTGAGTCACACAACCTACAGAATGTCCAATAACAGTAAGAGAGGTACTAAAGTATCTCGGTTGGAAAACAAAATTTCATTCAAAATTTGTATGTTTAGTCAAATTTGTAAAAAATAAATTAGTATTATCAAGATTTAATCTAAAAATAAAGAGTATTCACTGACTTACGTGGTGTAAAAGACTATTGAACGCATGTATAAATGGATTAACTTGATTAAGCTAACAATTAGGTACACTTTTTATAAGCTTATTATAGTACCAAACATTTTATATCCTTCAAAATTTTCATTATGTTTATAATTGTTCGATTAATAGTCACATAGTTATGGGTAGGAATATAAAAAATTGTCACAAAAGAAAATTTTATCAATATGTATAAGATTTTTTTTAAAATATTTGTAAATTGGTTAAGAATTTAGCAAAATGACGAAAAAAAAAACAAATTTTAAAGGGAAGTTTAGAAATCAAATTGAACCAGTTAAGAATCGAACTATATCTGTATGCTGGGAACTGAACCGGACCAAAAGATGTGATTTTGAACCAGACCGAGTTAACTGGATCGAACGGGTCCCTAATCTCCCAGATCTGAAAATCAATTAGTTGCAAAAACAAAGGAGCTTTTCATTGTTCTAAAGTGGCAACGACAATGATGACCAGCAAAGAACCAGAGCTGGGCAAGTCTGGTAACAATCTAGAGGACGTCGATTGTGAAGATGGCACATGGCGACTCGAATCTATAGTTTGAGCAAGACTGACGGTGGTAGAGCTGGTGGTAGGGAGGCAGCAAGTCGGGATTTTCTGTGCGCGAATCTGGATTGGCTGACGGGCGGTAGTGACAAGGATGGCTAAGCTTCTCCCGGGAGGCTGTCTTCTCGGGATAGTGACGTGGAGGCAATTTGGAGTGGTGGGTGGTGGTTGCTGAAGGTGGTACGATGTTTGGCTGTTGGATCTGTTCTTTTAAAAAAAAAAAAAATTAATTTTAATTATGTTTTATGTGATATAATTTTCGATGTCAGTGGGAAAACATTCTAGAGTCCAAAAATCTGAGTTAGAAGAGTAACATTCCAATTCAAGTTTGGATGACCTTGACATATATCAATTATCTTGTTAATTGTGAGATTTGAAGAAGAATGAAAAAATCAGGAAATTGTTGATTATTGAACTAGGAATCCAAGGATCAAACCAAACACATATATCGGAGCATTACCAATTTTCATAAAAATACCATCTTGTAAAGCATCACATGCCCAGAGCAAGTCTTTCTAAACAAAAGATTACAATATTTAGAAAAGATTGGTGTTGTAAATATTTATCATGAAAAACCTGAACCCTTTGTTTCAAAATGACCCAGCCTATTTTAGCAAACATAGCTCTATTGAAAGCCTCAAATTTTTAATGCCAAGTCCACTAAAAATCTTGGGTAAACAAATTTTGGTCCAAGAAAAGAGAATAAATAATTATTTTTGGTGATATTTTTTGTTCATAATTTCTTTTTCACAATATATCACATGTCTAACAAATCCCAATTGGAGGACTGAAAGTGCTCGTAGAATAAATTGGATTATTTTGTAGCACTAATTTAAGAGTCATTTTGTCATCTTAAGACAAGAGTTTTTTCACTTATCCAATCGAATTTTTAATTTATTTAGTAGGTCTTGGAATTCACATATTTTCTCTACCAATAGATAAAGTATGACCCAAGTATAGTCTCAGTTTAGGAAAAGTATTTCTTGAAAAAAATATAGTAGACTTTTGAAAATTAATAGACTTACTAGACCATAAGTAGAATTGATCCAAAATTTGTTGTAAAGTTGTGGTTTCATGAAAATTTTCTCTTAAAAAAATAAAAATACTATTCACCTAAAGTAGGTGAGAAATTGGCCGAGAATTTATGGCAATTTTAATCCCATGAAGCATATTTAGATTTTTAGCTTTTGAAATATCCTAGGTTGGCACTCTTTCACGACTAAGAATAAATAAGGAGAAAATGGGTGAAGACCACGCTGGGGTAAGAAGTTACCATAAGAAGAACCATTTAGCAAAATAGAATAACTCAATGTAGATATACATTCCCAAATAATATGGAGAAATTTATCTAAAAAATCCATTGTTTGCATTTTTGAATCAAGAAATTGTTAATAAATCATTAATGGTATATTAGTTGTACTTTATACTTTTCCTAAAAGCAATTTTCCAAAAAAACATATTCTTATTTCCTGTATTTATATATGTATTAGTATTCATTGTAATTGTGATTGCAAATACATTCAGTATATTTAATTTGGTATCAGAGCAGGAAAGAAAATAAATAAATTTCTTACCGGTTTCTGAGCAGCAACGCCGCCTAGCGCCGCTATCAGTTTTTTATGCAGTGCCGTTAATCTTCTCCCACTGTTCAGTTCGTACCGTAGTTGTAGATCTGTCCGTCTGTTGCAAATCCGTCGTCCAACCCGCGTCGTCCAGTCCACGTTGTCCAGTCTGCGACGTCCAGCCCACGCCGTTTAGCCCATGTCGTCCAGCCTTGCGCCGTCCAGCTCGCGCACTAGCCCTGCGTGGTCCAGCTCGCGCACTAGCCCTGCGTGGTCCAGCTCGCGCACTAGCCCTGCGTCGTCCAGCTCGTGCACCAACCCTACGCCGTCCAGCTCGTACCTCTACGCCGTCCAGCTCGCACCCCTGCGCCGTTCAACTCGCGCACCCCTGCTTTGTCCAGCTCGCGCACCCCTACACTGTCCAGCTCGCGCATCCCCGCGCCGTCCAGCTCGCGCACCCCTATGCTGTCCAGCTTCACCCCTGCATTCTCTGTGAGTCCGCACAGCTCCTGCACTGCTCTGTTTAGTTGTTTTAATTTTTTCATTTTTTAAGCTTTGCCCTAATTATTAGCCCAAATCCAAGCCCATCAGCCCAATCCACAGCCCAACTCGGCCCAAAAAAAATTCCAAAATCTTTATTCTGCTGCACAATATTTTTTTTCATTATTTCAATGGAAGATTCAAGACAACATCAAGTTTCCAGAATTCATGAAGTTCCAAATTTTGAAGTTTCTGTTAAGAGTTCAGAAATTGTTTCTTTCAGGGGTACTAAACTTAATGGTACAAATTTTCGAACATGGAAAAAAGTTATGTTTGTTTATCTTCGTAGGATGCATAAGATGGGACATGTATCTGGATCAATCAAGGCTTCTAGTCAAGATGATATAGAAGCCTATACTAGGTGGGAAGATGATGATGGCTTTGTCATGTCAATTCTATTTAGAGCTATCACTGATGATATATTACAAATGGTGGAGGAATGTGAAACTGCTGAGGCCATATGGAATACCTTAAGCGATCTTTATACAAATGAGTCTGATTTTATTCAAGTTCATGAACTCATGTGCAAAGCTGTTGGCATGCAGCAAAATGGGCAACCAATATCTTTTTTTTTACCAAGCTAAACAATGTATGGTCTGAAATTGACCAAAAATGCCCGTGCAAAATTAAAAATCCAGAAGACCTTTTGTGGTACCAGAAGTGGAAGTAGCTTGATCGAGTACATGCCTTTTTAAGAGGTCTTGATACAAAACATAATAGTGCTAAAGGAAAATTGCTTCGAATGTCAGACCCTCAGAGCTTGACTATCGCCTTTACATACATCCATAAAGACGAATCTCAGCAAGAGAGTCTTCATCAGGCACATATTAAGGTATCAAGCCTAGCCATTCAAGCCAAATCAAAGGCATCTTTCCTCCAGCAGCAAAATTCAATTCCACTTCATCAGTAGGGACCTCCACCAGGTTTTACCAATCGCCCTCGTTCTCCCTGCTCTTATTGCAATGAACAGAGGCATCTTCGTGAGACTTGTTGGAAATTGTATCCATACTTGAAACCAAAAGCATACTACTATGGAGTAAAATGACAACATCATCATTCTAAAGCAAAAGCAGCTACAGTGCAAATTGTCCAAGAACCAGACTACTATGGACAAAATCATCCTATGGAATGTGGAGGTATCCCTACAGCTTCAATAGCTGGTCGTGGTAAGATTGGTATGATCTTAAATATGTCTCACTCTGTTGGGTCTAATACTTGGATTATTGATTCTGGTGCATCTGATTATATGACTTATGATAAATCTTATTTTAATGAGTTATCTCCCCCACCAGTGTCTTATGTTACGAATGCTAATGGTGAGGTCTTTCCTGTCTTAGGAAAGGGGTCAGTTCATATCACTCAATCTTTACAGCTCCATAATGTTTTATATGTACCTGACTTATCTCATCACTTAATATATGTCCCACAGTTGAATATTGAGTCTAAATGTTCTGTAACCTTTTATCCTATGTATGTGATTTTTCAGGATCTTCTTACCAGGGAAATAATTGGTCGAGGGTATCTGAGGGGCAGATTGTTCCGTTTGGATCAGAACTATACAGGGGAGAAACCAAGAGCACGGGCACACACTGCATTGACTTCTAGTTCTGATAAGCTAAGTGAAATTTGGTTATGGCATCGCCGCATAGGCCATCTGTCTTTTAGTCTTATGAAAAAAACCATGCCCACTTTATTTATTGGTGTTAGTGAGACTGTTTTACATTGTGAGACTTGTGTTTTGGCCAAGAGCCATCGTATTACTTATTCTCCTAGTATTTCTAATAAAAGTACTATTCCTTTTGAATTAATTTATTCTGATGTTTGGGGACTATCTAAAGAGCCCACTATATCGGGTATGAGATATTTTGTTTCGTTTATCGATGACTGTACAAGGTTATGATTTCTCTTCTTAAAACAAAAGATGAAGTTTTTTCAATTTTTCAGTTTTTCAAACTTTTCATACCTTCATTCAAACACAATACATTGGCATCATTCGGATCCTCCGTTTTGACAAGGGGGGGGGGGGGGATATGTTAATCGTGTTTTTCAAGATTTTTTTCAAAACATATATGATTATTCACCAAACTACTTGTCCGCAAACACCGGAACAAAATGGAGTGTCTGAAAGAAAAAAATCATCATTTACTTGATATGGCTCGTGCACTCTTATTTAGTGCTTATATGCCAAAATATCTTTGGGGTGATATTGTACAGGCTTTCGCCCATCTCATCAATCGTCTCCCATCTAGTGTCCTTAACGGAAAAATCTCATTCCAGATTCTCGCATCTTACGTCTCCTTATCATCCTTCCATAATCTTCCTACCCGTGTATTTGGTTGTGTTGCTTTTGTGCATGTTCCTAAAAATCAACGGTCTAAATTAGATGCCCGGGCAATTAAATGTGTGTTTTTTGGTTATGGAAGTTATCAGAAAGGGTACAAGTGCTTCCATCCACCGATCAGAAAGTATTATGTCACTATGGATGTTACCTTCTTTGAGAACATGAGTTATTTTTCCTCACCTGATACTGCTCGTCAGGGGGAGAATACATATTTCGAAGAACTGTATCATGGTGAGGGGGAGGCATTAGGAGAATCACCAACTGATGTTTCAATGAGACCAGATGAGACTCATAATCCATTGAATCCATTCATTTCAAAAGCAGATGCTCCAAGTATTCAAGCACCAAATTCAGTTACAGTAAATGAAGTTGAAGACACAACTGTACCCTCAGGCATTACTCCTATCCCTGATCAACAACTCCATGGTACTGAAGATCACTCATCTGAGGTATGTACACCTACTGATACTAATAGCATCAAGTCTAATGTTGCATAGTATGTGTTACCAAATAGGTCTAATCGAGGTCAACCAGCCAAAAGGTATGAACCAAATATTCATGCAAAATCAAAATACCCAATAGCCAATTACATGTCCACTAAAAGATTATCTAAGTCATATAAATCATTTGTGAATCAAATATCTGGTGTATCAGTACCTAACAAAGTGCAGGATGCGTTGGGAGATCCAATATGGAGAAATGAAATGGTTGAAGAGATGGATGCGTTAAAGAAGAACGATACTTGGCAACTTGTGCCACCACCACAAGGAAAAAAGGCAGTTGGTTATCGATGGGTGTTTACTGTAAAACATACTGGTGATGGATCTGTAAATCGGTATAAAGCTCGTCTTGTAGCAAAAGGGTTTACTCAAACGTATGGTGTAGACTATGATGAGACTTTTGCTCCTGGTGCCAAAATGAACACTATTTGGGTTTTGCTCTCACTTTCCGCTAACCTAAATTGGCCACTTCGGAAGTTTGATGTCAAGAATGCGTTTCTTCATGGAGAATTAGCCGAGGAGGTGTACATGAGTCTTCCACCTGGGTATGTAGTTGATTCTCCTGGTAATTATGTATGCAAATTGAGGAAGTCTTTGTATGGTCTCAAGCAATCCCCTCGAGCCTGGTTGGGAAGGTTTTCATAGTTCATGCAAAAGGTTGGTTACAGACAGAGTAATTCAGACCACACTTTATTTCTCAAACATCAATAAGGGAAGGTAACAACCCTAATCATTTATGTTGATGATATGGTAATCACTGGTGATGATACTATTGAGATAGATAAATTACAAAGACAGCTAGCCTTTGAATTCAAGATGAAGGACTTAGGTGAACTAAAGTACTTCTTAGGAATTGAGGTAGCCAGGGGAAGAGAAGGAATATATCTGTGTCAGAGGAAGTACATTATTGATATGATAACAGAGACAAGTATGTTGGATTGCAAACCTATTGACACTCCTATTGAGCAAAACCATTGTTTAGTAGAGTATCCAGATCAGATACCAACTGATCGAGCTCGCTATCAGAGATTGGTTGGGCGTTTGATTTACTTAGCTCATACTAGACTAGATGTTGCATATGCAGTAAGTGTGTTGAGTTAGTTCATGCATAATCCAAGTGAGAACCATATGAATGCTATTTTGAGAATTTTAAGGTATTTGAAATCAGCTCCAGGAAGGGGAGTAATGTTCTCTAAACACAAAAATCCTCTTAAAGTCTGTGGATTCACATATATAGATTGGACAGGAAGTATTACAGATAGAAAGTCAACATCTGGTTATTTCACCTTTGTGGGAGGAAATTTGGTTACATGGAAAAGTAAGAAGCAGAAAGTGGTGGCACGATCTAGTGTTGAAGCCGAGTATAGAGGTATGGCTCATGGGGTTTGTGAATTACTGTGGATAAGAACTTTGTTATTGGATTTGGGTTTCAAACTCAAAAATACTATGCAGATGTATTGTGACAATCAGGCAGCCAATGATATATCACAAAATCCAGTACAACATGATCGCACTAAGCATGTAGAGGTTGATCGTCACGTTATAAAAGAGAAGTTAGATGCCAAACTTATTAGTTTTCCTTTTGTTCCCACAAAAGAGCAACTTGCAGATATGCTTACCAAGAGAGTTTCCAAGAAGGCATTATACAGTTCACTAAGCAAGTTGGGCATGATCGATATCTATGCGCCAACTTGAGGGGGAGTGTTAATAAATCATTAATGGTATATTAGTTGTATGCAACTAATATACTTTTCCTAAAAGCACTTTTCTAAAAAGCAGATTCTTATTTTCTGTATTTATACATGTATTAGTATTCATTGTAATTGTGATTGTAAATACATTCAGTATATTTAATTGAAATTTCATTCCATTTTGCCATAAGATTTTGCATATCAATTTTAATTCCTATCAATACTCTTTTACCTTAATTTTTCTTTGAAATAATGGATGATTTTCTTACGTGTTAGAGTGTTTTCAACAATCCAATGCCCCGAAATAAAATTAACTTGCAAAGGAGAGATATAAGCACTCAAAATTCCACTTAAATGTTTTACTAGGATTCGAGAGATTATTTTATAAATCACATTAAAAGACTCATGGAATGATAGTGGTTTGCTTCAATTGGATTATAGATTTTTGGAAGTAGAGAAATAAAAATAGAATTCAAACTTGGTTTGAGAGACCCAATAATAAAAAATTCTTGAACTTCTTTAATAACTTATGTCCCTACACTATACTAACAATGTTCTTAAATTAAAGGTTGAAAACCATCAGGTTTAGAAGCCTTGAGAGAATGTATGTCCCAAAGAGCTTCTTTCATTTTGGAAAGGGAAGGAATGCTCACCATGTTAGTATTCTGATTATCAGAGATAACAAAAGGGAATAAGGTTTCTAGGATTAAAAGATTTGAAAAAATTAACAAAATTTTAAACAAATTCATTTCCAATTGATTGTATGTCCTAAGTCAGTGATCTGGATGACAACTTCAAAATTGGGATGAAGTTCATTCTTCATCAGACTAAAGTGGAGGTATGAAAGGACCTAGTATTACAATTACCTTCCTTTATCCACAATTCCCTTGACTTTTGATACTATAAAGGTTCTAACCTTGTGAATTATTTATTTAGATTAGCAATAATACATTTTTCCAAAAATGTACTGAAATTTAAAGATTTGCATGAATGAAGATCCTTCAATTTAGCTTAAAGAACTTTCAAATTTCCTTGAATATGACCAAAATTCTCTTTGTTCCCTCAGGAAAGTTCCATAGATAGTCCTTTTAATTTTTGTATAAAAGTTTATGTCTATAAATCTAATTGAATCCAAAAATCTTGAATGAGATGTTCCATAGATAGTCCTTTTTATTTTTGTATATGTCTATAAATCTAATTGAATCCAAAAATCTTGAATGAGACGTTCATAATATTTATAGCATAACCAAGCTACCATAAATTAGAAAGGATGTTCTGGAAAAAGGCCAACATATATCATGTAAATGAAACAATAAAGGTGCATAGTTGAAAGTGTAAAAAGGAAGATCAATACCATGGCTTTAGGAAAGTGATGAATCCATATGGGATTAGCTATAGCTCAATCAAATTGTTTGTGAATACAATCAAATCCATCCTGTTTATCCTTGTGAATTGAGAACCCTTATTGTCCAAGTGCCCAAGTCTATAGAACCAGTTGAAGTCATAAAGTTGATTAAACAATTTTTGTCATTGAAATAAACTGGTTGACCACCAAAATGTTCTAAAGTATGAATGATATTATTAAAATCTTCAATAATACACTAAGTGTCTTGTATAGAAGAAAAAAGTAGTTTATTTCATTCCAAATTTTGCGTTTAAACTTGTAATAAGGTAGAATGTAAACAAAACACATTAGATAACTATTAAAATTGCCAAGAGGACACAAGATTTCCACAACTACAAAGTATAAGCCTATATATTGTATATGTAGCTCTAAATCAAGGTTCCAATAAAAGAAAAAAAAACACCACAATAGACTAAGTACCCATATTTAGGATCCATAAGATGTGGGTACCAACATTTAGGATGGTAATAACATCACCACCCTAGCACACTTAGCCATCGTCAATCAAGTTGGTGGAAGCCAACTTGACCTAGAGCACCTACACAATATACATACAGACTTGAGGAACCACTTCGAGGCTAAATGGAGTGCCTTTTTTTCTAAGAAAGCTTCTCCGGTGATGCTGCAAATTCAGGTCATAATAAACAAATGGCTCTAGGAATGGGTAATCATCCCATTCCAACTCTACCAATGGAAGGCTTAGAACACCGGCTCTACAAGATGGAGTTGAGACTTGGTAGAGATAGGTAGGACTAGGATTACACTAATTCCACTCAAGCTCCTTTCACATCAAAAGTACTGTCTACTTTGTTGGAGAACAAGTTCAAGTAGCCCTCTATTGGGACTTATAATAGGTCTTTTGACCATTTAGACTATCTTGACCTATTTAGATTTTGGGTAAATTTCTAATTGTACAATGACACTATCAGATGTAGGGCATTCCCACAACACTGGTAGGCAAGGCCAAAGTCTTGAAAAGATCCCTCAAGTGAGGAATAATTGGAAACTTCTCAAAGTTTGCAAAGTAGTTCCTAACTCACTTCTTTGCAAAGAGAAGACTACTAAAGACCTTAACACATCTGATGGGATAACTTAGTATGAATTGAGTCATTGAAAGATTTCTTTGACCATTTCAATAATGAGAAGATTCAGTCATAGAGTGTCCAGACTCTTGGGTGATCAATGCATTCCTCTACGGTATCTACATTGGACTACTATGGACCAAGCTAGTAGAAAAAAATCCCTAGGTTGGCTCACAAAGAGATGAATAGAATTATGGTAGCGATAATCAATGTCAAAGATATGGCTTGTCACCATAGGAAATGAACCAAGAATTGCTTCAGAAGAGAGAGACAGAGGAAGAGTTCAAGAGCCTTCCAACTATAAAATTAGAAACTAGAGACATGAAAGAAAATCCTTCAAGGAAAAATGGACCACTACTATCTAAGAGTAGCTTCCAAAAGTTTGTTCCTCTGAATATTTCCCGTGAACAAGTGGCCTATCTAGTAAGAACCAACACATGTATAATATGTTCTACCAGCACTTTAGCCATAAAACAAATGATTATTGGCATACCAAAGAGAAATAAAGCATTGGATAAAAAGGTTTATCTTGTGGCAATCAGGCATGCAATGTCTCCAGCAGCCCTACATAACAAATTAAAGGATGCCACACCTTCATCCTTAAATGAAGTCCACATTATCTTAGGAGGCCTAACAAGTGGTGATACCAACCATTCTAGGAAAATGCATACTAGAGGACTAACAGCTAGCCATAAGGTTTTCCGTATCATATAGAATCATGGGAAGGGTAAAGGGTAAAGAATTCTTGGGTGGCCTTTACTGAGAAGGAAACAACATGACTAGTGCATCCCTATTATGATGCACTATTTGTAACCTTATAGATTTCCAACAACAAGATTTATCAAATATTGGTAGATACTGGTATCTCAATGGATATCTTGCTTAAGGATGCTTGGAAGTAGATGAAGCAACAACATCCATTTAGGTCATTCAATACTTTCTTGTATGGATTCTCTGTAAAACCTTTCAACCCAGATGGAATTATGGAACTTCCAATCACTATTAGGGAAGGTTGTGCCACCAAAACTATTATGATCAACTTCTTGGTATTTGTCTATACTTTTGTTGTCAAATCCTTGGATGATCTTTCCTACTTGCTACCAGGGTAGTATCATCAACTTATCACTAGGCACTAAAGTTCCAAATAGATATGGGAATTAGGATTATCCTGGGAAAATAGAGAATAACATGGAAATCATACAACATATGGATTTGCTAAAGAAAAGATGTGATTGGGGTTTAACTTGAAGAGGTTAGGAATAGAGCTATTTATTTCTCCACACTTATATTTTATATTTCTTCAAAGTTCTAGGTGAGATCCTACACGGTTATGTCAACATTACCACAAAAAAATACAAAAAACGAAAGATTAAGAATAAATAAATAGTCTAGCCAACTTGACATTTATGTAACTTTTGTAACTTATCTCTCTAAGTACCTAACACATCCTTAGCATTAAGAAAGACTATAAAATCAGAATGAGAACTAGCCATTCATCCAAGGCAAGAATCAAACATGTCCTTCTATAAAACTATTTTCTCAAAGGATCATATCATGTGGATAGGAGGTAGGAACTACACCCCTTCCACCTAAAGTGAATGGGATTTAGGATCAAGAGAGTGTAGCTAATGTATTAATGAACAAAGTGTTGTGGGGATAGTGAAGTAGAGATTACACCTCTTCCAGTCACAACGACTATAGTCTAGGACCCAAACTGGCTTTACAAAACCATTATCTCAATGGATCACATCTATGGGAAAGAAAGTAGGGACTATATTGCTTTCACCCACAATGAATGGGATCCAGAATCAAGACAGTGTAACCAATTTCTTAATCGACAAAGTCATATGAGGATGAGGGATCACACCCTTCCATCCATAGTAACTGTAATTCAGGATCAGGATCCATATTGGATCTATAAACAATTGTCTCAATGGATTTGTCTTGTGGGAAAGGAAGTAGGGACTACACTCCTTTCACCCATAGTAAATGGGATCTAGGATCAACATAATATTTCCAATGTCTTAATAGACAAAGCCTATGAGGATAGTGAAGTAGTGATTACACCCTTTCCACACACAATGACTGTAGTCCAAGATCCATGTTGGCTCTATAAAACCATTATCATATTAGATCACATCCTATGGGAAAGGAAACAAAGACTACACCTCTTTCACCCACAATAAATGGGATCCAAATCAAGACAATGTAGCCAATGTCTTAATGAAAAAAATTCATATGGGGATAGCAAAGTAAGGATTACACCCTTTCCATCCATGGCAACTATTGCCTAGAATCAAGAATGACTGTACAAAGCCATTGCCTCAATGGATCATATCTTGTGGGAAAGGAAGTAAAGACTACACCCCTTCCATCCATAGTGAATAGGATCCAAGATCAAGATAGTGTAGCTAATGTCTTAATGAAAAAATCCCTATAAGGATAGTGAAGTAGGGATTACACCCTTTCCACCCACTACAATTGTAGTCTATGATTTAGACTGGCTCTACAAAACCATTGTCTCAATGGATCATATCTTATAGGAAAGAAACAAGGACTACACCTCTTCCACCCATAGTGAATGAGATCCAAGATCAAGGTAATGGGACTAACTAATTATCTTAATAGACTTAGTCTTGTGTGGAAAATGGGGCCAGGACATAACCCTTCAACACACATAATGACAATGATACATGACCTAGACACAAGGATTAGGAAAGATATGCTAGGGAATGCAACGAGACATAACTTCGTTCACACCTAGGACCAAAAGGTGTAAGCCATACCTCCATAAAAATGGGGGTCAAGAGAATTGTCATTGCTTACTACACTCAAAAAGCCTACCAATCAAGAGGGCTAGGATAGTGGGATTCTAGACCAACCATTTTCATAAATTTTCTAAGGCACTTGGGAGAAAAATAAAAGCTTCCTAGGAACATAGGGAATCTATAAAGGTAGGAATCCATAGAAGATAAAGTCCAGACCTCCATTTCAAAAAAATATCTTATGACATCTAGGAGAACTAAAAAAAATTCCTAGTGACTTTGGTAGTCAAGAAGATTTAGTCTAGACCACCATTCATAGAGAATATGAAGTCCAGACCCCCATTTTCAAAAACTCTCTTAAGGCATTTAGGAGAACCAAAAAAAACCTCCTAGGTACTTTGGGAGTCAAGAAGATGGAGTCCAAATCACCATTTGTAGAAAATTTCTTAAGGCACTTGGTAAAACAAGAAAACCCATCTAGGGACTTTATGAGTCAAGAAAAAATTACAATCAAGGAAAACTTTGGAATTAAGGAAAGACTTAGAGTAAGGAAAAAATTGGCATCAATAATAAAAACTTGGAAAAAACTTAGAGTCAAGAAAAAATGGAGTTTAGAGAAAAAAAAATATAGGTAACCAAAAAAATTAAATCTAGAGCAAAAAGATGGAATCCAGAAAAATTGAAGTATAGAAAAAAAAGGTTATTTTAGAAAAAGTAGAATTAGGCAAAGTGGAGTTAGAGAAAGAAAAAAAGATGTATTCAAAAACAATGGACTTGGGAAAAAGTTAGAGTTAGTATAAAAAGTTAAAATTTTGGAGTTTGGGTAAGTTGCATTATGAGACATTATATTGCTGAGAAGACGGGAACACCGCACACCTGGTCCTACCTTAGGATTCATAGGTGAAAAAAAACTATTGCATTGATTGTAGTCAAGGTAACCTAACCGATAGCCTATACGATGAAGTCTAAGTTTTAGGAGCCAAACTACTAAAAGGTTGCCCAATCGCTCAACTGACAGACGGTCATGTAGCATCCCCTACAAGTTTTCACCTCCCTTACACGTTACCCTCAACTTCACACAAATTGGTCAGTATCATCCAACCCCATATCCATTACTGGCCACACGAAAAACTGATTTCCATGATTGTAGTCAACCGTACCCAAATGATAGCCTATACGATGAAGTTTGAGTTTGGGGAGCCAAACTACTAGAAGGTTTCCCAACCACTCAACCGATAGAAGGTCACGCAGCGTCCCCTACAAGTTTTCACCTCCCTCACACGCTACCCTCAACTTCACACAAATTGGTCAGTATCATCCAACCTCATATCCATTACTGGCTTCACAATTGTTACAAATCCATACTACATCACCCATTCCTATGTCAGGTCCCACTTTTGTTGTGTGATAACTCTATAGAAGTAGAGTCATCAATGCAATTTTCTACTTAATACTTGTTTTCTTTATTCAATAAGTAGTACTTTTGGGGTTAAAAATATTAAAATATAAATTTTCTAGTGAAAGGGGTGAAAATATATTTTTTTAGAATTTTTTAGAATTTTTTGAAATTTTTTGAATTTTTTAATTCAAGATTGGTCAGAATAGGATACGTGGGAGCCACACAAGTAAAAGGGCCAATAAGAGTGCACCATGTGTATATTTGACTAGTTATTGCCACATGGATGCCACATAAGTGAAGAGAAGTCAATCAGAATGCATCGCGTGTACAAGCTGATGTAGGCATTGCCACGTGTTAATAGGGCATTCATTCAAAGTTTTTTCAAATAGTCATTGAGCATGATGCAAGTCATCACGAGATTCGTGCATTCATAATGTGCCACATGTCTCTAACTCAGCATGCATTGACCATCATAGTCAAGCCTACCACGCATCACACACTGATTCTTCCTATGTTTCTCCCTTTCCATATGTTACGATCCCATTGGCCAGTTGATTTGACAGTCCAAATTCCATCTAAGCCTAATTTAACTCCTTAATTGTACCAAAAACCCAAATGATTGAAATTTACAATTTTTTTTATCAATTTTTGGTGCCAAAGAGAGAGAAGTTCACAAGAGGATACAACTTTGGTGGAGATTCAAGAGGAGATTGGTGCTACAATTCAAGAGATTGATTATATTTATTCTTCTTCTCCTTTCTTTATTAATTTGTATGCCTTTTTATTGAAAAATAAGATATTTATGAACAAAATTATGTCTAACTTATTTATTAATCTAAGGGTCTTATAAACCAAAATTTCTACATGTAATGATATAATATTTTATCCCAATAATGATTTCAATTTAATTATATTATTTAATCTAATTTTTATGTCATCAATCATTTAGTCACAATTGATCTATAGAGACAATTAAACGGATTTGAGAGAATTATTAATTATTTATTTTGATTAAATAACATGTATAGTTTCTAGGTACAAATGTATGATTCTTATGTATGTAATTCATAATTAATGAACTTATGTTGTGTTTGGTTGGAGGTAGAGGTGTCCATGGTCCGGTCCAGTTTTGCCTAATTTTTTTTAACCAAACCGGACCGGACCGGACCATTCGGCTATCTAAAATGTTAAAACCGAACAGTTTGGTCCGGTTTGGTCCGGTTTGGTTAACGGTTTTGAACAGTTTTTAACAATTAATAATAAATAAATATGATTGAGTTTAATATGATATAATTTAATAGGATGCAATCAAATATAATGCTCATTTATAATCATACATAGATAGATATTATTGTTAAATACATAAATAAGATGTTATCAAAATCTAAAATAAAAAAAAGATTAGACATAAAGAAATGAATTCCAAATATCTCATTTACAAAGAATTCTTAAACATATACAAACATCAAAACTCACAATCAACAACAATACATCATTAGATAATAATATTTAAAACTTACCCATTATTAATCATCAACGATCATTGTAGTGTCTTTAATGAACTTTACAATCAAACAAAATCAACATCTTCATAAATGTCTAGGTCATCATTGTATTCTGGTAAGAGGACATTGTCATTATTAATGGAAGAACGAAACCAATTTTGACTACATACTAATGTCTCTACCATTTTAGGATTCAAAGAACTCCTAAATGGATCAAGAATGTGCCCACCTGTGCTAAAAGCTGATTCTGATGCAACAGTTGAAACTTGAATTGCTAACACATCACGTGCAATGAGAGAGATGATAGGAAACCTAAAAGAATTTTCCCTCCACCATTTTAATATATCAAACTTATCTAACATGACATTTTCACATGGGGTGTTCAAATATTTCTCAACCTCGGTTTTCAACTCCAAACTATTTTTCTCCTCTAATCGTTTAAGAAACTTCAACTTTCTTGCTTCCTCAGATGAAGGAATCCTTCCTATTCCATCTTGTGATTGAGTCACATTAGATTAAAAATCTTTTCCATGCACTAACATATAGTAAGCTTTGAACAGATCCATAAAAGTATTTTTGACATTATCTCTCAATTTTTGAACAATTTCTAAATCATAAATCTCTTCAAATAAGAATTCCAAATACTCTAATTTGTATCTTGGATCAAGTACAAATGCAACATATAACATCTTATTACTCTTGTCTACATTTCCCCAATACTTCTCAAAAACAAATTTCATGCTAATAGCCATATTTTTCAACAACAAGTCATTAGAACCACACCATGTAAGTATTTGAGATTGAATGTTATGTAGTTATGTAAAATATAAATCTGAAGTGGTGCATAAAGATGCACTGAATGCTAAAGTAGAATGATAAAAAGTTTTCAAAAAACTTGACAAAAACACCAACATTCTTCCAATCATCTAATGTTGGTGGCCCAACATTTGATCGCTCCACATGAAAATAAGAAATAAAGTTTGTTCCTTCCTCTTCTTCAAGACGATCAAATGCTTTTTGAAAAGCTAAAGAAGATTTTAACATTAGATATATGGAGTTCCATCTTGTAGGCACGTCTAGCATGACACTTCCTTTGGACTCAATATTTTCTTTAATAGAACACATTTTAAAATTTTGTAATCTCAAAAGAGAGGATCTAACATATCTCATAGTGCAACGAATACTCATAATAGTACTATGAAGATCTTTAAGTCCTTCTCTTACAATCAAATTCAAAATGTGAGCACAACATCGCACATGAAAGAACTCTCCACTCATAACAAGTCCATCATTCCAATTTTTTAGCTTCCTTTTCAAGTATGACACAACAGTATCATTTGAGGAAGCATTATCAAGTGTTATGGTGAATACCTTACATATACCCCAATCACGCAAACTCTGTTCTATCACTCTTCCAATTGTATCACCTTTATGATTCTCAACATGACAAAATTTTATAATTCTCTTTTGTAATTTCCAATCTTTGTCAATATAATGAGTGGTTAGACAAATATAATTAATATTTTGAATTGAAGTCCAACAATCACTAGTAAGAAAAACTCTTTGCTTTTCACTTATGAAAAAGTTCTTCAAACTTTTTTTCTCATCTAAATAAAGTTGAAACACATCTCTAGAAATTGTTTGCCGAGATAGCACATGAAACTTAGGACAAATTTTAGATATAAAATCTTTAAATCCCTCACCCTCAACAAACCTAAAAGAAAATTAATCAATAATAATCATTTTTTCCAAAGCAACTCTAGCACGTTTTGCATCAAATGATAAAACAACTAATTTATGAGTTGTCCTATCATCCTCTCTTTTTTGTGTTTGAAAACTTAACATCTTTTGTCCTTTATCTACTTCTGTAGGAATCTTCTTACATATATTTTTGAAATGATATATTAGTGAAGTAGTTCCATTCCTTGTGGGATGAGCAACATAACATTTTTTACAATAATGACATGTAGCTCTAGGATTTTCCACATCATAGGGTAAAATATATGAAAAATGATTCCATATTTCTGACCTAAAAGTTTTTGGTTTCTTCATATTAGATTCATTATCGGGGTGGACATTACTTACTTTTATTCCCCTTTTTGAAGATGAGTCATTTAAATTCTGTGATGGATTTTCCATTTCATTCAGATGAATTTTAGGTTCAATGTCTTCAATCATAGACATAGTAAAGTGTGTAAATTGACTTGGTCCAATAAACTCATGTACATCATCACCTATATATAGAATATAGAATAGTACATATTCTTAATATATTAAAATATTACATTTTGTACTTAATCAAAAATCATTTCAAAACTAACATAATATGAGTCACCAAAGTGTAACATTCTAGCATAGGACAACAATCTAGGACATTACCTTGAATTTGAGGGCTTCACAAAATGTTTGGTACCACTACATTACAAAGATGGTAATTTTGTACAATTGAATGCTAATAAAAACTGTTTTTTATAATTATCTACATAAATATTTAGTTTATATCTGCATTACCAGCATATATGATATCAGGCGTTAATGAATTAATAATACAGTGTGGTATTCAGAAACTTTATGCAATCTATAAAAATATTAATTTAAACATTGTTTATGTACATTTTAAAAATTAAGAACTAATATGATTTAATAAGAACCTATAAAACAAAAACACCACAATTTATGTACATTTTATGACAAAAATACAGATTATATATAAATCATATATAAAAATTTATATTAACAAATCATGTTAATAAAAAAACACATTTAATTGTAAAGATCAATGTATTCTGTGAATTGTGATTATACTAAGGCAATTTGTAAAGATCAGATTTCAGACTAACAAAAAAATGACATACCATTTAGATTTTAGAGTTCAGACTAACAAAAAAACGACATATCATTCAGATTTCAGAGTTCAGACTTCAGACTTACCATTCAGTTTATTCAGGAAAAAACTACTACCAGACTACCAGTACATGAATTTGAGCTCCAAGTTTAATTAACTTTCTAGATCAAACAAATAATGATAACAATTTGATGGGAATTGGAATCAGACCCAACAGGCAAAAAAAACTCTACCTTCTAACAGAAGATCATGATGGGTATAAGAAAGGTGGAATGCATTCTGATGATTATAATTAGCTTAAACCGAAAAATGAGTTATGTAGATGTACATATTCTTGATGACATAGATTTTTTATTCTCGGGGGTAGACCTGTACCTTTTGAAATTCATAATGATCAAACATTAATAAAACAAACTATATATATTTAATCTACAAAGAGAACTTTATCAAAATAATTAAGCTTTAAAAGAAGGGCAACATACGAACAATTTAACTGAAGTTATAAGTTCTAATAGTATTAATTAGTTTCCACTTTCCACCATTTAAAAAAAATGAACTCTGTGAGAAACAAATTGTTCAAACTTTAGAGTTCACAGTTTAGAGTCTTCAGAGTAACAAAAAAACAACATATCATTCAGATTTTAGAATTCAGACTTCAGACTTACCATTCAGTTTATTCTGGAAAAAAACTACTACCAGACTACCAGTACATGAATTTGAGCTCCAAGTTTAATTAACTTTCTAGATCAAAAAAATACTGATAACAATTTGATGGGAATTGGAATCAGATCCAACAGGCAAAAAATAACTCTACCTTCTAACAAAAGATCATGATGGGTATAAGAAAGGTGGAATGCATTCTGATGATTATAATTAGCTTAAACCGAAAAATGAGTTATGTAGATGTACATATTCTTGATGACATAGATTTTTTATTCTCGGGGGTAGACCTGTACCTTTTGAAATTCATAATGATCAAACATTAATAAAACAAACTATATATATTTAATCTACAAAGAGAACTTTATCAAAATAATTAAGCTTTAAAAGAAGGGCAACATACGAACAATTTAACTGAAGTTATAAGTTCTAATAGTATTAATTAGTTTCCACTTTCCACCATTTAAAAAAAATGAACTCTGTGAGAAACAAATTGTTCAAAATTCAGAGTTCATAGTTCAGAGTCTTCAGGCTAACAAAAAAAACGACATACCATTCAGATTTTAGAATTCAGACTTTAGACTTACCATTCAGTTTATTATAGAAAAAACTACTACCAGACTACCAGTACATGAATTTGAGCTCCAAGTTTAATTAACTTTCTAGATCAAACAAATACTGATAACAATTTGATGGGAATTGGAATAAGATCCAACAGGCAAAAAAAACTCTACCTTCTACTAGAAGATCATGATGGGTATAAGAAGGGTGGAATGCATCCTGATGATTATAATTAGCTTAAACTGAAAAATGAGTTATGTAGATGTACATATTCTTGATGACATAGATTTTTTATTCTCAAGGGTAGACCTGTACCTCTTGAAATTCATAATAATCAAACATTAATAAACAAACTATATATATTTAATCTATAAAAAGAACTTAATCAAAATAATTAAGCTTTAAAAGAAGGGCAACATACGAACAATTTAATTGAAGTTATAAGTTCTAACAGTATTAATTAGTTTCCACTTTCCACCATTTAAAAAAAATGAACTCTGTTAGAAAAAATTCTTCAAACTTCAGATTTGAGAGTTCAGACTTCAGACTAACAAAAAAATGACATTCTATTTAGATTTCAGAGTTCAGGCTAACAAAAAAACGACATACCATTCAGATTTCAGATAACAAAAAAACGATATACCCTTCAGATTTCAGAGTTCAGATTTCAGACTTACCATTCAGTTTATTCAGAAAAAAACTACAAAATATATATATATATACCTGGATTTATAATATTTTAAATAATAAAAATTATTTATTTAATAAAACCGGTTCGGTCTGGTTTATAATATTTTATAACCAGACCGGACCGTTTTAAAATCGGTTTTATTTAATTCGGACCAGACCGTTTCATTTACAAAACTTCTCGGTTCGGTCCTGTTTTTCGGTTTAAACCAGTCCGGCCCGGTTTTTGGATACCCCTAGTTGGAGGGAATGAAAAGGAATCAGAATTGATTCCTTCCATTTGTGTGTTTAGTTGGGCTGAAAAAGGAGTCAGGAATGAAATCGATTCCTAAAAGAGAAGGAATCACAATTCCTTCTCTCCCTTTTAAGAACCATGATTCCATTCCTATCTCATTTTTTTTCAATTTTACCCCTCACCCTAAATATAACCCTAAACTCAAATCATAAAACCCAAAACCCAAAACCCAAAACCCTAAATCCCTAAACCCAAAACCCTAAATCCCTAAATCCTAAATCCCAAAACCCTAAATCCCAAATCCCAAAACCCTAAATCCCAAAACCCAAAACCCCAAATCCTAAAACCCTAAATCCTAAACCCTAAACCCAAAAACCTAAATCCCAAAACCCTAAACCTCAAATCCCAAAACACCAAACCCAAAACCCCAAAACCCCAAACCCCAAATCTCAAAACCCAAAACCCAAAACCCTAAACCCTAAACCCTAAACCCCAAATCCTAAATCCCAAATCTCAAAACCCTAAACCCTATTTAGAAAAATAATAATTTTAATAATATATTTCTTTTTAAGTAATAATTATTTAGAAAAATAACGATTTCAATAATGTATTTTTTGTTACGAAAAAATAATAATTAAATGATATTATTTAAACTTTACTGAATATAGGGGTATTAAGGTAATTTATTGTTTTTTTTCATTCCATTCCATTCTCATTCCGATTTCGATTCCATTTTGTGAACCAAAATTCACCTTAATGAAAAGTATACAATTTAATTGACATAAGGTTGTGATTAGGTAAATTACTATATGACATGTGGTCTACTTAAGAGATGAATACTTGTTAGGTTAGATTAAATTGATCCTGTTATTAATTGGTAATTATATCGAGAGATTTTAGTAATTTACATGTATAGAAACTTAGGGATTAAGGATTCCTAAATATTTTTTCAAATATTTTCTTAGCTATTAGTTTTGAGTCAATTAGTTACAGCTATTTATTTTTAGTTCTTTTAATTTTGCTTTTTCAAAACACAAAACAAAATTGATCTTTAAATTTTTTTGGTTTTAAAATTAGTTTATAATAATATAATCTCCATAGGAACGATATCATTGTATTACTTTTTTATGATACTTATACTTGTGTACACATTGTACACAATTCGTGTCGATCAAGTTTTTGGAGCCGTTGCCTATAAACATTATAAATTAATTTTAATTTTATTTTATTTTTTCCATTTTTCATATTTTTAATTTTAATTAATTTATTTGGTTATTTATTTTTAATTTTGACATCTATTTTAATGCTGTTATAAGTATATTTGGCTATATTCCATGAACATAGTCCATAAAGGAAATTTTTTGCCTTAAGATTATTTGGCTATATTCCATGAACATAGTCCATAACAAGTTGTCACCTAAGTGGAAGAAATGACTAATCTATTAGAAAGAAACAATAATAAGCTTAATTTGAACAACCAAATACCTTTAATGGATGAACATATAAGGCTATGAATGAAAACACATTACCTATATTGGACGGGCTGAATCCAAGTATTACAATAATAAGCTCCATTTGAACTAAATCCTATGATGCTTCAAATGTTACAAACAGTTGGAAAATTATGCAGATTACCAACAAAGAATCCTTATTTACATCTCAAATTGGTTTTTGAAGATGGAGATTCATTCAAGTTTAGTGGTGTGACCAAGGAGGTGTTTAGGCTTATATTGTTCCCTTACTATTTGTGAGACTATGTTTGAGGTTGGCTAAACTCTTTGCCACTTGATTTCATTACAACTTAAAATGATTTGACGAAAAATTTCTTGATGAAATATTTCCTACCAACAAAGAATGCTAAGCTTAGAAATGATATTACCTATTACCAACAAATTAAAGGAGAATCTTTATATAAAGCATGAGAAAGATTCAAGAAATTGCTAAGGAAATGTCCTCACTATGGTGTCCCTTATTGGATCCAAATGTAGACTTTTTATGATGGTATCAATGCTCAAACAAGAACCATTGCTGATGCATCTTATGATTTACTTGAAAAAAATGGCTAGCTATAATTATCAATGGTCAATGGATAAAATGGCAACCATAAAAAGAGTAGTCAGAGTGCATGAGGTAAAACATATTATGATACGTAAAGCTCAAGTGTCATCTTTCGTGAATATTTTGGAGGCTCAAAATTCACCAGCGAGTATAAACCATGTCCAAGATTTAGAGGTGTCTTGTGTCTTTGGTGGAGCTCATTTGTTTGATAATAGTTCAAATAATCTTGAACTAGCATGATATATTGGTAATGTGAACCAAAACAATAATTCATACTCGAACATGTATAACCTAGGATTGAGACAACATTCAAATTTCTTTTGGAGTAATAACAACAATCAAAGTGATAATTAATTCAACCGTCAATCAATTCCATCATATGGTTTTCAACAACCATAACAAACACAAGCCTAAGAGAAGAAGCCACTTACTGATGACAATAAAAATGCTCTAATGAGGATGATGAAATACTTCATCCAGTTAGTAAATACAGAAGTGTCCACTCAAGAAGCTTCAATTTGGAATTTAGAGACAAGAGGTTTCCATTTGGAATTTAGAGACAATATGCTTCCATTTGGAATTTAGAGACCCAAATAGGGAAACTTGCTCAGGCCATAAGTCAGAATCCTGAAGGTATCCCACCAAATGATACAATTATAAACCCAAGAAAGAAGGTAACAAGCATTGTAACACTATAACCTTGAGGAGTGATAAAAGTTTAGAGGAGGAACATGAGACTCAAAAGAATGAGGATGAATGGTAAGCTAAAAAGGATGAGGAACAAATGGATAAAAGGAGCACTTGAAAGGAAAAAAATTAGCCAAAAAAGAGAAACCTCTACAAACCCACTATTCATTTCCCTCAAAGACTAAAAAATAAAAAGTTCGATACGTAGTTTTCAAAATTTACAGATGTCTTCAAGAAGCTGCATATAAAAATACCATTTACAGATGTAATTGAATAGATTCTCTCTTATGCCTAATTTATAAAGAACATCATGTCTAAGAAAATAAGGCTTAGAGATAATGAAACAATAACCTTGACTCAAGGTTATAGTGCCATCCTTGCTAGAAAACTACCCTAAAAATTCAAAGATTCGGGTAGCTTTGACCTTCCTTGCATAATTCAGAATATGAACTTTGAGAAAGCACTATGTGACTTAGGTTTAAGCATTAAACTTATGCCATTATTGGTCTTTAAGAGATTAGGGATTGGTAGTCAAACCCGCTTCAATAACATTACAAATGGTAGGTAGATCAATTAATTGACCCGGGGGTGTAGTAGAAGATGTGCTAATAAAAGAAGACAAGTTCATATTTTCAATGGATTTTATTGTACTAGACATAAAAGAGAAGTGTAACATTTCCGTCATACTTGGTCATACATTCTTAGAAACTAGAAGATCACTCGTTGATGTACAAAAATGTGACTTTACAATGAGAGTGAAAGATGAACAAGTAACATTTAAAGTTTTTAAAGCATCTGAGCTACCTGATATTGATAATGTTGATGAATGCTTTAGGATAGATGTCACTAATCATAATAATAACTTAAAATATTGTGTTGAGTCATCCACACTTAATACTATCACACAAAATATTGTTATTAATGAAGTAAAATCACCAAGAAATAACTCAATCTATTTTAATTTTGAAAGTATGGAATCTATGATTGATATTGTTGATTGCGTGAACTATTTGGAGCCTACATCTCTCATTTGTATACCAAATATTGTTGTGGAAAGTTTTGAGATAAGATCTAAGCTCAAACCATCTATTAAAGGGTCACCAATGTTAGACCTCATTCCTTTACCTTACTATCTCCAATCAAATGGGCAAGAAAAAGTGTCAAATAGAGAGGTGAAAAGGATGTTGCAAATACATAAATTAATTTATCTTCGGTAAATGCTTATAAGAATGCCAAAAAGTACAAGAAGAAAAAAATGGCATGATAAGAGGATTGAACACCGTTGTTTTTAATCTAGGACATAAAGTATTATTGAATAATTCAAGACTCAAACTATTTTTGGACAAACTCAATAGTAAATGGACATAAAGGGATGTACTTTAGGAGTTAATATGACCATCTAGTCAAGGAAGTTAAATGAATTCTAGTTAGGAGGCAATCCAATGTTATTTAACTTGGATTTTTATTGCTTTTGTTTTTGTTTTGTAAGTGAATAAATATGGAGAGCAATCACGCAACAAAATTGAACATTTCAATGACAGATGTGGTGTGCCAAGACTAAGGAAGCTCTCTTTCCTTTTACTTTTTCATATTTATATGTTCACATTGTGGATCTTGTATAATTTAAGTTTTAGGAATGGAACTCTTTTTTCTACTTTAATATTTAGTATGTATTTTCTATTTTTAGGAATGTTATTATTTTTAGGATGTTTTTAATCACGATTTGGGTAGAATCGATAAATATATGGAAAACAACTGCATGCATGCTTGATATGAAACGTATGAACCCAATGAAAAAAAATGGTTGTCATAAATAAGATAAGAAATATAACATACTCCTTAAGATACTAACATTAATTATGTGATATACTTTAGTTTTGATTGATTCAAATTTTTGTGCACATATTTAGGAGTCATTTTGGTGTTCTTATTGAGAAATAATTTGTAGTGAATTATGCGAGTTGATGATATCTACAATATTTTAGAATCTATTTGATCATCCATTAAGGCAAAATGCTAAATAATATTATTTAGCATAAGAAATTATTTAGGCCTTATTTGGATCAATTGAGCCTTTAAAGATAACCATTATTAATATCTTTAGTAACGCATTTGAACCCAATTAAGAACCTTTCATATCTTTAAGCCACATTTTATGCATAACCAATAGGCATTACCATTATCTTATATGAAAAGAAAATACAATCATATGTTATGCTATAGAGTGAGGATAAATGTAATGCACCCTATTTAAAAAAAACTAAGAACACAATTATCCCACTAAATAAAAATAAAATAAAATTGAAAATAAGTTTGGGGGTTTTGTGAAATTACAAAAAATATGGAATAAAAGAATATGAAAAGAATGATACAATAGAGTGCACTAAAATATCAAGTAAAAACTCAATTGTAGTTAAAAAAGTACACGATGAATAAAAAGAAAGCTAAGGTATTGAAAAAGCCTATATGTCTTTATTTATCGACCCACGCCTAAGCCTTATATTACAATCATGTAAAACCCTTATTGATCTTTAGCTAAATGCTTATTTATATTAGTGGAGAGTGATGTAAAAAATAAACTTATGAGACTTGTTTTAAGATTAAATTTATTAGCATGCTTATATAGTTTGATTTCATGAGTACATTGGACGAATTCATGTGCAATATACACATGTGACATGTAAACCTTCTTGTATTAGAATTGTATGACTGTTAAGGGAAACATTTTTCACTAAATATGCATGTATTAATAGAAATATATTTTTGAATATATTGTCCATGTTTGCACCAAGTGCAAATGCCAACCTCAAAGGCCTATATTGAAAGAAGATCCAACATAATCATAATTATAAAAATATCAAAATTGGAAAAGTCAAACCAATAACTCATAGTTGACTTTTCCTTACATTTTTACTGAGTACAATTTTTCAATCCAAACTCCAATTGAGACATGAAATTAGTTGTTGGAAAGCTTGTGACATCAGGATCATGATGCAATAAATATATATAGGGTACCAATTATGAGCTAAAATTTTCCAAGACCACCATACTTGGATGAGATAACTAGATTACCTACCCCTAGCCAGCAACTGCCAGGAAGCCCAAGGGACATGTGTTGGGTAAGAAAATCACTAGGCACATATGGCACCATCTAATTAGTCCACGATGATTTTTAAAAGTCAAATGAGTACAATCAACACAAAGTCAAATATATATTTTATTATTTAAAACTAAAAATCTATGTTAATGAAAATATCTAATTATAGAAAGTCATTAATACCATAAATAATTATATATTAATTAATTCAATATTTAAATATTAATTGATCAATATTAGTTATTTATGGTTATGCAATGGCCAAAATCTTTAAATAAACCGTCTAACCTAAAACGGTACACATAAGTTTAAACCATAAGTTCTCTCAAATACCCTCTAATCTAAGTTTTTTCATTAAAAATTGACTTAAGCATCGAAGTTGATACAATACTTACAGGTGTCGTATCTTCTGACATAGTTTTTAAGTGATTTTGCATGTCTACGTGTCCAAAAAACATGACGTGCAAAAATCAACTTCAATAATTTTCATCTAGAATAAGTTGGGATTGATTTTCCATATTGTTCAATAGAAAGAATATAAACTTGTATCTTGTTGTGTTTAATAAAAGATGAGAGTAGAGAAGGATGAATAACAGGATGTATTTATAATGAGAAGTTATCTGTGAAGTTGATCTTGAAAGAGAGATGAAATAACAAATATTATGAGTGAGAGAGAGAGATACTTCAGATGGTTAAGCTTTCTGAGTTGAAGGAAGAGACACAGAAAAACGACTAATGATTCTTCAGTAATGATTGAAAAAACTCAGGTGAACTATAGAGATTACTTAACAAACTTAGGATGTGAAGCGGCACACTATTGAAATGGTGACAAATGGCATGCATAACAATTTTGAGAAGGGGTTATCGCAGAAGCTTAGTCCAAAATACAAAGAGGCACTAAGCAAAGAAATAGATAATCATGCCTTATAGCTTGTGATTTGGGGATGAACAAAGCAAAGATTATAGCTTAGGGTTTGAGTGATGCAAAAAAAGGTATTGATTCGAGAACTGAAAATACTCAAAACACTAGCCAGAATACGAAAGGATACTAATCGAATAAGCAAATCCTAAAGGCGCCCGCCTAAAACTTGATAAGAATGATCTCCATGATCCACACAATAAATGGAAGATTGAAGATAATTAAAGAAGACAAATATATAAGGATAAGCTAGATCAGACCAGCACTTCAATCGAAAGAAGTCTCGGTGAAAGAGAATGAGCACTCTCAATAATTAGATCTAAAATTAAAGAACAGTTTTAATTTGTTTCTCATAAATGTCAGGTTTATATTACATGTAAGATATAATTACCCTTAAATATAAGCATTGTTGAAAAAAGAGAAAGATTGAGGGAAAAAAAGAAAGAAAGAAAGAAAGAAAGAATAGTGTCGACATTTCTCTCATCTAATTGGTTAATCTTTGGTACAGTAAGTGTTATTCTATTACTGTCTTAATCAACCTGCCAACAAACAAAATTAATAATATTTACATTGTTAGCAATGAATAATAATAATCATGTTTTGAAAGTTGTATTTTTGCTTGATCTGTATTAAATAAAAGTAGCATTATTGTGTAGTTTTGATTATAAAAAAATGTATTAATAGACTATACCAATAATAAAATCCTATAGGTATTGATTTTTCCAGAATCCACCGTCCTTAAGAAGAAGAAAGAAAACATCTCAAAATTTTTTTTTTCTTTTGGATAAAAAATCTCAAATATTCATCTCTATGTTGCAAAAAACTAAAAAAATAAGATGTACTTTAATTTTAGCTCCAAGGACAATAAGCATAAAAATTGTACATTCAGATCTGATGTAAATAATTAATTTAAAAAGACCCTAAAAAATATAGGATTTTAAAAATTTAACACTTCATTAAATTTAATAAGTTTCAATTATATAAAGATAACATAAAATAAGAGAAAAAGATTCTAAAGTTCAATGTAATTGTTACTAAACGAACACGTTACTCTCGTGATTATTGAGTTAGGTACCAAAGAACCCATAATTTTTTAAAAATAAATAATTTAATCTCATAATTTATGAACCAGATATTACTAGTCTTGTTATTATAAAAAAATAAAAAAAATTAATCCTATAATTTATTAAAATGTGCACTTATAGTCCATCAAAATTATAAAAAATAGGATTGTAGTGCTTAACTTTCATAAATAACAAGAATATAAGTATTCAATTAAAAAATTAAAATACTCATTTTGAAAAATTACGAGACCTTTAGTACCTAATCCAATAATTACGGTACTAAACTATTTAAATTAAATAATTATAGGATTTTTAGTGCCCAACATTTCATTGTCTAAATTTTTTTATGAATGATAAAAATATATAAATTAAATATAAAAGATATTATTTTTATATTTATAAATTTTAATATTATTATTATTATTATTATTATTATTATTTTCTATTTAAACATTTTTTTTGTAACTATGTCCGCAATAAAAATTCTAAATACAGATTATTTAGGTTACACTTTACTACTGTTAAGATAAATATTTTTATTAATGTTGAATATTTTTATATTGGAAGAAAGATAGCAACTTTTGTTTTTGTTGTATTATCAGATAAAGTGATATCTTTTATTTTTTCTTTTATATGCCTAATTATTTAGGAATATTTTCTCTCCTTTTTGTTTGAAATTTAATTCTTTTTATTAGTGAGATAGATAAATGTTTCCAAATTTATCTTAATTAACAAATGTTTCTAAATTTGTCTTACTTTAAAGTTGTTAGATATTAAAAAATTAAATTAATATAACTAAGTTAATTTTAAGTTAAAACTGCTAGAATGTTTATCTAATTGGAGATTCTTACTAAGCTATCATACTCTAGATTTGTTAAAATATTTGTCTAATTAATTAGTTTTCTTATGCTTGTTGTCATAATGACCATGTGTAAGAAAGTAAGTTAGACTAATTAAAATTTATGTCATTCATTCTTATTCCATAAGTGCTTTCATATTTTTTTTGTGCACTTTTGCTTGTCTTGTGTCTATTGGCATCAGAGCAAGGCTTAGCTTGGGAGAATATGGGAGTATAATCAAGTGATGTGAGAAAAATATCAACAATTTCGTGAAAAAATACAACAAAAAATAGAGGAGCTTAATATGATCATTGCCCAACTAGCATTAAAAGGGGGTCCAATTGATGATGTAAATAGAACTCACATCCAAGTCTAAAAAGTAAATAATGCACATGAATATAGGATCAAGTCAATACCATCCATAAGACAAATTGAAGTACTATCCTAAGAAGACTTATTGATCCAACACCCTAAAAGAGACATGCTATCTTAACCGATAGTTCCACTGATGAAGATCTATAAGGAGAATATTTTAGAGGCCAAGCCAGGAGAAGACATTTCAAGAAAGACCAAGAACCACAAGATTATGGTTTTAAAGTTAACCTTCTTATTTTCTATGACAATATGAATATGGCAGATTTTCTTGATATGATCTTAGAGGTGGAATGGTTCTTTAATGTTATGGGCATCTAAGAAGAAAAAAAAATTTAAGTTGGTAGCATACAAACTTAATAGAAGAGCTTTAAAATGGTGGGACTAGCTCTAAAAGAATACATTGAGACTAAAGAAAAAACCAATTAGAACATGGCATCAGATGAAGCAACACCTAATGTGTAAGTTTCTTCCCTCTGATTAAGAATAGATATTCTGTCAATAATATTAAAATTACAAATAGAAGATTCACTCGGTTCAAGAGTATACCACAAATTCCACTATTGTTCTACCATAAAGAATATGACATAATTCAAAGCACAAAAAGTTGCACGCAATATTGGTAGAATTTTTCTACCAATACAAGAATGATTATCCATGCATCCAATATGGACCATCACTGATGCCTACAACATGACCTCAAAGTGGAGACATAGTTAGCCAGATCAAGTTCAAGTACAAGATCACAAGCTCTACCAAGAACATTAGTTGAAATAACTAGGCAAACATACAATAAAGGAAAAGCACTTGAGAATGAAACAAAAGTAACAAAGTAAACTATAGCATAAGAAAATATTGCTCACAACTCTCAATGGAACTCTTATGGCCGTCCACCACCAGAAAAAATGTTATAGATGCAAACAATTTAGTATCATTCTAAACATTTCCTAAAGAGAGAAGTAGTAAATTTAGTGGAGCAAAATATGAAAATCATGAAGAAGAATTAGAATATAATGACTATGTGGTTGTTGAGTTTGCTGAAGTGGATAAAGGGGAAGGTGTTAATCGTATGGTTTATCAATCTCTCTTTTCATCAAAGTAAGACACTACATGTATAATATCTTCTGCACTCACTACTTAATCAACAGTAAACTATGTCATGTAATTATAGATAACAACAGTAGTGAAAATATTATTTCTAAAGCTCTTGTGGATACACTCAAATTATAAACTGAACTACATCCATCACCATATTATATTTGGTGGATCAAGAAAGAAGGATAAATAGAAGTAAATCTCATATGTGGAATTTCATACTCTATTGGAAAATCATACAAGAATGAAGTTATATGTGATGTTTTTGATATAGATGCATGTCACACATTGTTAGGAAGACCATAGCAATAACACGTGAATGCAACCCACAAAGGCATATGCAACATTTATTTATCCATTGAGGAGAAAAGAAGATTGTTTTTGCTCATTTACTTGCAAAAAAAGATGCACCCAAATATTCTAAAGTATAGAGGAAATCATTCCTTACAATTCCTCGAGCATCATTCTTTTTTAGGAGTAAAACAAAGTAAATAGATATTTTCCTTAGTAGTTAAAGGAGACAACGTTCTAACTTCAATTATTCATGTTCATGTACAAACAATCCTTGATAAATTTAAATAAATTCTACAAGAAGGACTTCCAAATGTGCTACCACCAATACGGTATATCCAACATCATATTGATCTCATTCCAGGATAAAGCTTTCCAAAATCTCCCTCATTACCATCGAAGTCAAAAAGAGAGAAAAATTCACTCATAAAAGTTTAAGGAGTTAATTCACAAAGGGGTGATTCAAGAAAGCCTGAGTTCTCATGAGGTACCAACCTTATTAGTTCCAATGAAGGATGAAGATGTGCACATGTGTGTTGATAGTGAAGCTATTAATAAGATAACAATAAAATATAGGTTTCGAATACCACATCTTGATCACATGCTTGATATGCTTTCTGGGGTAGCCATATTTTCCAAGAATGATATGCACAACAAATATCATCAAATCTAACTTAGACCTAAAGATGAATGGAAGACTACATTCAACACAAAATAAAGATTTTAAAAGTGACTTGTAATGCCTTTTGGATTATCAAATTTTTCTAGCATATTCATGTAGCTCATGAACTACGTCTTGAAGCCTTATATTGATAATTTGTAATTGTTTACTTTGATGACATCATAATTTATAGTCATACCCAAGAAGAACATTTGGAGCATTTAAAAAAGTACTCACACTTTTGAAGGATAAAAGGTGTACCCTAATTTGAAGAAATGAAACTTCTTGACCAATGAACTGGTGTTCTTGTGTTTTGTGATCACTACCAAAAGAAATTAAGTTGGTGAGGAAAAAATAAGGGCTATTTAGGACTGACCAACTCCCAACTAAAGTTCAAAGCTTCTATGGATTAATAACCTTTCATTAAGAACTTCAGCATTATTGTTGCTCCAATCATTTTGAAGAAAGAAAAGTTTATTTGGGAGAAGAAGCTAAAAATATTTTCCAATTATCGAAAGAGAAATTGATTTCTACACCAATGTTAGCACTACTAGGCTTTGATAAGATATTTCAAGTGGAGTGTGATGCCATGGTAATAGGAAATGGAATTGTTCTATCTCAAGGGGTGACTAATATCTTTCTTTCGTAAAAATCTTAATAAAGCACTATGAGAAATGGACTACAAATGAACTTGAGTTCTATGGAATATTTTACACTTTGAAATACTATGAATATCATCTCATTCAAAAAGAGTTTGTCTTGTTCACTAATCATGAGGCCTTGAAGTTTATCAACTATAAAAAAAAAAGCATAGATAGATATGCAAGGTGAATTTCCTACTTGCAAAAGTTTCCTTTTTGTTCTAAAACACAAGTTAATAATAAGACAACCCCATTTGTCATTTTAAGCACTAAAATTGTAAGGTTGTAGTGTCTTAAAGATACCTATGCTAAATATGAAGATTTCAAAAACCTTTGGGGAAAGTGTCAATTGGCACAATGTTGTAAAATTGCAAATGTGTCAAATTTTTCTAAACTCCTTTTCAAAGAGATCATTCGTTTACATGAAGTTCCACAATCATTCATTTTATATTAAGACACAAAGTTTATTTCTCATTTTCAAAAGATATTATGAGCACACTTTGATACATCACTCTACTTTAGTAGTACTAACTGATGGTCAAACTGAAATAATGAATCATACACTTGACAATATGATTCTTTGTCTTTGTAATAACAAACCAAAATAGTGAGGTCTCACTCTTGCATCAGCTAAGTTTGCCTTTAATAGAACCATGCACAATTAATTGGGAAATACTACATTTGATGTTATGTATGTGAAAGCCACCATGCATACCATGGATTTTTTCATCTTTTGAAGATTTCTTAAAAAAGAAATGCTTCCAAAGCAATAGTTGATTAGATTCACACAATTCATTTAGAAGTGAAGTAAAAGCTTATAGAGTCCAATGCCAAGTATAAGACTGTAGTTGATAAGCAAAGAAGAAAGAAATTGTATCAAGAATGAGACATGGGGATGGTGTTTTAACAAAAAAAGCATTTTTTATTGGCACATACGATATGTAGAAGGAGAAGAAATACGGGTTATATCAAATACTGAAAAGAATCAATGGTAATGCTTACATAATGAACTTACCCAAATATATGATCATCTCATCAACATTCGATGTGTCATACATTTATTATTATCATTTACCTAAACCTCTTTATTTAGAAGAAAACTAGGGTCAAGTTCAAAATAATTGGAGGTAGAGATGTCAAAGAGGTCAAATTGGCCTAGATGGCACAACCCATCTTGTTAATTAGCATACCATGCTAGCCCATAGCTTATACACAGGCCATGTTATGCCTCTTATCTTGGCTTATGGGCTTTATCATGTCGTGCCATTCTTGGCTCATTTAACCCACTATTTTAATAAAAGTTGATACTTTTGGGAGTTGAACTCCCCATCTCAAAGTTATATGCATAATACATATACATTGATTTAGGCCCGTATTTACTAATATATGGAAACATTTATATGTTTAGCATTACTTTTAGCATATTTAAGTTTTAATAGTATTGAGCCCGCGTGTTGGCTTGGTCCGTTATTAACCACAAGTTGTGTCGTACTCCTTTGTTAGACTCAGTTGTCGTGCCATAAACTTGGTTTAAAGAGTACTTTGTTTTAGTTGCACTACTAAGGTCCCACATGGAATTATGAATTACTAAGGATTTTTGGGCTATAAATAGACAAGTCCTTTGCTTGTATGAAACATCCAAGAAAAGATATATGCTTCTATATTTGAGAAAGTTCTCTCTTATTTGTTTCTTTTATATTCCTAATTGTTTAGGATTATTTTCTCTCTCTTTTTTGGAAGTTCAGTCATTTTATCCATTAGATAAAGAAATATTATTTTTTGACGAGTCTTACTCTAAAGTTACTAGAGTGCACATCTAGAAAATAAGATAATATAGCTAGGTTATTTTTACCCTAGAGTTACTATAGTGCTTGTCTAGTTATTCGTACTAGACTAAGTCATACTCTGAATTTATTAGAGTGTTTATTTAGTTAATTAGCTTCCTAAATTGTTTGTTATAATACAAATAGGATAACCTCTTGTTAGAGAGTAAGTTTTGCTAGATGAAAGTTTTGATACCAGTTTTTATTCTCTAAATGCTTCCATTTTTTTTGTTATATTTATGCTTCTAGCATCATTTATCAAATAAAAATAAAAATACCTTATACATAATCTCTCTATTAATTCAAGAACACTTTTTAAGCCAAAAGTCGTGAAAAATAGATTTTTTTTCTTAATTCAAAGATCTAGATTAAAATATATTTCCACTACATTCTCATTGATATCACAAAAAGGATGGAATTGGTAGCTTATTATAATTAAAATTGCATTAATATATTTTATGCTTTATGTTATTAAAATATTTTATTTTACTCCAATTTAAATACTTTTATCCTTTTAATTATTTTGAATAATATTTATTTGTTTTTGTTCAAAATAAGATATATGTTATGCATAATAAATTAAACAATACATTTGTCAAAATTTACGAAAACGAAAAACAATGGAAATTTTTTTTATAAAAAGATTGGGATTGGTATCCTATCATAGTTAATATCATATTGATATCTTTTATGTTTTATGTTACTAAAATATTTTATTATGTACTCTAATTTAAATATTCATGTCACTTTTAGTCATTTTGAGTGTTTTTTTTTTCAAAGTAAAATATGTTGTTGAAGTCAATTTCTGGTAGATCGCATTTTCTAGACACGTAGACGTACAAATAACTAAAATATTACTTAAAATGGATGACATCGGTGGGTGTCATATAAATTTTGATACTTAAGTCAAATTTTAAGAGAAAAACTAAGATTATAGAGAATAGAGATTGAGTGGTAAGCTCAGGCATTAGGTTAAATGTACCTTTTCTATTTATAATAACTTATTTAAAGATTTTGATGAATGACATAATCATAAATAATTAATATTAATTAATTAGTATATAAATTATAATATTTAAATATTGACATTCAATAAATATGGATTGAGTAATTAACAATTATTTTAAATTAAATAATAAAATATATATATTATTATACTGTGATTGTACTTATTTGAATTTTTAAAGTCCATGTAGACTAATTAATTGGTGTCATGCATGTTGTTGTCTCTTTAAGAGACCATGAAAATGTGCAAGTATACATGGTCACAAGTAATAAATGATAAGTAAAATAATTGTTTCAATCTGATTTTATCCAAACAGTCGATAGTTTGATGCACTTTAACTAACTAATTTTTATAACAATAAATAAGAAAATTTTAGGATTGTAATTTCACCACATTAATCCACTTGAATCATATTATTTTCTCTTGAGTTATATTCTTGAATTTAATTTGTCAACCAAGAACTCCTAATTTATCCATATATCTCTTCCGAGCTCTATATAGACACATCTCGCTAAAATAATTCATTATATTCCTATGAGAATTAAATTCACCAAGATTCATTAAGTTCAAAGTTCTCAAATAATTACATGTACAATAAAGGTATATTCCTATCCCTTATATATACATGTTATTCTATCCACGAGCAACACACAAAAATGCTTCTTCCAAGTTTATTTAAGTGCTATAAATCAATTGATAAATTTTCCAATAATCAAAAGCATTAAGTACAAATAGAATAAACAACTTAAAAACATCTCATAAATCATTCCAAAATAATTAATCCAAGTTTCATAATATAAGTTACATGGCAACCCTACAAAAATTAAATCACTTCATAACAAAAATTAAAATTACAATACGAAAATATTAAAGCATTTAAGGAATATTAGATGAAGAACAACAAAAATAAAATTAAAAATGTTTCATCTCTGCTCTCTAATTTCTCCTACGTAGAACCACAACAGGAGCCAAAAATGGCTTCTGCATGTTCCATAGTCCAGCTTCGTCCGTCCACTCCCGTCCAACCTTTTTATATCATAATAAACACATATTTATAGCTTCAGCTCTCTCAAAAAAATACATCACAAAATATATTTTTTAAAACACGTGTATAAAGTTCAAGACAAAGAAATACATCGAAAATATTATTTAAACACGGGTGGGAGACAGGTGTGAAAAACTAGGCTGGACAGCGCGTGCCATTTCTATGGTTTTATTTCACAAAATGCATGCCACATGTCGACAACTGATTCGTTGGAAGAATAATGTGACATGTGGCAACTTCGTATTCAGTGTGATAAGAGGTCGCACACACATAATGTGAATCGAGTCGCATGAGAACATTGCACACTGAACTGTGCGGGACAACTCGCAACCACTCGCGTGAGACTCACGCACGATCTAAACCATCCAATTGTGATCTGATGGTGAGTGATGAAGACACGTGTGATGGAAGTTATTGGCATAGACAGGTGGGTCCCATCCTGCACGGACGGGTGGACCCCACTCTACGCGCCGAGAAGTATGCCATCTGGGAAACGTGTACACTCACCTGTGTAGCGCGTGCATCTCACTTACCTGATTGTCACCCTTCATTTCTGATCTAACAGTGCATGAGACGCGTTGAACATAGATGCGTGTGGTCTTCTTCCCTACGCAGAAAAGCAAAAGTTTGGTTAATTGCATTTTAGCCCTCTAATTTAATTCAAATTAAATTTTAAACTTTCGATATTTTTAATTAAGCCCTCTTTTAATTCAAATTACATTTTCAACTATTATTAATTGCAATTAATCCTATTTTCACTAAAAATTCTTTAATTTTCTTTAAAAATATATTCCTTAAAATATTAATTTAAGAACTTAAAATTAATTAAAAATATTAAGAACATAGCAATTATAATTAATAAATTGGACAAAATAACTATAAAATTTGCAATTATCACATACCAGGTGATTTTTCTATCTAACACAAGCCCTTAAGCTACCTGGGTTGCTTTTGGTGGGGTAGGTAGTCTAGTTATCTCACTAGGGTACGTTGACTCAATGACAGTTGGCTCTAAAGCATCTTGATTGAACTATGCAACTCGTACCCCAAAGGTCTAAAAGTTATTATTCTTTAATCAGAGTTTCAATTGAAAAGTTATGGTTCGTCAAAATTTAGAAAAATGTCAACTATGAATTCATAGATTTTATTTCTCAAATTTGATACCTTTTAAGCATGATGCTGCTTGATTCTCTCCTAATCAGTACCCTTGGATTACTAATTTATGAGAGGTTGAGATTAGATCTATCAAACTCTATATAGACCTACTCACTCCTAACTTCACTCATCAATTTATTCTGAAGCCAAAGTCAAAGCACTGTGGAAGGAGATTGGAGAACATTTTTATGCTCCAACCAACTCTTAACAAATAGATAAAAGTCTTTATTTTTCTAACTTTTCTCTTCAATTGACCATGAATATTTGCATGAACTTTAAGAACTTGAAGAACACATGTACTTTTAGATTTTTTCCCTTTATTTTCTCTATAGATCTAGATTGGTAGAATAACTTTATGCTTTAACCAACTCTTAGCAATTGGATTGAAGTTTTTGTTTTTTTATCTTTTTTCTTTAGTTGACCTTGAATACATGCCTAAACTCTAAAACTTAAAGAACACATATATCTTTATATTTTTTTTCCTTTTTTTCTATGTAGATCCTGATTGGTAGAACAAGAAATTTTCTAAAGAGTTTTTCCTTTTAGGAGCTAGGAATCTATGTCTTGCTACTAAAAATTTGATAAGTCTACTCCTAAGAACACCATGATTGGTGATAGGGCATACACATCATCATAGAAGAATATTCAAGAAAGATTACTAGAATTTAAGGAATTTCAAAACTAGGAGTAGGTACCTAGACAAAAAGGGCTCGTAGTACAAAGGGGAGGACAAGAGGGTCCTACAAGTATACCAAGACATGACAAAATGGTAGAACCATTAGGATATGAGACAAAATGCCCAACCAATTAGGAAGTGGAATGGCCTAGCATTCACGGTTCAACATAGTCGATAGTTGAGAGATCTTATCAACTAGTCGAATAATCATCCAATTGGGTAGGCAATGTGGACCCAACTATTGTTTCCTTTGTTGGTGATGGTGATGAATCCTACGGCATTGGTGGCGATTATTCTTATTCTGAACTCCAGTCTGGCTCCCTCTTCTTCGTAACCCTATCATTTATTTTGGCACTTCTAGTTCTATTACTAATAAGGGCATTCCTAAAGGCATACCAAATTTTGAATCTAAACCTGAGTCTAAACTTGAGTACAGGGTTGATTCTTTAGTGGAAATTACTACCAAACCCATTATGGAAAAACTAAGGGAGCTGTTTGAGATTCCCAATGACATTAGGATCATTATTCATAGGCATGATGTTATTTCTAGAAATCTCCCTCTCAGAATAATCACAATATATTTAGCCCAACTCTTTGTTGGTCTAAGGCTCTAATTCCTGTCATTGGTTTGACAATTGCTCTATAGAGTGAGAGGTGATAACTCTATGAAAGTAGAGTGAGGAGGAATTTTTTAAAGAAGGGTCAATCAAAAGCTACCACGTGGCATGCCACACGAGCATAAGAGTTGAATGGGAAATCCACGCAGATGCCATGCAATCAAGGATAGTGAATCACGTTACGTCGTGTGTGAGGAGGACAAAACTCGCACCACGTGTCAGTATGGCGTCCAATCTGAGTTCAGAGATTGGTCAAACCGCCTTGACATGTGTCTCCACGCGATTGCTTAGTGTGTTCCACCCGTGCACCACGTTATCTGTTTCCACAAATCATGTGTCACTGCATGGCATTGACTCAACGAGCGTTGACTCTGATCGGTCTCTCTTGTCATGCGTTGCTCTCTGATTAACCTAGTGAATTTTCGATGCCATGTGTTGCATTCTCTGTCATTTTTGCTTATTTTGATCATAGCCCTTGATCTGATGGTCCATATAGCACCTGAGTTATATTTAAGCTCCTAATCACTCAATAAACCCAAAAGGGCTATCATTAGCATAATTTTGGTCAATTTTTGGAGCTAAAAGAAGAGAAAAATACAGAAAAATTCAAGAGAGCAAATGTTTTTGATGGAGATTCAAGAGGAGATTAACATTACAATTCAAGAGATCGATTGTATTTCTTCTACTCTTTTCTTTATCAATTTTTATGTCTTTCTTTATGAAAAATATGAGTTTTATGAACCCAATTTTCATCATGTGATGATTTAATATTTTACCCCAATTATAATTATAATTATAATTTATTTATATTATTTAATCTGATATGTATGTTATTAATTGTTTGACCAACAATTTATTTATAGAGGCAATTAAAAAGATTTAAGAGAATTATTTAATTGTTTGTCTTAATTAAATAACATGCATGATTCTTATGATTCTTAACAAAGATGTATGATTTTTATGTATGTGATCTATAATTGATAAACTTAATGAGTAATAGTATGCAATTTAATTGGCATGAAAATATGATTAACGTAATTATTATATGGTCTATAGTTTACTTGAGCGCTAGGTTAGATTAAGTTGATTATTTAATTAATTGATAATTATATTGAAGAAATTTTAGTGATTCACGTGTTTAGAAAATTGGGGGAGTCGGTATTCTTAGATATTTTCTCATATATCTTCTTAGGTTCCAAATCTGATTTAATTTATTATTGCTATTTACTTTTAGTTATTTTAATTTTTCTTTCTTAAAATATAAAAACACAAAAAAATTAATTTTTATTATTTTAGTTTTAAAAATCAGTTTCTAATAAAATTATCTTCGTGAAAACGATATTTTCTTATCATTATATTACTTGTTATGATACGTATACTTGCATATTCATTGCACACACTTCGTGTGTGATGATCAAGAAGATCCTCAGAACAATTTCCTCCTAATTTTTGGATAATTTTTATGTCTTCTTATATTTTGTGTAAAGAACATGGCAAGGTGATAAGTCCGGCAAAGTTCCAATCATTGTCTTATGTATAAACTGGGAATGGAGATTGGTTTAGCATCAGACCATTCGAAAATCACAAATTCATTGAGGATTTTTTGAAGTCCAATAAGGGCTAGCATATCTCATGGTTCATCATGGCTGGCACTTATGATGTGGTGTGTCATGAACTAGGCCCTATGCTTACTCATTTTGTGCCTAATGGTGAGTTATTTGCATGCATCCAGCTTAGTCTCTGAGGCCACTTTAATGTATACCTTTTGTAACATTTTTCTCTTAGTTGTAGTATGCTGGAAGTGAATCAAATTTATTAACAAGAGGTAGAAGTTCATTGAATGACTCCTCACTCTTCCCTTTAGATGTAGTTGCTACAAGAGGCTGATTATTATTGAGATGATTTTTTTCTAGGGGTCGTAGCTTTTCTCATCTATCCTTGAGATTGCGATCGGTAGATAACTTCATATTACTTATCTCTTTTTTTACTTTTCATAGATGACTTCCGAATAGATGACACTAGATGTTATAGTCAATTTTTATTAGGTTGCATTCTCTATACACGAAGATTTATAAATCACTATAAAATCATGTCAGAAAGGATGACACCAATGAGTGTCATATCTACTCCGATATTTAAGTTAATTTCTAATAAAAAAGTTAAGAATAGAGGAAGTTTGAAAAGACCTATTTAAAAGTTTTAACGAATAAAATAATTATAAATAATTAATATCGATTAATTAATATTTAATTATTTATAACATTAATGAATTTTTGAATTATTAATATTTTTTAAACTAAATAATTAAAAATATAATTCATTGTACGTTGATTGTTACTAATGAGTTTCCTTAAAAAAAAATTATGGTTAATGAAATGGAGAAGGAATTGATACACACTCAAAGTGCAAACTCTATTGATTAATCCTTGTGCACCACTAACACGTATTAATTTGGGTATACCGTATTATCTTAGCTATCAGCCAATCATTCTAAAACTACCTGTAACCATCTATCAGTGACCACTAACAAACTTAAACCACTAAAGGTACACGTGGAACCTTTATTGATTATGCTATAATATCTATAATCTTAACATGTCTCTCTAATTAATTTTTAATTTTTAATAAATAGATTTACTTTCATAATTAATTAAAAACATTAAAAAAATTAATTATATACTTTTTATTTTAAATATGTTCTAAAACCAAAAAAACAAATTAAAATATATGTGTCTAACTAATAGAAAAATGAAAAAGGAAATAAAGAATGAAAGGAGAAAACAATATACAGTTGCAAGCTTCTCTAACTTGAATGCCTATTGTTTTGACTAGGGATTAGTAAAGTAATTGATAATTACTTAGAAAATATTAAGTGATTTTATTATACTTAAATAAAATAAATAAATTTAATTATAATATATTTATGTGATAATTTACGTAAATCTATATGTTTGGGATCACGGATAAGTTCTATCATATTTCATGTATTTTTAGCTTCAAAATGTATAAAATTGTCAACATATGATGAATAACACTTCAAGTACTTAATTTTCATCTTTAAATCTTAAAAGATTAAAGCATGTAAACCTTACATGAAGAATCAATTAATTTGTAAGGTGTATAAGATAAATCGAAAGAAAAGTGAAGCATATGTTGCGGCAAAAAAATATGTGTGCTTTGACGCACTCTATTTGGGATGAAATAACTAAGCACACAGAATAACATGTGCCGCGACGTGAAACAAATGATGCAATTGCGCAACCCTCTCAGATGGAAATGTACGAACCTAAATGAATTTCATGTCATGGTGGTGAAAAAAGCGTGTCACGTCATGCTTTCATTTAATTGGTCCAAAGCCCTTTGTACCAACATTTCCCTATAAATAAATAAGTTTAGTATATTTTTGTTTTCAGCATCTGCTCTAGTAGTCTTACTTTGTAGAATTTAAGTTAGTCGTTCCACCATATGTCGTTACAGAAAGAGAACCTCCTAATTGTGAAAAAGATCCAAAGATTTAGAAAAACCAGTGACAATTTGTTCAGAGATCGAGAATTGTTTTCAACAAAAAGAGATATTTTTATTTTTTTGTATTTTTTATCTCTTTCTATAATCTATTTTTTTATTGTTGAATTAACTTTTGTTAAGTCAATTATGATTGGATAATTATGTAATAAAGTGTTTTAGTTGTTTGGTTTACAATGATTATAAGAACAGTTTTATGATTTGAATAAATACAAGTTTTATTTATTTCTTCTTATATTCTTGAAATCTTTAATTATAAACTAATGATGGACCAAATATTGATTTATAATTTTAAAAAATATTTTATAATTAAGTATTAGAAAAATCATTTATGTTTAATTATGCATGAGTGAATAAGAGTTTAGTTTAATTTCATTTATCAATTTCAAGTCCGGTCAAGGAAGTTAAATAAGATTAAATTCGATGGTTAATTATAAATCAGTGATAGACCAAATCTTGATTTATAACTAAAAGATATATGTAATTTAGATTTATCAATTAATTAATTTCAATACTACCAAAGAAGTTATTAATTAATTGAGAACTTTGATTTATATATTTTTCTTAATTTTTCAATTAATCAATATCAAGCATGATCTAAGAAGTCATTGATTAATTGAGACTTGTGTTAACTCATTATGATAGTAGGATTTTGCTTATTTAGAAGAAATGAAAAAATCAATAAATATAACTTATTATTTGAATCACTTAATTTACTCTATCCATGAAAGGCTATACTCGCTAAAATCTCAGATTCATCCATCATCCTAGATTCGATTGTAGGTTAATTTATAGTTATATTTTATTGCTTTGATTTACTTGCTATAATTTATTTGCTTTCATTTACTTGTTTTCTTTATATATTAATTTAATTTAAAATTTAGGATTCTTTTCCATAAGCCAACAAATTGTTAGAGTATTTAGAACTTGTTTTTCTTAACTAAATTAAAAAATAATTTAAATTTTTGAAACTACCATAATTTCATGAAAAATCGACCTTAGGAATATATTTGTCATTTATTATAAGTGATTCGTGCACTTATGGATTTTAGAAATACAAATTTTATGCTTTAAGTTTTTGGCATCGTTATTGTGGAATTGATGTTTTAAATTATTTTTCGTAATCTTTTTTTTTTGTGATGTTTTTTTTATTTTTATTTGTATATTTATTACTTAGCATAAATTTTTTTATTTGTATTTCTACTTCTTTTTTCTTATTTATTTATTTTTAGTTATTTAGTTATTTATTATTTTTATTTCTTTTGTTATTTTCTTTTTTATTGTTTTTATATAATCTAGTTTGTTATTTTTTATTTATTTCAATTATTTTTATTTAGTTTATTTATTTTTATTTTTCTTTAATTTATTTGTTTTTGTTGTTAATTTTATCTTTCTTTTTTTATGTTTAGCAATCACTTGGCCTAATAAGCCATTTGATATGGAAAATGCTTTATCAAGGGAATATTAATAAAGGAGTATGCAATGCTAATTATTGGTATTACCATTTTCTCTCAAATATATAGACATTCCTTTTGCATGAGCTTACTTAAGTCCAATTAAAAATAAGTTGTTTCTCATACACCCTCAAAATAAGGCTAAGGTTTAGCTAATGACTCTCTTACCAAGTTTCTTAATAAATTCATAGGAAGATATTATTCCCATAAAAAACTTTCAATTTGAAAACAAAAAATTGCTACATTCTCTCAAATGAAAAGAAAATCATTCAATAAAACTTGTGATAGGTTCAAATTACTTTTTACTCAATGCACACAACATGATTTCCCACTATAGTTGTAAAAATCAATTTTTCTATGATGGATTGACGCAACAGTGTCAATTCGCAGTTGAAAATGTTGCTAGAGAAGCTATAAGGGAAATAACAACCTTAGAGATGTATGATCTCTATGAGATATTAGGGATTAATTCCCAAAAAATAGTTTTAGAGTAAGAAGAGCTGAAGTCAATGAGATAGATTTTAACACTTAAATGTCTAAGCAACTTGTAGAATTGACCAAGAAAGTTGCACTTCTTACCACTAAGAGTACTTTAATTAGAGAAGCATGTGGAATGTATAGTAATTATGGGCATGGTGCTAATACATGCCCTTATCAAAGAAAACTATTTGTAGATCCTGAATAAGTGAATGCAATGAATGCACCACTAATAAATGCTACATAATTTTCCAAATAGATCAAATTTAGAGGAATGATTTCATTCAACTCAACAAAGATAACCATATTAAAAATAATTAAATATTGGACTCTTTAGAGGCATCTATTGAAAGAGTAGAAGTGTAAGTGAGACAACTAGTTGAGCATGTACAAAATCTAGCAAGAGAAAAGTTACTTGGTAAAACTGAACATATGAAGGCTATAATAGCCCTTCACAATGATGAGATGTTAGACATTTAATTCCTTGATTTTTCTGAATATTTACCTAATAATGTAGGGAACACAAATAATTATGAAGCAATCTTCAAAGATCTTGGAAGCTTTTATGTTAATATCACCATTAGTGAGAAAAAAAAGTAAATACATTATTAAATCTAGGTGTAAGGGTTAACTTAATGCTATATTATGTATATTTGAAACTAGGAGTAGGTAAGTTAAAATCTAAAATCATGTCCTTAACACTGTAGATAAATATTTAATATATCTAAAGGGCATATTTAATGGTACAGGTAGACAATCTTGTCATACCTGTAGATTTTATAATTGCATAGATGCAAGAAACCCTAAAATTGGACACCAAGCACAATGTACTTCGTAGTAGGCCATTCATGGACTCTATCAGACAATTGTTAATGTTCATAATGTGTATCAATGATAGTCTTGGAAAAGACTGTGCATTTTTTAAGCACATCCAAATACATACTTGATGAGTGCTCAAAAAGCACTAAAATTACCATGATTTTATGCACATTAATTGATTAAAAATATATATATTAATATGTTTTATCATATATTTATATAAATTTGACTTTTTCGGAATCATAGGTATTTTTATTGTTTTTCAGGTATTTTCGTTTAAAAACGTAACTTAAATACTCAAAGAAGAATACTAGAAGCAATACATCACAAATATATTAATAAATAAATCGGGAAAGGTCAACAAATATGGAAAAATTGGACAAAATGGGTCAAAATGGTCAAAAAGGAGAAAATCTTGCCACCGCGCGCACCAGCGCGCACTTAGTCCCCGTTCCACGCGTGCCCGCGTGCATCTCCCCTGCTCCAGCGCGCGCCTGTGCGCACCCCAGCTGCCCTCCACGCGCGCCGCTTCCATTTTGCCCCATTTTTACGCGCAGCCGCCCCACGTCATACTGACGTCATCAAATGACATCAACAATCACCAATCCGCGTTTTCACAATTTTTTAACATTTTTTCCCCTACTTTTTCTCTCCATCCTCACCTATAAATACCCCATTCTCTTCACTTCTAAACACACCTCAAAACCATTCTTCTCTTCTCTTTCTTTCTCTCATTTTTTAGTTTTTAAGCTTTTCTTAGTTTTTAAGCTTTTCTTACTTTCTTTCTTAGTTTTTAGTTAAATTCTCTTAGTTTTAGAGTTCTTCTCTTTTTGAGAAGAACTAGTTATGTTTTTGTAATTTATTAGCTTTTTGATTCAATAAATGGGAGTGCAAATTCCGCTTGAAGGTTTTCCAGCAACGGGAATAACATCGAAGTTCTGTAAGGATTTTATTTTCTTTACAGTTATTTTTTATGCTTTATTCTTACATGTTATATTTAATTTGTCTGTGATTAAATTTAACTCTGTTGGCTGTTTGTAAACATGATATAATAATAACGTTGTTATGCTTGCGAAATATTAAATAGGTGAAAATTTCTAAAATGAATTGATTTTATTTTTATTCAAGATTTTATATTAAGAATGTTAGAGAGAAATATATTATTTTTCATTACAAACTTAAATCTGAAAATTAGATTTTAAGGTTTAGTTATCCGGTCTAATTTAGAGTAGTGCTCTTTTATTTGTTGGTACAATCGCCCGGTAGTTAGAGTGAAACTCTATTTCAAAAGTTTTATAAGAATTATTATGTGAAAATGTATTGACAACGTGTTTTCAGTAGTGGTTTTAGTACTCGGATAATTAAATTCTTATGTTTAATTTGGACACCTTGAATAAATTTTAAACTGTCTAACCCCACCAAAGGTGGCATTTAAATGGTTCATTTTCAATCTCTTAGAAAAAGGAATTAATTTAATTAACCAAATTAGTTATCAACCCCACCCATAGGTGTTAATTGATTTGTTTAGTTAACAAAGAATATCTACCCCCACCCCCTCCCAAAGATGGTATTCATATAAAAAAAGAGAATAAATAAACTATCAATTTATATCTTTAATAACCTAGATAATATGTGCAAGCATAATTAATTTAGTTATTATATCCATAAATACTCCACTATTATAAATGATAAAATTTGCATAAATATTTATTGAATCTGTATCTATGCTATGTTATTAGATTAGAAACACAAAAACCAAACTATCCTGATAGGATGTTTAGGATTTAATTTCGTTTTTAAAAGTTTGAATAATAAATTAAAAACCACATACATTCCTTCCTTAGATCGACCTTGGAGTATACTTATCATTTTCTTCGAAATGATTCGTGCACTTGCGAGAGTTTTATAAATATAAAACCAAAGTATTGGCAAGAAACGGTGATGCCGGTTTTCGCTTATAAAGTTTTTGGCACCGTTTCTGGGGAAGGAATAGAGTTTTTAAATTATTTATCAAAATTTTAAAAAACATTTTTATGCTGTAAATAATTGTGATTTTTTTGTTTTAGTAAAAAAAAAATAATAATCAAATTTCAAATTTCATAAGAAATAAAAAAAATAAATAAATAATTTTTTTTAATAAGTATAGCGTGAATAGTAAAATAATTTAGAAATTTGAAATTTGAAGTAAAAAAAATTTACCGTTCATGAATAGTAAAAAAAAATTAAAATTTTTTTAAGATAATAATAATAAAAAAAAAATAATAGTGTAAATAGTAAAATAAAATTACCGTTCATAAATAGTAAAAAAAAATTAAGATAAAAAATAAATAATATAGCGTGAAGTAAAATAAAATTACATGTTAAAAAAAATGTAATTAACTTAGATTTTGATTAACTTATATTGCATACATAAACATATATTTTGTTAACTTAATTTTATACTTAACTTAATTAACTTGATAACATAAAAAGTAAAGATCTAAGGGAGTTATGTCTAGGAGACTAGTTCTTGGAAGCCTTTGTGCCACTAGTCTTTCCTGGGAACGTTGTTCTGGCTAGGAGAATGGTTTTTAAGGAGTTGTTGCACCACCATTCTTTCCTAGGAGCACTCTTGATTAATACTGATTATGTTATTTTATCTTAAGAAAAATATATATATATATATATATATAACAACAAAAACATAAAACAAATCACGAAATAAAAATTTAAACTTTGTTTTATTTAAATAAATAAATAAAATAATAAACATTTTTTAAAAAAAATATAATAATAATATTAATTTGATTTAGGGTTTAACTAGTTTTGTTTAGTGTTTTGTATTAAATACCATGTACATTTTCTCTAAATTTTTTATTTTTGTTAACAGAAGTTTTAAATTTACGTTTACAATAGTCTATGCGTGGTAGGAGATCCTTAGGAAACCCCCTTACACCATATGTAAATAATATTCATAAATTTAAACAAGTGTCAACAAAACTGGATTCCATCCATCAACCTGTTTTTGAGCCAAACATAGAAGGAGTTTGCAACATGTTAGGGAAACCACTATGAAAAAGTTTGCAAGACCAGTGATTGTCACGGAAACTGCCGCTATCCAGTTGGGTGAGGCTACTCGAAATTATGACCTAAAAAATATTCATTTTTCTATGCTTCCTTCCTTTTATGGGCTGCCTAATGAAGATTCTCTTTCCTTCATGAGAGATTTCTATGCTACGGTCCAAACATTCCCCCTCGGTATTCTAAATGAGGATCAACTTAGAATGAGATGTTTCCCCTACATCTTAAAGGATAAGGCCAAAACTTGGTTAATGTCACTTCCCCCAGGTTCTCTGATGACATGGGAGAATATTTACAATAAATTCATGGGATAATTCTATTCCCACCAAAAAACATCAGAGTTGAGAGGAAAGATTGCTACTTTCTCTCAGATGGAAGGAGAACCATTCCATGAAGCTTGGGATAGGTTCAACATGTTTCTCACTCAATGTCCCCATCACAGCTTTCCCCTACAGTTGCAGAACCAATTCTTTTACGATGGACTTACACAACAATGTCAGTTCATTATCGACAACGCTACAGGAGGAGCAATGGGAGAAAATACTGCCTCAGAGACGTACAACCTCTTTGAGATGTTGGGTGCTAATTCCCAACAGAAAAGCTGGAGTTCTTGAAATCGATTCCAGTAATGAAGTTCAACAATAACTTGTTCAACTGACCAAGCAAGTTACCCTTCTCACCACACAAACCAACACCAATAATGAACAGTATGGTTTGTATAGCAACATGGGACATGGTACTGAAGCATGTCCATATCAAGGAGAAACAACAACTAGACCTGAACAGGTTAATGTGTTGGGAGCATATCAACAGAGACTAAGGTTTGACCCCTGATAACTGTATTTTATATAGTTATTTTCACCTATTTTATTAATTAAAATTGCTATTTTCTTAATGTTTTTAGTTAATTTTAGTTTAATAAATTAGTATTTACTATTTTTTAAATATTTTACTAAAAATTAAATAATATGTATCGAAAACGTACTTAATTGCAAATTTGTGTCCAAAAATATAATTTCAAGTAAAAGAGTGTTTAATTGCAATTTGTAAAAGTCGAAAATATAATTTAAATTAAAATCGGGCTTAATTTTAATTATTAAAAGTTTAAACATTTAATTTAAATTACCAAAAGGGCTATATTGCAATTAAACAAAGTTTAAAATATAATTTGAAATATATTTGTGGGTGAAAATACAATTAATAAAAGTGAGTTTTCTGCTCAGGAGAGAAATTCCAGGCGGCATCATCCACGCTTCACTGTGGACTGTCAGATCAACGCATAAACGATTAGGATGCGCGCGTGTTCTTCAAACCCGACCAAGGAGAGTGGGTGCAGAATTCCTCTATCACGCGGCTCGGCGCCCGAGTGGGGTCCACTGGCCGCGCAGACTGGCGTGTAGGGTGGGACCCACATATCGGCTGCGCAGAATTCCCCGAGGCGCATCGCTCACCGTTGGATCAGTTGAACGGTCCAGATTGAAGCACGTGGATCCAGCTGTCGCGCACCGAGCCACTCTTCGACAAAATCGCGTGCGTTGCGCTCCATCGTTTCTCCATGAGCCCGACCTGCCCGTCCAATGAAACGCTGACACGTTTCTATGAATTGCTCGCATCCAATCACATGGCGACACGTAGCATGCGTAGAAGAAAAAAAAATTTAGAAACGCGCAGAATTGTTTTCACGCGTGATGTTTTTTTTATTACCCCCCATTTATTTGTGTCCCCCACTAATATAAAAAAAAGGAATAATTGAAAGTGGGGGATATATGTAACAGAAATTTTTCATTTTGGACGAGCGTTTTTGGTTTTGTTTTAGTTTTTTTTGTAGAATTTCTCTCTTCTTCGTTTTTCATTCTATTTTGAGCAGAGAGTTCTCTCTCAAATTTTTGAAGGGATTTTCTAGTTCTCTGGTTTTCTTTAATTATTTCCTCTTAAGAAGTTTTCATTTTTCCTCTCTGCGTGTCTCTTTTACACGCAGAAAATTTTATTTTGACATTTTTGTTGTGTATTATCTTAGGGAAATTACAGAGAAAGAGGTTGACGAAGAAGAAGGAAATGGAAGAAATTATTTTTCATTGAGGAATCGTGAAAGAGTTTCTCCTAACTCATTTTCTTTTAATTTTTGTTTCTCTGCAATGTTTTATTTTTATGGTGTTGTAATTTTAATTTTTGCTATGAACTAATCTATTTGTTCTAGGATTGTAGTGTTACGTAAATTATGAAACTTGAAGTAATTATTTGTGAATGATTTGTGGAACTGTTTTAAGTTGTTTATTTTACCTGCTTTAAATGCTTTTAATTATCGGAAGATTAATTAACTGATATGTGGCACTTAAATAAACTTGAAAAAAGAATTTTTATGTGTTGCTCGGAATAAAATAACGTATATACATAAGGGATAGAAATATACTTTTATTGTATGTGTAACTTTTTGAGAACTCAGAACTTAATAAATCTGGTTGAAATTAATTCTCATTGGAATATAGTGAATCATTTTAACTGGATGTGTCTGTATGTAGCTTGAAAAAGATATATGGATAAATTAGGAGTTCTTGGTTTATAACTTAAAACATGAGACCATAAATCAAGAGAGAATAAAATATTCAAGTGAATTAATTTGGGTAAACTGCAATCCTTGAATCTTCATAAAAATTGTTAAAAAGAAACAAAATTATTGATTAAGTCAAACTGCATAAAATTATTGATTGAATAAAATTAGGTTTAAATAATTTTAGTAATTAACAAAAGTTGGTAACATTTCTCTGTGGGAACGATAATTTATTTATCATATTATTACTTGTGATCGTGATTACTTGCACGTTTTTGTGTGTTGTAAAACACACAACAACCCCAATTTAAATACCTATAATCCTGGGTGGAGAAATCATCCAAATTTCTCCTAGAGGCAAAACAACCCTCATTTCGCTCAAAGCTCAAATCAGCCAGGCCAGCAATTCCACCCACCTATTCCAAGAAGCATTCCCAATAAATCAACCATGGAGGACAACTTGAATTCTTTTATTCAAGTTTGTAGGGATAACCAATCTAAAACCAATCAATGGTTGGACTCTGTGGAAGCTTCTATCAAAAAGGTGGAAGTTCAAGTAGAACAGTTAGTTGAACATTTGCAAAAACAAAGCAAAGACTAATTTGATAGTCAAATGGGGTAAAATAAATTCAATGAAGAGGAGACATTGAGTTTGTCATTCTGCAATCTCCAAGCAATGTCTTACTAGAAGACGATAAATTTTAGTCCTACATGGGAGGTCACCCATTATTGTATTTTCCTTTGTTTTAGTTTTATTTTGTGTGTAATAAAATTCAAATGAAATAAATTCGTTTGTTTCAAAAATTGTGTCCATTCTTTTAAAATTAAAAAACAAACAAACAAACAAAAATTTAGGTTCCTTGCACCTTTTTGCTTTAAGCCTATACATTTTATCAAGTTATAAATCTTTCTTAGAGATATCTACTATTTTTTTAAGGGCTAAATGTTGATACACAATAGGAGGAGGATCAATTTCAACTACAAATAACCATGGGAGATGCTGAAGATAGGAGGAAAAAGATGAAAGACTATACAATGCCAATCATTGGCAATGTAACTTCCGGCATCCAATTACAAGAGGCTGCAAGGAATTATGAATTGAAAAAGATTCATTATTCTTTGTTGCCTTCCTTTTACAGTATCCCTAATGAAGACCCTTTTCATTTCATTCGAGAATTCTATGCTATTGTCCAAACCTTTCCATTACATGCAATTAATGAAGATCAACATAGGATGAGGTGTTTTCCTTACACCCTCAAGGAAAAAGCTTGGTCATGGTTCATTACTCTACAGTCAAGTTCTCTAAAAACTTGGGAGGCAGTATATGAAATTTTTATGGGTAAGTTCTATTCCCATCAAAAGACTGTTGATCTAAGGACGAAGATAGCAACATTTTCTCAAATGTATGAAGAGCCCTTTCATGAAGCTTGGGAACGATTCAAACTCCTTTTCATTCAATGTCATAATTATAGCTTTCCATTACAACTACAGAACCAATTCTTTTATGATGGTTTGACACTACAGAGTCAATACATGGTTGATAATGCTGCTGGAGGTGCTGTAGGAGAAAAAACAGCAGAAGAAACCTATAATCTTTATGAGCTATTGGGATCTAATTCCCAACAAAGAGGTGGTAGAAGGAGAACTAGGGTCAATGAAGTTGGCTCCGATAATGAGATAACCTTGCAACTTGCTGAATTGACTAAACAAGTGCAACTTCTCACTACCCACCAAATTTCAAATCAAGAGGTGTGTGAAGTGTGTTGTTCAATTGGGCATGGTACTCATAATTGTTCAAATACTTGTGATTCTAGTGTCGATGCCATAGAGGAAGTCAAATCTTTTCAAAGGTATTATATAAACACCTATAATCACCCAGCCTACACCCAATGTCCAACACTAAGGTCAGATAACAACCACCCTTACCCACCAAGCCAATCTTTTAAGCCAACCTTAGAAGATAGCTTGAATGATTTTATTCAAGTTAGTCGTGACAACCAATTGATGACTAATCAAAGGTTGAACACCATGGAGGCTTCGGTTAAAAGGATTAAATCTAAAGTTGGGCAACTGGCTGAACAAATGCAAAAGAAAGAACCAGGAAAGTTGCCCAGTCAACCAGAACAAGCAAAGGATGTAAGAACCCTTCAAAGTGGTAAGGTAGTCAATACCAATTTACCTGAAATCTCTAACAATCTACCTTGTAGTTCAGGTAACAAAGAAGGTGATATTCTAATCTCGCAAAAAGGAGAAACAAGTGTTAAACTTAACAAGCCTTCTGAAAAACTCATTGGGGGGTCATCTGACATCCCCAAAATTCAAAAGACAACATAACCACACCAGATGCAAGTACCTTTTCCCAACCGGTTAAAAAATCCAAACAAGATAAGCAATTCTATGATCTTTTTAATATGCTCTCTAAAGTAAATATCAATTTACCATTATTAGAAGTGATCATGAATGTGCCCTCATATGCTAAGTTTTTCAAAGAGTTGAATACTAAGAAAATGAAGTATGAACTGAATGCACGAGTAGTAGTATCAGAAATTTCTAGCGCTGTACTTCAGCACAAACTACCCCCTAAGTTGAAAACCCTGGAAGTTTTATTATAAACATAACTATGGGGATAGGAAGGTTGCTAAAGCAATGCTTGATTTAGGTGCTAGTATAAATTTGATGCCCTACTCTATATTCTTATAGCTCAATCTAGGGGAGTTAAAATCCACAACTATGTCCCTTCAACTTGCAGATAGATCTCTTAAATATCTAAAGGGAATAGTTGAGGATGTGTTGGTACAAGTAGACAAACTGATAATACCTGTTGACTTTGTGGTTCTGGATATGCAAGAAAATCCAGCATTGGACAAAGGGCACACAATATTGCTTGGTAGACCATTTATGGAAACTACTAAAACTATTATTGATGTCCAAGATGGAAATTTGACAATGACAGTCTTAGGAGAGACTGTTCATTTTAAAGTTTTTGATTCATCACCTTTCCCTTCTATTTCTACCATCGATGAAATATTCGATGTTGACCATTTGGATAATCTTGTCCAAAGCACCTTTTTCCAAACCAGAATAGAAGACAAGCTTGAAACTGTTCTTACACTTGAAGAGGTCGAAGAAGATTTAGATGAGGAAATTAAGGGGTACCTTGAACAACTAGACAATGATGAAGTAATGACAAAATCTAGTACACTTTTAAATCTACCCAGTTCTTCATCTAGTAAAAAGGCCAATCCACCTGAACTTGAACTCAAAGACTTACCTGAGCACTTAAAATATGTGTTTTTGGGAGAAGGAGAAACTTATCCAGTGATAATTTCTTCAACCTTGACCAAACCACAAGAAAAGGAACTCATCAAAGTGCTTAAACAGTTTAAGAAATCTATAGGTTGGAGTATAGGGGATATAAGAGGCATTAGTCCTACAATGTGTATGCACAAGATCAACTTGGAGGATGGTGCTAAACCTGTATGGGAGGCCCAAAGAAGACTAAATCCAAATATGCAAGAGGTAGTTAAGAAAGAAATTCTTAAACTGTTAGAAGAAGGGATTATCTATCCTATTGTGGATAGTAAGTGGGTTAGTCTAGTGCATGTGGTACCAAAGAAATCCGGGATAACGGTTGTTAAGAATGACAAAAGTGAATTAGTGCCCACTAGAATGATCACTGGATGGAGAATGTGTATAGATTTTAGGAAACTAAATTTATATACTAAAAAGTATCACTTTCCTCTTCCATTCATTGATCAAATGTTGGAAAGATTAGCTGGGCACGAATTTTACTGTTTTTTGGATAGATTGTCTATATATTATCAAGTATCCATAGCACCAGAAGATCAGGAAAAGACCATATTTACATGTCCTTTTGGGACATTTGCTTTTTGCAGAATGCCATTTGGATTATGCAATGCCCCTGCCACTTTCCAGAGATGCATGATATCTATTTTCTCGGACATGGTGGAAAAATTCATTGAGATTTTCATGGACGATTTCTCTGTCTTTGGGAACTCATTTGATGATTGCTTACATAAATTGACTTTGGTTTTAGAAAGATGCATTGAATGCAATATCACCCTTAGTTGGGAGAAAAGTCATTTTATGGTTCAACAAGGGATAGTTTTAGGACATATAATTTCAAACAAGGGTATTGAAGTTGATAAGGCAAAAGTTGAATTGATATCCAAACTACCTCCCCCTACATCTGTGAAGGGGATAAGAAGCTTCTTAGGACATGCAGGATTTTACAGACGATTTATTAAAGATTTCTCTAAAATAAGTCATACCTTATGTAACTTGCTATCCAAAGATGCTTATTTTGATTTCAACAATGGCTGCCTTATTTCCTTTAATACCTTGAAAGATAAACTAACATCAACCCCTGTTATTATGGTACCAAACTGGTCTTTACCTTTTGAAATAATGTGTGATGCTTCTGATTATGCTATAGGAGCAGTCCTGGGATAAAGAGTGGATAAGCGTTTGCATGTCATCTACTATGCTAGCAAAACACTCAATGATGCCCAAATGAATTATACCACCACTGAAAAGGAATTCTTGGCTATAGTGTTTTCTTTAGACAAATTTTGGTCTTATTTAGTAGGATCTAAAGTGATTGTGCATTCTGATCATGCTGCTTTAAGATACCTATTAAGTAAACCAAATGCCAAGCCAAGATTAATCAGGTGGGTCTTACTCTTACAAGAATTTGACTTAGAAATCAAGGATAAGAAAGGCAGTGAAAACTTAGTAGCTGACCATTTGTCTAGGTTGATTTCTGACTTCAATTCTCTTAAAGATGAGAGTAATGGAGATATAGTTGAAACCTTTCCTGATGAACAGTTATTTTTCATAGGTCCGAACCCATGGTATGCTGATATTGTAAACTATCTTGCCACTAGTGTTTTGCAACCTAAAACTTCATATCAGGACAAGAAAAGGTTTTTTAAAACTATTAAGGACTATTTTTGGGATGACCCTTATTTATACAAGATTGGTCAAGATCAAGTCATCTGGAGATGTGTACCTGAAGAAGAACATAAGAGCATTCTAACTTTTTGTCACGAACTTCATTGTGGGGGTCATTTTGGTGGTGAAAAGACAGCCCGTAAGGTATTACAGTCTGGAGTCTTTTAGCCCACTCTTTTTAAAGATGCTCATATGTTTTGTGCACAATGTGATAGATGTCAAAGAACAGGGAACATAAGTAAAAGAGATGAAATGCCTTTGACATCTAATTTAGTTGTTGAACTCTTTGATGTATGGGGGATTGACTTTATGTGTCCTTTTCCCCCATCTAATGGTTTTCAATATATTTTGGTTGCTGTGGATTATGTATCCAAGATGGTAGAAGCTATCCCCACCAAAACCAATGATGCTAATGTTGTTGTGAAATTCTTGAAGGATTTAATATTCAGCAGGTTCGGAACGCCTAGAGCTATAATAAGTGATGGAGGTAGCCATTTTTGTAAAAAACTCTTTGATGGAGTACTAAACAAGTACAACATCACACATAAAGTAGCTACTCCATATCATCCTCAAACTTCTGGTTTAGTGGAAGTAAGTAATAGGCAAATTAAGGGAATATTGGAATGCACTGTGCGTCCTTCAAGGAAGGATTGGGCATTTAAGTTAAATGATGCCTTATGGACATACCACACCGTTTACAAAACACCTATTGGGATGAGGCCTTACCGGTTAATCTTTGGAAAAGCATGCCACCTTCCAGTTGAACTTGAACACAAGGCTTACTGGGCAATTAAAGAGTTAAACATGGATTTAGATAAAGCAGGAGAAAAACGATTACTCCAGCTGAATAAGTGGGAAGAAATTAGGAATGAAGCCTATGAGAATGCCAAATTATACAAAGAGCGTACTAAGCGCTATCATGACAAGAGGCTAGTTCCTAAGACTCTTCACCCTGGAATGAAAGTTCTTTTATTTAACTCTTGTTTGAGATTGTTTCCAGGAAAGCTGAGATCAAGATGGGATGGACCATTCAAAATAGTTCAGGTATTTGAACATGGAGTAGTAGAACTATTGGACGCCAAGACACAAAAAACATTCAAAGTCAATGGACATCGTGTGAAGCTTTATTTAGAAGAACCAAACAACATTACTGAAATGGATTGCATTTGGCTGAGTAACCCTTAGCACCATAAATTTACGTCTTGCTAAGATGTTAAACTAAGCGCTGGATGGGAGGCAACCCATCATTTTAGGTAATTTTTTGTTATTTATTTTATTTACTTAATTTTATTGTTTATTTTAGTTTAATTATATGTGAATAATTTTTAAATTGTTAAAACTAAAAATATTTGTTGAGATGTTAGAAGTTCACATCGATCTGTCTGTATACACTTTAATGATGAATATGATGAATGCACCTCCATTTCTCCATTACTACTTACACATTCTCAAGAAATAGGTAATCTTTCTTCTTTTTTCTATTTATCTTTAATTCAGAGTTGTTACATTGAGGACAATGTAAGTTCTAGGTTGGGGGTGGTGAAAAGTTACGATGCTTAATTAAAAAAAAGATTTAACAATTTAAAAAAAAATAAAAGAAATTAAAAAAAATTAATTTAATTTTTTTTATGTTCACGTTTTCATTTTTTACGTTCACGTTCTCACAAAAATTTATCATTTCTTTAAATCAAATTTAAGTAAATAGTTAAGTCTTTTGTACTGTCAGATTAATTTTTAAAAACATATCATGAAATATTTTGTAATTGTTTTTGATAATTAGTTAGTTTTTGTCATAACTAGTATTTCTTGATAAAATGTGGAAATTATATTAAACCCAAAATCGGTGTTTATGAATTTTTTTAGTGGACACTAACCTTGTGAGATATAATTTGAGCCTAATTTCTTTTATTCATAGTGAAATATATATTTTTTCTACTCCAAACACATTTCTTATTTATTCAAATTTTTAGATGATCTCTATAGGTATTAGCATTGAATGTATGAATTTTTTCTCATCTTAATAGAGTATCATATATATATTTTTTTTATTATTTTTGCTTAGATTAAATGATTTGAGTAGAAATTGATAGTATATGCTTATATCTCATTTATGCATGATTGCTACAAAAAAATGACATATTTGGGGTTACCTAAACCAAAATCAAACAGAAAAGCCACAAAATTAACCACTCACCAAAATCCTAAAAACAAATGTACAATATGTACATGGGTTGACTCTCTAAAAAATAGATATATTGAAAAATATCTTCAAAAACAAAATATATATAGAGAGAGAGATAAAAATATATATAGTATCATCTACATACTATGACCCACATTGCCTACAAAGTTGTGAGTACAGGCTAATTACAAAAGAAAGATATAGGAAGTAATTCCCTAAAAAGTCATTGCAATTTCTTCATTTGTAAAAAGCATATATCTTGAAATTCTTTCTTAATGAGTTTGATTTATGCATGAAAATAATTTTTATATATGATATCTTTATAATTTATACATTCGATTCCTTTCATGAGATCAATGTTAAAATAACACTTTGAGCCTTTATTCTTTATACATATGCGAACATATTAGTTCATTTCTATACATCAACTCTTTCGCATATAAAATAGTATGAGTGTTTGAACCCATAGGATTCAGTGTTTTGAGAGTATTGACTTGTGAGGAATAGAGTCGAAGCGAATTCGGATTCATGACACTGAAATTGGGTGAAATTAAATTGATACATTTTTGACATGAAATATGAAAATGATTTTCGACTAATTATTATAATAAATCATGATTGTTTAAAAAGATTAAAATAACTTATGCTTGAGATTTTAATTATGATCTTAAAAGAGATTAAAAAGTATGAGACATTTTTGTGATATGTTGTTTCTTTTATTCTTAAAAATTCATTTTTGATTTTGTTGTAATTTTAGTTTTTGAGTTGATTATTTTTATTGTTTCTTTTGATTTTTACATTTAGTTCAATGTTTGTGGGTATCATTACTGAAAGCCCTCACGAGACTCAAACTCGTCCACTAGGGCAACCTAGGGGTTTAAAGGCATGTTGCATAGGCTAAATGCAACCGTTTCAATCCACGAAAGTGATTTAGGATAGTTTAATTTTTAGTTTTTATCGCTTCTCTTGCTAAGGGACTAACAAGAAGCTGGTTGGGGGTTGTGATGAGTGCTCAAAAAGCACTAAAATTACCATGATTTTATGCACATTAATTGATTAAAAATATATATATTTATATAAATTTGTCTTTTCGGAATCACAGGTATTTTTATTGTTTTTCAGGTATTTTCGCTTAAAAACATAACTTAAATACTCAAAGAAGAATACTGGAAGCAATACATCACAAATATATTAATAAATAAATGGGCAAAGGTCAACAAATATGGAAAAATTGGACAAAATGGGTCAAAAAGGTAAAAAATGTCAAAAAGGAGAAAATCGCGCCGCGCACAGCACGCCCAGACCGCGCGTACCAGCGCATGCCCAGTTCCAGTTCCGCGCGTACCCGCGCATGTCTCCCCTGCTCCCGCGCGCGCCCCTACGCGCAACGCCTGCCTTCCGCACGCGCCGCTGCCATTTCGCCCCATTTTTACGCACAGCCGCCCCACATCATGCTAACATCATCAAATGACATCAGCAATCACCAATCCACGTTTTCACAATTTTTTAACATTTTTTCCCCTACTTCTCTTCACTTCTAAACACACCTCAAAACCATTCTTCTCTTCTCTTTCTTTCTCTCATTTCTTAGTTTTTAAGATTTTCTTAGTTTTTAAGCTTTTCTTAGTTTCTTTCTTAGTTTTTAGTTAAATTCTCTTAGTTTTAGAGTTCTTCTCTTTTTGAGAAGAACTAGTTATGTTTTTGTAATTTATTAGCTTTTTGATTCAATAAATGGGAGTGCAAATTCCGCTTGGAGGTTTTCCAGCAACGGGAATAGCATCGAAGTTCTGTAAGGATTTTATTTTCTTTACAGTTATTTTTTATGCTTTATTCATTCATATTATATTTAATTTGTCTGTGATTAAATTTAACTCTGCTGGCTGTTTGTAAACATGATATAATAATAACGTTGTTATTCTTGCGAAATATTAAATAGGTGAAAATTTCTAAAATGAATTGATTTTATTTTTATTCAAGATTTTATATTAAGAATGTTAGAGAGAAATATATTATTTTTCATTACAAACTTAAATCTGAAAATTAGATTTTAAGGTTTAGTTATCCGGTCTAATTTAGAGTAGTGCTCTTTTATTTGTTGGTACAATCGCCCGGTAGTTAGAGTGAAACTCTATTTCAAAAGTTTTTATAAGAATTATTATGTGAAAATGTATTGACAACATGTTTTCAGTAGTGGTTTTAAAACTTGAAAGTTAGTACTCGGATAATTAAATTCTTATGTTTAATTTGGACACCTTGAATAAATTTTAAACTGTCTAACCCCACCAAAGGTGGCATTTAAATGGTTCATTTTCAATCTCTTAGAAAAATGAATTAATTTAATTAACCAAATTAGTTATCAACCCCACCCATAGGTGTTAATTGATTTGTTTAGTTAACAAAGAATATCTAACCCCACCAAAGGTGGTATTCATATAAAAAAAGAGAATAAATAAACTATCAATTTATATCTTTAATAACCTAGATAATATGAGCAAGCATAATTAATTTAGTTACTATATCCATAAATACTCCACTATTATAAATGATAAAATTTGCATAAATATTTATTGAATTTGTATCTATGTTTATTTTTTATGTTATTAGATCATATTTTGAATCTGTATTTATGTTTATTTTTATGTTATTAGATTAGAAACACAAAAACCAAACTATCGTGACAGGATGTTTAGGATTTAATTTCGTTTTTAAAAGTTTGAATAATAAATTAAAAATCACATACATTCCTTCCTTAGATCGACCTTGGAGTATACTTATCATTTTCTTCGAAATGATTCGTGCACTTGCGAGAGTTTTATAAATATAAAACCAAAGTATTGGCAATAATCGGTGATGCCGGTTTTCGCTCATCAATACTAAATGACGAGGGAGACATTGAGCGAATTAAATTCTACAAATTGTAATCCTTCCAAGTAGCGTCTAGCTAAAATGTTAAATTAGCACTTGGTAGAAGGAAACCCATCGTTTAGGTAATATTCTTTTATTTTATTTTATTTTAATTGTTTTCTTTTATTTTTTAGTAGTTAATTTTTTGTTTGGCCATTTCATTGCCTTTCTTAATATGCATAGTTGAAAACATCAAGGGCAATGTTTAGTTTAGGTTTAGGAAATGAAAATAGGACCAAATTTTAAAAAAATATGATGTAAATTATCATGTTTTTAGTTATTTTAAAGTGAATAATTGAGTATTTGCATTGTTTGATGTCTTAAACATGTTCATGGACCATTATAAGAACTATTTTTATTCATAGTTTGTGTTTCATGCTTGGATGTTGAGATTAAGATAAATCCAAAATTAGTGTTTAGGAATCAAATATTGGAGATTACCTTGTGAGATTTTTGAACCACAAGTGTTTTATTCTGAGTGATGAATTTTCTTCTACGCCTATAAACACTTTTCTTATTATCTTAAATTGTTAGATGATCTCTATATGTTTTGAATTAAATGTTAAGGATTTTAACATCTGATAAAACATCATGTACTTAATTTCACTACTTAAATTGAATGATTTGAGTAAAATTTAAAGTCTATCTTCATTTATGTTTGACTTCTAAAAAAAGAAGGATATGGGGTTCCTTTATGTAAAAAAAAGTTAAATTATCCACTCACAAAAACATACATATGTATATGGGTCCATTCTCTAAAAAAAATAGTATTACTAAATACTTTGACCTTTAAGTCCTTCAAAAGAGTGAGATGATTATTACAAAAGAATATAAATGATCCCCTTGAAAACAATGCATTTTCATTTATCTTGAGGCATATATTTAAAAAGTTTGCTTGATAATTTTGATTGATACATGAAATTAGTAATATAGTATATATATAAATCCTAGTATTTGATTTGTTTCATGAGATCAATGTTATGCACTTTTGAGCATTTAATGTTTATCATATGCAAACCTATTTTATTTATTCTCTAACTAACTTTTGTTTGCATATATCTTGTTAAGTGCTTGAGCTCATAAGATTGTGTGAAATTGGGAGTATATCTTGTGAGGATTAGAGTCGAAACGAATTTGGATTCCTAACATTAATATTGGGTGAGTAAAAATTGATATATTTTTGTAATAGAACATGAATTTGTAATGAATACTAATTTAAATAATAATTTGTGAACCCTTGGGTTGTTGAATTAACTTGTGCTTAAGATTTTTATTATGAAATAAAAAAAACTAAAGCATGAAATTTTTTATTTATTTTGCTATTTGTAGCTTTGTTTTGTTTTATTTTTGCACTACTACAAAATGTGGCATTTAAGTTGATATGTAAAGTTGGTTTTTGGAGAAAATTGACTTATAATGAATTTAAATTGACTTACACGAGGACGTAGCATCGATTCTACGTGTCAACCGATGCTACACACATGGATAGGAACACGTAGGATGTTTATGGGTATCATCACTGAAAGTCATTACGAGACTTAAACAGTTCACTAGGGCCACTTAAGGGTTTAAAGGCTTGTTGCATATGCTAAATGTAACCATGTTAATCTACAAAAATCATTTAGATTAGTTTAGTTTAGTTTAGTTTATTTTTTTTTATTTTGCTTTCCTTACTAAAGGCTAACAAGAAGTTGGTTAGAGTTAAGATAAGTGCTTGAAAAGTACTCATAGTTTGTGATTTTATTGTACTTAAATGAAATAAATAGGTTTGATTATAACATGTTTATGTGATAATTTATACAAATCTATATGTTCGAAATTATGGGTATATTCTGTTGTATTTCAAGTGTTTTTTAGCTTCAAAATGTATAAAATTATAAACATATGAAGAATAACACTTGAATACTTAATTTGTATTCTAGAAGCTTAGAAGATTAAGGCATATAGCCTTACATAAAGAACCAACCAATCTCTTAAGTGTACAAGACATTTTTGAAAAAAAGTGAAGTATGTCGTAGCGAAGAAATATGTGTGTTGTGGTGCACTCTTTCAAGAAGAAATAACTGGGCACATTGAGTAATGTGTGCCATGACATGGAATAAATGGTGCCACGGTGCGACCCTTTCGAATTGAAATTACGAACCTGAGCAAATTTCATGTCGCATCGATGAAAACGTGTGTCAAGGTGTGCCTTCATTTAGTTTGTACGAAACCTTTTGTACCAGCCTTCCCCTATAAATAAATAATTTTATGCGTAGAATAGAATATATTTTTTTTTCAATAGCTGTTTCAATAGTTTTACTTTGTAGAATTTAGGTTAGCCATTCCACTATATACATATATAGAAAGAAAATCATCCAAGTGTGAAAAAGATCCAAGTATTTGAAGAAGCCGGTGACAACTTGTTCAGAGATGTGGACTTATTTTCAACAAAAAAGTGATATTTTTAATTGTTGTATGTTTTATCTCTTTCCATTAATTTGATGTATTTTATAGTTAACTTATCTTTTGTTAATTTAATTATGATTGGTTAATTCTTTCATATAAAATTTTAGTAGTTGTTTGGTTTCTAATGATTGGAATAATAGTTTTATGATTTGATTAAATACAAGTTTTATTTATTTATTGTTTATGTTATTGAAATATTTAATTATAAATCAATGATGGATAAAATATTGATTTACATTTAAGCATTAAAAAAATCTTTTGTTTTTAATCATGCATAAGTGAATAAGAGTTTAGTTTAATTTCATTTTTAAATTTCAAACCTAGTAAAAAATTTATTGATTAAATGAGATTAAATATGATGGTTAAAATAAATCTTTAACTATAAATCAATGATCGATCAAATCTTGATTTATAACTAAATAATATATTTAATTTAAATTTATCAATCAATTAATTTTAAGTGCGATCAACGAAGTTATTAATTAATTGAGAACCTTGATTTAAATGTTTTCATTATTTTACCAATTAATTAATTTCAAGCACAATCTAAAAAATGATAATTGTGTGATCTCAATATTAAGGTTAGAGTTTGCTTATTTAAAAGAAAATAAAAAAATCAATAAATATAACTTATTATTTGAATCATTAAATTTGTTCGAATGTAATTTAATTTATTATTTTGATTTACTTGCTTCAATTTATTCCATTTCATTTTTTTACATTCTTTATATATTAATTTAATTTAAAATTTATAATTCTACTTCATCAACCAATAAATTGTTACAAGATTAGATTTGCTTTTCTTAACTAAATTATAAAATTAGTTAATTTTTTAGAACCAATTAATTTCTGTATGAATTGATATTAAAAATATACTTATAATTATTTAAAAATAATCCATACACTTACAAGTTTTATAATTATAAAATATATACATCACAAGTAAAGATATAAAGGATCCATTAAAATTCAATGTGGTGAAGATATACATAGAATATTTAGTACAAATAGAAGTTGATGCCGACCATAACACAATGGTCTACGCATGTGAGAAAATTCTTAACGTGACAATCTTGCCTCCTTACCATCAAAATTTCTATTTTATAATTACAAGAATATCTCTCTTTTACGCCTAAAATCAAATAACCAACCGAAAACCTTAATTCAATTCCCCATATAATCTTTGTTTTTTTAGTTCATGGCTACAGTCATTGTCTCTTTTTCTTCAAAGAATCTATCGTCATAATTCCTAGCCAAGTTGTGGGAGATGAGATTATTTATTCTTTATAGAATAAATAAATAATGTTCCGGTATTTTAAATTAAAAAATTAAACTAATAAATATATTATTTTATTTATAGAATGATAAAAATAACAATTATATATTATTAGTAATATAAATATATTATTATTGTGATAAATTTATCAATAAATTTCTTTTAATTAGTACAAATTTATCAATAATTTTTTTATTAATGATTTAAATTTATTTTTAAAATTATTATTAATAGTACAATTCTATCATTAAAAATATCAAAAATATATAAAAAAAAAAAAACTTAATAGTACATAGAAATATGTTTTTATTATTAATTATAATTAATTATTATTTTTATAATTCATTATAATTAAATAATATATTTATAAGTTTTATAATATTTTAATAATATATTTATTAATTTATCCCATTAATAAAATTAATACAATATTTTCTTAAAATATATAATATTTAATATTTGATTAAAAAACTAGGAATATGAGTGTTGTGTAATATTACCTCACCTCCGAAGATATAAATAAGTCTTTTTAGAGCTCGAAGGTGATATGAGCGATTATCTTAAAAAAAACTTTTTCTTTTAATATATTTTGTTAAAGCAAAAGTCAACTTTTATAAATAATATAAAAAATATTATTGTTATATATTAAGACGTAGTTAATAATACGAATAAAATTAATGTTTATATATTTTTATTATGAAAATATTAAAATTAGTTAAGATAATATTATTATCTTATAAAATAATATTTTAAAAATTTATAATAATAAATTAAAACTTTAATAAGGAGTGATACTTCAACGAATTTAAATTATCTAAATTTAATTTAAAAAATATCTAATATAAATTTTTTGGATTAAATTTTTCATAATAAAAATATATTATTTTATATTATAAATTTTAAAAATAATTAGAAATATATGTTTTTTAAATTATTCCCTCCCCGAAAAAAAATCAAGTTTTATTTCAACGAAGTTTTTTAGAAAAAAAATATACTTATTTAATGGGAGATTAACTTCCTGTCTCGCGCAATCAATCGCAATATCACACAGACGCAAACAATGGGATATGTATAAAGTGATAATATGATAAAGCAATAAAAAAATATTTTTGAAAATTAATATTAGCAGAAATTTAAAGTAATTAATTTTTTTTATAATTTAATGTTCTAAAAGTTTTTAAAATGAAAATATTATTTTGATATGAATAAAATTTATTAATTAAATTATTTTTATATATTTTTAAAACTTTATTAAATATAATATGGATACAGTAAAAATGATGCAATAAGAGCCTTATAATTTGAAGGGGAAAATATTGAAAATATAAAATTGCAAAAATAGAGTATCAATTCTGGATTATACAGATATTTTACTTACTTATCAAAACTTCGGTGATTGAATAAAAGACATATAGAAACATTATCATCCATTACCGATATATAAGGGTAAAAATATTATGATTATCTATATTTTTAAATAAATTATCACAAAATTATTAAGAATATTGATAAATGATAATCTAAATGTCGTTATTATTAAATTATTATTTAAATGTTTTTTAACTAAAATATTTTAAATATTATCGTTAAAATATCAAAAATATAAATAAAAATTATTTTCATATTGTCAAAATTTATTTATTTATTTATTTGTTGATAATTATATTTTAAACATGGCTTACATCTATGAATGAGCACGAGAACAGACCGTGATGATTATGCTAATAACCATAACCATCTTATACCAATTTCAGATACATTCGATCAATAACAGTCAGTTACGAGCCAATAATAGTTTTCCTACAGTTTAATTACATTTCTTATTTTTTAACACTTATTCAAAAAATATATTTAGTTTAAAAAATTAAATGTTAACTTAATTTTTACTTATTTTATTATTTAAAATATTGACATTAATTTATTGATCTGTTACTTGAACTTATCGGTTGATAAGCTTTGCTTTATCTGTGGGTTTTTACTAGCACCAGAAAAAAGAAACATAACTATTATTCTCTGACCTACTTGTCACTCTATATCTAATTTGATAGAACTTGTTTCATGGATAACCATACTACAATTTATAAATTCTAGATTTACCATGATCCTTTAGTGAACTTTCAATCTTTAATTCTAAATTACCTTGGTCTAAAGTCATGAACTTCTAGAGAGACACAATTACCGGTGATCATTGGAAGCCTTTAGATCTCCAAGTAATCCATCTCAAGTCCGATGGAGAGAGCAAGAGAGACGGTAGTAACAACGTTCTATTCTGTACAATAAGAGATACCTAAATTGCAAGTTCTTAACCGAAAAACCCTTATCTTTTTAATTCTTCACTATATTTTCTATTTTCTATATATTTAATATATATATATAGAGAGAGAGAGAGTCGAACTATATTAAGAGATAGACAAAGAGACGTTAGTATAGGAAAAGACGCCTCTAAATTTCAAGAGGTGGTCTGTAATTTATTTTCTCATTAGATATTTCCTTATTGAATCCTAAGTAGATTCAAATTCTGAATTCAAAACTTGCTTAATTAGATATTTCCTTATTAAATCCTACGCGGATTCAAATTCTGAATTCAAAACTTGTCTTATTAGAAATTTCCCTATTGAATCCTAAGCGGATTCAAATTTTGAAATCAAAACTTGCCTTGTTAGATATTTCCTTATTGAATCCTAAGCTGATTCAAATTCTGAATTCAAAACTTGCCTTATAAGAAATTTCCTTATTGAATCCTAAGCGGATTCAAATTCAGAATTCAAAACTTGCCTTAATGGATATTTCCTTATTGAATCATAAGCGGATTCATATTCTAAATTCAAAACTTGCCTTCTTAGAAATTTCCTTATTGAATCCTAAGCGGATTCAAATTCTGAATTCAAAACTTGCCTTATTAGAAATTTCTTTATTGAATCTTAAGCGGATTCAAATTTTGAATTCAAAATTTGCCTTATTGGGTATTTCCTTATTTACAGAATATTGTCATATTTAATTGTGTTCTCAAGGGACCAATAACATAATTGTATTATTTCCAAACTTTATATAATTTAGACCATCAGTAAATCATAAAGTTATTAATATTCATTCTACACATTAAAGGCTCCACTTATCATGACATATATTAAACCCGATAAATAATACTTAATTCGAACACTTTATAACGGGTCTAATTAGATATTTGATAGTCTATAATTCAATATATATTTATATAACATATATGCCCATATATGTTGTAATTAATTGAAATTAATTCCAACAATCTCCCACTTCGTCTATATGTATATACATATATTGATAAAAACCAAATTAAGTAGTCAAACTGTGTTGTCATAGACTTTTGCGTCATCAACCAATTTTGTCCATCAATCATATTAACAAGGAATTAAGTAGTATTCATCTCATAAAGTGAAACTAAACCAACATAAATCACTGTGTTAACATAACTAAATTACATGAATCATGAAGGGGATGTGTAGTTTGGAAATTACATGCAATGTGTTCCATATGCCTATCTCCAATTTGGTCACTTTAACTTAACTTGATTTTGAGGTCAATCAAAAATCAAAGTGCATAATAAACTGAATAACTAAAAGTTGAATAAATGAAGTGTGAATAAATGCATGATACATACATATAACAGAATATCATGTAAAAGTCAACTACATGATATCTGTAAAAGTATATCATATAAAACATAAAACATGATACATAAAATATAGACTCCCACTAAATATGACAATCCTTTGTAGCATAGATACCCATGTGAGCGACATGTTCATGAAACTGTTTGGGTACCAATCCCTTAGTCAGTGGATTTGCTAGCATAGAATCTGTACCAATATGCTCAATACTTATAAGTCCATTCTGAACTCTTTTCTTCACAACAAGGAACTTAATGTCGATATGTTTGGATTTTGACGAGCTCCTGTTGTTGTTGGAATATAGTACTACTGAATTATTGTCACAATTTATCTTGAGTGGTAACTTAACAATATCCATAATACGTAGCCCAGTGAAAAAATTCCTTAGCCATATTCCATGGTTCGATGCCTCGAAACACGCAATGAATTTAGTTACCATGGTGGAAGAAGCAATCATGGTCTGCTTTGCACTCTTCCAAGAAATAGCTCATCCAGCCAACATAAAAATATAACTAAATGTTGACTTCATGCTATCCACACAGCCCACAAAATTGGAATCAGTATATCGAATGACCATAAGCTTATCTGATCTTCGATATGTCAGCATATGATCCTTCATTATTTGCAAGTACCTAAGTACCTTCTTGGCTGCTCTCCAGTGATCCATACCAGGATTATTGAGATACCAGCCTAACATTCCTGTGATGTACGCAATATCCGAACACGTACACACTTGAGCATATATCAAACTTCCTACTACTAAAGCATATGGAATCTGGTGCATTTTTTATTTCTCGAGTTCTATTTTTAGACACTAATTGAGACTAAATTTGTCTCCTTTTGCAACAGGGGTATTTCCTAGTTTACATTGTTTCATGCGATATTTCTTGAGAATTTTATCTATATATACTTGTTATGAAATCCCCAAAATACCCTTATTTTGATCTCTTTGTATTTTAAGGCCTAACACATATGATGTTTTGCCAATTAGTTTCATGCATCATGTTTATATCATTACTAGCAAGCAATATGTCATCAACATATAAAACCAAAAAACATAAACTAACTCCCACTGAACTTGTGATAAATGCATTCATCCACCAAGTTAGGCTCAAATCCAAATAAGACAATTACTTGATGAAATTTGAAATACCACTGTCAAGACGCTTGCTTGAGTCCATAGATGGATTTCTTTAATTTGAAAATGCTTTGAGTTGTGATGAATGCTCAAAAAGTAATAAAATTATCATGATTTTATGCACGTTAATTGATTAAAAATATATTTATTTATATGATTTTATCATATATTTATATAAATCTATCTTTTCGGAATCACGGGTATTTTTATTGTTTTTCAAGTATTTTCACTTAAAAACGTAACTTAAAGACTCAAAGAGTAATACTGGAGGCAATACATCACAAAGATATTCATAAAATAAATGAGAAAAAGTCAACAAATATGGAAAAATTAGACAAAAGGGTCAAAAATGTCAAAAAGGAGGAAATCGCGCACGCAGCCGCGCCCATCAGCACCCGGTCCTGCGCGCTGCATTTCCCTGTCTACACGTGCCTGTTCTCCATTCCGCGCACGCCTTTGCGCGCCCCTGCTCCAGTCTGCGTGCGCCGATACTCATCTACGCCTAGTCTGCGCATGCCCATGCACCCATATGCCCTAATCCACGCGCGCCTTCGCCGCCATGTCAGCATGACATCATCAATTATGTCATCATTCACTACTCTGCATTTCCACCATTTTTAATCATTTTTTACCCACTTTTTCTTCCCCTTCTCTTTTTGAGAAGAACTAATTATGTTTTTGTAATTTATTTACTTTTTGATTCAATAAATGGGAGTGCAAATTCCGTTTTGAGGTTTTCCAACAACAGGAACAACATCAAAGTACTGTAAGGATTTTATTTTCTTTAGAGTTATTTTTTATGCTTTATTCTTACATGTTATATTTAATTTGTCTGTGATTAAATTTAACTTTGCTGGTTGTTTGTAAACATGATATAATAATAACTTGTTATGCTGGTGAAATATTAAATAGGTAAAAATCTCTAAAATGAATTGATTTTGTTTTTATTCAAGATTTTATATTAAGAATGTTAGAGAGAAATATATTATTTTTCATTACAAACTTAAATCTAAAAATTAGATTTTAAGGTTTAGTTATCCGATCTGATTTAGAGTAATGCTATTTTATTTGTTGGTACAATCGTCCGGTGGTTAGAGTAAAACTCTATTTTAAAAGTTTTTATAAGAATTATTATATGAAAATGTATTGACAACATATTTTTAGTAGTGTTTTAAAACTTGAAAGTTAGTATTTGGATAACTAAATTCTTAGGTTTAATTTGGACATCTTGAATAAAGTTTAAACTGTCTAACCCCACCAAAGGTGGCATTTAAATGGTTCATTTTCAATCTCTTAGAAAAAAGGAATTAATTTAATTAACCAAATTAGTTATCAATCACACTCATAGGTGTTAATTGATTTGTTTAGTTCACAAAGAATATCTAACCCCACCAAAAGTGGTATTCATATAAAAAAGAGAGAATCAATAAATATCAATTTATATCTTTAATAACCTAAATAATATGAGCAAGCATAATTAACTTAGTTATTATATCCATAAATACTCCACTATTATAAATGATAAAATTTGCATAAATATTTATTAAATCTGTATCTATGTATATTTTTATGTTAGTAGATTAGAAACACAAAAACCCAAATATCATGACAGGATGTTTAGGATTTAATTTTGTTTTTAAAAGTTTGAATAATAAATTAAAAATCACATATATTTCTTCCTTAAATCGACCTTGGGAGTATACTTATCATTTTTTACGAAATGATTCGTGCACTTGCGAGAGTTTTATAAATATAAAACCAAAGTATTGGTAGGATCAACGATGTCGGTTTTGTTCATCAGTCATCAGACTCAAAGTTAGGTGATTGCACCATATAAATGGATTCATCAATGTTTCCATTGAGAAACACAGTCTTAACATCCATCTGGTGTAACTCATGATCAAAACGTGCTACTAAAGCCATAATAATTCTAAAGGAATCTTTCATAGACACAGGTGAGAAAGTTTTCATAAAGTCAATGCCTTCTTTTTGTGAAAATCCCTTAGCAAAAGCCATGTTTTGTATCTTTCCACATTACCTTATGAATCCCTTTTGGTCTTAAATATCCATTTGCAACCAACAGATTTCACACCTTCGAGTAATGGGACGATATCCTAGACTTTGTTGTCATACATTGACTTTATTTCCTCATTCATGGTCTCAATCCATTTATGAGAATTCATACTTTCCAAAGCCTGATGGAGACTGAGAGGGTCATCCTCTATCATGCCAATGTCGAATACATGTTCTTGAAGGAACACAACATAATCCTTATATATTGCACTTCTTCTCTCTCTTATGGACCACCTTAAAAGCACTTGTTCTTGAAGTTCTTGAGGTGGTATAGGTTCCTCTTCAACATCATCATTGTCTTGTACTGAATTCTCTTCTATTTCTGGAGGTTCATTAACTATACGATCATGGAACAATGAGGATCCAGATATTCTTATTACAATTGGTACCATTATTGGCGCCCCTTGTATAGGAGAATCATGTTTCTTTTCAAAGACAATTTTATTTTTATTTCCTCTTGAACCATAACATCCTCAAAAAACTTAACTATTTTTGTCTCCAAAATTGTTCTATTAGTGGGATCATAAAACTTATACCCCCACGACCTTTTCGCATATCCTAAAAAATAGCGGCTAATTGTCCTTTCGTCTAACCTTTTCTCTTGTGACCTATAAGGCTGAGCTTCAGCCGGATAACCCCAGATTCTAAATTGCTGGAGACTAGGCTTCCACCTAGTCCATAATTCATATGGACTTTTGTTCGCTGCTTTAGTTGGTACCCAATTCAGAATATATGCTACTATCTTAAGTGATTTTCCCCAAAGGTTCAATGGAAGCAGGTATGAGAAATCATACTCTGCACCATCTCCATTAATGTTCAATTGCGCCTTTCAGCAACATTGTTCATTGTGGGTGAACCCGACATTGTATACTGTGGCACAATTCCATTTTCCGCTACAAATTTAGCAAAAAGCCATGGACGTTGATCTCCTAAGTCATCATACTGACCATAGTATTCACCACCATGATCTGATCTGATGCCTTTAATCCTTTTCTTGAGCTGTAACTCAACTTGAACCTTGAAGGATTTAAATGTGTCCAAAGCTTGAGCCTTTTCTTTAATTAAAAATATATAACCATATATAGAATAGTCGTCAATGAAACTGATAAAATATACATGCCCATTCCTAATAGCTGTAGGGAATGACCCATATATGTCTGTATGTATCAACTCAAGGACGTCTGTCATACGATTGGCTATATATTTTTGCATGTTTGTTTGTTTTCCCTTTGCATATTCAATGCATGGATCGAGATTCGACATGTCTAAAGGCCACAGAATATCACTTTGAATAAGATGTGTAATTCTCTATTGAGAAATATGACCTAAATGCTTATGCCAAAGTGTAGTTTAATCCTGATGTGTTAATTTCCGTCTAACGTTTTGAGTTTCATTGTTCAAGGTCTCATTATAGGAAGTAACAGTATTTAAAGCATAAAGATTATCTAAAAAAGATAGAAAACCATAAGCAACCAAATTGGAGTTTTGATATAAACCAAACTTTCTATCTCCAAATGAACAAGTAAAGCCTAATTTGTCCATTGCAGAAACAAAAATTAAGTTCCGCCTAAAATATGGTACAACAAAAGTATCAAACAAATCCAAATACAAGCTAGTTTTTAAAAGTAATCTAAAATTCCATATAACTTCAACTTATTCTTTGTTTCCATTGCCAACATAGATATATATTTCACCATCACTTGGCTTCCGGTAACTTCGATAACCCTGGATAGACACAGAGATATAAGTAGTTGCATCCGAATCTACCCACTATGTGTCTATTGAAATTGAAACTGCATTAACTTCTTCACAAACAAATGAAAAATTAATACCTTTCTTGACATGCCATGCGTGATAGTTGGTACAATTCTTCTTCATATGCTCTTCAGATCCACAGAAGAAACAACCCTTCTTCTTTTCTTTATTCGGCTCCGATATGGTAACTGATTTCTTGTCCTTAATGGGCTTCTTCTGTGAACTTATAGTTATAGCATCTGAATTAGCCTTACTTTTTTGTTTCCCTTTTCCCTTAGAGGTAGAAGAAATGATTGCGATTTCACTCTTATCCAAATTCAATATTTCTTCCTCCTGAACACAATGTGAGATGAGTTCATTAACTGTCCATGATTCCTTCTGACAGTTGTAACTCACTTTGAACTGTCCAAATAAGGTAGGAAGAGAGTTAAGGGCCAAATACACTAGCATATCATCCTATATAACTAGGTTATGTCCCTTCAATTTTGAAGCGGTATGCATCATTTCAAGAATGTGCTCCCTGACATTGCTCTTATCATTATACTTCATTGTGTAGATTTTTCTTGATAGAAGACCTATTTCCGCTTTCTTATTCTTGACAAACCTCTGCTCAAGTTCCTTAAGATAGTCTTTAGCAAGAGTGGAATTAGAAACGGTCCCCTAAAACTTTTAGGAATGGTCTTCTACATGACCCGAAGACACAAGCAATTTGACCTTATCCACCATGCATATGCATTTTGTTCCTTTTCAGAACTAGTTTCAACAAGCGCATGTGGTTTGGCCTCCTACAACACTATGTCCAAGTCAAGGAACTCAAGGATAATCTCTAGATTATCTTTCCAATCTTTGTAATTAGAACACGTAATGTTATTGATTCTAGTTATAAGATCAGTAATTTTTACTGAAAAATACTCACAAAGAACTAATCAAATGATCAAATAATTATAATAAAAAATCAAAATAAGGCATATTTCATCTACTAAGTATCTTCGAACAATAAGTGCTCTTTGGATTCAATCATTATTCTAAGATAATTAGGTGTAGAAATTGAATATAATAGTCCATTTGATATCAATTAGTCAACCTTCCTTTGGGCTGATTAACTAATTACATCCAAAACTTATTGACTATTACTCATTCATTACCACAAGTATACATATACAATACTTGATTATTGTCTTTCATTTGGGCCAATCCAATAACCAAACATCATATGTATATCTTCTGTGTATAAATTGGAAAATGATCAACGCCGGTATGAGGGCTTACTTTGGTAAAATGATTTCTTGGTCAATCATTTTCCAAAATATATCTTAATCTGAAGCCTCCGCAATGATTTGAAATTATCCTAGGCAAAAAATTTATTTAAAACATGACTTGGTACAAACTTATTAATTCTTCAAACAATCAATTGATGAAATAATCATTTCAATAAAATCCAAAGTCAAGTTTGGCTTAATGAAATTATTGTATGCTTAGTTTGAATAATTTTACCATTGACCATAAATAATTTGAATCAGAAAAATTATTCCATTGTCTAAATATCCGTCTTTTAAAAACTTTTCAAACAAAAAAGACTTGTACTTCAAAAAACATTTATTTAGAAATTTATACTTATTAATTTCCTTAAAAACATATTTCAATCCATAAATATCCGAACCAAAATCAAAATTTAATGGTTCAACTAGAGTAGGCTCTGATACCAATTGATAGAACTTGTTTAATTTATAACCATACTGTAATTCATAAATTCTAGATTTATCATGATCCTCTAGTTAACTTTCAATCTTTAATTCTAAATTAACTTGGGTCTATTCCCATGATCTTCCAGAGAGACAATCATTGGTGATCATTAGAAGTTTTTAGATCTCCAAGTAATCCATCTCAAGTCCAATAGAGAAAGCAAGAGAGGCAATAGTAACAACGTTCTGTTCTGTACAATAAGAGATACCCAAATTGTAAGTTCTCAACCGGAAAACCCTTTCTCCTTTTAATTCTTCTCTATATTTTCTGTTTTCTATATATTTAATATATATATATATATATATATATAGAGAGAGAGAGAGAGAGAGATATAAAGAGTCTAATTATATTAATAGAAAGAGACGAAGAGACGCTAGTCGAGGAAAAAACGCCTCTAAATTTCAAAAGGTGATCTGTAAAATATTTCCTCATTAGATGTTTCCTTATTTAATATTTTCTTATTAAATCCTATGCAGATTCAAATTCTGAAGTCAAAACTTGCTTTATTAATAATTTTCTTATTGAATCCTAAGTGGATTCAAATTCTGAATTCAAAACTTGTCTTATTAGAAATTTCCTTATTGAATCCTAAGCATATTCAAATTCTAAATTCAAAACTTGCCTTATTGGAAATTTCCTTACTGAATCCTAAGCGGATTCAAATTCTAAATTCAAAACTTGCCTTATTGGGTATTTTTTATTTACAGAACATTGTTATATTTAATTGTGTTCTCCATGGACCAATAGCATAATTTTATTATTTCCAAACTTTATATAATTTATACCATCACTAAATCATAAAGTTATTAATATGCATTCTACACATTAAAGCCCCCAATTCTCATGACACGTATTAAACCCGATAAATAATATTTAATTTGAACACTTCATAAGGGGTCTAATTAGATTTTTGACAATCTATTATTCAATATATATTTATATCACATATATGCTCATATATGTTGTAATTAATTAAAATTAATTCCAACATAATCATCTTTCTTATGTCTCACATATCTTCATTTCATTTATAGTTTTCAGTCTTTGTTCGAGTTTGAGATCTTCTAAACAATTGCAAATAGTAACAGTTACTTCGGAGAGGAATTATTCATTCGGAATTAATGATCCCAAGTAATAATTATAAAAGAATAAATAAATTACAAATAATGCTAATTCTTCTCTTTTACCATTAAAATTTAAAAAATAAATTATTTATTGATTTAACCATCACATCAATATTAATTCAAAATCAATAAATATTATATCTTATTTTAAATGTGTGTAATTTTATTATGGGTGGTAATATTGTAAAAAACTTAAATGGTTATTTTCATAATAATAATATTGCTGTTAATTTTTGTTCATACTAAATAGAACATTTCAATGTGAATCTACTAGATGAAACAATACCTTGAATCATCATAGAAGAGACGGTCTTTGATTCTTTAATATTTAAGTCAATAATAAGATTGTAAAAGATTGAAGAGATCCTAATCTCGCTCGATGATGAGAGGAAAAAGCGTCAGATTGTGATTATCTATAAATGATATCCAAGTTATTATGTGAATGTATACCATAATGAATAAATATAGTAGAGTTAACCTAATACATATTCATTACATATGTATATAGATTTATTGTATCATGGTAGTTACATTTTCATTATTATCTATTTAGAACAATTAGGGATATTTATTGATAATTTATCTTTTTATTAAGATTATCTTATGGACATACTTATTTAATGACTAAATGATTATTAGGCTTGGCCCATAAAGTGTTTTTGTTAACTATGACTTCTCTTTGCTAGTCATGTTGGATTTACTAAATTACACCTAATATCAACCCTCAAACCTTATGGGCCTTAATTAAACGAGCGAGAAGATTCATTATAGTTATGTCCGTATTTGGATTCGTGACCCATCTAGTAACACTATCAACACTTGGCCCACTATTGCATGCTTTCTTACCTATACAAGTAAGGGATTATGTTTCGTGTCCAACCTCATCTGGGTGACAATTTTTGGGGTGGTCATTAATCATTGAGGTCACATAGTCAGTATGGTTGGTTCGAAAAAAATGCCCCCACCCTCAAGATGGTTTTGTAGATTCCAATGGAAATAAATTGCTTGAGCTAGTCCTAAGCAGTCCAAGATGGATGGTTGGAAGGAAGGTTTCTATACATCCATGAATGGATGGCTTTTATGTTTTGTAGGCAAACTTTGTTTGGCTGCCTCTAGGTCTTGGTTCCCATCGAGATAGGTCATGTGGTCGATCAAACCTCATTATTTCCATTCGTGTGTTGTAACTCATTAATTATATAATTCTTTTTGGAAGAATGGTCGATCTCTTTTTGAAGATCCATTAAATGAAAATGATCATGAAAACGAGTAATCTTTTCTCAAACATTTTGTAGATGCATTAGATGAATGGAAGATTTGATAAGCCTTTTCTCTACAATTTGAATGAATTGGATGGATGAACAATCTTTCCATACACCTATTTTTGTACACCTTTTTATGTACGTGTACCAAAAATTATCGAAAATATTGTGGAATCATCTCATTGGGAGGATCCTGGAACCGGTTTTATTTCAATTTAAAAGTAGGTGAATTGGCCTGAATTGATTTATGTGTTTAGCTGATGAACCAAGTAAATTTTTTTCTCCCTCCTACGTAGTAGGCGGTTTATCGACACCCACTCTCCTTGGATGGGGGTGGTAGTATATATGGTACCATGTGATGTCAGTTGGCCACCAAATTTGGGTGGATGGTAGATCTATGCACGGGCTTTTTGGTGGGGGTCTCAAAATTTTCATGTAATGTCCAAGTTTTTAGATTTGGATAGAGTGTGCTTGACTAGGCAGAAAAATGTCATATAGAGCCCACTTTGGGTTGCATTTTCATAGCCGTCTTATTGGGATTTTCTATCTAGCAACCGAGTAAGCCTGACCAAATTGTAGGTATGAAAATGGAGGCACAGTTTGGCGACAATGATTGTGGTGCATATATGTCAAGCTTATTGACTGAGGGATTGCACATGATGATCTTTTCTAAGCTCCATTGGGATTGAAGTTTCAAAACTTGTAGATTGATTCGTCAGTTTCTTGTTGGAAGCATAGTGGATCGATTTTATAGAGACTATGAAAAACTCCAATTGGAATGTCAATTTATTTACAAAGATTGTAGAACTTATTTATAGATGAATGTTGGTTCTGATGTGAGAATGTGCTCCTATTATGGGTCAAGTTCTTATGCAAGCATAAGGTTGGATGATACATCATGTGGTGGTAGCAACTCAAGCTTACCATACACTACTATAGGTGGTCATCAGTCCTAGTTCGACCGTACCCTATTCGACAACACTTGTTTTGGGCATCAATTCCAGGATGGCTTTTGGACAATAGTGTCATGTATAAGCGGTACTTCTTGGACAACCTTGTGACTTGTGTTATGACATGGTTAGTCACATTACTGGTTGGGCCTTACTTGGTTATGGAAAAAACCTTGTGCACTCTAGACATTGGAGAATATCTTAGGGACATTTTTGGGGTGAGGATCGATTCAGGAGTTGGTGGCTTTAGTAGGTGCCTAAGGATGGCCTAGAACATTTTTTCCATTATGTCTAGACGGGCTTTGATACGAGCTCTCTTTCTTTAGGCCTACAAACCCATTGTGGCAAGCAGTTGCAGGTGAAGGATCTACATCTCTAGCAGGTCATGGCAGAGCTAGAATGATTGGTGGATGAATAACTTATTGGATGGTAGGCTGAACCTTATGATTTTTGATTGATGGTTGAGTAGTGGAGCTAGTTGGCTAGTCTATATTTCCACTTAAAAGTTTAAAAGATCAAGTTGATAGATTTGATAGTCCAAATAAATATGAGATTTTCTCGTGAAAAACCTTTGAAAGACTTATATATATTGGAATACATTAGGAAAATTCTATTATTATTTTTACTTAGCATAACACACTTGTTTTTCAAATACAATATTAGATGTTGATGTCTATTTTTATCAACACTAGGTAAGAGTATTCTCTATAGATCCACAAGATGAAACAACTTATTAGAATCTTATACCATTGTGGATTGTAAAAGATTAAGAAAATCCAAATATCTTTTTATGATGAAGAGGAAAGAGTCTCTGTGTGTGATTCTCTGTAACAAGAACCAAGTTATATGTGAATATGCATCATTGTGAATATATAAAGAGAATATGGTTAATCTAATACATATCAATACCCTACATGGATACTTGTTGTAGTATCGTATTTATCTGTCTATAATTATTTATTTATGAAGATTAAGAGAAAATTATTGAGTTCTATCTTTTTATTAAGATTATCTCATAACTATACTTACTCAACGTTCACTGTATTTGATCCATAAAACTTTTTTGTTAATGAAACTACTATTTTCTTGGTATGTGAAATGTATTAAATTAGACTTAAGAAATATTTGTTATTTATAGTTTTATTTAAAAATAAAGAGATTAAAGTTTAATTAATTATATGAATAAAATAAAATTTTAATATATTTTTATTATAATAATATAATTATTCTCATTCGACATGGCAAAAAAACATTTTTCTGTTTAATTAGTACAGTAGGTAGCTAGAATTCTTTGATTTTCATATAAAATATATTTTTTTAATTCAATTTGGGATGATATGAAATAAAATATTGTACTATAATCGATATGCATAGAAATGCTTACACACAAATTTGCATATAATTATGATTGTAAAAATTGAAATTACTAAAAAAAATTAAGATAATGTATGGAAATCAATAGTATAAAATTAATTTGTAAAAGTGCAACATTAGAAACTAAAAGCTTTTTTTTTTCAAATTTATGAAAATAGATTGATATGTTAGTCACAAACAAGACAAGTGCGTTGTACATGATTATAATTATACTTATATTTTTTCAATTTAACATAACTTTAAAAAAAATTGTATTTTTATTTACTTATTAAAAAAAATGTAAAAGGTGAACATAATTTAAGAAGATAAATAAACAATTTAATGTTCCATAGAAAAAAAATCTGATTTTTTTTAACAATAGTTGTCTTAATTAATAAATTATTAATGAGTTCTAAATCTGAAAGACCACAAATATAGTTTTTATCGATTTTTTTTAATATTTGTCCAAAGCCAGATAATTGTTATTATGGTAAAATATAATGACAATTGTAGAGCTTATCCTTCGGTTTAAAAAGGGAAGAAATTATTAATTAGTTTTAGAGTAAGTAATAAGATAGTATTTTAAGTTAATCAAATATAATATTAATATAATTATTTTAAAAAAAATTATAAATATACGATGTTTTTTTTTTGAAAAGGGATACTAAAATTATTTTTTATTAAATAAAGAAAACATTTTAAGGATGAGATTGTTCGAACATGGGTAATTTACAATGCTTGATTAGAAATATAAGTAATATAATTAATAGAAAATATAATCTCACCTTGACTAATAAAGTCCGCTTAGGTTCAATTCTGCTAAAAATGGCAAACTTGCTAAAATAATATGGAAAGGAAAAACAACTCCCGTTGGTCAAAGACTGTGACAAATCAGTTTACGTGGCAAAAGCCCATAATAGAGAGAACCAATGTTAGGCATTTTTTAGGAGGGGCTGACTTAATATGTAATCTCATCAAGCAACACAAATTAAAAAACATATATTTAATGGGAAAAAATATGAAAGAAATTTCTTAAATTATTGTAATTTAATTTTTTAATCTTTAAATTTAAAAATAATAAATTAAAAACTTATATTATTTTAATAATTTTAATTAAAATATTAATATTTTTATATCAAATAATTAAATACAATTTATTCTTTAATAGTAGTAAAATAACAATCTATATAAAAAATTTACAAAATATTTATTTTAATATTAATTAATTTTCACTATTTTATTTTAATATTTTATTAATTTTTAATTTTTATTAAAAATTAAAATATATATTTAGATAATTTTCTATTTGAATATTATTATTGTTGATTTTTTCTTAAATACTTTCATATTAAATTTTAAATTTATCATTGGTAAAAACTCGTTAATCACTTTACAAGAACTAATATTATTTTAATATAAAAATTATTAAAATAATATAATTTATTCTTAATTATTTTTTCATAAATAAAAATACTAAAGGAGATTATTTATAATATAAAAAATTAAATGATACAAATAATATAATCTAAGATATATAACATTTTATCCTATTTAACAATTATTTGATAGATAAATAATTAAATAGTACAATAATTTTACTTTTAATAATATTGTATTGCATAGTCCAGGTTGGAACATCTTGTAACTTTCCGTCAAACATTTTACAAAAAGATTAATTATAGTATATTTTTAGTATTAAATAAATGTTTTATTTATAATAATATATTGTGTTAAATTTTTCCTTAGATATTTTGGTATATTTTAACCATGTTTAGTTAGACATGTAAAAAAGTGAGTAAAATATTATTTATCTCACTTATATAACAAACATTAATTAATTGTACATAAAAGTGATCAAATTGGATAAATAATAATATTTTTATTAACATATTTGATAAATATTAATTAGTTTCACGTATAGAATTATAATAGTATATATTATATAAAAATATTTTTAAATCTATATTATACTATCCAAAAATATTCTATATATTTAAATTTAATTCATGATAACAAAATAACAATGTCAAAACTTATAAGAATTAATATAAAAAAGGAAGCATGTTGAAAACATTATTTGTTACACAGTACTAAAGATTTTATTGTATAATTTTTGTTTAGTCATGCATTTAATTGTTAAATTAGATAGTATAAAATAGTATAATTATGTAAAAATTTAGTACGAAGAGATGTGCATGTATAAATCGTATTAGACACTTAACTTAATATGTCTACATTTTTCTGTTATAAAATTATGTGTTTTGATTTTTTCTTTCATCTCAAATTTAAAATATCAAAATAAATTAAATAATGATTTAAATAATTTTTATAATTAAAAATTGTTTTATTAAAATATTTATAATCAATTTTTGACTATATTATATAATATTTTACCAAATACTGTACAAATTAAATTAAATACAATTCAATATAGTTCAATCTAATACAATTATACTTTATGTATCTAATCAATTTTTTACCAAAGGTTTTTGTCATTCATATTGTAGAAATTTGATATAATATTGTATTATTTTATATTTTTTTAATAATTTATATTTTATTTGAAATTTTTTAACACATAAATTTTAATATTTTTCTATAGTTTTTCATTCATTTTTATCACTATATAAAATTGGCTTTTGTTGTTCCTTCAAGAAAACAAATGAAATAAGCATAGATAAAAAAATGTATATTTATTAATGTTCTATTTTTTAACAATATATATTTTTAAATATACTCTTTAACTTAAAATCCTAAATTATATCTTATTTGTTATATTTTAATACATTTCTTTTAGTTTTAGATTGTAATACTTACACATGTGTGATATTAATACATATTAAATTATTACATTTTTATCTTATATTTATGTTAGATAATTTTTGTTATAAGTTATAATGTTCTAACTCTATTCACTACTATAAAAAGGGTATTTAAGTAGATATTTAAAATCGTTTTTTTTTTTGAGAAAACCGATTTATAATGAATTTTAAGTTAATACATTGAAAAATTGACATAAAAAATTAAAAAATAGTATCGGTTCCACGTGTCAACCGACGCTATCCACATGTAGCGTCGGTTGACACATAGGACCAATGTTATTCATGTTTTCCTTTTCCTTTTCTCTCTTTTCTCCCCCATTTTTGGACAGAACATGATATTGTGTCCCAACTTCTACTTAAAAAAACGACCACCTTCTCCTACTCTTTCTCATTTTTCAACTACCTTCGACCACCAATTCTGACACCATTTAGTGGATTTTGTTCCTCTTCCAATTTCTCTTCTAGATCCCCTATATTTTTTTTAGCATAATACTCAAAAAATGTATATCCATTTTCCTTCACTTTCTCACTTACAAAACACCTGTTTTTCTTCATTTACTTCATTTTGTCACTTCATATACTCTTGTAAATATTTCTATGAATTATTTTACACTTATTATTTATATTTTTTTATTTTTTATGTATTATGTGTTATTATTTATGTATGTAAATTTTTTTGTTATATAGATTGTGTATTTTTATTCAAGCTTAGAAGAGAAGAATGTGTTTTTATTCATTTTAATAATTTTATGTATTTAGGTGTTTGATATATATCAATTTGTTTTAAACTTTAAATTTTTGAAAATTATTTACATGTACATGAAATATATATATATAATGTATAATGAGTTTATTAATATTTATTATTAAAATATGTGTATAAAATATGTATTATTATTAATCACATGTATTTATATATATATATATAAATTATTATATATTATTTATTATATATTTGTTAATGTTATTATAAGTTTATTATTAATTGTTTGGTTTTTATGTATTTATTTTTATATGATGTTTTGATAGATATTCTAATAATTAGGAAATTCATATATAATAATATCTGAAATATATTTGTTAGATACATATTTAATATGCTTAATTTTATTAATAGAAAATAGACAAATCTTAGATGTCAAAGTATAGAATTGAACATGACTATATTTCTGGAGTTTAAAGTTTCTTAGAATTTTCTCGTAGAAATAGTAATAATAATGTTGACGAGATTAAGTATCATCTTATCCATAATGATATTCTTTTAAGTTATAAATGTTGATATTATCATGGAAAAAATATTAATAATACTCACAGGGAAGAGATAATTAAATAAGAATGTGAGTGGATTATATACATCTTATCATAATGTACAGAAGAAAATATGTTTCATGGTGTTGAAGATGAATTACAGAGGATGATCCCAAAACCTTTAAAAAACTTCTAAAAGATGCCAAAAAACCGTTGCATCCAGAGTGCAATAAATACACTAAAATGTCAGGATTGATTCATTTGTACAATGTGAAGGCAAAAAATGGTTTTCTAATAAGAGATTCACAAAATTACTAAATGTACTAATATATATGTTTCTTAAAGGTATTGAATTGTCATATTCAATGTATGAAGTGAAGAAATATCTTAGTCAATTTGGCATGGAATATCATAAGATTCATGCTTGTCCAAATGATTGCATTCTTTATAGAAAAGAATATAAGACATTAGATGAGTTTTTGATATGTAAAGAATCAAGATGGAAGCATGCTACAAATGAGACAACACCTAAGAAAGGCATGCCTATGAAGGTTCTTTGGTACTTTTCTCCGATTTCTCACTTTCAAAGGTTGTTCAAAAGTAAAGAGACATCAAAGATGTTGACTAGGCATTTAGATAATTGATCTGATGATGGGATGATACATTATCCTTGTGATTCTCCAAATTGGAAAGTAGTAGATAATTTATCCCCTCAATTTGCATCTGATCCATGCAATCTTTGTCTTTCCATTACTACTGATGGAATTAATCCACATAGTTCCCTTAGTAGTAGATATAGCTATTAGCCAGTAATTATGGTAACATATAACCTTCCTCCATGATTGAGTATGAAAAGAAAATTTGTGATGTTAACATTATTGATCTCAGGACTGAAACAACCCGGAGTTGATATTAATGTATATTTGCAACCTCTGATAGATGATTAAAGACGTTGTGGAATGATAGTGTAAATGTTTACGATGCACATAAAGAAGAATACTTTAACTTGAGTGGGGTCCTTTTATGAACAATTAATAATTTTCCTACTTATGGGAACTTATTAGGACATGCAACAAAAGGTTATATGTGATGTCCTATTTGTAGTGATAGAACTTCTACAACTTATCTTGTTCACGGACGAAAGATTTCTTATAGAAGACATAGAATTTTTTTCCATTTGGACACAAGTTTAGATACCAAAAGAAATTGTTCGATGGTGAAGAAGATCATGATCCTGCACCAAGATCTTTGCAAGGTGTTGAAATATTAAGGAAATTGAATGATATGACATTCAAATGACATGGAAAGATGAAAAAAAGAATACTCATTGATGTAGGGAAATGAAAGAGGTCAACTAATAAAAAGGGTGAAAAGGAAAATGTTACTGAATCAGTAGATCATGATTGTTGGAATAAAAAATCAATATTTTAGGAATTATCTTATTGGAAAGACCTACACATTCGTCACATCTTAGATGTCATGTACATTGAGAGAAAATGTATGTGAAAGCTTCATTGGTATATTACTTAATATACCTGGAAAAACGAAGGATGAAATTAAAGCAAGATTGGATTTAAAGAAACTAGGCATATGACTTGGATTGGCACTAAGGGTGGAAAATGATAAGAATCGAACATAATTGCCACCAACATCATATACAATGTCAAAAAAAGAGAAGGATGTGTTTTGTAAATGTTTGGTGGGTGTGAAAGTTCCTGATGGTTATTCATCTAACTTAAGAAATTTTATCTCTATCATTGATAAGAAACTTTATATATGGATTAAAATCACATGACTGTCATAACTTAATGCAACAGTTATTACCAGTTGCTACTAGGTCAATTCTTTCAAAACATGTTCAATTATTAATAATTCGTCTTTGTTCATTCTTTAATACAATATGAAAGATATATATATCAAGTGAAGAGCTAAACTCTTTATAGAAAGATGTGGAGAATTTGTGTCTACTTGAAAAATATTTTCCTCCTTATTTTTTTGATATAATGATTCACTTATGTGTTTATTTAGTTTGAGAGGTTCAATTGTTTGGTCCTACTTAATTAAGGTGGATGTATCCTTTTGAGAGATACATGCAAGTCCTTAAAGGATATGTAAATAATAGAAATAGTCATGAATGATGCATGATGGAACGTTACATTGGTGAAGAGGTCATTAAGTTTTGTTTTGAATATTTTAGTGGTTGCACTGAAATTGGGAATCCTATGCACAAGTTGTTCTTATAACGTCACGTGATCCAAGTAGGTAACCCTATGCTTGGTGGAAGTAAGAAATTGTTTATTGATCGCACTCGATGGAAAAAAACAGACTAAATTATTTTGGTAAATAATAATGAGGCACAACCGTATATAGAGTAAGTGATGACAGGTTCAACCTTTTCATTTAAAATAAAATAATTTTTTAATTAAATATTAATGATACCTAATTGATATATCTTGAATAACATTATAAAATGTATTTAAAACTTAATAAAGATTGATCTTCGTTATAAAAAAAAAGGAGAAAAATGGTTGTATGATGAACATAAGTCAGAGCTTATTAATTGGTTTCGCAACCATGTAAGTGTCACATACAAGAATTCATTAGTACTTATATATAATGTTTTAAAAATTTGTTTTAAACACATTTCATGTTTTTATATGCATAAATTCAAGTTGAACTCAATAAACCCAATAATAAAATAACATAAAGTTTAGAATGGCTTACATATGGTCCAAAATTCGATGTCAAATTATATTCTAGTTTCACAATTAATGGATCAAGGTTTACGACTCAAGAAAGGGACAAAGTCCGAGTAAATCAGAATAGTGGTGTGAAGATGGTTGCACAAACTAGCCAATTTTTCATTTCAAAATATGATAATCCTATACTTTCTGATAGAACATATTATGGTATAATTCAAGAAATTTAGGAACTCGATTATGAGGTCTTCCGTGAAACAATATTCTTGTGTGATTGAGTCAAAAATGTTAACAATTTTGGATATAAAATAGATGATTTTGGATTTACCCTTGTAAGTTTGTTCAAGATAAGTCACACTGATGATCCTTTCACATTAGCACTTCATGCAAAACAAATATTTTACGTGAACGATCAAATTGACACAAGATGGTCTGTTGTGTTAACGCCTCCACAAAAAGAGTTCTACCATTATGATGCTTTAGAAGATGATGACATGCTTTATACATTATCCAATATTAGTCATTTCTCAAACAAATTTCCTAATGTATATGATGATCTAGTTGATGACAATGATTCTTCATCATGGACTCGAAGTGATTGTGAAGGAATATATATATATATATATATTTATGTATATATATGTATATATATACGATCAATAACCTAATTAAACATAATGTATGTTCTATATTATTCTAATAACTCTTGATATATTTGGACTTAAAATTATCAGTTAATTTCTATTTCATCATTATTTGCAGATATTTCATAGATCTTAAGGTACCAGAGATTTTAGATTCAAATAATCTATTGAGGAATTTGAAAAGAAGGGGTTGGGCTAATATACATGATGCTCCACTTAACCCAAATGATAGAGTACCCATTCAATTTGATGCTACTCGTAATCCATTAGGAGAAAATAGCTAACAATTGAAATCTTCTATTGGTAGACTTGTGAAGTCAAGTATACCAATCAATATAAATTGTTGGACTAAGGTTGATGATGCTGAAAAGTACAAGACATGGAAAACCATTTATGAAAGTCTCTTTTATTTTATAACTAATTATATATATTATATCTTTTTTTATTATATCTCATCTAAAATGTGTGCTTTTACATAATTGTTTTAAAATCCTTGATACTTGGAGAACAAGTGTTATAAGAATGAAAATAAGGCATGGAAGGAATACAAAACTTCCAAATCGGGCAGAAATGATGTGTTTCTATATTTGGAACCACTTGATGAAGAAGAATTATATAAAATCCCTGAAGAACACCCTTGGATTGAACCCTAAGTGTGGAAGGACTTCATGGATTATATATGTACGGATGAATTTCAAATTATTAGAGAAGAACATCAGAATATACAAATGTAGAATATTCTTTCTAACCATACTTAGAGGTCATTAAATCTTGAAGTTAGACAAAGAATGATATTATTAAGTTGTTAATTTATAAATATTTTTATATTTATTTTCCTCAAATTTAAGTTGATGTCATGGTTAATAAATTTATTTAATTTATGTATGAAGTTGAATTGGGTAGACTAGTAACCCGATCTGAATTGTATATAGAAACAAAGACCCTGAAAATGAAGAAGTCAAGACCAATGACTAAACGAGGAGAAAATCAACTCAATAAGTTAGTTAATAATTTAACTTGATACAAAGTCTTTATGATTTTTGCATATTTATGTAATAATGTATGATATTTTTTTGGCTTTATTATTTGTAGAGAGTTGTTCAAAAACAAATAGCTAGGTGTGATATAATCGAACAGATGGGGAGAAATGCTATATATCATGCATTTGGATACGAGTATTCTGGTCGTGTTAGGGGAGGAAGCCAATATGATGATTATATAGAGTTTTTTAATATTCCAAAACAAAAGTCTCAGATGATTAGTAAGGAGAAGTATTGTAAAATTGAAGAACAATTTAGCTTCTTTAAGGCCTCAGTGTTAAGTGAGATTGCCACTTTAAAGGAATATCGATCACAACACATGTCAGGCATAACACCATACTACAATTAGGGCATGTCCTATTGGTTGGGCATGTAACCATCCATTCCAGGTATGCTACCATCCATGCAATCTCATGGTGCCCAACCTATATCCTGTATGGGATATGGTCATCTTATTGGTCCTCCATTTATGCTAGGAATGCAGATGCAATCATGTAGTGGTTCAATATCTCCAATGCAATCTTACCATCCATCACATCATGATGAATGTTTTGATGAGAATTTCCTTCCAATAGCTACCCTATACGGGAGTCCTCCTACATTTGATGAATCTTTTGTGGTTAGATTTAAAGTTTATACAAATATTCTATTATTTTTATTTTTTATTATATATTTTATTTATTATATAAAATGCTTAAAGTTTTTTCAGAATATGAAATGTTTGTTGAAACATAGTCCACTACCTATGCCTTTTAAAAAATAGTACCATAGTCCAAGAAGCGGTTGGACAATATGTGGCTTGGTCGTTGAGTCAAGTTGTGATAAATTTTGAAATGGTACTATTTTTTAACTTAAGATAACACTTTTTTTACTACTTCTATTATATTATTATTTTTTATTGTTACTAACATATATAATACCTCTTCTTTGGTCTATTATACCAGAATTAGTAAGTGCGAAATTAAGAGATATAAAGCATCTTGTGGTAAATCTATGTCTAGTGGGAAATCATCGTGCATTAAGTCATTCAAGAAGAAGCCATAGAAAAGTATAGTTATGAATATGCTATAAACTTCATCAGAAATCTTAGCTCTTTGATGACTATTGTTATGAGCAAGACTAGCATAAATAATGGATGAACTGTGCCACTTTCTAGAGAAATTTCTGGTGTAGACATTGGGCAAACATATATATATCGATCGAGTGCATATTATAGTTGTTTGAATATCAAATGATCAATTTAAATATAATTCAAGTGTGGACAAGGTGAGTCCTCAATTAGTAAATAACTTTCATTTATGTAGAACATATAATTATATTTATATCATCTAATTATTTATATATATTTCTTTTATATAGGGCATGTTATTATCGACTTCAAGCTAATCACTCATCACATTTAGCAATGTTCTATGATTTATTATTTGTTAATCAATATCAAGAGAAAGATGTTACCATCAAAGTTAAATAATTATGTGATAGAGCATAAACACTTAACAAAAATCAGAAGTTAATAATCCCTTGGCCACTAAAGTTTGAACAAGGCCAAGATCAATTGATGTTGATAATCCTTGATCTATATGGAAATTATGTTTGGTATGTGACTCAACTTCCATAGAATTGAGTAAAGCTACAAAAGCAGTTGTTGAAATGTAAGAGTTATAGCTAGCTATTTTTCTTCTATTGTTCTTTGTAATATTTAATAAAGAACTAACTCTTTTAAACTTTGATAGGACATGTAAGCTGTGGAACAAGAGTAGAGGTATTGCCCTTAAAAAAATCCTATAAGTTTATATGGGACAAAGTTATGATATGTACAAGCGAATGTTAATAATATAATTAATTTTACTATTGAATAATAAAGATGTTCGAATATGAAAAACTATGACAACAAAATGATAGAGTCATGTGTAGTTATTTTGTCATAAAATTTATAAGTCAAATCATCTCAAATATCAACATTCAAATTATAGATGTGATAATCTCTTTTACTAATATACTTTTTAATATATATAAGTTATTTTTTTGTGAATTCATGATATTACATTCTTATTTTGAATTTAAATACATATAGCTCTTTGGTTAGAACAAGTCGGACTATGATATGCAAATATTTGATGATTTACCATAAGAATGGGTAGAACACATGGTTCAAATTATAACATCACAAAAAGAATTAAGATAAGAATATGACGATCTTGAATAGTATAGGACAACACCATGATAATTTGTATAATTATTTAATTTTTCTATTCCCGTGTCTTTGAAGTTTGGACATCTTCTTTAATAGATGTTTATGTGCTCATGTATTAAGGGGAATAAATTGTTATATGGACCTATCTTGCTGCCCAAACTTCAACTTGTCTCTCTTGCCTAGTTCCTTGGTCACTATGAATGAGACATTACTGCTAATTCTAAGCAAACCAAGTTTTCTTTCCTTGAAAAAATGAAAATATCACAACATTTATGACAAAAGAGTCAACATCATTTTATTTGTAATTTAAGTTATATATATATATATATGTATTGCATGTAAATTATTATTTTTGTAATAAATTTAATTCTCAAGTAATTAATTATTATTTAAATTTTCAATTATTTGTAGTATTTAAAAACTCTTTTAAACAAATTTTGTTTTTTTTTGCTATTATGTGATCGAATATAGATTATAAGTATAATAAAAAATGAGTAAAAAATAAAATACAGAATTTAAAGTCGATTTACGGGTTTAATCGACTTTAAATTTAAAGTAAGTTCACCGGCTAAACCGACTTTAAATTTTAAGTCTTCACATTCTAAGACTGTTCACTTAACCGATTTAAATGCTTTGTTTTAGCGTAGTGATTTCTTTCATGTAACATGATATAAACATTTGATATTTGATTAAAAAGAGTTTATTATTAACTTTTAGTATCTTATTAAAATTTAAAATATTATTGAATTTATAATAGATAAATAATATTAAATGGTACAGTAATACCCCTTAAAAATTTCCTATGCTCCTACTGCTAAGTACGGTTGATTGAGCATGAAAATAGATATTAGTTAAAAAAAAATGGTTTTGAGTCAATAATAATTCATTAATTATTACTTTATTTAAACATAATAATATTAATATATAATCAATAATTTATATATTTATATTATTATTATTATTATTATTATAAAAAAATAATTATGATATACGATTATTTTAATGCTTTTTATCATACTCGGCTTTGGAAAGTAGTATCCGTTTTTCCCTCATGTCTCAGTCACGAAAATCCTCATCAGACTAAGTAGTACTTTTTTAATCATATGCATGCACTGAATATCTATGGTCACAAGTTGTGAGATTTCTTAGTTGATATTGTAGAAGAAAATTTATTTAAATTAAATTTACGTGAGTTTTATAGTCCATCTTGTTCTGTTACGTTGAGATGTATACGTGGATCCATTTCATAGACTGAGCAGCCACACCTCATTTAGAATGACCTCCTTATGTTTTAGATTATTATAGTTACAAATATGTTTATTTATTTTATAAAATTTTATAATATTATTTTTTCTTAATTTATTATATATATATATATATATTATCATATTTAGTTATTATTTATATATATATATTATCATATTTAGTTATTATATATATATATATATATATATATATATATATATATATATTATCATATTACATATTCATTTAATTGTCTTTATATATTCTTTATTTTCATTCTAATATTATAAAAAATTTACTAAGTGATATTAAGTAAAATGATACGTGTTAAATATATATATTCATAAATTTTAATAGTTTAATTTTTCTATTAAACTATCGTTTCATAAAAAAAAAAATCATAGATTTTGTCTCCTATAGAATATATTTAACTATTCATTGTTACATAATATATAATCATATATAAAATGTTATTTATGTAATGTAATATTGCATATATATATATAATCTATTTAGATTATTTTAAGTGTTTATTTTATTATAGCTCATATTGTTTAATTTTTTAATTTTTTTTCATTTGTATATATAAGTTAAATTATGTTATTTAATCTTATTATAAGTAGTTAAAATTCAAAAGCATTGAAACGGGTGAGATTAACTTGTGATATAAGTGATATGACTTTTCATCTTAATCATTATATTCCACCCATGTAATTTTTCTTTAATTAATAAAAAATGGGATTTAAATGTCTTTTTGAAAAAAAAACATTAAAATTGATAAAAAAAATTGTAACATCTACAAAAAAAATAAAAAATTGTGACATCTACAAAAAAAAAAAATCAAATTATTGTAAAATAACTCAATGAAAGAAATTATCAATTTTTACTATTTTTATTCACCCAAATTCATCTATTTTTATTATTGAATTTACAAGCAAATATCTCTAAATAAAAATCCCGAGAATAATTTTTTGGTAGCCTTTTTTTAATTGGTTTGATTATGATTCACATATCTCATCCTTTTAATTTAATATTCAATGTAATACTAATATATTGTTTAATGTACGTAAAAACTTAATATAATATCTATATTTATTTACTAATTTATAATGTGAATTAATTAAAAAAAGAGTAAACATAATAAAATAAATAAAATGTTAAAATTAAAGATAATATTGTAACAAGATATTGTGAATTTAAGAAACATAATAAATACTAATAAAGAGTACCAAAACAATATATAAAATGACATTTAAAAAATATTATATTTATCATAAGTTATGGTATTATGACATTATATTATTATAAAGCACAATCAAATTCATATAACTATATCAAATAAAAAACGGTAACATTAGTTATGATTACGATAAACTTGTTATGTATATATAAAATGATCTATTTTTTTAGAGTGTCAATAATAGAATAATTTTTTAAGAACTACATACTCACGTAGACATAGTTAAGATTTAAATCTTAAATAATAAATTTAAATAAATAGAAAAAATGTATGAAAGTTGAGTTGCGAAATGAGAATATTGATATTATAATTATTAAGTTAAATATTAGAGTTTTCATAATGTTTTAAAATGATTATTTTTAATTAGATAATTTATTAGTTAGATAAGTATTTTAAGTTCTATATTTATTAAAATAAATACTTTTAATCTATCAAAAATATAAAAATGAAAACTATATGCCTAATTTTAAAAAATAATAGAATTATAAATACCAATTCAAAAATTACGAAAATAAAATATTTATTTTAAAAAATTATAAATTTTTTTATAACAAAATTAAATAATTATGAGGTTGATTGAATTAAATAATTACATGATATTTGGTGCCCGGCACCTTTTAAATAATAAGCTGGTTGGCAAGAGAATGGATTCTTAGTAAACCCAACCTTAATTGAAACGATGGTGAAGATTAATGTGGGGGCCGACGGTTTAGTCGGTGTGACACACGGTTCTTAGAAATTTTTAAAAGAGATTCTTGCATTTAATACGTCATTAAACCCATGACTATAGAAAAGAAAAAAAGAAAAGTGGAACCTGGAGTTAAGGTTATGTAATATTGAAAAGTTTAAAATTTTACTATAAATTATAATTCATTTATTATATTATTATTTATAAATATGATTAAATTTATATTAAATAAAAAATTATAATTATAACATAGGTATAGTATATTAAATTTATCATATCATATTCTATACATCTCGTCCGTTTGTGTGTGGCTGCAGCTATAAATCACCATTCACCTCTGTTCTTCTTCCTACACCTCCATACATACTTTTTCTTCCTCTCTGTTCTTACAAATCTCTCACATTATTCTCTGGGTTTACATTAAATCCTCTGTTTTCTAACCCTTGACCAAGTTACTCTATTCTTAAACAGCGTGCTGTGCATATCCTCTGTTTCTTCACTTACTTTCTGAAATCTAAAGGTATTTCTTTGGAGAAAACTTTTGATTTCTACAATGGGGTTGCTTTGATTTTGGTTTTGGTGAGCATAATCGAGTAATACATTATAAAATTTGATATTATGTATACTAAAATGCGGCGTGGGTTTGTTTTTTGCAGTGAGTTTCGAGTTTAAAACAAGACCAAAAATGACTAAACAGAATGTGGTAGTTTCCGAAACAAAATCTGCAATCAATATGGAGATTGGTGTTTCTGTATCGAACTCATCAGTTTTTACTGCAGCAACTCCGAAATCAGCTTCAGCAACAAGTGGGTACATATCCATTTCAAGAAAGAAGTTGTTGAAGAACCTTGAGATTCACGGAGGAGCAAGACTCAACTCTTGGGTAGATTCTATGAAAGCCTCATCCCCCACACACCCCAAGTCTTTACCTTCTTCAACGGACGACCAAAGTTGTTGGATTGTAAGAACTTAGTCACCTCCATTAATGTTTTTGCAACTTTCTATGACGGGTTCGAACCGCAGACTTATATGATTGCACTACAAAGTAATTTGTAAAATAAATTTGATATTTAAACCACTGTAATAATTTTTTTTTTCCCATACAGCTTGACCATCCATCTGCCTTAGATATGTTTGAACAAATTATAGATGCTTCAAAAGGAAAGCAAATAGTTATGTTCCTGGATTATGATGGAACTCTTTCCCCAATAGTTGAAGATCCAGATCAAGCTTTCATGTCTGATGTGGTTAGTTTCACTACACATCTAGGCTTCTTTTGCTGCAATTTCTGACTTATACTTTTCTAAAATTTTCTTTGTTGGTTTTGTTAAAAACAGATGAGAAGAACTGTAAAGAAACTTGCTAGGTGTTTCCCTACTGCGATAGTTAGTGGAAGGTGCAGAGATAAGGTACATTTGTGATAAATTTTTGCATGAAAGAGTTTCGTGGTAAATTTATTTATTTTAAGAAAATATTATTAGTATTTATATGCACCATAAATGCATAGATATAAGTACTGAATGGATAGGTTCCACTTTCACCTCAACCATGATTTACAATGAAAAATTTCTAGATTTGTAAAAATTTAAAACAATTTGACAAATTTCAGAATATATGATTTCGAATTTCAGCTACTTAACATATAAACATCCATTTCATTTTATTATTTAAGATCATTTTCTCAGTCCAAATATTTATTGTTCTATATAGGTGTATAATTTTGTACGATTGACTGAGTTGTACTATGCTGGAAGCCATGGCATGGACATTAAAGGACCAGCAAAAGGTTCCAAATACAAGAAGGTGAGTGAAACAATATAAAGTGTTATTGTTAAAAGAATATTTGATTACTGAAAATTTCATTTAATTGTAATTACATTAAGCTGTAATTAATAATTAGACTAAAATAAATATATTTCATGCATTATAAATAGACTAAGAATAGTCACATCCTTTGCTCTTTTTTGAGTTAACCAATTTACTTTGTTTCTTTGCTCTTCAGGGTAGTGGAAGTGTTCTTTTCCAACCAGCAAGTGAACTTCTTCCAATGATAGATGAGGTTTGTCTTCTTCTTCTTCTTCTTCTTTTGTTTTTTTTTTAACATTATATACTCTTCATTTATTTAAACATTGTGGACCAAAAAAAAAATCAAAGACTTCATATTCTTTTGGTACATCTTTTCAGGTTTACCAACAATTGGTTGAGAAAACTAAAGAAACTCCAGGTTCAAAGGTGGAGAACAACAAATTCTGTGTCTCTGTGCATTTTCGTTGTGTGGATGAAAAGGTATGTAAATCTCATTTTAAGTATTGGTCCCCAATGAAATATCATTAATTTTTAAGTTAATTATCATCAAATTCTGGGAGGTTTTGTTTTTACTAAAAATTATGTAACATTAATAGATATGGGGTGAACTTGCAAAACAAGTCAAATCCGTATTAAAGGAGTATCCAAAACTTAAACTCACCCAAGGAAGGAAGGTGTTAGAAATTCGTCCAACTATAAAATGGGACAAAGGAAAGGCTCTTGAATTTTTGTTGGAATCCCTTGGTGAGTTGTATTTCATTGAACAAACATTTTTAATATGTAATTCTAAAGTTGAATATATATGGTCTTATTAAATATATAGTAAATATGCAAATTTGTTGCACAAAGTCAATTATTTTAGAATCCTGTATGGGTTACTGGTAACATGTATTCCAAACTTTAACAAACCATTATTTTTATTTTCTTAAAAGTCATAACAAAATTAAAGATTATGAGTTGTTATTTTGGCATTATTTTATTTTTTGGAAATAATTTTTTAATTTGTCTATTTTAATAGGTTATGCCAATTGCAGAGATGTTTTTCCTGTTTACATTGGTGATGATAAAACAGATGAAGATGCATTCAAGGTTATTATATATCCAAAGTTTTGATTAAAATGTTTGTTTTTAGCCACAAGAACCATTCAATTCTATTAAAGACTTAAGATTTATTTTTCACTTTTGTTAGATATTAAGAGACAGAGGACAAGGTTTTGGTATCCTTGTATCTAAGTTTCCAAAGGAGACAAATGCATCTTATTCTTTACAGGAACCTACACAGGTAATTATAAACTGCCTAAAAGATAAAAAAAATTGTTGTATTTATTATTAAACTCATTATTAAACAGTTGTTATGTTATTAACTGTTCTATTATTATTATTATTATTATTATTATTATTTTTAATTTTAAAATTTTGCAGGTCATGAACTTTCTGCAGAAGTTAGTTGAGTGGAAAAGACAATCTCTAAGAGGACATGCCATGTGGTGAATTTTAGATGAGTATATAGATAAACTATTTGTCCACTCTTCCAAAAATTGCTTTTAGGGTGGATTAAGGATGTTTAATTTATAAGTTATTGCCCAGGATTCAGAAGGGCATTTATGTAACTAAAAGGACAAGAAAGAGAGAACATGAAAAAATTATGTAATTTTTTCTTGGCCTCAAGGTCTTGTACATTTTGTATTTAAACTGTGTACAAGGAAAAAGTAATGAAACTTTAGTAGTTTGTCTTTATACATATATCTTTCTCTCTTACTCATGAGTAATCATTTTACAATTTTTTTTTCCGTATCAAAATTACTACGAATTAGAGATTTTTAAAGTTACTACTAGGTGGGACAAATTATAAATAATAACTAAGGGTGTTAATTTATATCATAAATTGATATCAAATTCATGCTAAATTCAAGCAGCTTAATAGCTAAAAAAATTGAGTTGGGTTTTAGTTAATCCATTAGCTTGAAGTCAAATTAAAAATGTTTTGATTTTGTGATACATATTTAAAATGCTATGGATGATGTTATAGCTTGAAATTTTTTAAGTTTGAAATGTGGTATTGATCTAATTTGTGTTTTTTTTTTGTGATTGATTAATTATTATAACATTATTGAAGTGATTTATCAAACTAGTAGAATATTTAGGTTAGATTTATTTATTTATTGCTACATTATACCAATATCTTACAAAGATTTTCTTTTTTACAAAAATCACTTTAATATAAGGATTACCGTTATTGTATTAAGACATTGTCTTGTCACAGTCAAAGTCAACTTTACTACAACATACTTCTCAATATCTTATCACAAATTTCATTTTTTTCTCGAATCACTCTAAGATAAGATATATTATGTTGTGATAAGCCTTATCATCGAATAAGTTTGGTAAAAAAAAAAAATATTACCCAAAATAAGATAATCTTAAGTAATTTTACATATTATTTTTCTCATTTTTGTTATTTTATGTAATGATATTTGTATTAATTAATTTTCATATCATTAAAAATATTTTGTTATTTACATAAAAAGAGTAGAATTAACTAAAAAAATATTCAATTAATAATTTAAATTTGTTTTAACCATCCCATTTAGTTTTAGTTTAGATCCGAACTCACCTTTATTATTTTAAATTAAATTCAATTTGAGTTAATATTAAATGAATTTAAATTAAATTAATTTAAAAAAGTTTAAATTTACTCGACTAGTAAGAATTACCACCCCTCAAGTTACTAATCATTTCAGATTTTATAATCATTAGATTAGTGGATGATGGATAAATATTTTATAATCAAGTTACTAATGAAGCTAATTTTTGGCTAAACACTTCATACTTACCAAAACTTTAACTTATTTAATTTACATATACAGAGATTTAAAAAGCTAAATAACTTGTTAGTTTATTTTATAAATGAAAATCACCTCTAGCCATTTAGAACTAATGTGTTATTGAGTTTAAAATCTGAGTATATTTGTGTTCAAAAAAAGTTCAATTACGTACTTACTACATATATATATTTTATGAGTCAAAGTTTGTGTACTGTTTAACTCTAGGTTTTATATGGTGGGCGAATGAAATAAAAACTTGAAACAAGTTCCTCATCATTCTTGGGACCCTTTTTGATTGAGAAAATTAAACTCGTTGACCAAGAATATCCACACATTATATATTCTCTTGAATTCAATGGGATAGTGATGTTTTTGTGTGTAACGTAGACATCAAGTTGGTCATAATCATTTCAGAAATTAAATGGAGGAAATTGAAAGCAACCAACAGAGGAGAGGAGAGGAGAGGAGAGGAGAGGATAGGAAAGGAAAGGAAAGGGAACAAACTCCAGTTTTTGCTTTATATAGCTGAGACTGAGATATAATAACTAATTAGAATTAGGACAAGACTGATCATCAACCACCAAACCAGCTTGGTTGTTCACTATGCATATATATATATATATATATATTCTTTAACATGATATTCAGATACCTTTTCTGTGTAATAACGACATTATTACGATGGTAATTAAAACTTCTATCATCTGAATTAGGGTGAGCATAATTCGATTAATATGCCTATATCGAGAAATTCGATTGAATATGAGAGATCATATAAGTTTCAAAGTTACTGTCTGATTGGATGCAGATTGAAACGTATCAGGATTAATGTTCAAACTTAATAATAAAATTGAATAAGTTTTACACCACTATTTTAATTATTATGGTAAAATTTATGAATTTTTCAATTCATATATTATAGAATAATATGGAAAAGGATTATGGTTAATGTTTCAAAAGTTAAGGAATTTCAATATTTTTAAATATTATGTTAAATGAATATTTTTATCTGATTAAAATAAAATCTCAAAATTTATAACAAGATTAAATAACATAACTTAATATATATGCAGACAGTCAAAGAAATTAAATAATATAAAATATAAAAAATATATAAAAAATTTAAATATGAGAAAGAATAATAAATAAGATCAATATTATATGGTATAAATAACAATGAAATATATATAACACAGAATAGTTAAATTGTATGTTATACAAAATACATTATTTTTTAAGAAAATTATAGGAAACTAAACTAGTAAAATTTAAGAAAAAAAATAAAATATTACACCTTTAAAACTTATAATTATAAAAATAACATGTTATATTTGTTAATATATTTTTACTATTAAAAAAGTTTGAACAATTATTTCACAATGAATGTCATCTAATTGAACGTTGTTCGAGTTGAACTACGATCATTTAAATTCGTTCAATGTTGAATTCCTTTTAATTAAATCCGTTTAATATTATTTTGGTACTATTTTTATAGTTATATATAAGTTTTTAGGTGTTATTTGATGCAATTTTTCGAAAATTTATGAGAAGATTTTAAACATCTATCATTCCATTATAATCAAGTTTGTAAAAATTGTATAATAATAGAATAAAAGGGAAGAATACATGGGTAATGTAAATGAATAGCCAGTATAACGAAAGAAAAGAAAAAATAATATATAATAATCAAATAACATACTTGAGAGGAGATAATTGTACTTATTTTTATAAAATAAAGAGAAATTTATAAAAAATCTTTTTCTAACAACAAATGTGTGAACGATAGTTGCAGAGAATGGCAACAAATATGGATAGCGGCGGTGTTCTATCTCCAAACAAACGATGATGGTGGCTTTTTATCTTCCAACCAGACAACAACGATGACTTTAACGACGATGGACGATGATGATTCTTTCTTTTGGAAGAGCTACAACGACATTAAGTAGTTAATTATTCAATTTATACTACATTTATATTTAAACTTATCAATACATATATCTTTATATGTTTGTGTATATATACGTAGTAGATTGGAGATTTGGTACAACAAAGGATTGGTGCTCATCTCAGAGCTACTTCTTAATCCAACCATAGCACTTGACTCTATTTTTGTCTGGTATATAAAATGTCATCATAGTATAATTTAATTAAAACTGTACTTTGATGGTTTACTATATAATATTATTCTGAAGACCTAACTATACAAATTTGGATATTACAGCATGTTGGGGTTAAGTAATGCTATAATAATCTCTTAGTTTATATTATAATTGAAAATATATATTAATGAATTAATAAAATATTTGAGCATTCGAGTGAGTAATAAACTTGAGACAAGTCATCCGAGTTGCAAAGTTGTCAGTAATAGTTTCCAACATAATTTGGTTCCGATTAGTTGGGGTATAAGTTACAAATGCCTAATTCTGCTTCAAAAAATAGGAGTAAAATTTAATATTTGTTTAGTTGAGTTAGAATAAATTCTATTCGATTTGGTTATTATCAGTTCGATCATCTATCTATCAAAATCCTATTAGTTAGATAAATATATAATTTAATTGAATATATGTTAAATTTAGTTTTAAAAAGCTTAATTATTGAAGTTTAATTTGATGTAACATGTATCGGTTTCATTATTAATTGATCAAATTCTGACCAACAAAACAACTATTTAATTCTGGTAAATTAAATTAAATAAATATCTAGTTAAAATTTAATTACAATTGATAAATAAAAATTAATGATATTTTTGTTACAATACATAAAATGTCATGTGACATGGGTCTTACATAATTTTTAACTAATATAAACAGTGACATAAGTATGTTGGAGGCTATATTGGGCTTCGACTAATATTTTGTTAAAAATTTATTAGTTTCTAATTCACATATATATCTTTTTATTTCCTTTATTTTTAATAAAATTTAAAAGTAATTCTTCAAAAAATGATACTTGGAGTCACTTTAGTTTCACAAATTAGATACATTAATAATTTTATTTTAAATTAATACACTTTAATCACATTACTTTTACATTCGTGGATACTTTAGTTATTTTTGAAAAAAAATTAGGATTTTAATTTACTTTATTTTCCCCATTTTGTTTTTTTGAAAAATTTAAGATTTTTATTTTTCATTTTAATTCAACTTAAATCCTAAAAAAAGTTGGCTAGAAATGACTCAAGTGTCTAAAGTATAATAGTAATATGACTAAAATGTATTAATTTTAAGAAATATAACTAATATATTAAATTTGTAAAAATTCAAAATAACATGCTATCCATTCATCATCTAGAAAAAAATTATAACTTATTTTTTTGTAATGTTTGAGGATTAGGAAGTTACATCTCTAATTATACAATAAATTAATTTTTTAATATATAATAATTTAACTTATTTTTATTTTATTAATTTAATTATTCTTTTAATCTTTGTTTGAATGAATGAAAAATAATAATAAAAAACTCTGTACATTTGTAAACAAATCTTGAACTATAGAACTTTATTATGTTCAAATCAACTTCATGGGTTACAACTCATTGTATTTAATTTATAGATTTTATATTTTATATTTAATATACTTAAATATGTACTATTTAATTTCATCTAAATTTTTTTCTAACTACCAAACTTAATATATATATATATAAATCAAACTAAATATAAATTTTAAATTACATCGAGTAAGAAATTACTTTGTGGTTTAGATAGGATGAATCCTTTCTATTAATGCTAAAAACTCAAGTTCTACTCACATATTTATACATTTTATTTATTTAATAAAAAAATATAAATTTAATTTCATATATATATTATTTTTGTAATCTTAAAAATGCTTATAAGTATCAAATTTTATTATAAATATGTTAATTTAAAATTAAAATATTATAGAAATTATATTAATACCTATAAAAATAATAATAATTCATACATATTAACTTCAAGTTAAATCATATATTATTTGGTTAAAAAACTAAATTTGAACTATTTTAAATTGATTTGAATTAATTTTTTTATCATATTGATTTTGGATCGAATACCTTCGAATTCAATAAAAATCAAATCAAATATTTAAATTAACTTTGATCGGTCATAATTTGAATTGACCGCTGCGAACTTCAATTAGCTCAATTATTTGGTCTTCCATAATAGTATTCCTTATTAAATGCATTTAGACCAACCAATCACCAAACCTATTAATAGCATCTGCTATGTTATTTTCCTAGACCTATAATTGATACAACCATTAATCAGACTTACAGGTAGTAGAAAGCTAAATTAACATTTTTTCTCTTATAATTTTAGGGGTAGCTGGTTGCATGTGTCTTTTGGATCGTACTCAGTGATTCCACCCATGCAGAATTAAACTTCCATTTTCTTGGTCATTTATAAAAAAAAAAAACTAATTATTTTAGCTATTATTAATTTTTATCTAACACAAATATAACTAACTAATAAAATTTTAGTACCACTATTAAAATAAAGAATATTTAAGTCAAAATTTAAATTCGATTTTAAAAACAATTTACTTATAATAAATTATAAATCAATATATTTATAAACTGATTTAAAATTTAAAGTCAATACAAATAAATAGACATAAATTAAAAAATATTAAAATATCAAAAAATAGCGTTAGTTGACTTGTACAATAGACTCGTAATGTAGTGTCAGTCCTATGTGTCCACCGATGCTACACTATAGTGTTGATCCTATATGTCAATGGACGCTACACCTAGTACATAGTGTCAATTTTATGTGTCAATCGATGCTACATGTCACTTGTAACGTTGGTTGTAACACTAACTGGCTTTTTTTCTTCCCCTTTTCTTTTTCTTTTCCCTATCTTCGATAATTCTTACTACTATTCCTATTTTCTCTCTCACTCTCTCACATAATGTGTGATATTTTTGACCATTTCTTATTACTAATTCCGACACTTCCAATTGAGTTTTGTTCCCCTCTACTTACTGATCTAGATCCACTATTTTTTTTAGCTTAACACTCAATATTTTCTTACCTATTTTCTTACACTTTCTCACATATCAAACACATTTGTTTCTTCATTTTCTCACTTGTATGATTCTTGTAAGTATTTTTGTGAATTATTTTACACTTATTATTGATGTTTTATATTTTTATTTAATTTTTACAAAATTATTTTTTATTTTTTATGTATATTATGTGTTATTGATTATTTATATATATTTTTGTGTTATGTTGGTTGTTCATTTTTGTTCAAACTTAAAGAAGACAAGGTTTTATTTATTTATTTACTTTAACTAATTTCATGTATTATATATATATATTAATTTATTTTAAATTTAATTTTTTTTTAACTTTTTGTTACATGTATTAAATAATATTATACTTTTTTAATGTTATAATAAATTTATTAATTGTCTAGATTTTATGTATTTATTTTTACATGATATTTTGATTGATATTCTAATAATTTATAAACATCATATAATAAATTATGAAATGTATTGATGATTAATAGATTTATATTTATTTGATACATATTTAATATGTTTAATGCTATTAATATAAAATAGACAAATCTTGAAAGTCAAAGTGTAGAATTGAGTACAATTATATTTATGGAGTTGAAACTTTTTTGGAATTTGCTCGTAGAAATAGTAAGGTGAAATCAGGATGATTTGATACCCATGTGTTAAATGTAAAAATGAATTTTTTTATGATGTTGATAAGGTTAGATATCACCTTATCTATAGTGATATTCTTTTGAGTTATAAATGTTAGTATTATCATGGAAAAATATTGATGATACTCGTGAAGAAGAGGTAAATAAAGATGTGAGTGGATTATATACATCTTGTCAGGATAGACATTCCAGACACAATACAAACATAAAATATATTTCATGTTGTGGAAGATAAATTACATGAGGATGACCCAGAAACTTTTATAAGATGTCAAAAATTCGTTGTATCCAAAATGCAAGAAATATACTAAAATGTCATAATTGGTTCATTTGTACAATGTCAAGGTAAAAAATGATTTTTTGGACAAGTGATTCATAGAATTGCTAAATGTACTATTTCCTGAAGGTAACAAATTATCACCTTCAATATTTGAAGTGAAGAAATCTCTTAGTCAATTTGGCATGGAATACAATAAGATTTATGCTTGTCCAAATGATTGTATTCTTTATAGAAAAGAATATGAGATATTAGATAATTTTCTGGTGTGTAAAGAATCAAGATGAAAGCATGTTTCAAATGAGACAACACTTAAGAAAGGCATGCCCCTAAGTTTCTTTGGTACTTTCCTCCGATTCCCCACTTTCAGAGGCTGTTCAAAAGTAAAGAGACATCAAATATGTTGACTTCGCATTCAGAGAATTGATCTGATGATGTGATGCTATGTCATCCTTTCAATTCTCCAAATTGGAAAGTAGTAGATAATTTATCCCTTCAATCTACATCTAATTCACAATCTTTGTCTTGCCATTATTGTTGATGGAATTAATCCACATAGTTCCTTTAGTAGCAGATATAACTGTTGGCCAGTAATTATGGTAACATACAACCTTCCTCCCTAATTATGTATGAAAAAAAATTCATGATGTTAACATTATTAATTTTAGGGTTGAAACAACTTAGAGTTGATATTGATGTGTATTTGTAGTCTTTGATATATAACTTAAAGATGTTGTGGAATGATGGTGTAAATGTTTATGATGCACATAAAGAATAATAGTTTAACTTGAGGTGGGTCCTTTTATGAAAAAATAATGATTTTTCTACCTATGAAAACTTATTAGGACATGCAAACAAAAGGTTATATGAGATGCCCTATTTATAGCGATGATACTTCTGCAATTCATCTTGTTCATGGATGAAATATGTCTTATAGAAGGAACCAAAGATTTTTGTCATCTAGACACAAGTTTAGATACCAAAAGAAACCTTTCGATGGTGAAGAAGATCATGCTCTTATACCAATACTTTTGCGATGGGTTGAGATATTAAAGTGATTGAATAGTATGATCTTCAAACGATATGAAAAGATGAAAAAAATAATACTCATTGATGGAGGGAAATGAAAAAGGTTAACTAATAAATGGGGTGAAAATGAAAATCTTACTCAAATAGTAGAACATGATTGTTGGAATAAAAAATTAATACTTTAGGAATTACCTTATTGGAAATACCTACATATTCATCACATCTTAGATGTCATGCACATTGAGAAAAATATATGTAAGAGCTTGATTGGTACATTTCTTAATATACTTGAAAAAACAAAGGATGTAATTAAAGCCAGATTGGATTTAAAACAATTGGGTATACGATTTGAATTAGCACTAAGGGTGAAAAATGATAAGAATCAAACATACTTGCCACCAGTATCATATACAATGTCAACAAAAGAGAAGGATGTGTTTTATAAATGTTTGGCAGGTGTGAAAGTTCCTGATGGTTAATTTTGTGTCTATAACCGGTAAGAAACTTTATGGATTGAAATCACATGACTCTTATATTTTAATGCAACAGTTATTGCCAATTGTTGTTAGGTCAATTCTTTTAAAATATGTTTGATTATCAATAATTCACCTTTATTCATTTTTCAATATAATATGCAAGAAATCTATATCAATTGGAGGGTTAAACTTTTTACAGAAAGATACTGTAGATAATATGTCTACTTGAGAAATATTTTCCATCTTTTTTTTTTGAAATAATGATTTACTTATATGTTAATTTAGTTCAAGAATTTTAATTGTATGGTCCTACTTACTCAAGGTTGATGTATCTTTTTGAGAGATACATGCAAGTTCTTAAAGGATATGTAAATAATAGAAATCGTCCTAAAGGATGCATGGTGGAACGTTACATCGCTGAAGAGGCAATTGATTTTTGTTCTGAATATTGTAGTGGTTGCACTCAAATTGGGAATCCTATGCACAAGTTATTCTTAGAACATGACATGATCCAAATAGGTAACTCTATGCTTGGTGGAAGAAAACAATTGTTCATTGATCACACTCGATAAGAAAAAGTACACAGAATCGTTTTGGAAAATAACAATGAGGCATAAGCGTATATAGAGTAAATAATGGCAATGTATGTTAGATTCATCATTTTCATACAAAATATAATTATTATTTATTTAACTATTAATCATACATAATTGTTATATCTTTCACAATATCACAGAATGCATTTAAACTTACTGAAGACTAATCCTCGTTATAAAAAGAATGGAGAAAATGGTTGTATGATGAGCATAAACGAGAGCTTATTAATTGGTTTCATAACCATGTAAGTGTCACATATAAAATTCATTAGTGCACATAATTAATGTTTTGCAACTTTGTTTTAACCACAGTTCATGTTTTTATATGCATAGATACGAGTTAAACTCAATAAACCCAATTATAAAATAATAGAAACTCTGGAATGTCTTCCATATGGTACAAAATTTGATATCAAATCATGTTCTTCACAGTTAATGATTCTAGGTTTACAACACAAACAAAGGATAAAGTCCAAGTAAACTAAAATAGAGGTATGAAAATGGTTGCACAAACTTGGTAATTTGCTAGTTATAAAGATGGTAATTATGTAATTTCTAATAAAACATATTATGATATAATTCAACAAATTTGAGAACTCAATTATGAGGTCTTCCACAAAACAATATTAATAAAATGATTATGTCAAAGACACTATAAATGTTGGATATAAAATAGATGATTTTGGATATATCTTTGTAAACTTGTCCAAGATAGGTCACATTGATGATCTCACGTTAGCACTTCATGCAAAATAAGTATTTTACATAAGATATCAAATTGACACAAGATGATCTGTTGTATGACGCCTCCACAAAAAAGAGTTCTACCATTGTGATGCTTTAGAAGATAAAGACATGCTTGGTATGTTATCAAATGTTAGTCATTTTTCAAACAAATTACTTAATGTATGTGATGATCTAGTTGATAACGATGATTATTCATTATGGATTTGAAATGATTGTGAAGGAATACACATACACACCATCAACAATCTAATTAAACATAATGTATGTTCTATATTATTCTAATAACTCTTTTTTATATGTTTGGATTAAAATTGTGAATTAATTTTTATTTCATCATTGTTTGCAGATATTTTATTGATTATAGGGTGTCAAAGATTATTGATCCAAATGATCCATTGAGACATTTAAAAAAAGGGTTGAGCTAATATACTCGACGCTCCACTTAATCTAGAGGATAGAATACCTATTGAATTCAATGCAATTGGTAATCCATTGGGAGAAAATGGCCAACATTTGAAATATTCTATCAGTAGACTTGTCAAGTCAAGTATATCAATCAATATAAATTATTAGAATAAAGTTGAAGATTATGAAAAGTACAAGATATGGAAAACCATTTATGTAAGTCTTTTTTGTTTTATAATTAATTACACATTATATTCCTTTTGTATTATATCTTCTCTAAAATGTGTTTTTTATAGAATCGTTTCAAAGTCCCCGATGATTGGTTTAATAAGTGTTACAAAATTGCAAATAAGGCATGAGAGAAATACAAAACTTCTAAGTTGGCTAGATATTATGTGTTTTCATACTTGGATCCCCTTAAAATTTTAACTTAGTTGTCATGTAGGATCGACTTAAAATTTAAAGTTGGTTGACAAATAGAACCAATTTAAAATTTAAAGTCGGTTGACATGTAAGATTGTCTTTAAATTTTAAGTTGGTTGACTTATAGGATCGACTTAAAATTTAAAGTCAATTATACTGGTGAACTAACTTAAAATTTAAAGTCAATTCTATCATATATCCTACTTAAAAATTAAAGTCACCTTAATTTAAATCAGTTCACTAAACCATCTTAAAATCCTTTTTAAGTTGGTTAATTACAGACTTAAAAGTCCTTTGTTATAGTAGTGTATATTAACATATGTTATATACAATTAAATTGAGAATTTAGGTTGAAAAAGATACCATAACATTAAACCGTTCATATGTTAATTAATATGATGTTATAGGTACGATAATTAAGTACTAAGTACTTATTAATTATGTTTATTTTTGGTTCTCTATATTAGTCTCTTGTTTCACATACCACAGATCAACATACTATCAATGGTAGTGGTGTTAAGTTATATGGTGGTCAATTTGCTATAACAGAATAAGAAAAAGGTAAAGGGTGAGCTATCTATATATGGTTAGAGTTATAACTAATTGTGGGTCAGTTAACCAATTACACATATAGAAGTATTTTTACGTCACTCTTTTTTGAAGTTATGTATGGTATCAACAAATTGAGAAGATTAATGAGCAATTGAACAACATCTCAATAGAAGATCATAATACTGAATTGAATGTTTCAAAGACGTCTTATGGTGATCAAAATTTGATTACCAAATAACTTGCTCAAGTTTCTTTAGCAATTCTATCAATCATGTATCAATTGGAATCAAGCTGGATTGAAGAAATTTTCTCATATGGAGAGAGTAGGAAATGAGTTGGATTAATGCTTATGGTGTGGAAGATTATATGAATATAGAGAAAGCTAAATTTGATAAGTATGTTGAAAGAACTCAGTTCATTATTGTAGATTTTTTTGTTTGGATTTGAATTAATGGTATAATAAAGAGTTAGATTTACAACTCAATTTGTGAAAATATGAATTCTGCAATTTCTAATGAAGAAATAGCATATGATATGTGAAATATTCTTGAGATGAATTTTGTGAACACTTGTAAAGCTTGGGTAAGGAAATTAAAACTTCAATTGCAAACTTTGCATAAAGATTCACTTTATGTTAATTATTATTTTGATTAACTCAAAGAAATTGCTGATAAATTAGGTGACATAAGAAGACCTGTAAATGATAATGATCTAATTGTTACTATATGTAGTGGATTAGGATCTCTGTATAATACTTACACTTGTTCTTTAATAGTAGAGGTGAGAAAATTTTCCTTGAAAAAGTCAAGAAGAGATTATTGTCCTATGGAAATATACTTGCTCAATAAGATAGACCTGAACAAAGTTAAGTTTGTCAAGCTAATGTAGCTACTATTTTGGTGGTAATGATGAAGGTAGAGGCAATTAAAGTAATACTTTAGAGAACTAGAATGGAAATAATAATGCTTCTTCTAATTGAGGTCATGGTAGATCTAATAATAAAGGGAGAGGTAAAGGTAGAAAGGTTCAATGTCAATTTTACTATAAATTTGGCCATGTTGCTTCACGATGTTATGTACTAAAAAATCTCATTTATGGTGGAAGAGGTGAGAGTGGTAAAGGTGATGGTGGTGTTTTTGCATTCATTGCATCTTCATATCAAAATTTCGATGGCTGTGTTAATGATATTTCTTGGGTTTTGATAGTAGAGAACACATCATGTTACTAATGATGTAGGTAATCTCTCCAATCTCTCTAACTACACTGGATTAGATGGTGTTCTTTGTGGCAATAGGGGTAAAGTTCCTATAACTTTTACTAGCTCTCCTATTGCTCCAATACATAATAAACATGTTTTACATACTCCTACAACCACAAATCTTATTTATGTACATAAACTTTCCAAAGATAATGATATATTTATAGATATTCATTGTGATTTCTTCTTTTTTAAGGAAAAGAATATGGAAAGGGTGCTTTTTCATGTGCATAATGTTTTATAAAAAGTGCTACGAGCTATGTCTAAGTTTGATGTGTTGATCAACAACTTTTGTTGCTACTACTTCAGTTTGGTGACAAATTGAGGCATCTTCACAGCCTATTATAAATAAAGTTTTGAGTAAGTGTGACCTCTAGTTTAGGTAGTGCACTTGGAAGGTCATATAGATTACCTTTTAAGTCTACACATGTAACAAATAAACATGCTTTTGATCTCTTGTATTGTGCCTTGTGGGAACCTTACTTGCTCTTGGTAGTAAGTGTGAGAGGTAATTCATGTTTATTATGGATGACTATTCATGTTTTAAATGGACATTTTTCTTAGAATAAAATGATCAAGTTATTTTTATTTTCATGAAATTCAAAGTTATGGTAAAATGCCACTTTACCATCAAATAGGTTCAAAGTGATGGTATATCTGAATTCAAATCTTTAACTCATTTTCTTGAATCTTATGGCATCATTTATAGGCTTACATATCCTCACTCATCTGCACAAAATTTGATGGTACATTGTAGGCATAGACATGTGGTTGATATTGGGCTCAATATTTTTCTCATATCTAAATTTCCTCTCACTTATTGGCTTTTGGCTTTAGGTCTATAGTTTATACTTTAAGTCGTTTCCCTTTAAAAGTTCTTGGTTTTGCTTCTCCTTATGAACTTTTATTTGTTCACGAACAATACTATACTTTTCCTTAGATATTTAGGTGCCTTTCTTTTCCTTGCCTATGCCCATATACTAAAAATAAGTTATAACCTCGTTCTACATCTTGTGATTTTCTTAGCTATGCCACTAACGAGAGTGGTTATGTATTCTTGGATTTGATTACTAAGAAAATTTTGGTTAATATGCATGTTGTCCTTTTGGAGTAAGAGTTTCCTTTTTCCTGTTCCACTAACACATTTTCTTTGTCTAATTACCAACCTTCTATATATTTTGCTTAGTGGATGCTTGTATGTCTAGTGTTACATTCTCAGTCTGATGTTGTGTCTAATCGACCCTCACCTACCTTAGCATTTTTGATAGGTTTGCCTCAAGTTTCTTTTGAGGTTCCTTGGACTTCATCTCACCACTCTCCTATTGTTTCTAGTGCGTCTTCTACTCATATTTCTCCAATTATAACTTCATTTTTTATCTTCTCAATCTCATGGTACAATACCTTTGTCTCCTTGGATTGCTCAGTCTAACTATCTTTTGTGTTCAACATCTGGCCTTTCTCTTAAGGTTGTGTTACCTCCACCATCTCAGATTGATCAATATGTTACTTCACATAATACTCATCACATACTTACTAGGAATAAGATTGGGTACTACAAGCCAAATATTTTTTTAGATGTTACTTCTAAGAATTTTAGTGAAGCTTACTTGTTTCTTGAGTGGAAAGAGACTATGAATATGGATTATGATGCCTTGGTAAGTAATAGTACATGGAGTTAGTTTATCCTCTACCTGATGCAAAGATCATTGGCAATTTTTTGGTATTTCGCACTAAGGAGAAAGTTGATGGATCTTTAGAAAAATACAAGGTACACATTGTTTCTTAGGGATACTTGCATATACTAGGTCTTGATTTTACTGAGACTTTTAGTCCAGTGGTGAAAATGAATTTTGTACATATCATTTTGTCTATTACCATATTCTTTGGTTGAGAAATTTGTCAACTGGACATTAACAACACATTCTTGAATGGTGGCTTGGAAGAAGTGTTAATATGCATCAACCTCCTAGTTTTGAGGATACTACTCATCCTAAAGTGTGTAGGTTGGAAAAGACTTTTATGGGAGCAACTGAGATGTTGAGGATACTACTCATCATTATCTCGTAATGGGAAAAACTGAGACGTTGGGGATTTTTTCCAAACTAATAGAGTTGGGTGTGCAACTTGGTGGTTTACCTACACTTATGTGTGATAACATCAATATTTTGTATATAACACTTAATCCAATTGAACATGCTTGAACTAAGCATATAGAAGAATGTAGAAATAAACTTATGGTTCTAACTAGACCCTAATTTTGAGGGGAAGTACCAATGGTAATAGTGTTAAAGTTATGTGGTGACAGAATAAGGAATGGTAAATGGTGAGCAAGAGTTGTAACTAATTGCATACATAGAAGCATTTCTGCTTCACTCTCTTTCTTGAACTTATACATATATAGCCTTTTCTCAGAGTAGGTGAAGAGAATATAATATGAAGTAAACCTACAAAACTAATGCTTTGGAGATTCCATTTGAACATTAAAAACATTATTACTACCAGAAGATATAGGAATGAGCTGGCAAATAATAACAGATCTAATGTATATAAAACATGGAATAACTAATTATATGAACTTAGAAAAAAAAACAAATGTATTATGTGAACTTAATTTCTTCATAGGAAAAGCTGTTTCAATTACTGTTCTAGCAAAGAGAATCATAAAACGAGTAAAAGAAAATATTTACAAATTTGGTAAAAATAAAATAAATTCAATAGAGTAAAATAATGATATTGGAAATTTAACGTGGTTCATCATTTAATTTGATTTATATCTACGGGACAAACTCTGAAAAATATTTCTTCCACAAAACATTAATTGGTACACAATGAGAGGTAATACAACAAATTGAGATAAACGTAAAATAGTGACACACAAGTGTTTCCCAAACTCACTATTTTGTCACTCCTCTTTTAGAAAAATATCATAAATATTTTTCAAAAATATTCTCTCTCACTCTCTCACACACACAACTCTATTTTTCATCAAAGGAAATTATTTCTTTGGCTTTTCTTTGCTTCTCTTCTTTGGTGTGTCTCTCTAAGGAAAAAAACATTGCCTATCCCTTATGTGGCTACGTAGTTGGCCAAATTTTAGCCACCAAATATATATATATATATATATATATATATATACATATTTTATTTGATAAATTTGTCAAATGTAGGTAATGGAACTGTACCTAAATTTTTGTCACTCCCATTTTAGAAAAATATCATAAATTTTTTTCAAAAATATTCTCTCTCACTCTCTCACTATCTCACACACACAACTATATTTTTCATCAAAGGAAATTGTTTCATTGGATTTTCTTTTCTTCTCTTCTTTGGTGTGTCTCTCTAAGGTAAAAACATTCCCTATCCCTCATGTGGCTACGCAGTTAGCCAAATTTTAGCCACCAAATATATATATATATTTTATTTGATGAATTTGTCAAATGTAAGTAATGGAACTGCACCTAAAATTTTTATTTTCTTCCCCTTCCATGTGAACATGACCTATAAATCTCCCTCTCTCGACTACATGGAGGGTTCCATCAATTTAGTAGCTAAACGAAAATATTCAAAATTCTATCTTTGAAGAATTTTCGTCAACATGTCTGATCCATTTTCCTCTACATGGATCTTCTTAAGCTATAATAGCTTCTTTTCTATTACATCCCTAATCCAGTGATATCTCACATCAATATGTTTTGAATGAAAGGAGGCATTCTTTCCAAGGTGGATAACACTCTGAGTATCACAAAATAACAGTAACTGTATTGTTGCAACCCAAGTTATTTCAAGAACTTTTTAATCCATAGCAAATTTTTACATGCTTATTTTGATGCTATAAACTCTACTTCTGTAGTGGACAATGCAACACATTTTTGTAACTTTGACTGCCATAACACAACTCTCCCAGCAAATGTAATCAGGTAATATGAAGTGGATTTTTGGGAATCCATATCGCCAGGCATATCTGCATTTGTGTATCCAACTAACACAGGTTTGTCATTTCCAAAACATAAGCATATTTTAGAAGAAACTCGAAGATACCTAAAAATCCATTTCACTATAGCCCAATGTTCCTTTCCAGGATTTGAAAGGAATCTACTCATAACTCTAATTGCATGAGCAATATCTGACCATGTAAAAACCATGGCATACATCAATCTTCTAACTGCTAAATTATATGGAACCTTTTCCATCTCTTTGTCTGTAGAAGGGCTCTGCTTAGAACTTAGCTTAAAGTGGTTAGCAAGAGGAAAACTAATCGCTTTAGCCGTGTCCATATTAAATCTCTAAAGTGCTTTCTCAATTTACTTCTCCTGTGACAACCATAATTTCTTGGTGCCTCTATCTCTCATAATACTCTTGCCAAAAATCTACTTTGCAAGCCTCAAGTCTTTCATGAAAAAAGACTTACTCAACTGCTTTTTCAAGTTATTGATTATGGAAATATTCTAGCCAATAATAAACATATCATCCATATAGTTCAAAAGAATAATGAAATCATATTTAGAGAATTTTTATACAAAAACACAATGGTTTGAAGTAGTATTTTTGTAGCCTTGCTCCCCGATAATAGACTCAAACCTTTTGTACCATTGTCTCGGTGCTTATTTTAAGTTGTAGAGGTTTTTCTTCAATTTGTAAACATAATCCTCTTTTCCCATTTGTTTGAAACCCTCTGGTTACTCCATGTATATCTCTTATTCTAAGTCACCATGTAGGAAGGTAGTTTTGACATCCATTTGCTCAACCTCCAGGTCAAGACTTGCTGCTAACCCCAACAAAGTATAGATGGATGTCATTTTTAACCCTGGTGAGAAAATCTCGTCAAAGTCAACTCATTTTCTTTGCCTAAATCCTTTGACAACTATTTTGGCTTTGTATTACGGATTGGAACTATGTTCTTTATGCTTCACCTTGAACACCCATTTATTTTTCAAATCCCTCTTCCCTATAGACGGCTTCATCAACTCAAAAGTTTTGTTCTAATGCAAGGACTTCATCTCATCTTGCATGGATCAAATCCATTTTTGTTTGGATTTGTCATCTATGGTTTCTTCATAACTCTCAAGTTCTCCTCCATCAATGAAAGTTACAAACTCATCTAGAGGATATGTGGTAGAGGTTGTCTCAGTCTACCACTTCTTCTTAGTGGAATAAGAGAAGCCATATATGTTGGTGTTGGATAATGGACATCATCATCTCCCTCGTATTTAAAGCCAACTTTTATGGGAGCATCATTTTTGGTAGGTGGATAAACTTGGTCTTCATCTCCAACTTGTCTTGGCACTAATATTGGAGGAATTAATTCCAAATCTAATGAGTCACTATTGAAATTAGGAACATCCTTATCCATTTTGACAATATATTTAATGGTCTCATCTTTCAAAAATACAACATCACGACTCCAGACAATTCTCTTTGCAACCGAATTATAAAATTTATAGCCAAATTGATCTTGACCATAACCAATAAAAATACACTGTCTTTTCTTGGCATCAAGTTTGGATCTCTCATCTTTAGGGATATGAACAAATTCTTTGCAACCAAACACCCATAGATAATCATAGCAAATATCCTTTCCTGGCCACACTTTATCTAGAAGATCCATCTTGAGAGGAGTATAGGGTGAAAGATTCAACATATGTGTAATTGTGAGTATGTCTTCACCCCAGAAAGTTTTAGGCAACTTTGCATGTGAGAGTATGCATCTAATTCTCTCCATCAAAGTTCTGTTCATCCTTTCAGCTAAGCCATTCAACTGCGGTGTCTTTGGAGGTTTTATTTGATGCCAAATACCATGCTTTTTGCAGTAAGCATGAAAAGGTTCTATGTATTCTCCATCATTATTTGTCCAAATTCACTTCAGCTTGTTCCCAATCTATCTCTCAATTGAGGCATGAAATTCATTGAAGACACCTAGCACCCAATCTTTTGTCTTCAGAAGATATACTCACGTCTTCCTTCAATGATTACCAATGAAAGTCACAAAGTATTAAGCACTACCAAGTGACTTTGGCATTGGTCCACACAAATATGAATGAATCAGATCTAAAATATTATTCATTTTGAAAGGAGGGAAACTCTTAAAAGTAACTCTGTTTTGCTTTCCTGCTAGACAATCAACACATTTCTCCAAATGTAATTCATCCATTTCAAGTAGTATCTTCTTACTTGCTAGACTTGTCATACCCTTTTCACCCATATGATTGAGTCTCCTATGCCATAATTCATATGTATTGTCTTTCCATACGACATATATTATGTCGGTAGAGAGCTTCTCTTGCATTTTATATAGAGTTGTATGCTTTTCACCTCTAGACACTACTAAAGAGCCTTTTGTAAGTTTCCATTTGTCATAAATGAAATAGTTGCAATATCCTTCATTTGCAAGTTTGTGTACAAAGATCAAATTCAGGCATATATCTGGAATATGCTTGACATCCTTCAGAAGTAGTCTGGTTTCATTATCTGTTTCCAAGCAAACATATCCTCTATCAAAAACCTTTGACATGCCTTCATTTCCCATTCTAACAATACTAAAACGTTTAGGTGTGTATGATGAGAAAAATTCTCTATGCGATGTAGCATGAGTTCTAGCAATACTATTAATCACCCAACTGGTATCGAGTGATGCAAGATTGACAAAATCTTCATCATAAACGATATTGAACTCGTCTATGGTATTTGTTTACTCATCATCACTTTTTTGTCCTTTTGTCTTTCTTCATTGCTTTTCCTTTTTTTGTTTCCTGTTGTTTCTTGAACACTTAGCAAAATTTCTTGATGTGACCATTCCTCTTACAATGATGGCATTCAACATTGGCATTTTGTTTGACTTTCTTATGCTTTTGCCTCTGGGTTTCTGTTCTCTATATTATCTCCTTCCTTTAGACTCTGTAATAAAGGGGTTGTGCTTTTGAATCTCTCTCCTTGTTATGTTTCTTATATGACAACAAGGCTTTTACAACAATTTCAAACACCATTTTGTCTTTCGCATAAGTCAGAGTTGTTGTGAGATGATTATATGATGAGGGTAGTGATGCTAATAACATTAGAGCTTTCTCTTCATCGCCAAAACTAACATTGAATCTTGCTAAGTGAGAATGCTTGATTTTGAAATCGCTAACGTGCTGCATCATGCTCACATTATGTTCCTTCCTTATCTGATATAGCTCATTCCACAAATAAAATTTATTGGAAAGTTTCTTTGAAATGTACACATTTTCTAGAGTCTCCTATGTTTCTTTTAGAGTCTTGCAATTTTATGATTCAATATTTTGCAAGACACTATCTGAGAGATTTAAAAGGATTGTATTGATTACAATCTCATCTATCTCCTACCACTGTTCCTAGGTGATAGTTGCTGCCTTCTTTTCTTTCCCTAGCAACGCCTTTTGAACCTTCTGCTAAATGAAAATATCCTTCATTCTTTTATGCCATAAAGAGAAATTATTATTGCCATTAAATTTCTCAATATTTACCTTCTGGCTTGACAATGTTTTTGCTATGTTTATTTTTCTATGAATAAATAAGCCATGGATGTAATAAAATCTTTTCTGATGTGGCAGATCAGTCTATGTTGTAACCACAGAGCATACTAAGAATTTAACTAGACTAGCTCTGATACCAGTTGTGGGGTAGAACAGATAAAAATAAAATAAATTCAAAAGAGTAAAATAATGACATTGACAATTTAACATGATATACCATTTAATTTAGTCTATGTTCACGGGAGAAACTTTGAAAAATATTTCTTCCACTAATAAAATTAATGGGTATATAGTGAGAGTCAATCAGCAAATTGAGATAAATCCAAAATAGTAACACACAAGTGTTTTCCAAACTCACTATTTTGTCATTCCCCTTTTAGAAAAATATCTCAAATATTTTTCTAAAATATTCTCTATTACTCTCACACAACTCTATTTTTCATAAAAAAAAAAAATTGTTCTTTTGAATTTGTTTTGCTTAGCTTATCATCTTTAGTGTGTCTCTCTAAGGTAAAAATATTGCATATTCTTTATGTGACTAGAAATTGGTTATGGAATTGGCCAAATTTTTGCCACCAAAAATATATATATATATATATAATTTTTTTATTTGATAAATTTGTGAAATATAGGTAATGGTGGTGCACTTAAATTTTTTATTTTCCTCATCTTTCGTGTGTGTGGAACCTACAAATCATGATATTACGAAAAATAAATATATATAATCTCATAATTATTAAAAATAAATATTTTAATTTTATAATTATTTAAAATAATACACTTTAAATCCTATTATTAAAATATTTTTTTATTAAAATATTTTTTTATGAATTACGATATTAAGCTGTATTTTTTTTTACCTCATATCAGACCCCTAAAACCTGTATCTCTAATATGCCTTGAAAGACTCAATTGCTTTGGTACGTGGAGAGATGAAGTCCATTTGTTGAATTAAGGCCTTGATGCCTTAACTTAAATTTATAAACTAATTAGTCGTTAGTTACTTCAATTATTAGTCCAAAACAAAGTAACTACCTTCCCCATATGGATACAATTCAAAACTTGCTAATAGCTTTAATAATTCTAACAACATAATATAACCTTAGTTCAGATCCGACTTGAGGAGTTTACTCCATTAGTTTAATTAATACTATATATTATATTCAGATATTGTAGTGTAAAAGACCCTCTTGTTTCCACCCACGTCCTAAACCTACATATATATATAATGGTGCATGTACCCAACTCTTCCATGTGTCTAACAATCAGACGATAATTTTTTTTAAAAAGTAGTCTGATTTGATCACTGTGGTATAATATATGGCTTAGCCAGGTTTCTATAATTTAGTATGGGAGAAGAGAGGATCCTTCTGGCAAAGCATTTGGGTGCATATAAGTCAGACCAAGCTTTCATGTAAATGGTCCCAAAATGCATACGTGTTGAGTAACAGCTTAATAGAGAACAAAAATGCTATACGTCTCTGTTTATTCACCATCCCGTGATATATATATATTTTAATATTTTTACCGAAGCTTTTCTTATTATCATAATAGAAATATATAAATTTTCTTTTTATATCTTTACTATTCATTACATTATAATATTATTGTATAAAATTATTATTAACAAAAAATTATTACAATAATAATAAATCTAATTGTGATAATATCAACATCATAAATTATTTATTAATTGTGTTAAGTCTCATCTAATTTAACGGTAGAATTCATGATAATTAATAAAGAAAACACATTTTTTTAATAATTACATTATATAGGGATTCTACTCTAAATTTTTTACATATTTAAATAAGTGTCGAACATGCCATTGAGCTAAAATCTTATCAATGCATTGTTGAAATGCAATCTACCGTGCACACATAAAATTAATACCTAATAATATTGTTATAATAACTTTTTATTATTATCATAATAGAAATATATAAATTGTCATTTATATCTTTACTATTCATTACATTATAATATGATTATTATTGTATAAAATTATCATTAACAAAAATTAATAATAAATCTAATTGTGATAATGTCATTATCTTAAATTATTTATTAATTATGTTAAGTCTCATCTAATTTAATGTAAAATTCATTATAGTTAATAAAAAATAAACACATTTTTTTAATAATTACATTATGGAGGGATTGTACTCTAGATTTTTTACATATTTAAAAAGTGGCCAACATGCCATTGAGCTAAAATCTTGTCAATGCATTGTTGAAATGCAATCCATCATGCACAGGTAAAATTACTTAGAGAATTAGTTGGTTATTAATATGGATCCGAGCATTGCGCTAAAATCTTGTCAATGCATTGTTGAAATGCAATCCATCATGCACAGGTAAAATTACTTAGAGAATTAGTTGGTTATTAATATGGATCTGAGCATTGCTTTAGGTTTATTAGGAAACCCTTCCCTAAGTTAAGGGTCGAGCCTAAAAGACTAGTGGGTTGTCTTGAAATGCTATAACGATATTATGTATAAATTAATTAATTTTATTTAAGAGTATTGAAATCAAAATATTACACTATTTTTATACTCTATTATCTTAGCCTAAAGTACAATGTATCATAAATTCAGTTCGGGTATTACTCGTGTTATCAACGAGCTCATGCTATACTCGAGCTCATACAATATGTCAATAAGCTCGTGCTATACTCGAGCTCATACTGTTCTTGGGGTTGGTCTGTCTAAGGCTAGTGGTATTCTTGAGCTTAGTCTATCTAAGGCTCGATTTGACATTGGGCTTGGGTAGGTTACTAGGTCCAGTCATTGGGTCGATCTGAATGTCCAAACATCAAGTCCCCCCCACTCTTTCAGCTTGGGTTTCGGTCAGAGGTGGAAGAGTGAATACCGGGCACATGATATGAACCATTCGACTCCCACCATAAATGCATGTAAGATGATTGGAGAGAGAAATCCAAGGCCCTTATATATAGGGATGCTTGGTCTGGGACTTATTGTTGCTTACTTACAAAATTGAGAAATAGTGAGAGAAAACACTCTTTCGTTTCTTTTCGGGTGGTGAAAGATTTTTAGTTTAGCAGTAAGAATTCAGATCGTACTATAATATTCTTTATTTGGCTTTTTCGCATCCAGAACCTAACAATTTGCTCTTTGCTTTTCAGGTCGGTTTTTAAGAGGAAAAATTTCTTTTACTTTCAAGTTGTCTTTAGGTAATCTATTTTTCTTGTACCTTACCACTTGCTATTGTTTTGCCTTTATTTATTTTCTTTGTAGCTTTTATCAAAATGCAAAGAGAAGAGACATCGGCTTCTGGCTCGGGCTCATGGGAGAGTCCTTAGTATTCTTGTGGGAGCTCAAGGTCTTCTAGCTCGGGTTCTTTTAATGAAACGCCTCGGTCTATACCACAACCATCTACCTCTTCCCCCCACTGCTAGGCCATACCGACTATGAAATTGAGTGTGCCTCATACTCAAATTTTAGTGTCTAAGATATGGAGGAGAAAAAATAGGAATATAGGATCTGGTGAGCTGATAGGCTACGTTAGAGGCTGGATGGCCGTTCCTAAAACTTATGGGTTGTTGACCTAGGATGAAGAGAGAATAAGAAAGACCTATGACATCCCTCCAATAGGTCAGATAATGATTGCTTCTGAGGGCGCACGTGATAGTGATGCACCTCCAACTAGGTGGACTATTTTCCATAACAAAGCTCTATGGCTAAGGGTAAGGTTTCCTTTGTATCCTCTCATCAGGATATTTTTAGTTAGGATGCAGCTTGCACTCGGGAAATTGATGCCTAATAGGTGGATATATTTGTTCTACTTAACACTTATATGTCAATAACTGGGGGTGAATTTGGAAATGGCCAAGTTTAACGAGGTGTATATTTTGAAACGGAACCCCATAGACTCGAGGAGGGTGTATATGTCGGTGAAGTAGGATCGTGGGGTGAACGTATTGCTCCCTGAAAATGAGAAAAAATGAAAAGAATATTTTTTCTATGTTTCAGGTTGGTGGGAGTCCCCTACAAGTGATACTAGATTGGTAAGATGTGTCTAGAATTATAATAAGGTCGTGATTAGGAATATGGATTCTCTAATCACAACCTTGAGTCTTGATATGAAGTAGAGGTTGGCTAATATCCAAAACTATCTTCCTAAGAAAACAAGCAATAGGGCTCTTTTGAATACTTCGCATTTTCTTGTGTGTGGGTTAATGAGACATGGTGCCGTGGATCCTCATCTTAGGTTGACTGGCAAACCCTGAGCTTCTTCTAGTGCCTAAGCTTCTGTTAGAAATCGGACTCCTCCTACAGATTTTGAGGGACGATTCGAGGTGGTGCGGGAAGATGGCGACCATTAATTTCTCTATTTTGTTACCTTATTTACGCCCCTTTTATTTTATATATATATGTTTTTTTAAGGTGCTCAACCTGTGTTATTTTTTTTATTCTGAAGATCACATGGATTTGACCACTGATTAACTTTTTGCTCGAATGAAGAGCAAGGTGACATTGGAAGGAACCGGTTCACCAACAGGTGCCTATCCTACTTTTGGGGGAGGATCCTCAGTGTGTAAGAAGAGGGGTAAATTCTCTCATGAATGTCGTAACTCTTCTCTAAAGAAGAAAAAGAATAAGGTTGGTGTCGATGAAACCGCCTTTAACCCTGAACCTGTGAATGTTTGTCCTCTTTTTCTAGAGCATATCGGGTCCTTAACTCCCCTTACTGGCTCTAAATAATATGGCAATCCTTTAAGGGATTTAAATAGGGAGAAGGCTGTTATTGAAGACCTTATTGCCGGTTATGATAGGGTCATGTTGAATCTAGCCTTGGCACCCAAGGAGAAGCTCACGGCTATTTACGAGGGGGCCAATGTTGGCGAGATCATTCACCATCAGCTATGTCAGGTGCGTTATATTTTTTGTTTGTAATATTCAGTGCATTGTAGTGTGAGCTCAATTTTTGTTTGCTTAACCTCCTTACTTTTTTGTGTATAGTAAATGTTGATTTATGACTTTGATAGAGCTTACAATGTGGGATATTTAAAGTCCAATCTGGTTAAGGAGAAACAAGCTCATGCATCATTGCGCTCGAAATACACCGCTCTACTTATGAGAGCAACAAAATGGGAGAGTGAGACAATTGATAAGGAGAAAAAGCTAAAGAAGGCTATCTCCGAGCTTAAAGTTTGTGTTTGGCGAGTGACCGAGTTGGAGGAGGGGGTGGGGGAGGTGCACAGACAAGCTGAGCCCTCTGTGGAGGAGGTGTGATATCAAGCCAAAGTCAACATGGATTCTATGGCCCAGAAGCTCGAGTCTAGTGTTGAGCAAGCATATGATTTGGCGATGGAGACCTTCAAGACGAAGGCAAAAAAGAAAGATTTGGGTGAATATTATTATCACATTTTGGATATCCCTGTTACACCGCTTATAATCGAGCCTACTCAACTGAGGGGAAAGGGGAAGGATTAGGCTCCTCTGGTAGTGAGGATGGCCCCGAGGTTCCTGGGGCAGGGTCTATTGATCCTTGAGCATTTTGTTTTATTACTCTGATTTATTTCTTTTTTTTGTATATTTTATTTTGGAAGCTCGATGTATTTTTGGTTTCTATAGACACGAGCTGTTACTTTGTACTTGTGAATGATTTTGAATAAATGAATTATTTTTTCTATTTATTGTGTATTTGTGATGTTGACCTACCTTTTGTCATTTATGTAAGGAAAAGAAAGAAAGAAAAAAAAATAAAAATCATTTAATTTTCCTTTCCTATAAAAACGGTTGGAGAAGAATAGTTTGATTAACGTGTTTGGGAAACAAGCTGGTACCACTAAATTTTTTTCTCGCGTATTATGGATTCTGATAGGACAAATATGTGGTTAGTTTGGACTTTTCGTATTGCCAATGGTAGGGTTGAGGTCGAAGTTAGTTTGCTTAAAGCCAAGGTTGGTGAGCTTTCTGCTTGTAAGGAGCAATTAATCTAAACCCAAACTTGAGAAAATAGGACCTTGGCTACTATGTCTGCTCTTGTTGACAGAGAATCATATTGGGAAAGTTTTTATATGAAGCTTTCTGAAAGTGTTTTTCTCAAGGTTATGGAGGTTACTGAGGATCTAGAACGGGGATTATTTTCCATGATGACCATGCACCTTAAACATGTGATATATGCTCATGAGAAGGTTGGTGAGATTTAGGCCGAACTATTACCTTTGATTGAGGAAAATGGTGATCCAAATACTGGCCGTGTGTCCAAGCGGTTGAAGAGTTTGTAGTGTATATATATATATATTGAATGAAGGCCAATATGAGCGGTGTGTAATAATTAATATTTTTTTTAAGTAATGAACAATCAGAGCGACATATGTTAATGTACAATGCTTGTTTGGTATAATGTAACTACAAGGTATTTAGTAGGATCTAGGTGATTGGACCTGGGTTTTGATTGATTCTTGACCTAGTTCCGAACCAAGATGCTCTATTTTTATTTTAACTGGTAGAGCACCGACCTGGTTCCTAATCTGGGTGAGTCGCTCACCCTCTTCAACTTGTTAGGGTGCCCTCCTTGATTTATTTATCTAGGCACGCAGCCCCTAATGCCTATTATAATGGAAAATGCTTGACCTAGTTCTTGATCGACGTGCTCTTTTTTTAACTGGTAAAGCACCGATCTGGCTTCTAACTGGGGTGGGTCGCTCGACCTCTTCAACTTGTTAGGGCGCACTACCTGATTTATTTATCTAGGTGTGCAGCCCCTGATGCCCATTGTAAAGGGAAGATATTGTATAAATGATCAATTGCTGTAAAAAAATTTATTTCATATATACATGTCGTGCGTCATTGTTACAAAAAAAGAAGATATGTGGGTTAATACATGTGCTTTTAGAAATGTTATCTTTTTAAGTGTCTGGTAGTCCAGCTTGTGCCCTATTCCTTGCCTTCGATGCTTTTCAATAAGTAGGCCCCTCATAGCGTTATCTCCATTATTTGATAAGGTCCTTCCCAATTGGCACTCATTTTACCAACCATCTATTCTTTTTTGTTGGGGAAAACCTAGGAACCCAATCACCCCTAGAAAATGTTTTGAATCGCACGGTTTTGTTGTAGTATTCTAATATTGTTATTTTTTTTTCGATCACCCTTCTTAAAGCTTCATCCCTTTATTCCTCCGCTAAGGTGAGCTAGACTGCTCTTCTTATCTCATTTTGTTACTCTGTCAGGATTGATCTAGGGGTAGGGATTGTTACTTCGGTAGGTATGACCACCTCGGTTCCATATACTAGGGAGAAATGGGTCTTGTTCGTGCTTCCTCGGGGGTTTGTTCTAGCAGCCTATAATGCTCCTGGTAACTCCACCCATCTCCCTTTGGCCCTTTCCATCTTTTTCAATAAATTGATGAGTAACTTATTGAAGGACTCTGCTTGACCATTATCCTGTGGGTAGGTGTTGAGTGGCCTATCTTGATATTGTATTTGAGAGTGAATGCTTGATTTTTTGACCCGTGAATTACTGCCGGTTATTTGTAACGAGCTCTTTGGGGAGACTGAATTAACAAATTATGGATTTCCATATGAATTTGATCACATACTCTTCTCACTAGGGTTTCTGATTCGATCCATTTTGAAAAATAATCGGTTACGACCAAAAGAAACTTTTTCTGGCCTCTGCCTATGGGCAAGAGCCCTACAATACCGAGTCCCCATTTGTAGAATGGCCAAGGACTCACTACTCCCACCATAACATTGGAGGGTGTGTGGGTTAGGGGCCAAATATTTGGCATTTGTCACATTTATGAGTTTATTTAACACAATCATTCATCATGATGGGCTAATAATAACCATGTCTCATAATTTGCTGGGATAATCTTCTACCAACAGAGTGCGAACCGCAATCTCTCTCGTGTGCTTCAAACATTATTCTTTCGGCTCCTTCTATGGCTATGCATAAGAGGCTAGGGCCGAGGGGGGTTTTGCGGTACAATTTACCTACCTCAATCATGTACTGGCCTACTTTAGCTTCAATTTGCTTCTTGGTAGAGTGGTCTTTGGGGTAGGTCCCCTCTATCCAAGAAATTATAGATCGAGGTGTACCATATGGTAGAGGGGTTTCTACGCATCCGATCATTATTTCGGCCTCTTCCATAGACGCCTCTGCCAGGATTGTTACTGATACTACCCGATCTTTCTTGGTATCCCATATTTATGTCAAGGTTGCTAAGGAATCGACATGATTGTTCTCATTTTGAGCTATTTGTTCGATCTTGAACTCTGAGAATTTGGAGCACTCACGCTTTAATATCTCCAAGTATTTCTTCATTTTTCCATCTCTTGCTTCAAACGTTCCCAGAAACTGATTGACTACGAGCTTGGAGTCATTTTATAGGGTAATTCTATCTACCCATGACTCCAAATATGGAAACCTCATACTTTGTGATGTTGTTGGTTGCCTAAAAATCAAGCCTAATTGCATACTCAAAGTAGTTGTCGTGCTTATCTATTATAACCACCCCTAGTCCTCCGCCATTAAAGTTGTTTGCTCCATCTACAAATACCTACCAAGTTGAGGCATTTTTTTGGTCTACTGTGCATACCTCCACGGTTTCTATTGTGTCAACGACCTCAGGACCATTGGTGAATTCAGTCACGAATTCGGCCAGAGCCTATCCTTTGATGGCTATTATAGCCATGTATCTGATGTTGTACTCTCCCAACTCTATGACTATCTGGGCTAGTCTTTCTGCAACCTCTGGTTTTGTCTATACATTCTTGAGAGGGTGTGAGGTGAGTACTATGTTTGTGTGTGAGCCAAAATAATGTTTAAGCTTATGTGCGGTAATTTTAGGAGAGAAGGAAAGTTTGTCTATGGTGGGGTATTTGCTTTGGACCTCTCTTAAAATTTGGCTGACATAGTAGATGAGGTGTTGAATTTTTTTCCTTTCTATTATTAGCACGACACTGCATACACTTGTCTGTGCATTTAGCAATGAATCTACTCAATACCCCTATCCTTCCATTTAGTTGTTGTATACCCTTGAAATTAATAGGTGGTTTCATGTTCATCGGTGCCTATATTTTATTAGGATTGGCCTCGATTCCTCTTGCTGATACAAGGTACCCTAGGAATTTTTATGAAGCAACACCAAAAATGCATTTTTTTGGGGTTAAGTTTCTTGCCGTACCTTCGTATCACTTCAAATATCTCCTATAAGTCTCTGATATGGTTTAGGGGTTGAGCTGACTAAACCACCATATCGTTAATGTACGCTTCCAAGTTCCTGCTTAACTACCGTTCAAACATTTTGTTGATGAGGCATTGATATGTTGAACCTGCATTTTTTTTAGTCTGAATGACATTCTTATGTAATAGAATGTTCCTTCTTCTGTTATGAAAGAAGTTTTTTCTTCATCCTCAGGGTGCATTTTGATTTGATGATACCCAGAATATACGTCCAAGAAGCTCATCAATCCAAATCAAGAAGAGGCATCTACCAGCTGATCAATGCTTGGGTTGAGGCATGCCTTGTTTAGATCAGTGAAGGCTACGCACATGCGAGATGCACCTCATGCCTTTTTTTTACTAGTTCCACATTTGAGAGCCATTAGGGGTATTTGTCTTCCCTAATGACCCCTGCCATTTTGAGGGCAGCAACATGCTGTTTGATTGCCTGATTTTTCTCTCTATGGAACTTTCCTTTCATAGGTGTCCACGCAAAGATGTTTGCATTGGCTTTTAGAAATGATGAGAGCTCTTCCTCGAGTCCTATTGTTAAGTCATCACCGATTTTCCCCGTGTGGCCATTTCCATCCTTATTAGTTAGGAAGTCTTTTATCTTGTTCAGAAAGACCGACCTCATTATGGCTTTTATTCCTTGTTCACTTTGGGGGGGAGGCCTTTCGATGATCGCTATTTTATGGTATCTTTCTTCATTGTGGCATTATAATAACACCGGGCATTCTCTTGATCTCCTATCAACTCTTTGGGGCCTTCAACTGTGGGGAATTTGATTACCTGGTGGAAGGTGGACTGGACTATTTCCATGTTGTGTATCCAGGGTCTTCCGAGGATGGCATTGTAATGCGCTGGGGCATCGATGATGACAAAAGTGGTCATTACTATCACCCTTTTTGCCATGATAGGTAAGATCACTATTCCTTTCGCATAGGTGATGCTTTCGTTGAATCCTACAAGAGGCAACTTTGTTTTGATGATGTCTGTGTCTCCTAGCCTGAGGGCCCAAGAATGTTTTAGGAATATGAGGTCTACTGAACTCTTAATGTCAATCATTACCCGCCGGACGTCACAAGAACCGATCCTCAGGGTTATCACCAGAGGGTCCTCGTGATGGGATACAGTCTCATCCTTCTCTGTGAAAGTTATTCTTATAGAGGGTCTTGCTTTATCCAAAGTGTATACATGGGGTGCATTGTGTAGCTCCCTTGCAAATCATTTGCTAGCATTATTGGAGACCCCGCTGACTCCTGGGTCTCCATGTATGGAGTGGATGGTTTTATTGTTGGGCCTCCCACGAGGTTCTTTTCCCGTGCTTGATGAGTATGTTGGTTGTAACATTCTTTGTTCGCCTTGGTAGCCTCCTCTTCTTTCCTCAATTGTTGTGACGAGGTCTTTGCAATATCCTCTAGCCAATAATGCCTCTAATTCTCTTTTGAAGTTTCTATAATCCCTTGTCTCGTGGCCCATATCTTTGTGAAAGGCGCAACATTTCGACACATCTCTCCCTAGAGTATTCATCTTGGATGGCCACCTAGTCTCGAGCTCCCTCTCCATCCTTTATACAATATGGGTTAAATCGACTTTTAAAGGAGGGCCCTTGAAGGGAGATAATGCTTATCCTCATGTGTCCCTATTTTTCGGGAAGCTTTTGTTTACCACCCAGTTTATGTTTACCGACCAACTTCCTACTTGCCTATTTTTTGTAACAAATTGTTTGTTTCTGTAAGTTTGGTATGTTTGGTTCGGGCTCATTCTCCTTTTTTCTTTGTTTGGGGTCGGGATTAACTCTTCTCCCATTCAGCGGTCTTTGGTTAGGCTAAACTCCCTTTCCAAGTTGACAAACTTTTTGGCCTCCTTATATGCTTCCTCCAAGGTACATGGTACTGTTTTAGTCAATTCCATGAACAGTTCAGAATCTTTTAGCATGCCCCACCTGAAGGCTTCTATAGCAATAGAACTAGGGCAATCAGTGATTTCTAATTTTTCTTCTCTAAATCGCTTCATGTATCCTTCGATGGGATCTTTTTGCCCTTGTATAATTGAAAAGAGGTGATGAGATTCTTTTCTCAAGGGTTTATTACAGGCGTAGTTGGTGATAAATAATTTGGAAAATTACAGGAAGGAGGCTATGGACTTGGAAGGTAGATTTTTGAACCATTTATTTGCACCGTTGTAGAGGTTGGCTGTAAACAACTTGCACATCATCGCGTCTCTCTTTGCTTGGGTGAGGCTCATGGGTGCCATGGAAGTTTTGAAATGTTGGACATGCATCATTGGATCCTTCGTCCCAAAATAGTCAGGGCATTTGGGAGCATTAAACTTGGGAGGAGGTTTATCATTTTCAATTGAATCTGAGAAGGGAGAGATGTATAATTGTTCGCAATCTCTATCCACCTCGTAGAGGGTTTTTCCTTTTTCCTGCTTCTCACTTGCCTTTTTCAAAACCTTCTCTTTCTTCTCGAGCCAGAGAGGGGATTTTTCTCAACTTCATGCTCGACAGATCGGAGCTAGGACTGACTGCATCCCATTACCTCTTCATTAACTGGTTTGACAATAGGATTGTCAGGGGTTCTTTCCTCTGCCTAAGACCATAGTACTCTGTTTTCTCTTCTGGTTTTTTCGAGCTCTTTCTTAAGTTCGAGAAATTGACAAGATAACTCTTGATAGAGGGAGCTGTCTTCTGCCCTAGGCCCATTAGTTGTAGGTGGCGTATTTCCTTGAGCAGCCAAGTGTCAGGATCGGTCGAATTAGATCGTATTTCAGACTGAGTTACAACCATGATTTTTGAATTACGGGTAGTGCGCGATGGAATTTCTTAACTTCTGTCTAAGATCGAGGTGAGTCCTTATAGGATATGAGGTCAGAAACTTGTGATTGACCTTAGAATTTGAGCCCCACGGTGGGTGCCAAAATGTTGGGACTCAATATCTTATAGAGAGAGGTTAGAGAGAGATGTGTGTAAATGGCTCAATATGTGGATCCTCTTAAGTGGTCCATCTATTTATAGCATATTTATGGGTACATGTGTCAGCTATACAATGTGTACATGTGACTACATGTCAGGGGGCATGATTAGCCTAAAGTACAATGTATCAAAGATCCAGGTCGGGTATTACTTGTGTTGTCAACGAACTCACGCTATACTCGAGCTCGTGCTGTTCTTGGGCTTGGTCTATCTAAACCTCGATTTGACATTGGGCATGGGTAGGTTACAAGGTCTGGTCCTTGGGTCGATCTGAATGTCCAAACAGTTAACTATTAAGATAAAAAAGTGGAAAAAATTAGAACCATTAATGATATTGTATTGTATAAATTAAAATATATATTTTGGCTGACAATATTGTTAAAGCTTCATTTGTTCCCCATCTTTTTTTTATTAATAACATCTAACAATAATAATACTAAATGTAATTAATTTTAAAAATAAAATTGAAAATTAATATATTTTTTTGTGATGATAATAAAATTAATTGGGATAAGTATCATCACCAATAATTTTTTATTTGATAAATTGCTACGGGGAGTTTGGCGCAAGTTAGATATATGCCAAACTCTTTAATTCCGTAAAATTCATGTGATCCAGATGCTCTTGTTATGGGTTACAAATGATAGTGAGTTATTTGTATCTGGGTGATTGATCACAATCTGCCAGAATCTCTCTTTCTTGTTCGAATGATCACTACTATAGAAATAGGTATTAAAGTCGGTTCGGTGAACTGATTTTAAATTTAGCGACTTTACCCGTACATTTTATGATTTGTTTTTATTTTTATTTTCATTTTTCATATTATTCAATATATATATAGCATAAAAAACTAAAATATAAATAATAATACAAATAATTAAAAATGTAAATATATTTAATTACTTGATAATTAAATTTATTACAAAAACAAATAAAGTATATATAATACATATAGTTAACTTAAATTACAAATAAAATAATGTCGTCAAAGTGTAATTATGCGATCGAGTAAGCTTGGTTGGCATAGAATCTTGATTGGCCTTCACAAGCATTATGACAAAAAAACAGCACATCCATATAACAATTCATATTTCCCTACATACATGAGCACGTAAAACATCTATCAAAAAAGTAGTCTAAACTTCAGACATACGAATGAAGAAATTAAATCATTATAAATATTACCATAAAAAAGAGATTACCACGTACTCACGTAATTCATCTTCAATACCATGAAACATATTTTCTGTCTGTACATTATGATAAGATGTATGTAATCCACTCACATTCTTATTTATCTTTTCCCCATGAGTATTATCAATATTTTCTCCATGATAATACCAACATTTATAGCTCAATAGAATACCATTACGGATAAGGTGATACTTAACCTCATAAAATTCATGAAATCACTCATTTTTACATTTAATGCATGGACATCGAATCATACTACTTCCAGTATTACTATTTCTACAAGCAAATTTCATGAAACTTTCAACTCCAGAAATATAGTCTTGCTCAATTCTACACTTTGACATCCAAGATTTGTCCATTTTCTATTAATGACATTAATTAAACATATTACTTAATTATGTATACAATGAATATATTTCAAGTATAATATATAAATTTCCTAATTATTAGAATATATATCAAAACATACATAATGCAAAACAGTTATCATTTTAATCATTTTACAAAATCATTTCTATACAAATTAAAAAATAAGCAACATGTTAGCATGAATATATAAAAACCAATCACGCACTTTGGTTGATTCTAATTTCTAAGCATGTTATTATATCATAATTAAAATTTATACAAAATATAAAATAAACTGAATAATAAGCTGCAAAATTCTACTTAATAAAATATAATTATAAAATATAAATAAATTTATCCACGCATAGTAAATATATATAATCCATCAAACCCACAACATTTCAGATATTATTTCCACATAAAATAAGTCAAACATAATAACAAACAAAATAAAAAACATACTTAAATCAAAAATTTATACAAAATATAAAACAAACTGAATAATAAGGTACAAAATTCTACTTAATAAAATATAATTATTTATAATATATAAATAAATTTATCCACGCACAATAAATATATATAATCCATCAAACCCACAACATTTCAGATATTATTTTCACGTAAAATAAGTCAAACATAATAACAAATAAAATAAAAAACATACCTAAATCAAGAATTTATACAGAAAATGGGTATAATTTTTTTTTAATATTTTGCTCAAAAAAATAGTAGATCTAAAAGATAACGAGAAGAGGAATATAACTTACAAAACGACAATACAAATGGTGGTCGGAAATTTAGAAAGAAGGTGACACACAGTGTAGATTTTGGGAGAAAATGGAGGAGAGTGAGGAAGAAAATGGAGGAGAGAGAGGAAGAAAATTGGGTTCTACGTAAAAAATGACCTGGATATATTAGGTGGATAGCGTCGGTTGACGGGGCGAACCGATGCTATCCATGTGACGTAGTGTCGGTTGATGTGGCGAACCGACGCTAACTACGTGACGTAGCGTCGGTTGATGGGGAGAACCGACGCTATCCATGTGACGTAACGTCGGTTCTACACCGAACCGACTTTAAATTCATTATAAGTCAGTTTTTTTCCAAAAACCGACTTTATACAGCGACTTAAATACCCCTTTTTGTAGTAGTGGATATTGACGAGGAATATAAACCAAAATTATTTCAAACATGATAATGGGATTTTGTTTTCTCCAAGTGGAAGGCGTTCGAGAGTTCTATTACTTACGTATGAAGTAAAATATTAGTATAAATTAATTTTGTTAAAAATATACATAATTTTAACATTAATTATTATAGGATATCGAGATATCAACTATTTGAAAAACTTAAATTAGTATAAGAATGATAATTAATATTTGTATATGTTTATCACTCTAACACAAGTGTTGATTCTATGTATCATGCAAATGAAACGCTTACAATTCAATAATTAGGGTCATTAGACCTTGAACATAGGACCTCCAACTCTTATACAATGTTAGAAGGTGTTGAGAAATCAACTATTTTAAAAGCTTAATTTAGTAGGATAACTGTGGGTAATAATCGAACTGGTTTCAGATTTGGAAGATAAATTTTGGTTTGCTTTTTCAACTTCGCTTCTTGGTATCAAAGCCAGTTAGGTTTATTTAAAGATCTAAGTATAAACATCTTACTATTCTCTCTTAAGAGAATGATTTCTAGTAATTAGAGTCAATTGAGGTGACGTCTACAATAAGACCCAAGAGAGATACCCTTTGATGCACAGGAACTCTAATCACAGTAACTTCTAATTACAACTCATCTTCTCAAATGGAAAGATTATCAATATCTTTTTTTCTCTAGACCTTCAACTTCCTCTAGCCAAGATAATGATTCTAATTCAACTAGATCTAAAAATAAAGAAGTAATAAGAATAGAGGATGTTGAAAGACATCTTCAAAACTGGAGTGTTCCTAAATACAAAACATTATTAGTCTATAACAAAGGTAGTTTTGTTTTTAAATATGATTATATTATTAAAACACTAGAAAAACACTTCCTCTTAAAATGAAGACTATTGATATAAGCTTATTATTTTAGAGTCTAATAGACTCATATAAATAGAAGAATAATTATTTACATATTGATTTAGTCCAAATAAAAATAAAACCCCTTAGAAGGGATGGATTAAACAATTCAATTCTCTTATGTGTACAAGACAAGAGACATAAGAATTTTTTTGACTCTTTACTCGGAGTTGTTAAAAATTCCTTATGCTCTGGTCCAATCTATTTTAATTTTTTTCCAAATTTTTTGTACACATAAAAGATAGGAATGTTCAAAGGGCCTTAAAGGTCGATATTAAAATGCATGGTTTTGATATAGAAAAAGAAACCAAGAATATAGCTTTAATTTATAGAGTTTATTTTAAAGTGATGAATACTATTTTTCTTGATATAGATCTAAAGTCTTTTATACAAGACAAGAGAGGTGAAACAACCCATTTCCAAATCAACCTGGTAAAATTTAGATTAAGAGTACCTCAAACAGTACCTTGGAACCAAATAACTCTCATAGTCATGGTCTTTAACACAAGACTTACCAACTACCGTTCCAAAAAATATAGGGCTCCAAAACATTATTGAGCATTCAGATGGATCTGTTGAAATTAACTTTGATTCTACTAGAAAAATCAAGCTAAACTCTAGACCTTCTTTAGTCAGTCAAATGTCTAGAACATATACACCCAACCCATCTTTATCATCTAAACCAATACCCTTGATCTTAAATAGATCCAAACCAATACCCTTCTGGGATTAGTAAACTAGTATATGAAAAAACAGATGATAGCCTTATAGGTAGTACCCCTTCAATCCTAATTCTCTCTGATATGAGTTTCGAGCAACTAGTTCGCTTTTCAAACATATTTATGATGGAAGTTAAAAAAATATCCTTATGATCCTATTGATGTTTGAAGACCCTACTAATACGTAGAAAAGAAATATCTTTTACTCTCTTACAAGAGACGAACAAGAAAAGCTCTACACAAAATAAAAATCGTTCTTAAAGTTCATAGAATGAAAGAACAGAGAAGTTAATCTAGACTTCTTTGATTTTATTAAAGGATATACTCCTAAAACGGAGGCAACAGAGATGCAAAACCTTGAAAAGGTTCATAAAAAGTTCAATACCCTTTATGGTTATAAAGTAATGGCTATCCTTCCACTAGAAACCACAGTTAAAATAACTGATTCTTGTTTAGCTGTTCCATATAAAAATGGCTCCATAAACCCAAATCATCTAGCTAGTGTTGGTGTAGTAAACCAAGTTCTTGAACAAGCTAATTACACCAATCTATATTTACAATCAGTTGGTAGCCAGCTTACTAGGATTGTAGCCAGCTTACCAGGATTGAATTACTTATCCCAGCTCCTCAATCCATAAGCACAGACTCAATATCCTCGTTATCTAAATCAAGCCTAAAAGGTGAAGTAGAATCTTTGTTCTTTAAACCACTACACGACCTAATAGGGTTCAAGAAGACCAATGACAAAGAATTCTTAAAAGAATTATATGAATGACACTTAAAGCTAGAGTCAAAAGATAAATATTATTCCATTAAAATGATGGAAGAAAAATATATTAATACTATGTCCAAGGCCAACATCAAAAAAGTATTAAAAGTACTAAATCAAGTAGATGGTGATAAAATTTTAGAGGTCAATAAATTGGTCACTCCAATACCGGTTTATCAATCTAAACCTTATTACCTCAAGAGAACTCCAGTCGATTTACAATCGAAGAACCCTTATAGCCAAGTCCCAACTACAATGAAAATCAACTCTAAGAATGAAATATTGATGGTCTCTCTGATTATCAAACCATTCAAGTTATCAAAAATATGTTAATTTATGATGAAATAGTTAAATTTAATAAATCCTCTAATCATATGGTAGCCATAACCATTGTCTCAGGATTTGTTGGCCAGTTATAAGCTTGGTGGGACAACTATCTCTAATAGTATCAAATAGATGAAATTCTTAATGTTGTTAAAGAGTAGCCTAGCAATAATGATGAACCTTACAGGGTTGAAAACACAATTAATACACTGGTCCTTACTCTTTGTTTGCATTTTTTGGGAACTACTAGAATGCAAATGGATCAAAGTTATGAATAATTAATAAATTTAAGATGTCTGACTTTATCACATTTTAAGTGGTATAAGGATATCTTTCTTTCCAAATTTTTAACTAGAGACGATTGTAATAGTGAATTCTGGAAATAAAAATTTATTTTAGGACTTCCAACATTATTTGCAGATAAAATCCGTTCATACTTTCATGCAAAGCATAATGGTGTCATTCCATATGAATTATATACGTATGGAGAGCTTACAACTAAAGTAGTCAATCAAGGTTTACAACTTTGCAATGATCTGAAACTCTTACGACAGATGGGTAAAAAACAACTCCAAAATAAGCGAGCTTTAGGAGATTTCTGCCAACAAAATGGCTACACTAATATGCTTAAAGACTCTTCTCCCAAGAATACAAGTAGAAGGCCAATAATGCCTCCACAACATTCCATTAATAGATGGAAATTACCTAAAATAAAGTGGTCTAACAAACCCACTCACGTGAATAAAGCTAGAAGATCCACACTAGCCAAAGAAAATAAGGCTCCAATTTTCTATTCATGCGAACAAAAAGGCCACTATAGCTCTAACTATCGCAAGAAAAGAAAGTTAATGGGCTTGAACTAGACAACAAGCTGAAAATTAAATAGCAACCATTATCTTAAATGATAATGAAGAATCTAATGAAGAGGAACAAGATTACGTTATGAGTCATCTTCCGCTACTGATATAGAAGAAATTACACTAGAGGAAGATCATTATGAATGTGATTACTACAAAGCCATCATAAAAATCAATGGCCTAGACTTAAATGTCCTAACAAAAGAAGAAGACTTTATCTTAGATACCATCGATAAAATCGATGACCAAGATAAAAAGAAAGTAGCCTTGGCTAAATACATAGCCATTTCTAAAAAAATAATCAACCTCTTCTGAAAAAAGAGAGCCTTAAGGAATACAAAGATAGTTGAAACAACATAACCAGGGATATTCCTTTAATGAAATCCTAAAACGGATTAAGACTTTTCCTGAAAAACAAGGAACCAACTATCAAAGAGCTCCAAGCAGGTCTTAATCAGACCAAAAAGGATTTTAAAGATCTCAAAACCTGAGTTCAAATTTTAGAGCTCTTTCAGGGACAAAACTCTCTAGCCCCTTTTGAGGACGAACCATAAGAATTTACAAATCTTCTTGGATAACTTCTAACATCTATTGATATTGCTAATATGCAATTTATTAATTCAATTGATAAAATCATTAATCACAAATGGTACTCAAAAGTTACCATCGTCATCAACAAAGAATACATTTTTACTGTTGAAGAGTTGATTGACTCAGGAGGTGATTTAAATTGCATCAACGAAGGTATTGTTCTAACTTGGAATTTTTCCAAAACCACCCAAGTTCTTAATACTGCCAATGGGTGAAAAATGTTAATAAAATATAAACTTTCTAATACGGTAGTATGCAACCAAGGAATTTGTCTAGAGACTACGATCTTACTAAGCAAAGACTTATCTAGAATAGTCATCTTAGGCACATCGTTTTTAAGTATGCTCTATCTATTTAAAGTCACAGAAGAAGGTATTATGTCTAGCATCAAAGAGCATAAGATATACTTTTTATTCTCTAAAGCACCCAATTGCTTGGAAATTAATGATCTTAAATCCAAAGCTAAAGAGAAAGAAAGATTTTCATTTTCTTTAAAAGAAGAAGTCGGTTACAAGATGATTCAGGAAAAGATCATGTCCGATAGTATGCAAAAGCAAATCACATCTCTTAAAGAGAAATTTGAAAAAGAGATTTGCTCAGATATTCCCATTACTTTTTTGGAAAGAAGATAGACATAAAATTGCCCTTACCATTCCATTTGACCACTATGAATGGAACGTGATGCCATTTGGGCTTAAAAATGCCCCATTTGAATTTCAAATGATTATGAACAATATTTTTAATCCTTACATGGATTTTACTATTATCTACATTGATGTGTGTTCTATTCTCAAACTCTATCAACCAACACTGGAAACATTTAAATAGTTTTTTTAAAATCATCAAAGATGTAGGTCTTATCCTATCAGCTAAGAAATTAAACCTTTTCAACTAAATGTTTGATTTTTAGGCCATAAAATTGGTCAAGGATTAATTACCCCAATAGATCGATCAATTTTTTTTGTTGAGAGATTCCATGATGAAATTAGGGATAAAAAATAGTTACAAAGGTTTTTAAGTAGTCTAAATTATATATTAGAATTTTATAAAAACCTTGGATAAGATGCCAAACCTCTTTATGAGAAATTAAAGAAAACTCTCCAGAGTGGGGTCTAGCTTGCACTAAAGAAGTGCAAACCATAAAGTTGAAAGCTAAAGAGCTCTCATGCTTATCCTTACCTCACCCTGACGCATTCAAAATATTGGAAATAAACGCTTTAGAATTAGGGTTTGAAGAAATCCTTAATAAACGAATGGCTATAAAGGAGAGCCTAGTTCATTTAGTTTCAAGCACTTGGAAACCTGCTCAGAAGAACTATTTCACCATCAAAAAAGAAATTTTAGCCATATTTATTAGCATTTCTAAGTTCTAAGAAGACCTTCTAAACCATATGTTCTTATTAAAGATTGACTATAAATCAACCAAAGATGTTCTTGAAAAAGACATTAAAAACCTAGCCTCTAAATAGATCTTTGCTAGGTGGCAAGTCTTGCTCTCCATTTTTTACTTCGATATAGAATTTATAAAAGGAAAATAAAATCATTACCAGATTTCCTTACACTTGAATACTTGCAAGGTCATGAATAAAATAGCTAGTCAGCCAACTAAAATGGCTGAAATATCTAAAAGAGTAGGAAAACTCCCTATAAAGGATGAGTTTATAGAAGCAGAAACTCAAAGGTTAATCACCATCGAGAATGATGACATCAATAAAATGCCTGAATAGGTGGCATCCATTTATCTTAAAAACAATTTACCTTTCTTTACTTTTCCCAAAAAAGGGATTTTTATGAATTAATTCTAAATGAAACTGATTTCGTTGGTATAATGCATAACATGCAAAATGGTTGACAAAATTCCTTTTGCACTCTAAAAATTAAAAGGGTTTTTTCTATGGTAGACTAGACATCTAATTTATATTCTAGAGAACAATTTAGAGATCGATATATGCAACCTATCACATATGATTGGTTTGATTATATGCATGCTTGGGATCATACTTTCTTTTACCAAAATTAACTAAAATGCCATACGTGGTATATACAGTTTGAAACTAGGGATCATTATGCTTTCCATGATTTTCCTAACTGGTTTAGAAATTGGTTCGCATCTTTTGGACCAACTTATGAGATCCTCCAATTTCATGGGGATCATGCAAGTGAAACGCTTGTAATTCAATAATTAAGGTCACTGGACCTTAAACATAGGACCTCTAACTCTTACACAATGTTAGAAATTGTTGAGAAATCAACTCTTTTGAAAGCTTAATTTAGTATCATAATGGTAGGTAATAATTGAGCTGGTTTGGATTTGGATGATAAATTTTGTTTTGCCTTTTCAAGTTTGGTTATTCTTTTATATAAAATTTTGAGTTTGGTTATTCTTTTATATAAAATTTCAAGTTCAGTTTTGGTTTCGAGCGTGAGGTAATTCGACTTCAATACCCAAAATTATAATTTATATTTTGTTAACTACTATATTTTTCATATATGTAGAGATAACAAACACTATAGTCCAATATTTATGAAGAATAACAAAATATAATAGATTAGGTATATATAACATATTCTTTTATTTAATTTGTAAATATTTTTTAATTAAAATGTTCCATGTTTTGAAACAATTTTAATTAAAAAGATGTTAAAATTTAATTTTTAGAACTCTGAATGGATAATCGTTACCCGATGGTAATTCCCTACAAGTATATCCGTAGATTTTGATTTCAAATATAACATAACATTTTGTTTTGATTTTGGATAATATATCTTTCAATCTAGTTTCATACTATTGCAATTCCTTAAGGCTTAATTACAAGGTATTAGCTATTCTAGTTTTCCCCGTCACGTGTTTGTAGAACGGGTCTATTACTTATGTTACATTTGTGGAGATCTTGGTTAATATATTTACTTGTGCTACTATTTTCTAAGGTGTTCCTAGAACATTTAAGTTAATCTTCCCTCCTTTTCTCCGAACACTCTTCTAAAGTACACACCATTAAAGCAAATCAAGTTATTTATTGTATGCAATTAATGATTAATTTATGTTGGACATTCTTCTTTAAGTATCTATAATTTTTTAATTAAATATATAACTTCATGTTCTAGTAATAGATTATAAAAACTAATTGGAAATATCATGTTGTGATTGATTAAAAATAATATTGGGTTTGTTAGTCAAAATAGGAGGTGCCTAATTTAGAAGAAAATTCATGGAAAGTGGTTTCCTGCATTGTTAAAGATTGAGGTGTCTAAACTTGTTTGAATGAAGAATGGGAAAATTATGTAGCCTAATTTTGGTGAATGAAAAAGTGTTTGGTATATGAATTGGGAGCTTGAAGGTTATAAATATGGCTTCATTTTTTCATTGTTAATCATCCCAAAATAGAGAAAATCTTGTATAAAAAGTTTTTGAGTGAGAGAATTTTGTGGAAAAATTCTTTTGGGCTTGTAATTGCTTTTTTCTTTTGGGTGTGTGAGAAAATTACTTAGAGTGTGGTTGTAACAATTTTTCACAGAGTGATTTTTTTCTCTAGTTGTCTTTTGACAATGAAAATAGTTTTTCTCCAATTTGGAGTTTTCATTATAATTTTTGTATTGTGTATTTTCTATTTCTCTGTTCGTTGATATTTTACTAAGGATGATCTTGAGAGTGAGAATTTGTGATTATACCATTTGATCCAAATTTTATAACATACCAATCATATCTACACATGTTATGTGTACTTCATTGTTATGTTATATATTATACAATATTTATTTCATTATTTTGTCCTAGATACTTTATATATATAGTGATACCTCGTGTGTATAAGATTAATCAAGCGTTTCATTTAGGAATGTTTTATGATATCACCTATTTGAGCCTCTATAAAAACTTTCATGTCCAACATCAAGCCTATATACTAAGTGCATGTTTGGTTGATTGGAATAGAATGGAATCAAAGTTGATTCCTTCTAATTTTATGTTTGGGTGGGCTGAAAAGTAGGAATGGAATAAAATCAATTCCTAAAATATAAGGAATCATAAATCCTTCTCCCCCCTTAAGGAATCATGATTTCATTCTCATCTTAAATTGTTTTTCTAATTTTACCCCAACCCCAGATATAACCCTAAACCTTAAACCTAAAATCCCAAATCTAGAAACCCTAAACCTTAAACTCTATTTAGAAAAATAATAATTTTAACCCTTAACCTACAAATATAAACCTAAACTCTAAACCTTAAATCCTAAACTCCAAATCCCAAAACCCTAAACCCTATTTAGAAAAATAATAATTTTAACCCTAAACCTTAACCCATAAATATAACCATAAACACTAAACCCTAAACCCCAAATCCCAAATCCCAAAACCCTATTTAGAAAAATAATTATTTTAATAATATATTTTGTCTGAAAAAAATATAATAATTAAATGATATTATTTAAACTTTACTGAATATAAAGGTATTAAGGTAATATACTGTGTTTTCCATTCCATTCTAATTATAAACCAAAAATTGTAATACTGATTCCTTCTCTGGCTCCGGTGGTCAAACCAAACAAAACTTTTTCTTTTCCATTCCGATTCCATTATGTGAACCAAACACCACCTAAGTTTTTAGGAATTCTAGCTCTTTCCAAATTAAAAGTTGTTGATATCATGGCCATTGAAATTGGATGGTGAATTTGATCATTATATATTGGTTGTCCTAGATTTGTACCTCAATTAAGTAAAGGATATTGACAAATCTAGATTTGTCCTAGATTTGTACCACCAAACCATCTAACTTTCCACAATAAAAAACAAATGTTCAAGTACCAACTCGGTCTTATGCTACCCTCCTTAGGATATTGATCCAATGTACCTTACTTACGAGCCCCTGCTCTATTTTCACAGTTTTTAATATTAGCGTGAGTGATTTCCATATCAACATTCCAATAAGCTTCCCGCCAATTAGATACATTCCTAAACTAACTGCACAATGGTTAGCATAAAAACACAAGTGCCCATGTGTGTTCTAGAACGAATTTAATAATGAATAATCTTAACTAGATGATTCAAAACTTATGCCACTTAAATTAAATCAACTAGTAAATCCTAGAACAAAAAGATCAAGCACAAGTTCAATAAAAATAGTTTTTTTAAAGATTAAGAATCAAATCAAATAACTATTATATGACAAAAATAATTATTTGATCTAACAATTTTAGAACAAAAATAAAGAAGAAGTCATAACAACATATTATCAAAATATCATAAAATAATTAGGCTTATTAATCAATCAAATATAACCACCAATATTTGATAGATTAATTAAATAAAGAAGCCTAAAGAATTATGATCTTATATTTGTAAAATAAGAGAGATAAATTAAGAATAATAGAATAATGCTCTTGTGTGGTTGATTGAATCAATAAGCAATGAGTTTTATTTATAGGAAAAAATAAAATTTTTAATCCTATGTAATTGATAAATATATTTTTTATTACAAATAGGATTAGTAATACTCATTAATTAAGAAAAATCTTATATGATTGATAAATATATTTTTTATTACAAATAGGATTAGTAATACTCAATAATGAAGAAGATTCATATTTAAAGAAGAGTTCTTTTAAAATAGACTCATTAATCATAAAGATTCATATTTAAAAAAAAATCTTTTAAAGTATATTTTATATTATCTTTTAGGATAAAGATTTCAGCTATAATTTAGAGTATATATTATCTAAATATTTTAGCATATCTTATTCTATATTTTAGTACTAAAAATAATTTCAGATTTATAAGCATGTGTTATTAAATGTATAAATGTAATCCTATGTGTCATAGTTATCAAAGAAATACTTAAAGTATAATTATTTGAAATTTGAGTATTTGTTTGACTTTTCTTGATAGACTTAATAATAGGTCTAAAAATAAAATTTACAGATAAATATTTTATCTACGAAAATAGTCAACACTCATAATCCTTACAATTTTAAATCTTAAAATATCAATTCCAGATGTGATATATTAATTTTCTTAACCAAGTTGATCTTTCAATTCATATTGCTTTATGTTATACATTTGAATTAATTTCTTGATGTAATTATTTGAAATTTAGTTCACATGTTTCAGAGATACTGAATATGACGTGAACAATTTCAAAACTTTGTGGAAGGATATGATGGATCATATATATGCATCAAATAACTAAAGAGTATGTGAAGAAGATGAAACATGAAATGATGGTTTCTTTATCTTTGACTTACATGTGTGTGTATATATATACACACAACTGACATAGAATTTCACTTTGGAAATTTTAAGACGGTTAAAACTGTTCAAAGCGAAAGGGGTATGGAATTGCATTTCTTTTTTTTAAGCTTCTAAACTTAGTGCATTAGGAGTTTAATATCGTGTCACTTATCCACATAGTTTTGAACAAAATGGTGCAGTTGAGTTAGAAATAGAAGAGTAATTGATGTGCAAAGTATGAACAGTATGAATTATAATCCATCATTATTAGATCCTTCTGTCCTTTGAATTGAAACGTTGAAACCAGATAAGTATCAGTGTGAAACATGTTTTGGTTTTCTTTCTCAGAAACATGATTTCTGAAGAAAATTACTTATCTTCAACATGTTTTGCTTTTCACATTTTGTGAGGAAGATCTCATGCCTCAATTTCAAATCAAATAAACCAGCAAGACATACAAAAATGTATTGTTGTTTCCAACATAGGACGCACCAGAAAAGATTATGATATAGCTCTGAACTTTTTGCTAAGTGGACCCAATGATATCGGTTAGCACAGCTCTTGCATAAAAACTGAGACAAATCGATCAGTAACAATACTAGAATACAAATTGGTGATTTTAAAAAATCTATACACAAATATAAACATACTTTTGTATCTAGCAGCTGTTTGAGGAAAGCCTGTTATTACATCCTCAATATTGACACCCATGAGATACCTGACAGCAAGGAGATATGGTCGAGGAGGAGAACCAAACAGTGAAGGGCCCGATGAATGCGAATCCAAGGATGAGAGACAAGAGCACGGCTTGCGCTAATGGCTAGGGATAGGCAGCATGTGTGGTTACAACGGGTAAAAATAAAATAAATTCAGCAGAGTAAAATAATGACACTGACAATTTAACACAATTCACTCTTTAATTTGAGTTACGTCTATGGGTCAAAATCCAAAAAATCTCTCTCTTTCACACACACAACACTATTTTTCATCAAAGGAAATTATTTCTTTGGCTTTGTTTTTTTTTCTCTTCTTTTGGTGTGTCTCTCTAAGGCAAAAACATTGTCCATTTATAGGCAAAATTGTTTATCCATTATGTGGCCATAAATTAAAATTTAGCCACAAAAATATATTTATTTATTATTGTTTTTGATGAACTTGTCAAATATGGTTGCACCTAAAAATTTTATTTTCCTCCCCTTCCATGTGTTCGAGACCTACAAATCTATCCCTCCCTACTACATGGAAGGCTCCATCAATCTAGTAGCTAAACGACATTATTCAAAATTCTATCTTGGAATATTTTTTGTCAACATGTTTGATCTATTTTTCTCTATATGGATCTTCTCAAGTTGTAGTAGCTTCTTCTCCATTACATCACTAATCTAGTGATATCTCACATCAATATGTTTTGATCTCGAATGAAAGGAGACATTCTTTCCAAAGTAGATAACACTTTAACTATCACAAAATAACTGGTAAATGTCTTGCTGCAACCCAAGTTCTTCCAAGAACTTTTTCATCCATAACAACTTTTTACATGCTTTAGTTGCTGCTATAAACTCTGCTTTTGTAGTGGATAGTGCAACACATTTTTGTAACTTTGACTTCCATGACACAACTCTTCCTCCAAATGTAATCAGGTAACCTGATGTGGATTTTCTAGAATCCACATTGCCAGCCATATCTGCAACTGTGTATCTACCTAACACAGGTTTCTCATTTCCAAAACATAAGCTTATTTTGGAAGAACCTCGAAGACACCTAAAAATCTATTTCATTACAGCCCAATGTTCCTTTCTAGGATTTGAAAGGAATATACTCACAACTCCAAGCGATATCTGGCTGTGTACAAACCATGACATACATTAGACTTTCAATTGCTAAAACATATGAAACATTTTCTATCTCTTTCTTCTCTTTATCTATAGAAGGGCTCTGCTTAGAACTTAGCTTCAAGTTATTAGCAAAAGGGAAACTAATCTCTTTAGCCTTGTCCATATGAAATCGTTAAAGTAATTTCTCAATGTACTTCTCCAATGACAACCATAACTTATTGACGCATCTATCTCTATTAATAATCATGCTAAGAATTTACTTTCTGGCTCCAATTCTTTCATGACAAAAGGCGTACTCAACTACTTTTTCAAGTTGCTGATTCTAGAAATATTCTAGCTAACAATCAACATATCATCCACATAGTGCAAAAGAATAATGAAATCATTATAAGAGAATTTATGCACAAAAACAGAATGGCCTGAAGTTGTCTTTATGTAGCCTTTCTCCCTATTAATAGACTTAAGTTTTTTGTACCGTTGTTTCAGTGCCTATTTTAAGCCATAGATGCTTTTTTTCCAATTTGCAAACATAATCCTTTTTTCCCTTTTCCTTGAAACCCTCTGGATACTCCATATATATCTTTTATTCCAAGTCACTATGTAGAAAGATAATTTTGACATCTATTTGCTCAACCTCCAGGTCAATACTTGATGCTAACCCTAACATAGTACAGATGGATGTCATTTTCACAACTGGTGAGAAAATATCGTCAAATTCAACTTCTTTTCTTTGGTTGAATCCTTTGAAAACAAGTATGGCTTTGTATCACGGACTGGAACTATGTGGTTCATGCTTCACCCTGAACACCCATTTATTGTTCAAATCCCTCTTCCCTTTGAGAAACTTCATCACTTTAAAAGTTTTGTTCTCATGTAAGGACTTCATCTCATCTTGCATGGATTCAATCCATTTTTGTTTGGATTTTTCATCCATTACTTCTTCATAACTCTCAAGTTCTCCCCCATCAGTGAAAGTTACATACTCATCTAGAGAATATGTGGTAGAGGGTCGGTCTATCCCTTCTTCTCAGTGGAATATGAGAATTCGTAAGTGTTGGTGCTAGATAATGAACTTCATCAACTTCTATGGGAGCATCATCTTCATTAGGTGGATAAACCCGGTCTTCATCTCCAACTTATCTTTGCATTGATGTTGGATTAATTAATTCCAAATATGATGAGTCACCATTGTAATTAGGAAATTCCTTTTTCATTTTGACAATATCTTCAATGTCTCATCTTCAAAAAATATAGCATTAGAGCTCCTGACAAGTCTCTTTGTAACCGAATTATAAAATCTATAGCCAAATTTAATGGAGATTGAGGTGATAACCAAGTTGATGTTTACAAATATTCTAAAGATTCTCAAGATTCTACAAATGTTCTCAAGATCTTACACATTGGATAGATTTGGAATATTAAAATAGATGCAAGGATTAATTTAAGAAGTAGTTTTTTATTTTACTTAATTATGGGCCTTTATGTTTAGCAATTTTTATTTTAGGTAATTGTGAGATTTTGATTTTAAGTCTTTTAGTCTTTTATTTAATTGTGGGTCTACTATGTTTAGCAATTTTTAGTTTATTAATTGTGGAATTTTTATTTAAATTCATTTAGTATTTTATTTTAAGGTTGGATTTGTCCCAATGCACTACTAAATAAAGCCCATGTTGTCTAGGGTTTATTACTTATAAAAGAGCAACTATGTAATTTTGGATAGAAGAACGAATATCATTAATGAAAAGTATATTTCATAAATCTTTTGCTTTGTCTTCTTGTGTTCTTGATTGAATGCTTGAATTCAACTTATCAAAGGGAGTGACTATCCTTTGTGGCATCTCAAGATTGTTGTTTTAAGGACTTTGTTTCCTTAGGGTTCTAATATGATCCTCTTCAACACGTTCTTAGCAATTCAATCGTTCCAATTCTTTTGAGTTCGTGGGTTCTTATGGTTATTTCCCTAGAGAGTCTGCATCATTTGGTATCAAAGACTTGGTTGCTGAAAACAGGTTATCTATCTTCATTTATCTTTGTTTTGAATTCTAGATTTAAAAAAACATTCATCTTTTGATTTTATTTTGCATTCTTTAGTCACAAATCACAAAAAACAAAAAACAAATTCGTCCTTTTGAGTCTTGTGTTTTCTTTCAATTTCGGTGTCGTTATTTTCATTTTTGGATTTCATTTTGTATTTTCTTTGAATTATTCATATCTTTTTATTGTTCTTTATTTGTTTTGTTCTATCTATCTTTGTTTTTTTAAAAAAAACGGAATAAAGGAGAAGAGGGCTATTGTTTGTAGTTTCAAAAAATAATTGATAAATCGGAGTTGCAACTTTAAACAGTCATAACTTTTGACTCGGGTATCAAAACGACTATTATAATATATCAAATCGAATTTCGTTTTGATTCCTATAAGTAAAAATCATATTCACTTGCGTTCGAGGCCGTTTTCTATCCTAAATTATATCGTTTAAACCACTTACCGAGGGGTTGAAGTTTTGTGGCACCTTTTTATGTTGTTTTCGGTTCACGTTCATTACGGTTTCAAATTTGTTTTTTTTTTGTGAATTTTATATTCATAGATACAGAAGCAGAAATAAAAAAAGAGAAAAAAAGGAAAAAATGAAGAAGAAGAAAAGGAAAACATAGTAGTGGATTGTTCAAGAATCTAATTGTTGTTTTTTTGGTGAGTTTTCTTGTTCTTGTTGAAATTGATTTTCTCTTTATTTTGTTCTTGTTGGACAAGAATAATTTTTTTATAAAAGGGAATCATAGTTGATCAAGAGTCTTTCTTTAGAGTCCTCATTGGTCAAGAGTCTTTCTTTAAAGTCCTCTTTGGTCAAGAGTATTTCTTTAGAGTCATCTTTGTTCAAGAGACTTTCTTTAAAGTCCTCTTTGGTCAAGGGTATTTATTTAGAATCCTCTTAGTCAAGAGTCTTTCTTTAGAGTCCTCTTTGTTCAAGAGTCTTTCTTTAGATTCCTCTTTGGTCAAAATTCTTTCTTTAGAGTCATCTTTGGACTTTCTTTATTTAGAGTCCTCTTTAGACTTTTTTTGTCATACTTTGCCATTAAGTTTTTAGAATTATGAATTTTGAGGTTGTCGCTAATAAAACGGTTTCTTCTTGAGATAAGTTGGATTCTTTAATTTTTTTAATAACAAAAAAAAGGTTGGCGTGAGCTTTGAGTGGTAAAAAAGGAGAATGAAAATAGTGTTAAAAAAGAGCAAAAATAGTTTTAAAGAAAAGGAGAGTGATAACAATATTATTTGAGAGAAAATAGGTGAAAAAGTAAGCAAAAGAGAGGAAAAGTAAGCAAATAGGAGAGAAAAGTGAGTAAACAAGAGAGGAAAATAAAAAAAAGAGTGTAATTGTTAAAAAAACATGAGATTAAGAGTGTAATGATTGCAAGGAAAATAGTATTTGTACTTATGTACAAGGATGTTTATCTTTCTACTAACGATCTTGACTAATCTTTCCCTAGTGTCATTGTATTTTTATTGCGGGATTTCGAGGATCAACTTCCTAAAGAGTTTCTCCATTTATTACATCCTTTGCGAGGCATGCAACATCAAATGAACTTCATACTTAAATTCGCAATACCAAATCAAACTGCTTACAAAGCTAAGATTCGAGGATGAATCTTTTCGAAGAGGAGAGGAATGATGGAGATTGAGGTGCTAACCAAGTTGATACTTACAAATATTCTAAAGATTCTCAAGATCCTACACAAGGGATATATTTGGAATATTAAATTGGATGCCAGGATTAATTTAAGAAGTAATATTTTGTTTTAGTTAATTATAAGCCTTTTATGTTTAGCAATTTTTTTGTTTTAGGTTATTGTGGACTTTTGATTTTGATTCTTTTAGTCTTTTATGTTTAGAAATTTTTAGTTTATTAATTGTGGGATTTTTATTTGAAGTCTTTTAGTATTTTATTTTAAGGTTGGATTTGGCCGAATGTACTACTAACTAAAGACCATGTTGTCTAGGGGTTTTCCTTTAGGGTTTATTACTTATAAAAGAGAAACTATATAATTTTGGATAGAAGAACGAATAATATCATTAATGAAAAGTATATTTCATAAAGTTTTTGCTTTGCCTTTTTGCGTTCTTGATTGAATGTTTGAATTCGACTTATCAAAGGGAGTGATTATCCTTTGTGGTGTCTCAAGATTGAGGTTTTAAGGACTTTGTTTTCTTAGGGTTCTAATATGATCCTCTTCAACACGTTCTTAGCAATTCAATTGTTCCAATTCCTTTTAGTTCATGGGTTTCTAGGGTTATTCGCTTTAGAGGGTTCGCATCAAAATTGATCTTGACCATATCCAATAAAAATACATTATCTTGTATTGGTATCAAGTTTCGATCTCTCATCCTTAGATATATGAGGAAATGCTTTGCAGCTAAACACCCACAGATGATCATAGAAAACATCCTTTCTTGACCATACTTGATCTAAAACATCCATCTTGTGAGGAGTACAAAGTGAAAGATTCAACACATGTGCAACTATGAGTATGACTTCACCCTAGAAAGTTTTAGGAAACTTTGCATTTGAGAGTAGACATCTGATTTTCTCTATCAAAGTTCTATTCATCCTCTCAGCTAAGTCATTCAATTGCAGTGTCTTTGGAGGTTTAATCTGATGCAGAATACCATGCTTTTTGAAGGATGAAAAGGTCTTGTGTATTCTCCACCATTGTCTGTCTGAATTATCTTCAAATTCCTCCCACCTTATCTCTCAACTGAGGTATGAAATTCTTTGAAAACATCTAGCACCTGATCCTTTGTCTTCAAAAGATATACCCACATCTTCCTTGAATGATCATCAATCAAAGTCACAAAGTATTGAACACCACTCAGTGACTTTTGCATTAGTCCACACAAATCTAAATAAATCATATCTAAATTATTATTCATTCAAAAAGGAGGAAAACTCTTAAAAGAAAATCAGATTTTTTTTCTTGCTAGACAATCAACACATTTCTTTAAATGTACTTCATCCATTCCAGGGAGTATCTTCTTCTTGGCTAGACTTATCATAACTTTTTCACCCATGTGATTGAGTATCATATGCCATAATTCAACTACATTATCTTTGTCCATGGTATTTACTATGTCAGTAGAGAGGTTCACTTGCATTATAAACAGTCTCCCCAACAGTCTACTAGCTATTAGAGTTGTAGCACTTAGATTCAATAGATTATTTTGAGAAAATTTAGTGTATAACTTTAAAAAAGTTACAACACATATCAAAATGATAAATTTTTAGATCTTTGGTATCTCTTTTTCAAAGTTAATAAACTAAAGTGTCATAAAAAACTAATAAACCTAAATACTCCATTTCGAAAAAGCTAGTAAATCTCTACAACCACGCACCCTAAATTTAAACTCTTAAGTTATGTGCATTATTTCATTGTCTTCTAGGGAAAATATATATATTAATTTTTTCTAAAGGAAAGAGTTACTAGATTGAATATTATTGATTCTCGTTATGTTAGCGTTAGATCTTTGTTTATTTTTTTTCCACTAATGAAATTTTTTAGGATCCATTACACATATGGAGCATATGAATAATTATTTAATTTTCTTGCTCCACTAATTTCATTTGTTTATATTAACTTTCTTAGCATAGAAGACCGATCAATAATTATTATCATCAATTGTATCAAATAATACTCATTCCAATGAGTGATAATTATTAAAGGGCTCCTTTGTAACACAATAGGGCATAAATCTAATAGCAAACTTCATAAAAATAATATATAAAATATCTTGTGGTGTCAATCTTGCTCTCACTAGTGCTATTTCACAAGCATAATCTGGCCATTCAAACTTGATAAAAATAGCATATGAAATATTTTGTTGTATAAATCTTGCTATCAACGTTGCTATTTCATATACAGAGGCATTATATATATTTATCGGCACTCAAGGCTCTCAATAAACAATATATTAATTCTAATTCAATATCTTTCTCTGTTATTTTCAATGAGAGATAAGATAGATATTGAGCATCTCAAAATTTAATTTATCATAATGGATTCTAATTTATATCTCATATTAAATGTATAAGTTTTTATGTTATGGATATAATTAGCACAACAAGTACAAAGTATAATTTAGAACAGATTAAATAATGAATAGCCTTAATTAAAATATTCAATAATATATCAGTTAATATTAAATTATTTAACAACCTTAGAATAAGCAGATTAAACACAAATTTAATAAAGATAACTTTTTTAAAGATAAATAATTAAATCAAATAATTATAATATTACACGTATAATTATTTGATCTAATAATTCATGAATAAATTAAAGAAGAAGTTATATGAACATTTAATCAAAATATCATAAATTAATTAGGCTTATTAATCAATCGAACACAACTACCAATGTTTGATAGATTAATTAAAGAAAGAAGCCCAAAAAATATGATCTTATTTTTGCTATGCAATTTGAAAAAGAGAGCTTAATATGAAAAGATTGAAGCTCAAATGGTTAATTAAAATATAGAGTATTAGGTTCTTTATAAAGGAAAATTGAATCCCTGAGTTAAAGTCCAAATTCAATTCTGTCTATTAAACAATTCATAAAGCAGTAATAATAGAGACAAAATGGTAATTGGAAAATTTTGACTCAAGTAAACAATTAGATTAAAGTTGAAGCCCTTACTTCTGGATCGATCTAGACTAACCTCGATCAATTGAACTAATAAGGTCAATCGATTAATTAAACTTCTTGATGGATATTTATATGCTCATGTATTTAGGGGAATGATTTGTTATATGGACTTATTTTTTGCCCAAACTTCATCTCATCTCTCTTGCCTAGTTCCCTCGTATGACAACATCATGGTAGTCACTAGCCAATCAAGTACTGAAAAACCACCAAGAATCATCATATTTTCAAGAGTAATTGTTGTTTCATCCAAAGGAAATAGAGAAGTATTAGTTTGTGGGCAGCAAAACTCAACTAACTCAAGTGGAAAATCGGAGTTACACTTAACTTCATATTTAGAGCTCATTATAGCATTAAAAATACCAGCTTGATTCCATATAGCTTTATATTTATAGAAAAAAGGTTAATACAATGCTAATATGATTTTGAAGGGATTGTGTTATTATTATATCATTCTGATGTCGATGTGGTAATCTATTTTACTAATCTTTTAACATATATAAGTTTTTTTTTAATTCATGATATTACATTCTTATTTTGAATTTAATTACATATAGTTCTTTGGTTGGAACAAGTCGGGGTATGATATGCAAATTTTTGATGATATATGAAAAGAATGGATAGAACACATGGTTCAAATTATAACATCACAAAAAGAATTAGGAGAAGAATTTAATAATCTTGAATAACATAGGACAACACCATGGTAATTTTTATAATACTTTAATTTCTCCATTCTTGTGTCTCTAAAGTTTGGGCTTCTTATTTGATGGATGTTTACGGGCTCTTATATTTAGGAAAATGAATTGCTATATGGACCAGCTATTTTTTTCCCAAATGTAAAGCCGATTCAACGCGTAAACAAACTTTAAAATTTAAGTTTGAGTATTTAAAGTCGATTCACCGAATCGACTTTAAATTAAATTGATTTAAAGTCGGTTAATAACCGAATTTAAAGCTCAGTTTTGGCATACTGCAATGATCAATAAAACATTGATCGATCTAAAAAAATCTAGATCGATCCACCCTACAAATAATAAAACTCGAGACCAATTAGATAGAATATGATCGATTCTCGATTGATCAAACCCAAAACTTCGATCGATAACCCCATATTAAAATTAATTCCAAGAGGACATAGATTTATCTATTCATTTCTCGATCAATCAAGCATATGTATACTAAAAGTGTTTATGCATCTAATATGAAATCTAACGTGTATAGGAACAAAATGTACATTTGATGTTCAATAGTTTATTTGACTTGAATAGTGATTTTGAAAAAATTCACATAGAATCTAAATTATATTTAAATATTTTGTTCACGAATATCGACAATACTCATAAATCTTACAAAATGATCGATGCAATACTTCATGGTATGATATCATAATAATCTATTTAATAGTGTCAATTTCCAAAATAATATATCTCACATCTATGATCTATACAATAATATCAATTTGCAAATAATAGATATTGGTAAGATTTCTTTCGGGATGATTATGATTTCTATGATAAGATTCTTTGTAGGTTATCTTGAATGATGAAAATTGGAGTCCTATAAACGAGAAATTTGAATTGTTCATGCTTGTTAGTTGTTGCTAGAATATTTGTCTCATTTGGTTCCCTAAGGTTAAATTTTTTCTTTGATCCTTTAGGTATTTTGGAAAGATAACAAAACTATGCTAAGTAGGAAAGTGTTATTCAAAAACACTCTGCGTAAAGCAGCACATGCCTCGAAAAGAATCATTCAACTTAAACTTACTAGCAATGTCTATTCTATTGTGTTTTTCATGCTTGTTTTCTAAAATCTAATTTGTTCGATATTGGGTTTTTCATTATCCTGGATAGTCTTTATTATTTCAATTTAACAATGTTTTGGTATTATTGAAGAAGAAGCATCATGGTTGAGGTTTTATGTGGATGAAATTTTTTTTTTTCATGTGTAAGTTATATTTTGTTTATACATAGATTTATAACTCTACCAAAATAAAGTCATTTATGTCTTTTAAGTTTGATATTTGTCTTATTTTAATCAATAAAAGGTGAATATTATGTTTGAAAATATTAATTAATTTAATTTATTCAGGTTATGGAAATAAAGATTTTTTTTGAAATTTTACTAATTTTTTGAAATATTTCTAGTACAGGTTGATGTATAAAGCATGATTCAAGAGTGGATTTGATCTATCTATCTTTGATTGAGATTGATCTAAGGCGAATTGGGATGAACTTTTTAATTGTTGTTAACTAAAACTACAATTATCCTAAAAAATCCAACTGTTTTTCCCAAAAATAATTGTAACCTAAAAGACGTGTGCATGGATGGTTATTATAATACTGAAACTATGATTAATCGAAACAGAATATATACTAATTTTTTTATATACATATAATTACATAGAAAAATATAATTTTAATAATAAAACACATAATATTTAAAATAATTATATTAAATTTTATTCACTCTTATTTTTATATTTTTTATTTTACTCAAAATCATTTCCTAAATAGTTAAAAAATGAAAATCAATACCGATATTTTAAATAATATAGTAGAGTAAGAATTATGTTAAGATTTATTTTTTAAAAAACTAAATATATTTTTAAATAAATGTTAAAAAGATAAGCGTGGTTAAATTGTAGGGAAACTATTACAGGCTCATAACAGACGTTTATTACCCAACTATACAAAAAATTGGTACAAGGTGGTTATGATTATTAGCATAAACTTCTTTTCCATCCCTATATGCATTCCTACTCTCAAATCATATTTTAGAAGCATTTATAGAGGTCTCAATTGATCTAAAAGAGTATTGATCGATTGAGGGTTGTATCGAGAAATCAAGGTGGCTAATTTAGAGAAATCTAGTCAAAAGGTTAAAAATTTAGCCAAATGGATGTACTTAGAATTTGTGTGTATGGGTTTAGCGAACACAGATTGGACTTACAAAAAAACATCATTTTCTATCTTCGTAGCGTGCCTATCCACCCTAAAACTGCATTGTTCTGCAAGGGCCTGGTCACTGTTTAGGCCAAAACAATGTTGTTTTGTCTAGTAATTTTTGCACCCTACACACATGACATTCAATTTTTACACTTTTAACCACTAGATCGGATTTTAATCAATGTTTCATATTCATTCTAGGATTATACACAAAATTAGCCTAGTTATCCTAAATAACAAGCCCATTCAACTCACTCAACACTTTGTTAGGGTTTAATTTAGAACAGAGTTGAGGAAGAAGATGACATAGAAAGGGAAAAAAATGCTTTGATTCTCATTACTTTTCTCTAGATTCCTTGGCTCTCTATATAGCCTTACAGATCAAAATTGTTTTAGGGAAATTATAGGAAATAAGAGAAAACAGTTGGAACGTAATAGAAAACAGTGGGAACGATATCAGTAACTACCTTCGCACCTTTCACACGTATTAGAGATTCTTTTAAAGGCTTGAGTAGTCCTTCCTAATGAATTGGAGTGGTCCCTCTCTTCTTCCGAGCTCGATCGTGGCTCTAGGTTGAAGCCACATGCCTACCCTTTCCTCTCTGTGCACGAGCACACCTTTCTGCGCGCATCTCGGTGTGTTTAGCAACCATCAACTTGTCCCTACTTGAGAATCCTTGTCCACAAGGATGAAGGATGGATATGTCTTAGAAAAACGCAATTTGTTTTCCCTGGTAGCATCCTCCGTAGATGCCCTAGCCCATTTCAATAGAATTTTTTATTTTGGTCGGTAATTACCCTTTTTGATCCCTCTTCGGTCCAAGACAGCCTCAGGCTAAGGGCGCATTGTAGAATTATCTGAGACAAGAGGTAGAACCGTGAGGGGGTGGTGTGTAATGCCCCAAGTGTCTTTTGAGCCAGCTAACATGAAAAACATTGTGTATGTGAGAATCAGGAGGAAAGTCTAGCCTATATGCTACTGCCCCAACTTGTTCTGTGATTTTGTAAGGGGCATAGAAATGTGAAGCTAAGTTTATGGTAGCTCGGAAAGCCAAAGATCTTTGTCTATATGGTTGAAGGCGGAGGTATACATAATCTTCTACTACAAATGATACTTCTTTGCAGTGTTGATCATCGTGGCACTTCATACGGTTCTAAGCTAGCATGAGATGGTGGCGTAGATCACACAAAATGATATCCCTATCACGTAGGCATTCATCCACCAATTGGACTTTGGAAGTGCTTGGAATGTAGGCCAATAAGCGAGGTGGTGGATGACCATAAACTGCCTCAAAAGGGTGTCACTTTTATGGAAGAGTGTGTAGATGTATTATAACTATATTCTGCCCAAGGCAACCATTCCATCCATAGGCTTGGTTGTTCTCCAGTAAAACAACGCAGATATTGTTCCAAGTTGCAGTTGACTACTTTTGTCTGCCCATCAGTTTGAGGGTGGTAGTTGAAGCTCATACATATCTTAGTATCCTACAGTTTGAATAGGGCTTTCCAGAAGGAACTTACAAATATTTTGTCTCTGTCACTAACTATTAAAGTAGGAATGTCATGTAAGCGTACTATGTTTTCCATGAAAACCTTAGCAATAGTTGTGGCAGCGAAAGGGTGTCTTAAAGCTATGAAGTGGGCATATTTGGTCAAGTGATCCACCACTACCATAATCACCGTATGACCCTTGGAGAGAGGTAGCCTTTCAATGAAATCCATTGAGATTTCTGTCTAGCTTCAGTCAAGAATTGGTGAAGGTTGCAGTAATCCAGCTGGTTTCATGCAGTCATACTTGCACATTTGGCATATATCGTAGGAGCATATTAATCCTTTCACACTTTGTTGCATGTTGTGCCAGATAAAATTTTGTTTGATGCGGGAATTTTTTTTGTGAAATCTGAAATGCCCTGCTGTTGGTGATGAGTGGAATTCAGCCAGTATGTGAGGGATTATGGAGGATTGTGGGTTTAGATAAACCTTGTCTCTTTTGAACCATACCCCATCACGTTGACAAAAAAAATATGTTACACCCGTGGAGACTCTGGCTTGTCGTTTCTCATAAAATGGCTCTTTTTGGACTTCCTTTTGGAGGGTAGGCCACCAAGCTGCTTGAGGTTACGAGATGGAGACCAGTTGAAATTCCACACTTCTTGACAATGAATCTGCTACCTGATTCTCTGAACCCTTCTTGTACTCAATCTGATAGTCATACCCGAGCAACTTAGGTAACCATCTTGCTTGAGCTAGGGTGGTCATTCTTTGCTCTAAAAGGTGTACTTAAGGCTCCTCTGATCCATGCACACGATGAAATATTTTCCCAATAGATAAGGGTGCCAAAACTTGATAGCTTTCGCCACAACCAGCATCTCCCTCTCATATTTTGACAGAGCTAAAGCTAACCCTTTGAGGGTAGTGCTAAAGTAAGCCACTAGATGGTTCTCCTGGGTTAAACTGCTCCTAGCCCTATGACACTAGCATCACATTCAATGACAAAGCGTTGAGTGAAGTTAGGCAACCTTAAGATAGGAGGGGAAGTCATGCTTCTTTCATTTTCTAGAAAAACCTGAGTTGTAGCCTCATTCCACTAAAATCTTTCCTTTCCTATTAGGGAGGTGAGAGGTGTTGTTCTCCCTCCAAAGTGCTTAATAAATTTTTTGTAATAACCAGCCAATCCTAGGAACCCTCTGACTCCCTTTGTGTGGTTGGGGTTAGCCATTCCATACCAGCTTGAATTTTTGCAGGATCCACAGAAACCCCTTGTTCAGATATTAGGTGTCCTAGGTATTCTACCTGTAATACACCAAAATGACACATGGCAAGTTTAGCAAATAAAATGTTAGCTACTAACACCTACAAAATAGTTTGTAGATGTAGTGTATGATCCTCCCATGACTGAGAAAACACTAAAATGTCATCAAAGAAAACCAATATAAATTTCTTGAGATAAGGTCTGAAAAGATCATTCATCAAACTTTGAAAGGTGGTTGGGGCATTGGTAAGGCCAAAAGGCATCACAAGGAACTCATAGTGGCCTTCATTTGTTCGGAATGCTATCTTTGGAGTATCCTCTTCACGAACCCTTATTTGATGATACCTTTATCGAAGATCTAGTTTGGAGTAGACCCTGGCTCCATGAAATTCATCCAGCAACTCGTCTATGACTGGTATAGGGTATTTATCTTTGATAGTAATGGAATTTAGAGATTTGTAATCCATGCAGAACCTCCAAGTCCCATTAGTTTTTCTTACTAACAATACTGGTGACGAGAAAGGGTTGTTGTTTGGTCTAATCAAGTTGGAGTGTAGGAGCTCTGATACCATTTTTTCTATCTGAGATTTCTGGTAGTGAGGGTAACATTAGGGTCTTACATTTACTGGTCATGTTCCTAGTTGCAGAGGGATACAATGATCATGTAGTCGTTTAGGAGGGAGGCTGGTGGAAGGTTCAAACACTTGAGGGAATGCAGCCAATATTTCATTTATCTCAGGTGAATGAGTTCTAGTTTGTTCTATTGAGAGTTTATTGGGAAGTATTTGAAGGAACAACCCTGTATCTGGCCGGCTATTGGTTTCCTTGTAGGTTACGGTTGTAATGTTTGTGTGCCCTAACCCTTGAAGCTTATGATAAATGCCTTCCACCTGGAAGCTGATAGTTAGCTTCTTATAGTTCATCTCGATTGGACCCAAATTCTCAAGCCATTGGACACCTAAAACTAGTTGACAGGCTGTAAGAGGAAGGACATAGAAATCTACAGTTACCTGATACCCCTATATGGTAAGGCTAAGGTTACAACATTGACTTGTGCATTCCACCTTCTCACGGTTGGCCACCATTACTTCTAGCTTCTTTCCCTTGGTGATAGTTATTCCATATTGGAGAGTAAGGGCTTGATCAATGAAATTGTGAGTACTTCCTCTGTCAATCAGCATCAACACTCTTTTTTATAACTACCTCATTACTCCTATGGTTTGAGGATGTTTAGCTTCTGCTATAGCATGGTATGAGATCTCAGGCATTACCTCGTGTAACTCTTGTTACAAATTTTCTTCAGAGTTATCTGTGATATTTTGTTCAATCTCTTCTATCATCAACATTTGTGGACGTGTACAATGGTAGCCAACTATGAATTTCTCATCACAGTAGTAGCATAGCCCCTTATCTCGACGCTCATGTGCCTCCTGATTAGTGATGCGACAAAAGGTATTAGCTGAGGCAATTGGTGCTGAGTTGGGTCGTTGTTAAGGCAGGAATCCTAGCACACCATCAGTAGGGTTAGTGAGGGTCCTTGCTGCTACTAAAAATAGTAGATATCGTGTATATTGAATGGCTTTCCTTTGAAGTAGATTCTTTTCTTCAATCAATCTTGCCACCCCTATAACTTCAGCCAATATCCGTGGTTTCTTAAATTTGACTTCGATCCTGATATCATCTCTTAACCCAGTGATGAAACAGCCTATTAGAAATTATTATGGAAGGCCATCCACTCTATGAGAGAGTTTCTCAAATGCTTCTTGGTAAGTAGCCACGTTTGAAGTATGTTTGAGTCTGGTTAGAGCTTCATAGGGATCTTCATAATCAGTTGGCCCAAATCGCAGCTATATGGCTTGGGTGAATTCCTCCCAAGTGAGTGGTCCACGGAACTTGGTGATCCACCTATGCCACTGTAAGGCAATTCCATCCAAATGAAACGATCGCAACTACACTCGTTGTTATGGTGTAGTATTTGTAAACTCAAAATGTTGCTCGGCTTTGTATATCCACCCAGTGGGTTCTTCCCCTACAAAGGTAGGGAATGAGAGCTTAATGTGGGAGTGTGGTGGCTCATTAGGGTTTCTTAACCCACCATTTGGTCGTCGGTTATCTTCTCGTGCGAACGGATTTTCTTCAGGTAAGTTCCAAGTGGCTCGAAGTCCTTGTAACTCAGTGAGAACAACCTATAAGGTCGCACCTACCTGATCGAAGCTTGATTCATACCTTTCCAGGGTTTCCATTACTTCACTACAAAACTTAGCGTTGGATTTACCCTAGTGTTTATGGCTTTGATACCACTGTTAGGGTTTAATTTAGAATAAAGCTGAGGAAGAAGATGACACATAGAGAGGTCAAAAATTCTTTGATTCTCATTACTTTTCTCTGGATTCCTTGGCTCTCTATATAGCCTTATAGATCATAATTGTTTTAGGGAAATTATAGGAAATAACAAAAAACAGTTGGAATGTAACATAAAATAGCGGGAACGGTATGAGCAACTACCTTCACACCCTTCACACATGTCAGAGATTCTTCAAACGGCTTGAGTGGTCCTTCCTAATGAATTGGAGTGGTCCCTCTCTTCTTCCGAGCTCCATCATGGCTCTCGGTTGAATCCACATGCCTACCCTCTACTCTCTGTGCATGAGTGATAACTGTATTTTATATAGTTATTTTCATCTATTTTATTAATTATAATTGCTATGTTCTTGACGTTTTTAGTTAATTTTAATGTAAAAATTAATATTTACTATTAGTTTCTTAAGGAATATATTTTTAAGAGAATTAAATAATTTGAATCGAAAAAGTACTTGATTGCAAATTTATGTCTGAAAATATAGTTTAAAATAAAAGAGTGTTTAATTGTAATTAATAAAAGTATAAAATATAATTTGAATTAAAGTAGGGCTTAATTGTAATTAACAAAAGTTTAAAAGATTAATTTAAATTAGAAAAGGGCTTAATTGCAATTAAACAAAGTTTAAATATTAATTTGAATTAAATTGGAGGGCTAACTGTAATTAAGTAAAGTTATTTTCTGCGCAAGAAAAGGAAGCCACTCTCGAAATCACCAGCATGCGACACCCACCGTTCGATCAGGAAATCAACGGCTTCGATGAGGCGCATTGATTGCAAACGTGACAAAAGAGAGTGGATGCGGGTTTCTCTAGTTGCACGCTACTCGATGTGCCGTGTGGGGCTCACCTACCACGCATGACAACATGCAGGGTAGGACCCACCTATCTCGCATACGTTGATCCCGTGTGGCATAACCACATGCAATATCTTCCTCCAACCATTTAGAGTCTGCCACGTGACCTACGATTTATTTCAGCCAATCATGTGCTGAATGGCATGCTTTGAATAACACAAAAATGTGGAACTACGCATGCGTTTCCAGCTGCTTTCTGTCCCCCACGTGTCGCGGCACCGTTTATCCCGTGGAACACATTCCGCGTGCGCCCGTTCTTGACACCGAATGAGATGCTGCCATGTGTCCCACTATCCTATCCATGAATTAAAAAGAAATCAGAAACGGCGCACTATGCCCACTGTTTTGCACGATGAATTTCTTTTACACACGTTTGCAAAAAGAATATTTATTGTTTTCCACTTTAAATATTTTTAATATTTTATTGGGGTATAAATATATGATATAGATAGAAATGAGAGGGGGTTGAACGGGTAGATAACAAGCAGAAGCCATTTTGGCTTCTGTTGTGTTTCTGTGCAGATGAAGTTTCAATTTTCTTTGTGTTTTTAAGTGATATTCCTTAATTGTTGTAATCTAAATTTTTATTATGAACTAATTTAATTTTTCTAGGGTTGCATTTTATATAAATTTATGAAGCTTGAGTTTAATTATTTTTGAAAGATTTACGAGACTTTTAATTTGTTTATTCTATTTGTTCTTAATGCTTTTGATTATTGGAAAATTTATCAATTAATCTGTGCCACCTAAATAAACTTGGAAGAGGAATTTTTGTGTATATTTCTCATGGATAGGATAACATGTATATATGAAGGATAGAAATATACCTTTATTGTATGTGTGGCCATTTGAGAACTTAGAGCGTAATGAATCTTGGTGAATTTAATTCTCATAGGAATATAGTGAATTAATTTAACGAGGTGTGTCTATAAGGAGCTCGGAAGAGATGTATGGATAAAATTAGAAGTTTTTGGTTGACAAATTAAATTTACAAAAAAGTAAATCAAGAAGGAATAATATGATTCGAGTGGAATAATTTAGTGAGAACTACAATCCTAGAATTTTCTTTTATTTGTAACAAACTTTTTATTTAGTTAAATTATCTTCCAATTAACGATTGTTTTGGATAAAATCAGAGAGAAATAATTTTAGTACTCAACAAACTATAGTGACAAATCTCCGTGGGAACGATAACTTACTTATCAAATTTTATTACTTGTAACCGTGTATACTTGCACAATTTTATGTTCTCCTAAAAGAGACAACAGCGAGTGCGCCTCTCTGCGTGTAGCTCGGTGTGTTTAGAACCCATCACACTTTCTACACCTAACAAATATTCTTAGAGAAAACGATAACCAGTTTAAAGAGAAAGATCAAAGATGATGGTTTTGGAATCACGATTCGTCAAAAGATTGATTGTATCTTTTCTTATATCTTGTATTTCATTATTTTCTTATAGTGTCTCATTATTTTTGGATTTAGTTTGATATGATTTGGATTGGCTAAACTTATTGTTATAATCCTCTAGAATTCAATTTTTGTATATAATGAATTAGTTTATTTTTCCATTCTTTGTGATTCTTTATATTTGATATTTTAATTAATCTATTTTTACTACTTTAACTTTAATGAGATAATTAGGTTATACTTGAAAAAGGTAATTTGATTATTAGCTATGATTGTATGACATGTATAGTTTGTAAGTAGGTATGATTTGTATGTATGTATTCTACAAATGCGAGATTAATGAATAATATATAATTTGATTAGCACATTAGTGTGATCTGATTATTTACTATATGGTACATAATTTGCTTGAAAAATAAATTGCATATTAACTAAGGTATGTACAAATTAATTATCATGAGAGTGATTAATTTACTCACCATATGACATATACTTTGCTTGAGAAATTAATTCATGCTAGTGGGGAATTTGAACAAATATCATATTGTTGAAATCCCGGGATTTGATCATGTACATTAATTAGGTTATTAATATTTATTGTATGAACTATTAGAAGATTGCAATACTTTAATGAGGGAGATTTGTATTAATTATTAGGATATTTTTAATATAAATAGATATTAAGAGTAAGTGTGATTTGATAACAATAAGAAATATAATTCAATAAATATTAATTCTTCAAAACTGTTATGTAGAAATTCTATATGATATCAGGGCTAATGCATACTTCAATCCAGTTAGTTACTATGTTTGAACCAACTTCACAAAAAAATGATCCAACTTCATAACAACCTCCTTACCAATACTCAAAATACTGATAAGTTATTTGTAAATGTTTCCTCAGCTTTACTAGCATACAAAGGTAATTATTTCAGTGCTCTAGTTATAAAATCATTATCCAAAATTATTTAGATTATTTATTTTAGTGAGTCAGATCATATGGCTAATACATATCATTTATTTACATCTTACTCGCCATGTACTGGTAATCTTAAAGTGAGAGTTGCAAATGGTTCACTCTCATTTATTACAGGAAATGGAAATATTCAAATTTCCTACTCTATTATCAACAAATTTATCCACCATGTCCCACATCTATCATGCAATTTGGTATCTATTAGTCAGTTAACTAAAAGCTCATATTATTCTGCTAAATTTCTTTCATCTCATTATATATATCAAAGTCTAACATCAGGATGACGATTGACAGTGCTAAAGGGTGTCAAAAACTTTACTACTTTGATGACGCCAATATGACTAAATTTAGTCAAATTAAACTTTGTGATTCTACATATGTTTATAGATAGTAAAATCCTATTATGGCATTATAGAATGAGTTATCCCAAATTTTAGTACCTAAAATAGTCATTCCCATCTATTTTTTCAAAGCCAACAGTTAGCTTTTAATGTGAAATTTATGAATTCGCAAAACATCAGTGTGCCTTTTTTTTTCAAAGTTCAATACAAACCATTTGCTTTAATCTACAATGATGTATGGGTACCTTCTCGTGGCCCTCACCATACTCATACCAAGTGATTTGTCATATTTATTGATGATCATAGTCATGTTTATTGGGTTTATTTACTCAAAGAAAAAGCCAATGTTTGTTATGTTTTCATTAATTTTCATTCAATGATTCAAACCAATTTCCAAACACAAATTCAAATCCTCTACACTAATAATGGAATAGAATATTTCAATGATTCCTTTCATGAGATCAATGTTAAAATAACACTTTGAGCCTTTCTTCTTTATACATATGTGAACATATTAGTTCATTTCTATACATCAACTCTTTCGCATATAAATTAGAATGAGTGTTTGAACCCATAAGATTCAGTGTTTTTGAAAGTATTGACTTGTGAGGAATAGAGTTCAAGCGAATTCAGATTCCTGACATTAAGTTTGGATGAAATTAAATTGATACATTTTTTGTATGAAATATAAAAATTATTTTAAACTAATTATTATAATCAATCATGAATGTTTAGGAAGTTGAAATAATCAATAATTTAGATTTTAATTATGAAATTTAAAAGAGATTATAAGCATTATATATTTTTGTATTTCATTTCTTTATTTTATTTTAGTATTTTTTACTTTATTTTAAAATTCAATTAACTTCTTATTTTATTTTCATTTTTTTGTTAATTTTTGTGGGTGTCATTACTGAAAACCCTCAAGAGACTTAAACTCTTCCACTAGGGCAACTTAGGGGTTTACTGGCTATTGTATATGTCAAATGCAATCATGTCAATCCACGAAAGTGATTTAGGATAGTTTAATTTTTAGTTTTTATTTTAGTTTTTACTACTTCTCTTGCTAAGGGACTAGCAAGAAGCTAGTTAGGGGTTGTGATGAGTACTCAAAAAGCACTAAAACTACCATGGTTTAATGTACGTTAATTGATTAAATAGATTTATATTTATATGATTTTATCATATTTTTATATAAATTCTTTTCAAAATCATGGGTATTTTTATTTTTTTTTTGATATTTTCATTTAAAAATAATTTAAAGACTCGAAGAAAAATACTGGAAGTAATACTTCACAAATATTTTGAGAAAAGAAATGAGGGAAAGTCAAAAAATGGAAAAATTGGACAAAATGGGTCAAAAATGCTCTGAGCCGTGCGCATCTACGAGTCCCACCTGCATTCCATGCCCCAATCCTTTAGGCCTTACGCACGTTGTTCTGAGCCTCCCACGCTTGGTTGTGCTGATATGTCATGCCACAAATCTCGCCATGTCTACACCAACCACGCGCGTTTGTGCCCATATGTCGGCATTAATGCCCAACTGTGCGCACCTCTACCCGCACACATGCCAGCCTATCCGAAACGCATCCAACACCTATTTGCAAGATATTTTTTCCCACCTTTTAAGCCTTTTCTTCATCTATAAATGGACCCTCTCTCCCATTGTAAAACACACACAATTTTCTCAATTCTTTCTATCTCTAGCTTTCTTAGTTTTTTTTAGTTTTTAGTTTTAAATTTTCCCTTTTTGAGAAAAATTAGTTATGTTTTTATAGATTTCTAGTATTTTTATTCAATTAATGAAAATACAAATTCGTTTGGAGGTTTTCTAGCAACAGAATTAACATTAAAGTGTTATAAGGATTCTTTTGAGGTATAATTTTAAAATAAATTTTTTACAGTTATATTTTATTCTTATATTTTATATTTAATTTATCTATGATTAAATTTAACATGTCTAGCTATTTGTAAATATGATATAATAATAACGTTTTTGTGCTTGCGAAATATTAAATAGGTTAAACATTTCTATAAAATAAATTGATTTTGTTTTTATTCAAGATTTTATATTAAAGATGTTATATAGAAATATATTATTTTTCATTACAAACTTAAACTTGAAAATTAAATTTTAAGGTTTAATTATCCGGTCAGATTTAGAGTAGTGTTATTTTATTTGTTGGTACAATCATCCGGTAGTTAGAATGAAGCTCCATTTTAAAAATATTTATAAGAACTATTATTCAAAAATGTATTGACAACATATTTTCAGTAATGGTTTTAAAGCTTGAAAGTTAGTACTTGGATAATTAAATGCTTAGGTTTAATTTGGACACCTTGAATAAAGTATCAACTTTGCCCATAGGTGTTAATTGATTTTTTTTTAATTAACAAAGAATATCTAACCTCACCAAAGGTGGTATTCATATAAAAAAGAGAGAATCAAAAAGTATCAATTTATATCTTTAATAATATGAGCAAGTATAATTAAGTTAATTATTATATCCTTAAATACATCACTTTATGAATGATAAAAATTTGCATAATTGTTTATTGAATCCATAACTATGTTTATTTTTTATTTTATTAGATTAGGAATCAAACAAACCAAAATATCATAACAAGATATTTAAGATTTAATTTTGTTTTTAAGATTTTGAATAATAAATTCAAAAGTACATATATTCCTTCCTTAGATCGACCTTGAGAGTATACTTGTCATTTTCTATAAAATGATTCGTACACTTGCAAGAGTTTTACAAATATAAAAAAACTATTTTCAAAATCGGTGTTGCCGATCTTGTTTCATCATATACTAAAGTTCTTATGTTCACACTTCTCAATAAATGGGGTGGCTGAGTGAAAAAATAGACATCTCCTTGAAGTAACCCAAGCACTGATGTTCACTATCAACATGCCTAAATGATTTTAGATAAATTCAATTTTAATTTTTTCTTACCTAATCAATCGAATGCTCATTTGAGTTCTTTTGTTTGATACACCACTTCAAAAACTCCAAAAAACAATTTCCAATATCTCACCTCCAATCTAACATATCCCTTAAAGTATTTGGTTATACTGCATATGCTTATATTCATTCTAAATCCAAGTTAGATCCTATAGCTATTAAATTTATTTTTATCGGTTACTCCCCTACTCAAAAAGGTTACAAATACTACGACCCCTACACGAAAATGGTAATTGTTATCTTTGATATCACCTTATTTGAAAACATTCATTCCTACCAAAAGTCTTATCTTTAAAGTGGAGAATTTGCAAGAAGGTATCTCTTTTGGCCAGTACTTAGATTTTACTTTCCTTGAATCATCTAACCCACCTAAAATAACCAGTGCACTTTACCTAAAAATGAGCCTTCAACACTACTCCATTCAATGCGCTCTATTTTTGGTTTATGGGAGAAAACTTGAACACATGGGGAGATATGGGAAAACAAATAATCAAAGAATTATAGTTTATTCACAAAGGTCAAAATTAAAGACTAGATAGAACTTCACACTTTAGGCATCGAGAGAGTCAAAACTGGTGGTAGATCTAATTCTATATGAGTCTACCTCAATACTAGGTAATCCCGAGTCACCAAAAACTTCTAATTTACTAATTGCACTTAAAAAACCAATCTGATCTTGTATTTTTCATCCCATTTGATTTACTAATTTCCGGTATTACTTTTCTCCTAGATTTCATACTTTTATTACTAAACTTGATAAAATAGAGATTCCAAGAAATATTCATGATAGGAAGAAGACAATCTTGATAGTATATATTGATGATATAATCTTGATTGGAGAAAACTTGGAAGAAATTGAGAGACTAAAGAAAAAATTGAAGAAAGCATTTGAAGTCTTTATCTAGGACAAATGTGATGCTTTTTAGGAATGAAGGCTACAAGGTCAAAAGGAGGAATAAGTGTATCTCAAATAAATTATGTTCTCAATATTCTCAAAGAAACTAGAATGTTTTGTTATAAATCATGTGAAACTCTAATTGAGATACAAAAGAATCAGAGAATCTAGGGAGTTAGTGGATAGAGATAGATATCAAGGATTAGTAGGACACCTAATATATCTGTCTCGCATCAGAACTACCATTACATTTGTTGTTAATATGGTAATCCAACATATACATTCCCTAAAGGAAGCTCATTTTGAAGTTATTTACAAAATTTTCATATATGTAAAAGGTCCTTTATATGAGGTTTATTCTTCAAGGAAAATGAAAACAGCATAATAGAACTCTTTATCGATGTTGACTGGGGTGGTTTTATAGATGAAAAAAGATCCATTATAGATTGTATTTGGGAATTTATTAACTTGGAGAAGTAAGAAGCAAAACATGGTAGCTAAAAACAGTGCCAATGATTGACCTTGAATAATCTTTTGTTATTTTAACCCTCAGTGTCATCTCTTATGTGTGTTGTTAAATATACCAAGCAAATAAGAAAGCAATCTACTAAAGAATAAAAATGAATTAAAGAACAAAAATGAATTAAACATAAGAGGAAAAATAAATAAACAAAACAAGATTATAATAAAGTACTCAAAAAAGGGAACTATAAATACCCAAGGACCTTAGTAAAATAAAATAAAAAATATAAAAGGAAAGGAAAAATAATAAATAAATTATAAAGGACTAATAAATAACTCAAAAGTTTACTTCACAATAATTTTTTTATATTTTTTCTTTCTTAAAATAAAATAATAATTATAATAATAATAATAATAATAATAATAATAATAATAATAATAATAATAATAACAACAAAAACACAATAAATAAATAAATTAGAAAACACAATAAACAAATAAATCAACTAATAAGAAACATATCGAGAATTTAAAACTTTAATTATTTTTCAAATTATAAATCAACTTGATAGTACTATTAATTTTAAGTTCTCGTAAGTGCATGAATCATTAATCCTTAAGAATAAGTTTACTTTAAGATTGATATCTCCCAGAATAATAGTGATTTTAAATTATTTATTTATTTTCTTAAAATTAACAAATTAATAAAATAAACATAAATATTCTAAACAAATTATTAGAAAAGTCATAACTAATTAAATTAAAGAAGTTAACAAATTAAATGATTAGATAATTTTAATTAAAAAGGGAGACATCTACTGAAAATTTTACATAGCTATTTAATCATGAATTGGATTAATTAGATGAATTTAAAAATTAATCCAAGTCGGTAATATTAATTTCCTTATCACTAAATCTTGAAAACTCCAATGATCACGATGATTCTCAATTATAATTGACCAATAATTCACTTGATCTAGGTTAATTAACTAATTAATCAAATTATTATAAGGAAAATATACAACCAAGTACACATTATTGACTTTTTCAATCAATTAGAAATCCCAATAATCATGAAAATTTCATTCACAATCAACTAACTAATTTCTTTAAACTAGATAATTAATTAATAAAAATACCACAAGAAAATCACAAACCAACTAAACTAGTACAATAATTATGCAATTAATTTAGACTCTTATCCAAAAGAGCACAATTAGGCATTGGTAATTTTTCTAACAAACTAATTCATAAATATTCTTTTCAATCATAAGTAAAGTTTTGATCATCAATAATTCAAAATTGAAGATATCAAAAATCAAAAAGAATAAATAACTCAATCTTTATTCAAATAATAATCCATCTCAAAATTCTATTCAATTATGTAAGCAAAGCTAAAAACCCATAAATAAATTTATTCTAATTTAATTAAATTCAAAATCATAAATAAAACTATTAAAACATCATCTTTACAAATCAAATCAAAATAAAACTAGAGATTAAAATATCTTAAATTGAACAAACCACCAAACCCTTGAATGTGTTGATCTTCCTCTTCTAAAAACTTCAAAAACCTTTCCCAACAATGAAGTTTTTCTCTATAAGATTTGCTACCTCCATCTAAAAAAATATTCTCCAAGTTTAAAATCTAAGGATCTCTAATAATGAGGCTCTTATGTTGATTTTTAGGTCAAATTTCATGCAAAACTCTATACTAAATAGAAAACTTTGGATCAAAAATTGATATGATGGCTAAAAAGTGTGTAAAAGTTGGTGTTGTGTTTAGAGATTAAAGTATTCTTAAAAGGGGGGCCAAAACAACATCATATTAAGGGGGGTGCGCTAAGAGGTGTTGCAAAATGATGGTGTTTTTCCATTCTAAGTACATCCTGGCTCCTTCTATATGGATCCACGTAGCTTGTTTGTGCACATGTTTATTCTACCTGGCTAAGCTCATCCACGCACTTAATATACATATCCACATGGACTATTTTAAATGTTTATGGGCTCATTTTCTTCTAGATGTAGCAACACACACTTCTAGATGCAACCATTAGCTTCTATTAATTGATAGAAAATTCCAAAATTTGTAAAAATTCTTAAAATATTTATATTTATATAAAATGAAAAAAAAAACACACAAAGAAATAAAGTATTTCATTAAATGTAAAAATAATGCCTAAAAATATAATAAAATACTGTGAAAAATATTGATTTATCAATCCTACGTGGGTTATCTTGTTACATCATTAAAGTTGTCGGTTTTGAAACCACATTATAAAAACGACGTTAAACATGTGTAAAAAAAATCTAAGAAAACTATCATGATTTATCTAAGTCTATCACTTAAATATACATCAATATTCTCATAATTATTACATGAGTGTTATTTAGGTAACACAAGAACATTTTTTTGTTAAATAAATTCTACATGATGAACAAAACTACCATTCATCATTCTCTACATCTACCACTTAAATTTATTACGTGCGATTCATGTAAAAAAAAGTTAACTTTTGTACTAGAACATGATCGTTGAAATTAACAATAAAGTTAAACCCTATATTAAGTTATATGCCTAATATAAATGAGGAATAAAAATTGGTTCGTAATAGAATAATGACTAGTAAACATTTTATTATGGAAAAAACGTGTGCTCCACTTCAAGTCAAGCTTAATGAAATAACTTGTGCTCCACTCTAGTTCCACACCCAAGCTCTTTTATGCGGCCCATTTAGTTGCTTAAATGAGGTTGACTAATCCATGATCTTCCTTTGGGTCCATCTTGAATTGAGTCTTCTTAGGATCATCTTGAATTGCAAGGATCATCTCATGTAGTACTTCCTTAAACCTTTTAAAACTTGCCCTTGTTATTGGCCCAATGAGAATTTGTAATGGATCTCTTAGTGGTGCCCTTATATCTAGATCAACTACAATATTCTTCTAATACGGTGGAAAATTTTCAAAAATACCCTTGAGGTTTCGATTTTTTTCACTAATGATCTCAAAATTTTAAACATAGGCTCTAATACCCTGAACATTTATTGAATCTTCACAAAAATCTCTTTTTAGTAACTGACATTACAATAAGGGTTAATTTCACATTTTTTTAGAGAAAATATCAAGAATGCCTCCAAAGGTTTTCCAAACTTCACAAATGCTCCTTTATCTAATGTATATATTTTCACTATTAAAAAAATCTAGTCTATTATTTCTCATTGAATGTCATTAAATTAGACTTAGTTTAAATAAAATTATGATTATTTAGATCCGTTCAATATTAGACTCCATTCATTGGATCTCATTCAAAAGAGTACTATTTTGATGTGTTAAGTTTTGTGATGTTACTTTATTTAATTTCTATTATTTTTTATTTTCTAGAAAGATTGAAGACAAATTTTTAATTAAATTAATCACATATAGCTCCAAGTGGAATGATAAAAAATAGAACTTTAAAGCCAAAATTAATAAAAAAATAAAAAATTGAACTTAGTTATAAAAGTTTAAAAACATTGAAAATAAATCATATCTCATTTTATAATAAATTATCCAATTATTATAATAACATAGTTTATTTGTTGAATGAGAAGAAAGTTTTTAATTGTATTAATGGTACATAATTTTTAATTATATTAAGTAAATTTATAATATTGTATAAGTCATTGTCAAAAGAAATTTAATATATTTTCCTCAATCTAATTAATTGATTAAGTAATTTTCTAATCGAGAAATGTTAACCATAATTGAGAAAAACTTATATAATATATCAAAATAATAAATGCGTTTAAAAAAATTAATAGGGATAGTAAATGATATTCATTGATTTTGGAAATAAATTAATAAGAATGTGTTTTACGGGTATTTTTAATTTAAATAAATTTTTAATTTTTATATATATTTTTTTATTATAGATTTTTATTTTCGACTAACACAATAAATATATATTTTTTCACTTTATAATTTTTATAGGATATTTTATTAATTTAAAAAAAATTGAAAAAGTTTGTCAATAGAAAAGTTAACGTTGTTATTTATTGTGGTTATCTTTGATAATAAGTCTTATATCAGTGTTATTAGAGACATTTTTTAGGAGCATTTGTGAAGAAAAATGTTATGAGCATTCTTGAAAATTTACCTAATATGCCTCACCCTTGAATTTTTCATGTTGACCATGCAAATGATCCATAAACTTTTTTACATTCTATGTTTTTGTTCCCTTCCTCTTTTTCCTTATATTTTGGTTTCTTTACTTTTTAATTTTCATATTTTGATCATCTTATTTTTTACAAAATTGAATTTCAATTTTGAGTTATTCTTATAATTTTGGCATTAAATAAATTTAAAAATATTAAAATAAAAGATCAAATTGTTTAATATGCTAAAACTAGAACAAAAAAAATTAAAAACTTTGATAAGAGAAATGAAAATATGCTTGCAAACTAAGTCTAAAGCTTCTTATGAAGCCTATTTGGTTTACTTTTACTTTTAGGGCGAAGAGTCATTATAGTCCTTTCAGTTAAGTCATTTGGATCGTTTATTCTTAAAGTTTTAAAAAAGTGTTTTATTATTTAGATACTTTAAAAAAAGATCTAAGAATGATAAAATCAATTACTAAACATTTCTTTTAAAAACCCACATAGCTTGAACCTGATATCATTAATAACTGTAAGGACCCACTCCAGCTTAACACTAGAGCATGTGATGTATCCTAAGTGAACATAAAAAATAGTATTTTTGAAATAACTCTAGTTAAATTTGAACACTTTATTTAAGGTGTTTAACAAAATAATTGGACAGTTTCCTTTAATTATTGATATATCCTCCCTACAATAACATGACAAAAGGTGTGAAAGGAGGATTTTTCATTAATCAACAAAATTCGTAAACTTTACATATCCAAAAGGTGGCTCAAGGCCAAAAATATAACTACATACTATACATCAAAAACATAGAGTTTCTTATCTTTGGTCCCTAGTACAAACACATAAACCAGAATGTATTTTATAAAGGGAAAGAAAAAATAACAACCTAGAATGTATGAAAAAAGATGAACCTAAGCCTTCGAACTCAAGTGATGTGGCCTCAAAAGTTGTTATCTGATAGGGAAAAATAAATATAAAGGGTGAGCTTAGACACTCATTAAGTGGATAAGTTTAATAAAACAATTGTATATAATACTAATGCAAATTGTGTATAAAATATTTATGAATTATCATGAAATAAAATACTAATATGGTATAATCTACATATGTCAAAATAATGTACTATCTTGTGAGAAATCTTGGAATAAAATTTTATTGAAAATAATCTATATGATCATTAGAATAGAGTATCATGCCATGATCAATTTATAAATATAAAGTATAACCATTAGAAATGTAATTTGATTTTATTAAGCCAAAAGCATTTAAGGATCTGATTACACATGGAAGAGATATTAGCAATGGCATTAGCTCTCAATTATGCATGTGGAAAACTTACTTGATATAACCATTAAAATGACTTAGTTTGTTCTACTGAGACATATCTCATGTGCACATTGATTTAACTAAATTCATACATATTATATTGAACTTGTAACATCATACTGAGCTAAACTAGTATAATATTGAGTTAGTAAACGTTATACTGAGCTGAATTAGACCGATTCTAGTCGTCATGATGTCTTACCAAATCAAACCGAATATTATAAATGCTAAGTAGATCCAACGATCTCTAAATACTGAATGGAAAGTACTATGGCAATTCTAAAATATTTATTGAACTTGCAAGTTTGTATATAAACTAATATAAATAATAAAATTAGTATAATCTCAAGTTGAAATTTCTTGTAAATTATTTTTTTAAATGGCTAGCTCTGATATTTTCCAATAACATATATTCTTATGGTACTATCAAACTGAAAATGCATTGAAACAATCATGTAATGTATTCTTCAAAGTTCTAATTAAATAATGAATGTACTTTTGAAAGATATACAACTTGTACTAATTGATATTACTTTAGAATACATGAAATTCAAAATAATATTTTCAAAGATTTAGGAAGAACTAGATATTCACTCACTGTACTATATCATTGGTAGTTCTCTATATATCATGTACGTGTTTTTGCTCAACTTTTCCTATATAGTTACACCATTGTCAGAAACATGAACAAATCCATAACATGTTTATCTAATTCAAACTAAAATTTCTCTACAAATAAAATCCTAAAAACAAGGGATGTTAATAATTTATTCCATTTGATCATTTCATTTAAATAGTGTTTGCATACTCTTAAACCTATCCTCGTACATTTAGATATACTTTTAGGTAGAAATGTCCAAGTTCATTTCTGTAAAAACATTCAAAAATTAGACATTATAATATTTAAAATAAAACATAACATACTCAATTATCATATGAAAACATTGCAAAAACATAGAATTCTAATCAATTTAAAACATGATTTTTCATGTATAACTTGCATAAAACATACTGTGAATTAAATTAATATAACTTTGTATACAAAGCTCAAAATGATAAACCATAAAACATTTATAAAATTAGAAATCTCAATATTTAAAAAAATATATAACTAATCCAATTTCAATATGCAAAACCATTTTAAATAATAAAAATACAGATTAGTTTTGAATAGGGTTTTTGGCATGATTTTCTTAGAACCACCCTCAGTTAAACGTATATAACTTTGTGTAGAAAAATTAAAATAAAAAACTATAAAATCTAAAGAGATATGACTCAAGTTATATTTGGTTCTACAAGTTCTCCAACTTTTATTTCTTTTAGATACTACAAAACACTACCTATGATCCTTATATGTTTTCTATTTTGTTCTCCCTAAGTAGTCTATTTTTTTATGCTCTAGTCCAAGAAAAGAGAAATGACTCATGGAACAAGGAAAATGGTTATGCTCACCAAATAAAGCTAGTTGATTATGAGCAAAGACATTTGTCCTTCTAAGACCAAGGGAGAGTGTAAAAAGGACAAGTGTCCTAGTTGTTTCTGTTTGGCCCTTTTTTTAGTTATGTTTACATATGTCACTTAAGGAATAAGAGTGGTGAGACCTCATGCTAAAAAATAATAATTAAGTAAAAGAACAAAATATCCTTATCCCATAACATGAAACTTTTTTAAGAGTTGAGACATTTTGGTAATATTGAGGGTAAAATTGTCATAATATTAAGAATATACATTTAACAATAGTGTTACTTTAATGCGAAGAAGAGGGTGTTACAATTATTCCCTTTTAAGAATTTCATCTTTGAAATTCACATACCTTGGTTAAATAAAATAGGGCACTGAATATGCATTTGTTTTGTAGGTTTCCATGCCACCTCTTGAATGGCGTGATTTATTCATAGTACTTTTACCAATGTAATGTTTTGTTCTAAATTACTTGTTCTTTACTATCAAGTATTTCCCTAAGTTTTTCATCGTAGGTTAAATTTATTTTGCTTGAATTGGTTGGGGGTCTATGATATGGGACAGATTTGAGAAATATCCATAAATCATAGAAACATGAAATACATCATGGATCTTAAAAAGTTCAGGTGGTAGAGATAAATGATATGTCATGTATCCAATTTTCTCTATGATAAGGACCAATATAAAGTGGGCTACGTTTGCCATGTCTCCAACCCATTTCCATGGTGATAGCTTTAAGAAAACTTTATCTCCAACCTCATATTCGTGCTCTTTAATATTATTATAGGCATATCTATTTTGTCGATCTTGGGTTATCTTAAATTTTACTTTACTACTCGTATCTTATTAATGAGCATTTGTACATACTCTGGGCCTAAAATCTTTCTAATCAAGGCAAAATTACAATTGCACAATATTATAGTTTTATAATAACGTGATAAAAAGAGTATCGTCCTTAGAGATTGATAACTTGTTTTTGAAAAATACCAAAATTATACTAATCTCAATTTTATCTAGTGAAGTCACTAAGGTTGTTATAATTGGAATTTAAATAAAATTAATTTAAAGAAAAATATGTAAAATAAAATAAAGATGTTGTTCAAAGATCAAATTATTAGGAAGAAAACTTCTAGGAAATCGATTTCATCTAATCACTCATTATGTTTTACTCATTTAGCTAATTGAATTTAATTATCTTTATTTGTTAGCAATCTCAAACAAATATTCAAAAGCCTCTTTCGATAGTCAATTAGAAACATTCTTATTCATCAATTTATACAAAAGTATGCAATTTAATAAAGTAAGAAAACATTAAGAATAATGATTTTAAGACTACACAAGTTCATACAAGTCTTGCAAAAATAATCTGCTTTCGCGTTAATCTGTTTTGCTCCAATATGCTTTTAATTTTCTCTTTACTGTGCCACCTGTCTTTTTTCTTCTTCTTTTTTTGCTCGTTGTTGCTCTCCCTGCTTCCCTCTATTTTGTTCTTGTTTATATATATATGTATATATATAGAGAAATCTTAATTTAAATTTGATTTAAATAAATCTTCATTTAAATTTGAGAGTTCTTTAGATGATATGCTTCTAAAATTTTGAACCTTCATTATTTTCAAATCTGTAATAAAATTTAAATAATAATAATGAATTCTAAATTCAATAAAAATAAATAAAATTAGACTAAAGTTAAAGTTGAGAAGTGATAAATTATATCAAATTATGCAAGTCATCACTTTCTTTCACATACTTCATCCCAACATATCAGAGTTCTACACTTCCTACCATATAGTGCTTCATATGGGGCCATCTCAATGCTTAAATGGTAGCTATTTTTGTAGGAAAAATCCATTGATGGTAAGTGATCACTCTAATTACCCTTAAATTGGGTTTGAATTGTATTTTTCTAACTGTCCATTTGTTTAAGGATGAAAGGAAGTACTAAAGCATAACTTCATTCCCAAAGTATCTTGTAATTTAGACTAAAATTAAGAAGTATATCTTGAATCTCTATCGTAAACCATAGACGTTGGAGCTCCATGTCACTTCACAGTTTCCTCCACATATATTTTGGTAATTTTTACCAATGGGAATGCTTGTTTAATAGGCAAAAAATGTGTTGATTTGGTTAAGCGATTACAATTATCCATATCCCATCACGACTACATTTGGTACGAGGAATGCTTTAGAGAAAATTCATTATTATGTATTCCCATTTCCATTCAAGAATAGGGAGTGGCTAAAAAGGTCCTTTGAGTTTCTAGTGTTCAGTTTTACCTTGGTGGAAAATTAAACACATTGCTACAAATTTTGAAATTTCTTATTTCATTCCATGTTGTCAGTAATGTTCCTTTAGAGTTTGGTACATCAATAATCCTTTTTTAGAGTTTGAGTAATACCCAAATACATAGCATAAGCTGAACTGTGTGCTTCTTTTAGTATTTTTCTCTTAAGACCTTCATCGTTTGGTACACATAACCTGTTGTTAAAAACTATAGTTCCATCATCTTGAATTGACTAATCAACTTGGTTTCTACTTCCTTTTTCTCCCTTCAATTTCATAAGAAAAGATTCTTGTGATGAAGCTTTATGAACTATATTAATTCAAATAGACCTCACTCTAAAGTTTGCAAGTAGAATACCTAAATGACTTATTGATAAGTCCATATTCAACTTTCTTAGTTCCATAAGTAGGAAAAGATGCATTCCTTGTAGACATGCTAATGAACTTGTAATTTTCTACGAAGATCGTTTGCTACTACATTTTCTTTTCCGGGGTGGTAGTCAATAACAAAATCATCATCTTTGATTAACTCCAACCATATCCTTTGTCTCAATTTAAGCTCCTTCTGTAATAATAAATACTTTAAAACTCTTGTGATTAATAAAAAATTAACATTTCTCACCATATAAATAATGCCTCTATATGTTTAAGGAAAAAAATCACTACTATTAATTCCAAGTCATGGATTAGATAATTCATCTTATGCCTCTTGAGTTATCTAGAAGCATAAGAAATTACTTTACCATGTTGCATTAACACGCAACCTAAACCTTGATGAGATGCATCGTTATATAACCTAAATGCTCTACCACTTCAAGGAAGTGTAAGCACTAGAATGGAAGTCAGTTTCTCTTTAAGCTCTTAGAAACTTCCTTCACATTCATTGGACCAATCAAAAATTGTTTTTCCTAGTAGGATAGGTCAAAGGTAAAGAAAATTCATAAAACTCCTTGACAAAAAATGATAGTATCTATCTAACCAGAGAAAACTCCTTATTTTTGCTACATTTTTAGGTCTCTCCCAATTTACTCTTTATGGATCAATGTAGATGGCTTCAATTGAAATAACATATCCAAGAAAAACCACAGGATTTTCCAAAACTGGTACTTACTAAATTTTGCATACAATTACTTTTTCCATAAAATTAGTAAAACAATTTGGAAATGTTCTTCATGTTCATTCTTACTATAAGAATACATCAAATATATCATCAATAAAAACAATAACAAATCTATCCAAGAAAGGTTAGAATAATTGATTCATTAAATCCATGAATATTGTTAGAGCATTGGTAAGTCCAGATAGCATAACAAGAAACTCATAATCCTCATAACTAGTTCTAAAAGCAGCCTTTGGCACATCAGAATCCTTGATGTAGATTTGATGGAATCCTGACCTTAGATCAATTTTAGAAAATAATTTTGCATCTTGTTGATAAAAAACATAATTGATACAAAGTAAAGGGCACTTGTTATATATAGTTATCATTTTAAGTTGTCTAAAATCATTACATAATTTCATGGTGCCATCCTTTTTCTTAACAAAGAGAATGGGGGCACTCTAAGGTGATACACTAGACCAAATGAAACCTTTTATACACCAACTCTTGTAATTGAGTTTTCAACTCTTTTAACTCCTTCAAGTTCATTCTATATAGGGCTTATAATATTTGGGTCGCACTTGGTATTAGGTCGATGGTGAACTCAATGTCATAATTAGGTGGTAATCCTAAAAGATCATTTGAAAACATTCTAAACATTCATGAACTACTAGCATATCTTCCAAATTCATTTCACTTACTCAAGTATCAATTACATGAGATAAATAAGTTGTGAAAATTTTCTAAGCATTCATTTAGCAGTAAGGGCACATACTAAGAAATTTGGGAGAATTTGACATTCTCCAAGAAAGGTTATTTCTAGTTTATTAGGACTTCTAAAAGATACTTCTTTTCTAAAACAATAAATAGAGGCATAATATTTGGCTAACCAATCCATTGCTAATATGGAATAAAAATCATGAATATTGAGCAGAATTAAGTTGACTTTCAATTGAACTATCTAATGGTGCTAAAATTTTATTTGCATGCATTGAAAAATGTGATACAAAAGTGTGTGTGGAAACTGGATCAATCAAAGCATATGCATTATGATTAAAAATAGATAACATACCAATTATGACATTAGGTGATGGTTATACCTCTTAATATGGAAAAGAAAACACTTTACCTTGGGTCTTAGGGTGACCAGGTTAGCCTTGTTTTTTGACTTGCATTTGTGTTACTAGGTTGAGTTTAACTACTTGATGTTTCTACCCCACTTTGTTATACTCCATTATTTATAGTACATGTAGTTTTTCCTTGAGAAAACACCACCTCATATGCATATGAATTGGATTGAGTAAGAGATGAACAATCTTTCTTTATGTGCCCAAACTAACTACATTATAACACACACCACTACCCATCCTACATGGTGCCTTCATGTTGTTTACTACAAGTATTATACTAAGGATAAGTAAGCCTACTTTGTTATTCGTTATGATTCTTTTGTATGTAAAAGGGTCTTGACTATCTACTTTTATTGTTAGACCTCCATTGTGTTGTAGCTTGGCTAAAATTACTACCCTAATTAGTATGATCATATGGTCTAAAACTATCTTTGTTACCTCATATCACTCCTTGACTTATGGCTTATTTCTTTGGTTGTCTACTACTTGAGATGCCTTTCAACCATCCCTTCCGTATATTTCTTTATCTTTTTATATCTCTAAAATATTGCCCTTTTAAAATACTATGTTTCACTCATAAGGTAGTGATAACTGTATTTTATATAGTTAGTTTCATCTATTTTATTAATTATAATTGCTATGTTCTTCACATTTTTAGTTAATTTTAGTTTAATAAATTAGTATTTACTGTTTATTTGTTAAGGAATATATTTTAAGAAAATTAAATAATTTGAATTAAAAACATAATTAATTGCAAATTTATGTCCAAAAATATAATTTTAAATAAATGAGTGCTTAATTGCAATTTATAAAAGTCGAAAATATAATTTAAATTAAAATCGGGCTTAATTTTAATTATTAAAAGTTTAAAATTTAACTTAAATTAGAAAAGGGCTAAATTGTAATTAAAGAAAGTTTCAAATGTAATTTGAATTAAATTTATGGGTCAAAATGCAATTAATTAAAGTTATTTTTCTGTGCAGGAGAGAGAATCCCACGCGCCATAATCCACGTGCGCCATGGGAGCCGTCAGATCAAAGAGTAACCGGTTAGGATGCGTACGTGTCATTCAAACCCGACCAAAGAGAGTGGGAGCAGGGTTTCTTCTATCACGCTGCTCGGTGCACGAGTGGGGACCACGTGCCGCACAGGCCGGCGTACAGGGTGGGACCCACGTGTTTGACGCATTCCAGCCGCTGTCCCCCACGTTCGCGTGCCTCTTTTCCCGTGCGGTCGATCCACATGCGCCCGATTATTCTACGAATCATAAGCTACCATGTGTCCCACTTTATCTTGCATCCAATCATGTTCTGACACGTGACATGTTACGGTGAGCGCAAAAGCACAGGATCACACACGGGTTGCAACCGTTGTCTCCCACGTTCGCGCGCCTCTAATCCCGTGCGACATTTCTACGTGAGCCAATCCTTGAGCGCCAATGATATGCTGCCATGTGTCCCACTTTAGCTTTCAGCGAATCATATCGCGACACGTGGGAGCAGAAATTGAAAAAAAAAAAAAGACGCACATGTTCCCAGTTTGCATTTTCGATACCAGTTTTTTATTTTTGATACATTTTTCCCCCCATGCGTATTATTTTATTATTTTCCCCATTCCTCTCTGTCCCCTGCGTATTAAAAAATATATATTTTTATAATGTATTTTTTTTTTAGAAATTTGATGTTATAAATAGGGGATATTATGATAGAGTAAATTTTTTGTTGGAGTTTAGAGTTTGAGATTTTTAGTAGTATTCGGGGGTGGACTGTGAAATACGCAGAAGCCATTTTTCGCTTCTGTTTTATTCTGCGTGTGCCAAATATTTAACATCCAGAATGATTTAATTTTTCTTTGTTCTTCATCTTCTTTTCCTTAACTGTTGTAATTTTAATTTTAATTTATGAAGTAATTTAATTTTTCTAGGGTTGCATTTTATCTAAATTTATTACGCTTTGATTTTAATTATTTTTGAAAAATTTATAAGACATTCGATTTATTTGTTCTATTTTGTGCTTAATGCTTTTGATTATTTACGAATTTTATCAAATAATCCGTGGCACTTAAATAAACTTGGAAGAGGCATTTTTGTGTATATTGCTCATAGATAGAATGACATGTATGATGAAGGATAGGAATATACCATAATTGTATGTGTGGCCATTTGAGAACTTAGAACGTAATGAATCTTGGTGAACTTAGAACGTAACGAATATAGTGAATTAATTTAACGAGGTGTGTTTATACGGAGCTCGTAAGAGATGTATGGATAAAATTAGAAGTTTTTGGTTGACAAATTAAATGTACTAAAAAAATATAAATCAAAAGAAAATAAAATGATTCGAGTGGATTAATTTGATGAAAAACTACAATCCTAGATTTCTTTTATTTTGTTATTAAACTCTTTTCTTAAACTTTTTCCAAATCAACGATCGTTTTGGATAAAATCAGAGAGAGATAATTTTAGTACTCAACAAACTGTAGTAACAAATCTCCGTGGGAACGATAACTTACTTATCAAATTTTATTAATTGTGATCGTGTATGCTTGCACTTTTTATGTTCTCCTAAAGAGACAACAGGTAGCCTGCACTAATACCCCATATTGAGTGTGCTTCGTAGAGGAGATTGGAGTTCTAATTACTTCTCAAGGACCATTAAAAAACCTATTGTGTTTATCTAACTTTATTTCCACTAATTGAGGAGCATAACGAGATAACTCAGTAAGTGTTTGCTCATAATCAATAATACTCATTATTCCATAACCAAGTCTTAGAAATTCAGTTTCCTTCATATCTCAATAAACACCTATAAACAAATAATCATTGTATGCACGTCGAAAACTAGCCGAAGTTATGGTGGTAGGATCAACATGTTTCCTTTGAAAGGAAGCCCACCAATGATAGACAATACCTTCCAACAATTATGATGCTAATGAAACATTGTAATCCTCTGGACAAACCATGACATCAAATATTCTCTCAATCTTAGTAATCCAATCATCTATAATAGTAGCATCCAAAGTACCATAAAATCTTATGGCACCTAGCTTAAGAACAAATTCAATGTTATAATTTCTATCAATAGGATTCTAGTTCCTATTCTCTAATAAGGTATTGAGAACACAAGCTAATTCATAGATAAGGTCTTGTATCTCTAGTAAATTATTTTGAATAGGAGTAATCTATTCTACCTAGGGTAAATCTAGTGCAATATTTAGGTATTGTGGCACCCTAAATAGGTCAACATGCACTGATGATGCATGTACATTTTCTTCTACTACTAACTCTACATGAGTGCTTGTGTCAATGTTATCTCTTTGGACAGTAGTTGGTTTATCAGGAAAAAGGTCTCTTAGGATTATATGACTTTGGAAACATGGAGGCATACTTCTATTACTGTACAAAAAAACCAATAAAATATTTCCATCAAATCGAGTATCTATACATGTCAAACTTGACTTTCTATGATACCAAACTGTCAAGACTCGCCCCAACTTAACCCTAGAGTATGTGACGAGTCCTGAGTGAACATAAAAACTAACATTCTTGAAATTACTCTTGTTAAACTTGAAGATTATATTTATGGATTTTAATAAAAAAACTTCTACAGAGTCTCCCCTAATTATTGAACCATGCTTCCTACAATAACAGGATAAAAGATTTAAAAGATGATTTTCCACAAACCAATAAACTTCATAATTTATATATCCAAAAAGTGGTTTAAGATCAAAAGTATAACTACATACTATAAAATACATACTATATATATATACTATATATACATCAAAAACATAGAACTTTTTAGCATTGGTTCCTAGTACAAACACATAAACCAAAATGTAATATACAAAGGGAAAGGACAAATAACAACCTAGTCTGTATAACAAAAGATGATTCAAAGCCTCCAAACTCATGTCATATGGCATTAAAAGTTGTTGAAACAATTATGTGAAAACAATATTAGCGATAATCTAAAATGAACTTCGTGGGTTGAGTCACAGACTAGGTCGCTCTCTTTAAGACATTTCGCAGCTCTACCCAAAATTGTGCAAGCAAATGCAGCCCCGTCATCCCCAAGATAAAACAGCCCATAATCTTTTTTGTTTATGTCGGAACTTCACTACACTGATGAAAACCGAAATGCTACACCTATAAAATTTTGTTGCCCGAAAAACTCAAAACAATTTAGGATATTTTTCTTTTTCTTTCAGAGAGATTTTTCTTAGTAAGAGATATTTGCAATTTGTTTAGTTAAAACTGAGAGCTGGGCCCCTCTATTTATAGGTTTGAGAAAACGTGTGTCAATTATGACAATAACGGTCATGTCTGAGTAAAAAAAATAACGGCCATTTTTCTGGGTAAAGTAAGTCATTTTCTGAGTAAAGAAGAATAACGTCCATTTAACGGATATTTCTGAGTAAAGAAAAAATAACGGTCATTTTCTGAGTAAAGAAAAGTATTTAAAAAAAATCAAAAAATAAAATGCCACCTCACCTCGCACACGCACACGCATTCGGACTCGACTTGGCTTGGCACGGTACGACACGGCCAGTCAGACGGCCGTAGTGGTGCACACGTATGTGTGGTATCACATTTGCCTATGTCCCTCCCTTCCACAAAAGTGGGTGCCCCTTGGGGCTCAAACCCAATAGCCAATCCTTTTCTATTTATACATCTTCTAAGTGATGTAAAATAGCAATGTGGGATAAGGCAAAAAATTGGCATCATTTGTTTTATAAAATTCATTTTTTTCAACAATTTCCCACTTTAATTTTATATAAAAATAGTTTTTCATTGAACAATCGATCAATTAATAGTATACGATTGTGTATAAGTAAAAGGTGTATATCGACTTGAACCTTTGCATAGTGTTAATGCTTTAGAATATACTAGAGTAACTCGTAGTTTTGAACTCTATCTCTAACAAAATTACACACATAACCTTTCCAAGGTGTAGTTCGAAAAGTCGTGTTTTACGACCATGCATGTGTATCCCAATATAGTGAATGCTCTCATAAATTTTGCCCAAGAAATTTTCATAAGAAGTGGCCACACTTCCACATTCACATAGGTGAGTCTATCAAGAGCACTTCTGTAGCTATGTACTCCACTCCACATAGAGTATAAAAATCATCCTTTTCTATCGCTTCAGGACTTCATGCTTCAAACAATATAGAAAGGGACTTCAAAATAGCATGATTCTTCTTATATCACTTCATGACTTGTTATTACCCATTGAACTTATTTCTTGGGAACTCCAGTCTATAAGTTGGCTTACCATCACGAGTGGCTCTTCATTCTAAGGGCATTAGTCACATTCCTTTTGAGATTTTGAAAACCTTCTCTCTCTGTAATCCTTTCATCAAAGGATCAACCAAATTTTCATCAGCATGTACATGATCCACTCTTGTAGAGAGAAATTCTCTAACAGTACTATGTTTATGATGTATTTTTCGTCTCTTTCCATTGTAGTAACGGTTCTGAATCTTTACAATAGATGTGGTACTATCATAGTGGATAAGGATAGCTAGTATCGGTCTTTCCCATGAAGGGATCTTAGCTAACATACTTCTTAACTAGCCTGCTTCTTCACTAACAGAAGTTAGTGCTATCATTTCAGACTCCATTATAGATTGAGCCAATATTGTTTGTTTTTTAGACATCCAAAAAATGGTTCCACTAACTATGCTAAATATATAGCCACTATTTGCTTTGGAGTCTTTTAATAAACTGTTCCAATCAACATCGTTGTATCCTTCTAGAATAGTGGGAAACTTTTTATAATGTTGTCCCAGGTTTATAGTTCTCTTAAGGTATATCATAACCCTTTCAATAGCATTCCAATGCTCTATACTAGGTCTATTGGTAAACCTACGTAGTAGTCCCACAACATAAGCTATGTCTAGTCTAGTGCAGTCAGTACACTACTACAAAAATGAGCTTTAAAGTCGGTTTTTAACTAACTTTAAATGAAAAGACTTAAAATTAAAAGTCGGTTCACGGGTTGAACTGACTTTAAAGTTTTTTTTACATATTTTACTCATTTTCTACTATACTTAAGAACCTATATTCAATGACATAAATTTATATAACATTTTTGTGATTATTAAGGTTTTTTTTAAATAACAACACTAATTCAAATCACAGATATTTTATTGGGCATCATATTGTTGAATCATGTCTTTCTCATTTCATAATACTTATACAAAACCTAAATAATAAAAATAAAAACATACATATAATAAAATTTATACACATAATATACAAAAAATAATGCAAAGTGAATAATAAGTGCATAGGATTAATAGAAATACTTACAAGAGATGAAGTGAAAAAATGAAGGAAATGAAGAAAAAATGGTGTTTTATAAGTGAGAAAATGGGTATAAAAAATTTGAGTATTTCGCTCAAAAACTAAGGGATCTAGAAGATATTTTGGAAAGAAAGAAAACCCACTAAACGGTGCAATAATTGATGGTCGTAAGTGGTCGAAAAATGAGAAAGAGTGGAGGAGGTGAAACTCGATTTTGGGTTTTTAGGTGTTGTTTACAGCACTACAAATTAAAAATTGTGTCTGATGAGGGAAGAAAGAAGAGAAAAAGAAAAATCCATGTGTATAGCGTTGGTTGACGTGTTGAACTGACGCTACATGTGGACGTAGCATCAATTCTACGTGCCAACCAACGCTACACACGTGGATAGCTTCGGTTGACACATAGAACTGATGCTACGTACACGTGTATCGTCGGTTCAACACGTCAACCGACTCTATATGTAGCATTGGTTATTCACCGAACCGACTTTAAATTCATTATAAGTCAGTTTTCTCCAAAAAGAAACTTTACATATCGACTGAAATGCCACATTTTGTAGTAGTGGTAGCATAATGTAAGCTACCAATAATGCTCACATACTCAGTTTGTTTAACACCATATCCGATGTTCTTAAACAACTTTATACTATGATCATAAGGAGTACATGCAGGTTTGCAATTAAATTAATTATATTTCTTTAAGATCTTTTCAATGTAATGAGATCGATCTAGAGAAATTCCCTTTTCAGACCTAGTAATCTTTGTTCCAAGGATTACACTTGTTTCTCCTAGATCTTTCATATAAAAGTTAGCACTTAACAAAGTTTTCACATTATTCACAACATGAATATTTGATCCAAAAATAAGCATGTTATCCACATATAAACATATAATAGTGCAAATGTAATTTTCTAATTTATAATAAATACATTTGTCACTTTCATTTATTTTGAATCCATGTGAGATAACTAGATTATCAAATTTTTCATGCCATTGATTAGGTGCTTGTTTTAGGCCATAAAGGGATTTATCTATTATACAAACTTTATTTTCTTGACCTGGGACAACAAAACCTTATGGTTGGTCCATATAAAGTTTTTCTTCTAGGTCACCATTTAAGAAAGTAGTTTTGACATCCATTTGGTGCACTACTAAATTATGGATAGCAGCAAAAGAGAAAAGTACACGTATGGAAGTTATTCATGTGACTCGTGAAAAGGTATCAAAGAAATCTACATTTTCTCTTTACCTATACCCTTAGACTACAAGACGAGCTTTGTATTTTTCAATAGTACCATTGGGTTTTAATTTCTTCTTTAATATCCATTTACATCATATGGTTTTACCACCAGGAGGTAAGTCAACTAAATGCCAAGTTCTATTATACTCAAGAGAGTCCATTCCATCATTTATGGCTTGTTTCCATAAGTTGGCATCTAAAGAAGATAATGCTTCTTTAAGAGTTTGGGGATCTTTCTCTAAGGTATAAGCATAAAAATCAGACCCAAAATGCTTAAGGATTCGAGTTCGTTTACTTCTCCTGATTTTAGTGTTTAATTCCTTATTTTGTTCACTAGTTTTAGTTATGGGTAAACTACTAGAAGATGAGCCCCCATTATTTTTTAATTTAAAGCAAAACCTATGTTCATAGAAGTCAGGATCATTTGATTCTATAACTACATGATCATTTTTAAGTCATAGAATTTATAAGATTTACTATTCACATCATATCCTATGAATACACATTCATATACTCTACTAGCAAGTTTATTTCTTTTAGGATAAGGGATCCTAACATAGGCTAAACAACCCTAACATAGGCCAAGTTTTAAAATAAGTTATGTTAGGTTTCTTATTTTTCAAAATTTCACATGGTGAAATTTTACTAGTAGATATAGGCACTCTATTTATCACATAGCAAACAGTTAATAAAATTTCTCCCTACCAATAGGAAGCAGCACCGGAGTTTAATAAAATTGCAACAACTGATTCAGTAAAAGTTATATTTTTTCTTTCAGCTTTGCCATTCATTTCAAGAGAATAAGGTGTAGTTTTTTCATGAATGATTCCATGTATTTTATAAATATCATTGAAAATGTTGGAATCATATTCAGTTCCTCCATCACTTCAAAATCTTTTTATTTTCCTGTTAAGTTGATTTTCAATTTTAGTCATAAATATTTTAAACATGTCAAATGCTTTACTTATATTTTTCATTAGATATACATAAGTGTAATTTGAAAAATCATCTATAAAAGTTATAAAATAGCGCTTTCCATTTCTTGTTAAATTTTCATGAAGTTCGTATATGTCAGAGTGTATTAATTCAAAAGATTCAGATTCTCTAATTACTAACTTATGTGAAGTTTTGGTTATTTTAGCTTGACTACAAAAGTCACATTTTTCAAAATCATTCAAAGATAGTTTAGGAATTAGTTCTAAGGTACTCATGTTCTTTATTATGCATTTATTAACATGACAAAGTCTAGCATGCCAAATATTAAAATAGCTCAACATATAAGTAGAAGAAGAAGCTTTATTAATTTCAACATTTAATTTAAACATGCCATCAGTGGTGTACCCTTTCCTAACAAATATATTAGTTTTAGTTATTGTATATAAATCAGCCCCTATAATTTAAGTAAACCCAGCTTTGTTAAGAAGATATCCCAAAACTAAGTTCTTTCTCATCTCTAGAGTATGCAGGACATCCTTCAATATGATAGTTTTTCCAAAGGTAAACTTCAATTCCATCTCGCCAGTACCAATAAATTTAGTGGTGTGGGAGTCACCTAATAGCACTTTCTTATCCTCAGACTCAAAATAGCACTTGAACATGTCTCAATCATAGCAAACATAACAAGAAGCACCAGTGTCCACCCACCACCTCTCAGATTCACAAACAAAATTGATTTCAGATATCATAGCAATAAATTGATCTTCGGTAAGGTTCGCCTACGGGGCAGGATGATTACTACTTCGGTAGTTCCTGGCCAAGTGGCCAGGTCTAATACAACTATAACACATGAATGTGTTATTTCTTAAGGGGTTGAGGTCCATTTTGAGGAGGATAGTTTCTGTTTCTATTTTGGTGGTTGCGGTTTTGGTTATTATTGCGATTCTGAGTTTTCATATTTCTTCCATTAGGTTTCAAAAATGCAGAGGAGGATTTCTTATTGGTATTGTTGTTTGAGACAATGAGTACTTCATCTCTTTGATCTTGTTTTCGGGCTTCTTCTTACATTCTTAGATGGGTTACAATACTTTCTAAAGAGAATTCCTTAGTGTTATGTCTAAGAGCATTCTTAAAATCTTTCCAAGCAAACGGTAATTTATCTATAATAACAGCTATTTGAACTTGTTCATCTAAAGTCATTGATAACTATATTTTATAAATTTATTTTCATCTATTTTATTAATTATAATTGTTATGTTCTTTACATTTTTAGTTAATTTTTAATTAATTAAATTAATATTTACTATTAGTTTTTTAATAAATATATTTTTAAGAAAATTAATGAATTTGAATAAAAAAAATGACTTAATTGCAATTAATAAAAGCTGAAAATATAATTTGAATTAAAAGGTGGGTGAAATTTCAAATATCAAAAGATTAGAAGTTAATTTGAATTAAATTTGAGGGTCCAAATGCAATTAAGAAAAGTTGAATTTTTTGCGTAGGAGAAGGAGGCCACTCACGCCATTATTCACGCGCGACACGCACCATACATTCAAGAAATCAACAGTCACGATCAAGCGCGTGTAATGCAAACGCGACAAAAGCGATTGGACGCTGGTCTCCTGGATGCACGCTGAACGGCGCACAGAGTGGAACCCACGTGTCAGCTGCGTAGAATATTTTCCCAAGGCGCATCTCATCGCTCACTATTGGATCAAATTTGAACGTCTAGATTCGTACACGAATGGAATCAAGTTGTTTCGCACCAAACAGCGCGCTTATATCGCATGCGATGCAGTTCGTCGAAGCAGCGTGCACCCTCACATTCCACTGAATACGAAGCTGCCATATGTTTCCTTAATCATTCAGCCAATCACATGGTGACACGTGGCATACATTTTGTGAAATCAAAACACAAGAAATGGCGCACTCTTCCTATCCACACTTGTTTGGCTTTTATTATTCTCCATATATTCTGTCCCTCACAAGTATTTTTATTAAAAACATAAAATAATTGTTTAGTGATGGTATATTTGGAAACGCGAGAAAAAACTTGAGAGGGTTTTGTTTTTGTTTTAGTTTTTCAGTTTTCATTTTTCCATTTTCACTTCAATTTTTAGTTTCTCTTTGTGTGGTCTCTACAACACGCAGGAACCTTTCTTTAACATTTTGATGTTATTATTTTCTTAGGAAATAGAGAGAAAGAAGACAGCGAAGAAGAAGAAAAAGGAAGAAATTTATTTTTCATTGAGGAATAGTGAAAGAGTTTCTCCTAATCTTTTTCTTTTAAATTTTATTTCTCTGAAATGTCTGATTATTGTTGTATTGTAATTTTAATTTCTGCTATGAACTAATTTATTTGTTCTAGGGTTGCAATGTAGCTTAAATTATGAAACTTGAATTAATTATTTTTGAATGATTTATGGAACGGTTTTAAGTTGTTTATTTTATCTGTGCTTAATGCTTTTAATTATTGAAAGATTAATTAATTGATCTATATCACTTAAATAAACTTATAAAATGCATTTTTGTGTGTTGCTCGTGATAAAATAACATATATATATATAAGAGATAGGAATATACCTTTATTGTACGTGTAACTATTTGAGAACTTAGAGCTTAATAAATCTGGTTTAATTTAATTCTCATAAGAAGATAGTGAATTATTTTAGCGAGATGTGTCTATATGGAGCTCGGAAGAGATATATGGATAAATCAGGAGTTCTTGGTTAACAACTTAAAATATGAGAACATAAATCGAGAGAAAATAAAATAATTCAAGTGGATTAATTTGGTGAAACTGCAATCCTAGAATTTTCTTAGAAACTGTTATAAAAATTAGTTAGTCAAACTGCATCAAATTATTGACTGTTTGGATAAAATCAGGTTGAAATAATTTTAGTAATTAACAAACACTAGTAATAAATCTCCGTGAGAATGATATTTTACTTATCATATTATTACTTGTGACCGTGTATACTTGCCCGATTTTATGTTCTCCAAAAAAGACAACAGTCATACATTTAGAAGTTATTTCATGTATTATCTTATGCAGTTCGTGTGTTTGAGCTTCCATAGATTTGTCATCAATCATTTGGTACTTCATATATCCATTGACAATATATTTCTTAGTTCCAACTTCCTTAGTGTCATACTTCTTTTGAAGAGTATCCCAAATTTCCTTAATAGACTTATCAGAATTATAATAATCATACAAGTCATCAGCTAATCCATTAAGAATAATTTTTTTGCATAGAAAATCATTTTCCATCCAAGTGTCTAAATCCTTAGTTGTAACTTCAGTAGGAGGATTAGACAATATTGATTTTTTAGTAGTAATAGCAGAAACGACCTTTTTCATTGTTAAGAAAAATAACATTTTTTGTCTCAATCTTTTAAAGTGTAATCCCTCAAAAGGGAACGGTTTATTGAGATCAGTAGTTAACATTTCAGTAGACATGGAAGATAGAAAAATCGTCTTAAAATTGTTGAAACAAGTACATGAAAACAATATAGGAACAATATTATCGATAATATGAAATGAACTGTTTGGGTTGAGTCGCGGACTAGGTCGTTCTCTTTAAGACGTTTTGCCGCTCTGCCCAAAATTATGCAAGCAAACACTGCCCTATCGTCCATAGGATAAAATAGCCTAGAATATTTGTTGTCTATCTCGGAACTTCACTACACTGATGAAGACCAGAATTCTACTCCTATAAAATTTTGTTGCTCGGAAAACTCAAAACAATTTAGGATCTTTTTCTTTTTCTTTCTGAGATCTTTTTCTTAGTAAGAGATGTTTGTAAATTATTTTGTTAAAACTGAGAGCTGAGGTCCTCTATTTATAGGTTTGAGAAAACTTGTGGCCATTATGACAATAAAGGTCATGTCTGAGTAAAGAAAAATAACGGCCATTTTTTAGTAAAAAAAAAGTAACGGTCATTTTTTTAAGTAAAGCATAATAATGACCATTTTTTGAGAAAAGAAAAATAATGGTCATTTTTTGAGCAAAGAAAATAACGGATATTTTTTGAGTAAAAAGGTAACGACCATTTTCTGAGTGGAAAATATTTTTAAAAAAATTCAAAAATTAAAATACCACCTCACCTCGCACTCGGGCTCGGCACAGTGGTAGCAGCGCACATGCGCATGTGGTATCACATTTGCCTAGGTCTTGTCCCCTTTCACAAAAGTGGGTGCTCCTTAGGGTCTAAACCTAATAGTCAATCCTTTTCTATATATACATCTACTAAGCGATGTAAAATAGCAATGTAGGACAAGGCAAAAAATTGGCATAATTTGTTTTATACAAAATTCACTTTGTTTCCAACAAAAGTTGTCATCTAAGAGGGGAAATAAATATAAAGGGTGAGCTTGAATGCTCAGTGAGTGGATAAGTTTAATAAAATAATTGTACATAATACTTATACAAACTAAGTATGAAATACTAATGAATTATCCTGAAATAAAATACTGATATGATATAATCTACATATGATAAAATAGTGTACTATTTTATGAAAAATCTTGAAATAATTTTATGATGAAAGTAATCTATATGATCATTAGAATAGAGTAACATGTTATGATCAGTATACAAATAGATAGTATAACTATGAGAAATGTAATTTGTTTTGTTTATGTCAAGAGAACTAGGTATTTGGTCGCATAAGGAAGAGATACATATATATATCATGTGTGTAGTAAGTATTGATTTAACTAAATTTATACATATCATACTAAACTTGTAACATCATACTGAGTTGAACTAGTATCATATTGCGTTAGTAAACATCATACTGAGCTAAACTGGACCAAATCTATTAGTCATGATTTTTCACCAAATCAAACTGAATATTTTGAATGCTGAGTAAAGCTAACAATCTCTGAATGTTGAAGGAAAAGTACTCTAGTATATCTAAAATATTTACTGAACTTTAAAGCTTCTATATAAACTAGTATAAGAGTAATAAAATTGGTATAATCTAAAGTTCAAATGTCTTATAAATTATCTTTATTTTAAATGGCTAGTTTTGATAATAAAAATAATGTATATTAATTCTTATAGCACTATCATACTAAAAGTGCATTAAAATTGTCATGTAATATGTTCTTCAAAATTTTGATTAAACAATGAATGTACTTTTGAAAGACATGCAACTTGTAGACTAATATTACTTGAGAATGTATGAAATTCAAAATAATATTATCAAAATTTTAGAAAATAACTCGATATCCACTCACTATACTATATCACTGTTAATTCTCTATATGCACTGTAGGGTCTTCTTACTCAACCCTTCTTATATAGTTACATTTTTGATAGAAACATAAACAACTCTATAACTTGTTTGTCTAATTCAAGCTGAAAATACTCTACAAATAAAATCTTAAAAACAATGGCTAATAATAAATTATTCCATTTGATCATTTTATTTAATAATTTTTGGATACTCCTAGACCTACACTCGTACACTTAGATATATCTTTTGATAGAAAGGTCCAAATTTATTTATTTTTGAAAAAAAATACAAAAACTAAACATTTTAATATTTAAAACAAGATATAACCCACTCAATTATCATATACAAAACCATTTCAAAAATAAAGAATACTAATTAGTTTAAAACACGATTTTTTTAGCATAGTTTTTACAGAACGTACCCTCAATTTAATTGCTATAATTTTGTTCAAAAAACTCAAAATGACAAACCTTTAAGTATTTATAAAACTAGACATATGAAGATTTAGAACAAGATATAACTCATCCAATTTCAATCTATAAAACCATTTTAAATAATAAAAATATAGATTGGTTTCAAACAAGATTTCCAACATGATTTTCATAGAACTGCCATCAATTAAACGTATATAGTTTTCCTTAAAAAAATGAAATGAAAAACCATATAATTAATCATAAAATAGATATTTATACATTTCTAAAAGGATATTACTTAAGGTCTAACTCATTTTACAAGTTATCAAGTTTCTATTTATTTCAATCACTACCAAACACTAATGTTTTTATGCTCTACTCAAACATAAGAGAAGAAAAATGACTCACCAAACAAAAAAAATATTATGCTTAACCAATTGATTATGATACGACCAAGGGCAAGTGTCCTGGTTAGTTAAGGTTGGTACTTTTAAAAAAATATATTTTGTCACGTGTCATTTAAGGAATAAGAGTGATGGAATCTTATGTTAAAAAAATAATTAAGTAAAAAATCGAAATATCTTTATCTTATAGCTTGAAATTTTTTAAGAATTATAACATTTTGATAATATTTAGGATAAAATCATAATAACAATGGAAGGAAAAAATGATTGTGTTTTATCATTCTATCTAATTATAATTGTAAAAATTATAAGAATTCAGAAAAAAAAATGAAGCGAAAAATTACTACTACCTTTATGAAAAAAAAATTACTTTAATGATGGAAAAATATAACGCATTAACAAATGTTTGAACAACTAATGATATCTGCCAAATTAGTGAGCCTCGGTATGATGATCATGGAGAGGATGCTGATGTGGTGGAATGCTTCCTCTCTGCTAGTGGTGTCAAATTGTCAATTTTGTCCTTTGAGATGGGTAACATGGTGACTTCAATCTTTTTACTGATAGGAATTATTTGATGATGAGGAGGGGTTGGGGATCACATTCACACTCTCCACAGGCCCACAAAAAATTAAGCATTTTATTAGGAAAAAAAATTAAGTATTATAAATAAAATTATACTTTATATTTAATTATTTTATCTCTAGTAAAACAATATATTAATTATGTATATTATTTGCACCATAAAATTCATATATATTATATATAATTATGAAAAAAATATTAAACATAAATGTAAATTATTTTAAATTTTATTATAAAAATGTTGATTTAGAATATATAAATTATAAATAAACATATATATTTTTGGTTATTAAGAATGTTTGATCTCCGCAATATCCTTTAATTCTAGTTGTAAACATTTGAGGTGGAGATGAAGATCTCATTCTCGCACTACTCACTATTTTATAGTATTGACAACACTAACCATAGCAAGTAGATGGGACCAACACTAGTCTACCGTCGTGCTAACATATAAGAAAATTAGAAGAGCAAATCAAGAAAAAAGTAAAAAGGAAGATTTTAATATCACATTCAACAATTATTATTTTTATTATTTTAATAATAAAATTGTATAAAATGCTCCTTTTATTTTTACTATTAACTAAATAAAGACGTAAGTGGTTTTTGCGATTGAATTTTTTTATTTAATTATAAGACATATTTAAAATTTATATATTATAATGATAAATAAATAATAAAAATAGATATAATCCATGTTATTAATTACAATTCTTGAATTTATAATGAGATATCAAATTATTAATAATATGAAGCCTTTTTATTTAAAATATTGGGTTTAATGTTATATCATAATTTAATCCAAAAACGTTTAAGAAATTATATGAACGCAAATTTAAATACAAAAGAAACAAAAATAGATTGAAAATATACATCTTGTCATTGATCAAATTTCAATACTTACAGGAGAATTCTAATGGATTTTTGATTTGATGCTCTCACTAGTTTCTCACATTTACTATCTGCGTTTTGATGGTGTATATGAATAAATCAATATGTAGTAAGAGGACCCGATGCCTTTATAAAGGTTCTCTTATCAGAACCTGGTATGGTTTCGTAATCGATGTACAATTTTGACCACTTTGATGTTACATTCTTCCACTTGGTGTAAACGTTAAGCAAAATTCTCTTGACTAAAAAATACATGAATCATAACGATAGGTCCTCTAAGAGCAAGTATTATCTTTCATGTATTACAATGTATTTAGTTTCTCAAGTATTATACTTTATATAGTAACAAAACTTAATGAATAAATCTTATATTTATTCTTGGTCCAATAAAATATATATTTTCTCAAATAAATTAAGATACACATGAATATGAGAAAATATTACAATATATAAGAGTTTCATTAATAAATTGTATATATATATATATTTACAAAGAGGGACCAATTCCCATTTTCTCCACATGATCATTAAATTTCAGTGGTGACATGCCTTTAGTCAAAGAATCAACAATCGTCAACTCAGTGCTAACGTGCTCAATGACCACTTTCTTTTCCTTAACACATTCTTTATGGCCAAGTATTTAATGTCGATGTGCTTACTACGACTACCACTCTTGTTGTTCTTAGCCATAAACACAGTAGCTAAGTTGTCATAGTACAATCTTAATGGCCTAGAAATAGAGCCAACTACTCTAAGCCCGTAAATGAAACTCTTCAACCATACACCATGTGATGTGGCCTCAAAACATAACACGAACTCGGCCTTCATAGTGGAAGTAGCAGTCAAGGATTGTTTCGCACTCCTCTAAGACACGACTCTATCGGCAATCATGAAAATGACCCCAAATGTTGATTTTCGTGAATCAATAGAGCCAGTGAAGTCCGCATCAGAGTAGCCAATTACTTCAAGATCATCGATTCGTTCATACATGAGAATATAGTCATTGGTTCCTTGAAGGTACCTCGTCACTTTCTTTATAGCTTTTCAGTGGTCAACACCTGGGTTACTCTGATATCTCCTTAGCATCCCAACAACAAATGCAATGTTAGGTCTGGTGCAGACCTGAGCATACATCAAGCTTCCAATGGCTAAAGCATATGGAATGGTTTTCATTTGTTCTCTTTCAAAATCATTCTTTAGGCATTGGTCTAAATTGAACTTATCGTCCTTCACAATGGGAGTAACACTTGGTAAACAATCTTTCATCTGAAATCTCTCTAAAACTGTATTGATATAGGTTTCCTGAGATAAACCCAAGACGCCTCGAAGTCTATCTCTATAGATCTTAATGCCAATGACATAAGATGCCTCACCCATATCCTTCATATCAAATTTTTTAGAAAGGAATCGTTTTACCTCGTATAGCAAACTCTTATCATTGGTTACAAGCAAAATATCATCCATATATAACACCAAAAAACAAATCTTACTCCCACTAACCTTATGGTATATACATTGATCCATGACGTTCTCTTCAAAACCAAATAAAATGATGACGTTATGGAATTTCAAATACCATTAAAGGGAAGCTTGTTTTAATCCATATATGGATTTATTAAGCTTACAAATCAAATGCTCGCCATCACTAGAGAAGAATCCTTCAGGATTTTTCATATAAACCTCTTCCTCTAGGTTACCATTAAGGAAAGTTGTTTTCACATCCATTTAATGCAAATCCAAATCAAAATGGGCAACCAATTCCATGATCACACGAAGTGAATCTTTCTTAGATACAGGAGAGAATGCTTCTATGTAGTCGATTCCTTCCCTTTGAGTGAATCCTTTGGCAACAAGTCTTTCCTTATGTCTCTCAATGTTGCCTTGTGAGTCTTTATTTGTCTTAAAGACCCATTTACATCCAATGGCTTTCACACCATCAGGAAACTTGATGAGATCCCAAACTCAGTTAGACGCTATAGAATCCATCTCTTCTTTCATGGCATTGTACCATAAGCTCGAAAGCTTAGAACTCATGGCCTGTGAAAACGATTTCGGATCATCCACAGCTCCAATGTTACAATCAGATTCTTGTAGATACACAACATAATCACTAGGAATTTTTGACCTTTTAGTTCTAGTATATCTTCTTAATGTCGCACCACCATCTTCCTGGGAAGTATGAGGTTCAACTTGTTATTCAGAAGTTTCAATTATCTCTTGAATGGTATGATCTATTAGAATATTGTCAACAACTTGTGGAATTCCAGTGATTGGTTGTTCAACACCAGCTTGTACTTAAGGGGTGTTGTGAACAACTATCAATCTATCTTTTAAAGTAGAAGATTGAGACTCTAACTTATCAATATCAGAAACTATGTTCCTAATTTGATCGCTCACACTAATCAGGTCATATTTAAGAAACTTTGAATTTCTTGATTCAACAAACCTAGTACTGTGAGATGGATAGTAAAATATGTAACCCTTAGACCATTCGTCATATCCAATGAAATACCCACTAATGGTCCTTGGGTCTAGCTTTTTCTCTTATGGATTATATATCCTCACTTCAGACGGGCATCCCCAAATGCTCATATGTCGTAAACTCAGTTTCCAACCTTTCCATAATTCAAATGGAGTCTTTGAGACTGCCTTGGTTGGAACTCAATTTAATATATACACAGCCATCTTTAAAGCTTAAATCCACAAGGATTTAGGAAAATTGGAGTTGCTAAGCATACTCCGCACCATGTCCAATAATGCTCAGTTTCTCCTTTCTACTACCCCATTCTGGTCTAGTGAACCAATCATAGTGTATTGGGCAACTATCCCATGTTCTTGAAGAAACTTAGCAAATAGACCAGACGCTTGTACGTTTTCAGTGTATCTACCCACCTCTATCTAATCTTATGACCTTTATTTGCTTTCCACATTGTTTCTCTACTTCAACCTTAAAGTTCTTGAAGGCATCTAATGCTTCGCTCTTATTATGAATAATGTGGAGATATATATATATATATATCGAGAAAAATCATCAATAAAGGTGATGAAATATTTTTTACCTTGAATGTCCATGTCTGGACAACATATATCCATGTGTATGATTTCTAATATGCTTGAACTCTTATTGGCACCTTTCTTTGACTTGTTAGTCTGTTTTCCCTTAATGTATTCCACACATGTCTCAAAATTAGTAAAATCTAGAGTATTAAGTACCCATCTTTCACTAATCTTTTAATTTGTTCTATGGAGATATGTTATGATCTCTTATGCCATAATGTAGAAGATTCATCGTCAATAATACACCTTTTACTGTCAGCTTGAACATGCATAGCGTTATGAGTGACATTATTTTGTAAATTAATATAGTAAAGACCATCAGACAAAATATCATTCCCAACACAATCAGATTTATTAAATAAACTGAAAGATGCTTCTAAAAAGTTAAAGGAATAACAAAAAGGTACAAGTCTTGAAATCGAAATCAAGTTTCTAGAGAAACTTGGAACATAAAAGATCTTTTCTAATTCTAAAATAAAACCACAACTTAAAATCATATTACATGTCCCTACATTTCCTTACTAGGGAATACTTACAGGGAAATGAAGAAAACAAATTATCTTCAGGCACTAAAGAAAGAAAAGGCTCCTCAAAAGGAGTACGAATGACATAAGATCACCCACAAATCTATCATCTCAGTTGAAGATGAAGATGCCCAAATCACCTGAATAGGTAGCTAATATATATCTTAAAGATAATTTACCAGCAAATACTATCCCTAAATCTAGGGAATATTTTGAATTAATCTTAAAAGAAACTAATTCGGTTGATATAATTCATAATATGAGAAATTCTCATGAAATTGCTTATTCAACTTTTAAGATAAAAAATATTTTATCTAAATCATATTGGAATTCTAACTTATTCGTTAGAGAAAGATTTAAAAATAAACGGATGAATCGAGTCTCATATGACAATTTTGATTATATACAGGCGTGGAAAAACACGCTCTTCTATCAAAACTCAAAGAAAACTCATACGTGATTTATCCAGTTTTTAACAGGTATCATTATGCCTTTAATGATTTTCCTGCTTGGTTCAGAGATTGGTTCTCATTTTTCGTATCAACTAAAGATATATTTCCTCAAAAGGTTTTAGAAGCTTTTATATTATTTGAAAAGTTTAATTTAAATTCTACCAAAAATGAAGATCATTCATTATTGTTCTTCTTTGCATTATATAAAGTCCTATGGATATGGAAATATGATTATGCAATAACTCATTGGGATGAAATCTATTGTCTTATAAGATGATCATGGGGAAGATGGTGGGATAAAACTCCACCATAACAGTTTGATAATGTTAAAATTATTGAATTATTCCAAGCACTCAAAGTGAAAGAAACTACTGACCCTAAACCACTAAAGGGTAAAACTAAAGTAGAAATTGTTATAGAAACCCTAAAAGAAAAGGGAAAAAGTGACGAGTACTTCTCCTTAGTCCTGCCCATCATTCTATGTAGAGAATAGTGTTGAAATTGATAGAGGACTTCCTCGACTCGTGATTAATTATAAGCCCCTAAACAAGGTACTTAGATGGATAATATATCCATTACCCAATAAAAAAGACTTACTTAGTTGATTAAACAAAGCTCTAGTATTCTCTAAATTCGATATGAAAAGTGGATACTGGAAAATACAAGTAGTAGAAAAAGATCGTTACAAAACAGCATATGGTCATTAGTTCATTGATTGACCATTTATCCTTATGTGTATTGTACAAGATTTTGAATGGCCTGTACTGATGTGGGAGAGTGTTAAAGATATAGTACACCAGGAAGGATTCTAACATCTCAACCTCGAGATGCTTAAGTTGAGCCGCAATGTCCCTCATTTGCATAATGTGCTCAAGCACACCTTTCACAATAGTGAGTCTTAAGGAAGAGAACTTCATAATAAGGGTGCTTGCTAAAGTCTTATCTGAAGTGTGACAAACTGATCATCAATAACTTTTAGCAAGTCTTGAACATTGTTATGCTAGTAAAAAAAACCATGAATACTAGTAGAGATTCTAGTCTTAATAAACGTCATGCTAAGGCGATTAGATCGCTCCCATTGTTCATAAAGCATGATATTCTCTAGAGTGCTAGTTTGAGTAATTTTAGGTGGTTCGTTTTTCCTAATAGCATAGTCAATATTCATCCACCTTAGATGAAAGAGAATTCTTTCCTTCCATATTTTATAATTATCCCCTTTCAGATTAGGAATGTCACAGCAGATATCAGAGAAATTTACTGGTTAAGAAGCTACAATTAAAGATTATATGCTTATTAAAATTTGAGACCTAAATTTTAGTCATTCTTTACCAATGTAAATCATGAAAAATATGAATCTAGTGACATAAAACTTGTCTGTGGACTAAAATTCTAATTCAATTAGATTCATCTTAACTTTACGATAAAACTATTAAATTATGTTCCTTTTCCTAATCCCTATGGGTAAATTAGAAAATATAATTTGATATTTTATCATAATTAATCACACAAAAATATAATAAAAATTCATGTGGGATAAGATTTATTATATTACATATGATTAATTACAATTAATATTTTATTTTATAAATGTGATCCTAAATAAACCTTATTATATTTTTAATTAATTAAAGATACTCTGGCTACTCTCTAATTAATTAAACTATATGAATCACTTAAATATTAGTTAAATCCTTAGGTTCAATTATTACATAAAAACATAAACAATATTAATTTAATTCCAAATGTGCAAATATTATTTATCTTAAGATTGTATATACGACAATAAATAATATAAGCACTAATTAAATCAATATAGACCCACTAACAATTAATTTCATTATGCATATATTATTTAACCAAAATTTCATATGTATAATTAATTACAAAATTTACACATACAAATACCAAAACAAATAATTTAAGTTAAATAATTAATCACATTAAAATTATATTCATATTTTTTTAATAAAAATTGAATTTTGAATGCATATAAAAATATGCTAGAAACATAATATAACATAAAATGCATTATGGTCCAGTGGACAGCACACTACATTCTCATACATGGAATTCGGGTTCGATTCTGGCTAAAAGGTTTTTTTTTGTTTAAAAATTAAACTCTGAATGTATATAAAATTAAGTATGATATAATGTAAAATGTAACAATCGTTGCAGCTTAGTGGACAAGACATTTATTTTCAACTGTGAGACCTGGGTTCGTGACCCCATGACAACATTGTTTCTCATCTTTTTTAGGATCAACCTAGTTACGACCCGAATGGATACTCGGTCGTATCTCACTATTCTGACGACAAAATCTAACGTTGTTTTTATCAAAATTCTCAGAATCGATTTCTCATCATGATCTCAATTTGAATCAAAAATGTCATTTTAAATAAAAATTTAATTAATGATTCAAATGAATATCCACGGTATATTAGATTTATTTTATTCATTGTTTTTCAAGTTTCAATTTATAGAATCACTCTAAAATCAATATTTAAAAAATTTATAATTTTTATATGCATAAAAACAAGGAAAATAAAAAAACCCAAATTTTCAGTTCCTCGTGAAATAGAGCAAAACGAGGGTTTTTTCAAAACGACTCTAATATCAAATGTTAGATCATAATTCAAACCAGAAACGTTCAAGAAACCATATGAACGTAAATTTAAATACAATGAAAACAAATTGAAAATATACCTTCTGTCATTGATCAAATTTCAACACTTACACGGGAATTCTAATGGATTTTCGATTTGATGTTACATTGGTTTCTCACACTTACTCTTTACGTTTTGATGGTGTATATGAATGAATGAGTGAGTAGTGAAATGACTTGATGCCTTTATAAAGGTTCTCCCATTAAAAACCTCGTATGGTTTCGTAACCGACATACGGTTTTGACGAAACCAAACTGTTATCACCGTCCACCGTTATATTGCATCATTTTGATGTTATACTTAAATTTTTTCAAAATTTAAAATAAACTACATAAAGTAAGATATATCGTTATTTTAATATATAAGAACATTTTTGTTTAAAATTATTTAAGGCATTATTTAGACTATATAGTATAATATAAATTACATATTAATATTATTATTATATAAAAAAGATATCATTAATAAACTATTATTACAACGTTAACAATTTAGCTTGTGTTAATACTATCGCATAGTTTCATATAGATATATCTACAAAAAAATTGAAGTTATTAACTTTTAAAACAAAAATCTGTTACACGAAACCCTATAATTAATACAAGTAAAACTTTATGTATATTTATTATTTTTCTTTTATACAGAGCAACATAATCAATCATGTAGATACACTTTTAATAATTAATTAAATTTTATTAAAATAATAATAACGATAAGATATTTGACATATTTTAAAGAGTAAAATTATAAAAATATTATTGAATTATTACATTTATTTTATTCATATCATCAAATTATTTTTCATTTTTTTATACCACATATTTTAAATCTACCACTAATGTAAACATCTTTAGATGAAGATTAATGAAATTGTATAAATTAAACAAATATAATAGTTTGATGATATAAACAAAACATAAAATAATTTAATTTAATTTTTTTAAAAAATCTACATAGTTTTTAAAACATAAGTTATATATTGTGATGAACTTATATTAGTCAAAAATCACATATGAATCTTTCTACTTGATTTTTTTCACTAAGCGATAAAAATGTCCTAAGTTTTTATTAATTAATTGTGATATAATTTTGATTAGATATTTTCCCAATTTATCCTATCAAAATTAGACATTTGTGAGTTTAGTTGATAACCCTACTCATTGGAGTCAAGATGTTAATATGTTCAACTAAATCAGACAATTATCCAACTAATCAGATTTTAATCGAACGATACCGCACTTATCGGAAATGAATTAGAGACATATCAATTAAATCAATAATTGTTCAACAAGCCAAAGTTTTGATTATTCGATTATCTTATTAGTTAGAATAGAATTGAACACATGTACAGTTAAATTAGATAGTTTCTAACTAGTTAAATTTTAATTGACAAGTGATCATATTGTTGGAACCAAATTAGATACGTTATCAATTGATGAATTTTAATCAATATGTGACCACATTGTCAATTAATGTATTTAAATAATTGATTACTTATGTTTTTTTAAATTTTTTTCTTATATTTGGTTAGATAATTATCTAATTATGTTATATAAAATTGGACATATATCTTGAAAACAAAATTCTTAATTTTTAATTAGACATATATCTAATTTTAATGTATTTAAATGTTAACTTATTTAAAGTATAATATGATAAAATTATAAATTAAACATCTCATCTAAAATAAAAATAATGATAAAGAGTGATATAATTCTATTTCCCACACACATATAAATGGTCCTACCGATGATTAGTGTTAGAAATGTTTCTTATAACCACCAACTAGGGCTGTCCAAAAACCGGGTCGGACTAATTTAAACCAAAACCTGGTCCAGACCGGACCGAATCAAGCAATTTTGTAAATGAAATGGTCTGGTCCGTATTAAGTAAAACCGATTTTAAAACGGTCTAGTCCGGTTATAAAATATTATAAACTGGTCGGACCAGACCGGTTTTATTAAATAAATAATTTTTTTATATAAAATATTATAAATCGGGGTATATATATATATATATTTTTCGAGTTAAGGAATTCAGTCGTAACTCGTTAACACTTAACCTTAACGATAGAAATCGAAATCTCATTTCCTCTGTGTTCTACATTCGCCACTTCGTCGTCTACGCTCTGCATTCGCCACTTCACCGTCTACGCTCTGGGTCTGGCTGTCGTTGCTTCCACCAGCAACTAGCCACTGTTCCTCGTGTTGATTCCACAAGCAGCTAGACACCGTTCCTCGCGTTGCTTCCACCAATAGCTAGCCATTGTTCCACGCGTTGCTTCAACTAGAAACTAGCCACCTCTCCTCGCGTCGCTTCCACCAACAACTAACTACCTCTCCTCACGTCGCTTCTAACAGCAACTAAACACCTCTCCTCGCGTCGCTTCCACCAGCAACTAACCACCTCTCCTTGCGTCGCGTCGTGTCATGACAACCATGGACGAAAATCACGAAATAGGTATGTGGTCTACTACTACTGGTAGTCTGGTAGTAGTTTTTCCCTGAATAAATTGAATGGTAAGTCTGAAGTTTGAACTCTGAAATCTGAATGGTATGTCGTTTTTTTGTTAGTTTAAACTCTGAAATCTGAATGGTATGTCGTTTTTTTTGTTAGTTTGAACTCTGAAATCTGAATGGTATGTCGTTTTTTTGTTAGTTTGAACTTTGAAGTTTGAACATTTTTTTCTCATAGAGTTCAGTTTTTTTTAAATGGTGGAAACTAATTAATACTGTTAGAACTTATAACTTCAGTTAAATTGTTCGTACGTTGCTGATGAGCGAAAACCGGCATTGCCGATTCTTGCCAATACTTTGGTTTTAATATTTATAAAACCCTCGCAAGTGCATGAATCATTTCGTAGAAAATGATAAGTATACTCCCAAGGTCGATCTAAGGAAGGAAGGTATGTGGTTTTTAATTTATTATTCAAACTTTTAAAAAACGAAATTAAATCCTAAACATCCTGTCACGATATTTTGGGTTTTTGTGTTTTAATCTACATACATAAAAATAAACATAGATTCAATAAATATTTATGCAAATTTTATCGTTTATAATAGTGGAGTATTTATGGATATAATAACTAAGTTAATTATGCTTGCTCATATTATTTAGGTTATTAAAGATATGAATTGATATTTATTGATTCTCCCTTTTTTATATGAATACCACATTTGGTGGGATTAGATATTCTTTGTTAAGTAAACAAATCAATTAACACCTATGGGTGGGGTTGATAACTAATTTGGTTAATTAAATTAATTTCTTTTTCTAAGAGATTGAAAATGAACCATTTAAATGCCACCTTTGGTGGGGTTCGACAGTTTAAACTTTATTCAAGGTGTCCAAATTAAACCTAAGAATTTAGTTATCCGAGTACTAACTTTCAGGTTTTAAAACCACTACTGAAAACATGTTGTCAATACATTTTCAGATAATAATTCTTATAAAAACTTTTGAAATAGAGCTTCACTCTAACTAACAGACGATTGTACCAACAAATAAAAGAGCACTACTCTAAATCAGACTGGATAACTAAACCTTAAAATCTAATTTTCAGGTTTAAGTTTGTAATGAAAACTAATATATTTCTCTCTAATATTCTTAATATAAAATCTTGAATAAAAAAAAATCAATTCATTTTAGAGATTTTTACCTATTTAATATTTCGGAAGCATAACAACGTTATTATTACATCATGTTTATAAACAGCCAGCACAATTAAATTTAATCACAGACAAATTAAATATAACATGTAAGAATAAAGCATAAAAAATAATTGTAAAGAAAATAAAATCCTTACAGAACTTCGATGCTATTCCCGTTGCTGGAAAACCTCCAAGCGGAATTTGCACTCCCATTTATTGAATCAAAAAGCTAATAAATTACAAAAACATAACTAGTTCTTCCCAAAAAGGGAAGAACTCTAAAACTAAGAGAAATTAACTAAGAAAAGCTAAAAACTAAGAAAAACTAGAAAAACTAAAAAATATAAGAAAAGAGAAAAAGAAAGAGAGAAGAGAATGTGTTTTGAGGTGTGTTTAGAAGTGAAGAGAAGGGGGTATTTATAGGTGAGGATGGGGAGAAAAAGTGAGTGAAAAAATGTTTAAAAAATTGTGAAAATGCGGAGTGGAATTGCTGACGTCATTGATGATGTCAGCATTACGTCATAGGGCGGCTGCACGCGAAAATGGGGCGAAATGGGCAGCGGTGCGCGCGGAGGGCAGGTGCTGCGCGCACGGGCGCGCGCGGGAGCAGGCGCTGCGCGCTGTGGCGCCCAAGGATCTGGAGCAAGACGCGTGCAGCTTGGCGCGGGACTGGGGCGTGCTATGCGCGGCTGGGCGCTGGCGCACGCGGGGCTCGGCGCGGCTGGGTGGCACAGCGGCGCGATTTTCTCCTTTTTGACATTTTTGACCCATTTTGTCCAATTTTTCCATATTTGTTGACCTTTCCCCATTTATTTATTAATATATTTGTGATGTATTGCTTCCAGTATTCCTCTTTGAGTCTTTACGTTTTTAAGCGAAAATACCTGAAAAACAATAAAAATACCCGTTATTCCAAAAAAGACAAATTTATATAAATATATGATAAAACATATAAATATATATATTTTTAATCAATTAATGTGCATAAAATCATGGTAATTTTAGTGCTTTTTGAGCACTCATGAGTTGGGCCTCTTTTGAAGCTTAATTATTTTGATTTAGTTCTCTTTATAGATTAAATATATATAGTTCATTTTATTAATGTTTGATCATTATGAATTTCAAGAGGTATAGGTCTACCCCCGAGAATATAATCATTAGGATGCATTCCACCTTTCTTATACTCATCATGATCTTATGTTAGAAGGTAGAATTATTTTTTTCCTGTTGGATCTGATTCCAATTCCCATCAAATTGTTGTCAATATTTGTTTGATCTAGAAAGTTAATTAAACTTGGAGCTCAAATTCATGTCTTATTGATGGTCTGGACTCTGGAGAGTGTTCTCAAGGTTGGTTCTGAGTGAACAACAACCACTTTAGAGTGTGGACTCGTTTAGATAATAAATTTCTCTTTAAAAAAAGTCACAGGTTTAAGGGCATTTGTATCCAATATATATATATTTATTTATATGACTATTCCCCTTCATTTAAAAAGTGTTTAAACAAATTGCCTTAGTATAATCACAGTTCACAGAATACATTGATCTTTACAATTAAATGTGTTTTTTTATTAACATGATTTGTTAATATAAATTTTTATATATGATTTATATATAATCTGTATTTTTGTCATAAAATGTACATAAATTATGGTGTTTTTGTTTTATAGGTTCTTATTAAATCATATTAGTTCTTAATTTTTAAAATGTACATAAACAATGTTTAAATTAATATTGTTATATATTGCATAAAGTTCATTAACGTCTGATATCATATATGCAGGTAATGCAGCTATAAACTAAATATTTATGAAGATAATTATATTTTAAATGTAACTAATCCACAAAGTCAATAAATAATAAAAAACAAAGTTTTTATTAGCATTCAATTGTACAAAATCACCATCTTTGTAATGTAGTGGCACCAAACATTTTGTGAAGCTTTCAAATTTAAGATAATGTCCTGGATTGTTTCAGTGTGAGTTGTGTAAATGCTATTTAAAAAAAATTCACAAAATGTCCTTCACTATAGATTTATTTTATAATTAAGCTTAGCTGAAAATAAAAATAAATTCTTTAAACTTTCTATAATCTATTAATTATGTAAGCTTCAAATGTTCTCGCATATATGTGAAATATCAGTCTTAAAATATTATTTGTGACCAAGTCAATTTACAGACTTTACTATGTCTATGATTGAAGACATTGAACCTGAAATTCATCTGAATGAAATGGAAAATCCACCACAGAATTTAAATGACTCATCTTCAAAAAGGGGAATAGAAGTAAGTAATGTTCACCCCGATAACGAATCAGATATGAAGAAACCAAAAAATTTTAGGTCAAAAATATGGAATCATTTTTCATATATTTTACCTTATGATGTGGAAAATCCTAGAGCTACATGTCATTATTGTAAAAAAAAGTTATGTTGCTCATCCCACAAGTAATGGAACTACTTCAATGATACATCACTTCAAAAATTTATGTAAGAAGATTCCTAAAGAAGTAGTGGAATGATGGACTTGTTATGAGTGGAGAGTTCTTTCATGTGCGATGTTGTGCTCACATTTTGAATTTGATTGTAAGAGAAGGACTTAAAGATCTTCATAGTACTATTATGAGTATTCGTTGTGCTGTGAGATATGTTAGATCCTCTCCTTTGAGATTACAAAAGTTTAAAATGTGTTCTATTAAAGAAAATATTGAGTCCAAAGGAAGTGTCGTGCTAGACGTGCCTACAAGATGGAACTCCATATATCTAATGTTAAAATCTTCTTTAGATTTTCAAAAAGCATTTGATCGTCTTGAATAAGAGGAAGGAACAAACTTTATTTCTTATTTTCATGAGGAGTGATCGAATGTTGGGCCGCCAACATTAGATGATTGGAAGAATGCTGGTGTTTTTGTCAAGTTTTTGAAGACTTTTTATGATTCTACTTTAGCATTCAGTGCATCTTTATGTACCACATCAAATTTATATTTTACAGAACTACATAACATTTAATCTCAAATACTTACATGGTGTGGTTCTGATGACTTGTTGTTGAAAAATATGGCTATTAGCATGAAAACAAAATTTGAGAAGTATTGGGGAAATATAGATAAGACTAATAAGATGTTGTATGTTGCATTTGTACTTGATCCAAGGTACAAATTAGAGTATTTGGAATTCTTATTTGAAGAGATTTATGATTTAGAAATTGTTCAAAAATTGAAAGATAATGTCAAAAATACTTTTATGGATCTGTTCAAAGCTTACTATATGTTAGTGCATGGAAAAGATTTTCAATCTAATGTGACTCAATCACAAGATATAAAAGGAAATATTCCTTCATCTGAGGAAGCAAGAAAGTTGAAATTTCTTAAACGCTTAGAGGAGAAAAATAGTTTGGAGTTGAAACCGAGGTTGAGAAATATTTGAAGACCCTATGTGAAAATGTCATATTGGATAAGTTTGATATATTAAAATGGTGGAGGAAAAATTCTTTTAGGTTTCCTATAATCTCTCTCATTGCACGTGATGTGTTAGCAATTCAAGTTTCAACTGCTGCATCAGAATCAGCTTTTAGCGCAGAAGAGTGCATTCTTGATCCATTTAGGAGTTCTTTGAATCCTAAAATGGTAGAGACATTAGTATGTAGTCAAAATTGGTTCCGTTCTTCCATTAATAATGACAATGTCCTTTTACCATAATACAATGATGACCTAGAGATTGATGAAGATATTGATTTTGTTTGATTGTAAAGTTCATTAAAGACACTACAATGATCGTTGATGATTAATAATGGGTAAGTTTTAAATATTATTATCTAATGATATATTGTTATTGATTGTGAGTTTGAATGTTTGTATATGTTTAAAAATTCTTTGTAAACGAGATATTTGGAATTCATTTCATCGTGTCTAATTTTTTTTTTATTTTAGATTTTGATAACATCTTATTTATTTATTTATTTATGTATTTATATATTTAACAATAATATCTATCTGTATATAATTATAAATGAGCATTACATTTGATTGTATTCTATTAAATTATATTATATTAAACTGAAATATATTTATTTATTATTAATTGTTAAAAACCGTTAACCTGGACCAAACCGTTCGGTTATAACATTTTAGATAGCCGAATGGTACAATCCGATCCGGTTTCAACTATATGAACGGTCCGATTTAGTTAAAAAAAATTTAAACAAAATTGGACTAAACCGGACCATAGACACCCCTACCACCAACTTAGTGGACCGCATTCAATCGTATATTTACACATAAATATATTTATTTTTACATCTAAATACTTATTACATATTATAATTATTTTAAAAAATAATTATTTAGTTTTACAGATAATTTTGACACGTATTTTAATATAAGTAATTTAAATATAAAAACTAAATATAAACTTGCGTAATATTATCATTTATCTCCTATAAAAACTCTTCGTGCCTAAGGTAGCTCCACTCACTTCATCTTTGTGATCTCTGTATTCTCTATACAATGGAGATCCGCTTAGCTCTTATACTCTCTCTCTACACCTCACTCGTCGCCTTGACATTCGCTGCTTCATCGGTAAGTATTAAGTATACCCCCAACTTCTTCTTCTTAGTTGTCTTATTCATAATATATTGTAATCAATTAATTAATCACTATGAATGAAATTGCAGGACTACGAATGTGTATACACAGTGTACATAAGAACCGGATCGATCATAAAGGCGGGTACAGACTCCAACATCAGCGTACGGCTCTACGACGAGAACGGAAACGGCATCGGCATCACAAACCTTGAATCTTGGGGTGGTCTAATGGGTCTCGATTACAATTACTTCGAGAGGGGCAATCTCGACATCTTCAGCGGCCGTGGACCATGTCTCGACGCTCCGATTTGCGCTCTCAATCTAACTTCTGACGGATCTGGTGCTCATCATGGGTGGTACTGCAACTACGTAGAGATCACCACCACTGGTCCCCACAAGGGATGCCAACAAAAGCAGTTCACTGTTGAGCAGTGGCTCGCTCTCAATACGTCGCCTTATGAATTGACTGCCATTAGGAACTACTGCTCTTATGATTTTGAGAAGAAGGGCCTCAAGGTTCGATCTGCTTATTTGCCTGCTTTAAGTTTGAACTCTGCTATGTGAGAATTTGAATTGTGGTGTGTTTGGAGTTTGGGTTTGATGTAGTACTGGATTGTTCTCGGAAGGGTTAGGCCTTTAGGATCCAAAATTGTCCTTTTGGAGTGTTGGGTTCGGTCTAAGATCGTGAGATTGTTAATGTTGTTGTTTAGAATCGGTGAGCATGATGTGTAAAACTATGAAGAAATTATGACTAAAATAATAATGGTGCAATTTTGAATTTGCTGTTTACCCTATCTTTAACTAATTTTCATGTTTAAAAAGAAGAAAGTGGTCGACATGATGATCTTGAAAGTAAATATAATATATAAATTTGTCGTTGCAGTCATGAATGGGCCACGGGATATTAATTGAACATAATTCATATCCATACGAATATGAGGTGTTATGCCAATCGTACAAACTTAACCACTATTCTTTTATAAATAAAGTCCATAATCCATTAATTTAAAAGATTAACTCATAAAGACATATATTTTAAATCTACTCTTGCTTTAATAACTACTCTTCATATACGTAGTATTATAATGGTTTTTTTCATTTATGTAAATTTCTTGATATAAATTTCTGTCAAATATCTTAAAAATCTTTATAATTTGTTTTTATCTTTTAATTAATTAGGAAAACTTGGAATATTATTTAGTATATAAATTGTAGATTATGTTTTTCATCTTCAATTTCCAACTTAAAGTATTTGATTTTTTGTTGAGGAAGTACTGTTTTCTTTCTCTTTTCAGAGAGTACAATGTCTTCTTTTCTACGTTCTTGTTGTATGTTGATAATATCCAAATAATATTTATTTAATTCATTATTGAAAACTAAAATATCATCTATATAAACATAACAAATATCTTATAATTTCTTAAAAATGTTATCCATATATCTTTGAAAAATACCTCGAGCTTGTTTTAATCCAAATGATATAATTGTTCATTGGAATTGTCCTTGGAGGCAACTAAATGTTATTAATTTTTGGGATTCTTCATCCAGTCTTATTTGCCAAAATTCACTTTTGTAATCAAAACTCGAGAAGTATTTCTTTCCTTTTATTAATGATAGTAGTTCTTCCTTTTTTGAAATGAAATATCTATCATCAATAGTTTCTTTATTTAGTGCTTTAAAATTTATTATAATTCTTTTTTTTCCTCTTTTTTTCTTCAACCAAGAATGCTGGGCTAAAGTGAAGTGAATTACTTGATTTTATAAATTTTAATTCCAAAAGTTCTTGAATTTGTTTTCCAAATTTAATCATGTCTTCTAGAGTATAAATCATTGGTTTTACTCTTATGATCTTGTTAGGATCTCTTAATTTTATGTTGACTATTGTTTAAGATTTATTTATTTTTGGATCCAAAGGATTTTCTAAATTGACTGTTTTTAATAGTCTTCTAATGCCTATTAAGGCTTTATATTCTTGTATCTCATTCGGAAAAGGGTTTTTTTCTTCTATATCTAATTAAATATGTTCTAAATAAAGTTTTTGTTGTCTTCTAACTCATAATGTTTTCGTTTTTTATGTTGTTGCATAAAAGTTGGGTTTGAGACAGTTAAAGCTTTTCTTACTTTAGAAACATAGATGGTATCTCCTTCTAAGGTTGTGAGACTTATTTTGTCAGAATGTTGTGTGAAAGGTTGATATAAGTTTAGGAAATTATTTTCTATTAACAAATATACTCCTATTTCTTGTTGATATATAGTAGGAATGTGAAAGTTTTCTCCTCCTATCATTATATTAGTATATTTTAATATCTGATTGAGTTTTATTGTAGTATTATTAGCAATTCTTACAATTAAATCTTTTGGTGCTTGTTTTCAGTTGTCTTCTAGAAATACATATCTACTGGCTACACACATACTAGCTCATGTATCTATATATGCATGTAAAGTGTTATAACCTTTAAATTTTAGTTCAACTTTAATGTAAGTACTATTTGGATTTGTAATACTATACAAATAATTCATCTTCTGATGAAGAATATTCATGATTTGAGTGTTCATATTCTGAGTCAGTTATTTCTTCCTCGGTTTCTTCCAATAGATATATACTGTAAGTATCATCTATATTAGATTCCTTGATTGATTCTAATTCCATTTTGAAAGCTTCTTCTAAGATTTTTGTTTTTTGTGGAAATTCCTTTTTAAATTCTTCCTGTAAATATTTTGTGTTTGATTCTTGGACTAAATCTATTTCTTTTGTTAATAATTGTATAGTTTCAAATAATGTTGCTTGATTTTTTACTACACCTACTAGGCTTCCATTTATTTCTAAATACATTTTTTATATTATCTCTAAACATTAGTTTTTCCTAATATACAATCATGAACGAATGCCTTCATTATTTTAACTTCATTTTCTAGTTTTTTAACTTCTTCTTGGCTAGAAGTTTCTCCTTCATGGTCTATAAAAGTAAATCTCGGTATACTATTAATTTTAACAACATTACTATTTCTTCCTGTTATTAAGGGTTTTTCTTTGATATCTAATTTTCATTCTTATGGTATTTCAAAGTATGTTAGTATTTCTGGTTTTATTATTTATCCAAGTTTCTTAAAAGTTTTATCTATTTCTATAAATTCATTTTGTCTATATATTGAACTATTATGACTATTTGTTAAAGAATATGTCACTAGATAATGTATTGAAAATAGATGATTTCTTTCTTTCATTAAATCTTTTCTTTCAAATTCATAAGCTAGACTTAATACTTGATTTAGATTTTTATCATGTATATTTATAGCAAATTTAGGGTATGCTGTAAATTTTAGCTTTTGATATCTTAAATTACCATAGATCATTCCTAATAAGAAATCCTGTCTATTTATTATTTTATTATCTAATAATACTATTTTTATCGATGTATCTATTCTTTCTCTAAAATGAGCTTTTATTAATATTTGAATTTCTCCTAAATGAATATATCCAATTTTTTCTTTATCTTTATGAGGAATTTTTGATAACTTGTTTAATATAGTTGCTTTATCAATTAATGATATATTATATCTCTCTTTTGTATTTGTAATTTTAATACTCATTTCTTTATTACTTATGCCATAATAGATTATATTTTTTTAGGGAATAATTTTCTCAATAAAAATGATAGGTCTTTAAATTCATCTCCTTCTTTAAGATTTAACTTTTCTTTTTGAATTTATTTAAATTTCTTTTTATTTATTACCATTTCTTGTGAAAAATCTCAGGAGTATTTTTGATAACTGTTAGATTTAACATTCATTGTGTTTTCAGGGATATTTTTGAATTTTTTGAAACCTTGAGAGTATTTCTAAAGATTTCTTAAACCTTGAAGGTATTTCTGATTTTTTCCCATCAATTGCGGTATCAAAATTAAGTTCAAAAGATCCTTTAGGAGGTCTTACCCAATGAGATGGAGTATGTACTAACGATAGTTCCTCGTTTAGGATTCCAAGTGATGCTTTTTTCCACTTAGTGTCTAAAGATGTATGAAATTCTTGGAACCGTTTATCCAAGTCATAAATTATTTTCCTAACATTTGGAACCATCTGTTTGAAAATAATCTCATTTATTACCTTCTAAATTGATTCAAATAATAGAGCAACCCAAAAGTTCTTGGATGAGTGATCATATGATCATTTTGGAGGACTTTTCCTGTGAAAGCTTTTATATTCAAGATATGATGATGTTGCAAATTTGAAGACCATATCCAACTTTTCCAAATGGTGTTATGAAAAGACAATCAAGGAAAAGGTATTCTATGGTTTTTGGATATGAAGAGCAAAGAGAGAAATTTATAACTAAGATTGTGATTCTGTTTCTTAGGATGTCTTTTTTTGGTAAAGAATTTTGAAATTATAATACATAATTTTTTTTAGTCTTTTAAGGATTTTTAGTTTCCGCAACTTTTTCTATAAATATTCTTCATAGTAATCAAATTTTTGGAGACATATAGGCAGATTTGATATTAAAAATTCTTTTTTTAATCTCCTAATCATCTCCAATTGTCCTTTGTGTTATAAGAAAGAGCATCTACTCTTTAGACATATGTGATCATTTGGGAATCCCATATATCATTTATCAACGAGAAGTTCCACTACCCAGTATTTGGATCAACGAGATCAATGGCCAATTTTGGAGGAGTTGATAAAGTTTGAAACTGGTCATTTTAAGGATGAGCTTTAAAGTCCAGTGTTCATGGTGTTAGAAAATATTGAATGATTGTATTGTATTATGTACATTAAAGAATATACATGATGTCTTTATATAGGAGTTACAAGTAAACTAGTTGGACATAAAGCCCATAACATAATATACATTAACAGCCCCCTCAAACTCAAGGTGGATGTGATGGTTGTCAACCAAATTACGAGCGCGTTCTTTAGGAAGTACCTTGGTGAAGATATATGCAAGTTGGTCGTTAGAGGAGACGAGGAAAAGCTTGAGAGTACTATAGACAATATGAGAATGAATAAAGTGACAATCAATCTCGATGTGTTTAGTCTGTTCATGGAAGACATCATTGTGAGCAATATGAAGGGAACTTTGATTGTCACAATAAAGGGGAGTAGCAGAGGATGTAGACACACCCAAATCCTTAAGAAGCCATCATAGCCAAAGGAGCTCAGATGTGGTATCAGCAAGAGCACGATATTCTGCTTTAGTACTGGAACGGGCCATGAAAGTTTGTTTCTTACTTTCCCAAGAAATCAAAAAAGAACCAAGGAGAAAGCAATAACCTTTAGTGGACCTACGATCAGTGGGATCTTCTGCCCAATCAATATCAGAGAATGTACGGAGTACAAGAGAAGAATGCGCTGAGTAGAAAAGGCCATTGAAGAGAGTCCTCTTCAAGTATCGTAGAATGCGCAGAACAACAACATAATGATTCGATCGTGTAGTAGACAGATAATGGCTCACCCGATGAACATCATAAGAAATGTCTGGATGAGTAACTATGAGATAAACCAGGCTACTAACCAATCGTCTGTAAAGAGAGGGATTAGATAGGGGTTTCCCCCTGAAGGTGTCAGATGTGCATTAAGTTCAACTAGAGTGTTAACAGTCTTGTTATCAGTGAGTCCAGCTCGAGATAAAAGGTTAGATGCATACTTGACTTGAGTGATATAAAGACCATATGTGGAATGAGTGATCTCAAGACCCAAGAAATAGTTGAGATGTCCAAAGTTTTTCATCTCAAATTGCCGACTAAGAAAATCCTTGAGTTCTTGAATGCCACTAAGGTCATCACCAGTTATGATCATATCATCCACATATTGGAGAAGAAAAAAGGCACCTTTATCATTGCGACGAAGAAATAAGGCAGAATCATAAGGACTGATAGTGTAACCCGAGCGAAAGATGGTGGAGTTGAACTTGGCAAACCAAGCTCGTGGAGCTTGTTTAAGGCCATAAAGTGCACGTCGAAGGCAAAAAACCTTGTTTATTTCAACAGAAAGACTAGGAGGAGATTACATATAGACATCTTCATGCAGATCCCCATTAAGAAAGGAATTTTTTACATCTACTTGAAAAAGGTCCCATTTACTAGCATCGGTAACAACTAAGAGGGCACAAATAGAGGAGATATAGGTAACTAGAGCAAAAATATTTTCATAATAAATCCCATACTCTTGTGTAAAACCTTTTACAACAAGACGAGCCTTGTAGCGCTCGATGGACCCATCAGAGCAAGTCTTGATCTTATAGATCCACTTAAAACCAACCACAGACTAACTAGGAGGGAGAGTAACCAGATCCCAAGTATGGTTTTGATTAATGCATCAATTTCCTCTTTCATTGCAATCTACCATAAATGGTCAGTAGAGGCCTCACGATAGGTGTGAGGCTTATGAAGTGTAGCAAGGGCAGTGTAACAATGATAGTCAAGTAAATGTGTAGGAATGGATCTTACCTAGGTTGAGTGGCGAGATGGAATGTCTTGTGGAGGATCTTTAGAAGGAGCAGGAGTAGAGGACCTAGGCTTAAGGTGGGGTAGCTCGTCATCATCTTGTTAATCTATAACCTGTCTAGGAGAATCATCAAAAATATCTAAAGATTGAATAGAGAAGTCTAAAGAAGGATCAAGAGTCTCAGTAGAAGGAACATGAGACCTATCTGGAAAGATTTCTAAAATATAAGAGTTATTTAGGGAAGAACGAAAGTGAGAAAGTTTAACAAATAAGTGGTGTTCCCAAAAGGCAACATTATGGGAAACAAAAAGACAATGAGAGATAGGATCATAACATCGATACCCTTTTTGAGTTTCACCATAACCAAGAAAACAACAAAGTCTAGATCGAGACTCAAGTTTGTTATACTTATGAGGCTGAAGAAGAATGAAACATGCAAATCCGAAGGAGCAAAGGTAATGATAGTCAGGGGATGACCCAAAAAGGTGCTCATACGGAGTCTAATTATGAATGACAATGCTTGGAATGCGATTAATGGCATGAACAACATGAAGAGTAGCTCCACTCCAAAATGAGGCAAGAACTTTGGCAGAAAGAAGAAGAGCACGAACAATGTCAAGAATATGATGAAGTCTTCTTTCGACTCGACCATTTTGTTAAGAGGTGCCTGAACAGGTTAGATGATGTAAAATGCCATAGGAGTGTAACAGAGCTTGAAAAGCATATTGAGTATATTCAAGAGCATTATCAGATCGAAAAGTTTTGATATGTTTGGATGATTGTGTTTCAACCATTTTTGCAAAGTTACTGTATATTGGTAAGATTTCAAAACGAGATTTCATAGGAAAGATCCAACTATAACGAGAATAATCATCAATAAAAACAACAAAATAACGAGATCCACCAATACTAGTAACAAGAGAAGGTCCTTAAACATCAGAATGAATTAACTCAAAAATGCTATTAGAGATAGATTTACTATTATTGAAAGGTAAAGCTGGCTATTTTCCTAACTGACATAAAGTACAATCCAAATTGTCCCTGGACACAGAACCCAAAAAACCTTTAGAAGCTAAATTTTGTACCCGAGTGGATGAGGCATGACCAAGACGAGAATGCCAAAGTGTAAGAGAACATAAGGAAGAAACTACAGCAGTTGTAGCAGCAACAAAGGCAGAAGCAATAGGTGGAAGATGAAGATTGTCCACAAGAAACATACGCCCAACCCTAGGACTGGTCCCAAGCTCTTGCCCCATCCTCAGATCCTACATAATACACCCAAAATAGTCAAAAATAAGGTGATATCCTAGTTCAACTAATTATCCCACAGAGCACAAATTATAGGATAGGTCAGGTATATGAAAAACCTTAGGAACAAAAAGGTTAAAGGTCGAAACAAAACCTAGACTATTACCATGCATGGTGGAACCATCAGCTATATAAATATTAAGAGGATGTGTTGTAGGGTCAAGTTTGGAGAATAAAGATGAGTGAGGTTTCATTTGACTACAACAAGTAGAATAAAAAAGCCAAGTTTGAGACTTACCAGGCAGAACTGAGAGAGTAGTAGAAAGAGATGCATTACCAGCCATACGAACAGACTAAGTTATGATCTTATGTAGTTCAGTGGGGGAGAGGTTGTTAGTGGATCCAGAATACTAGGACTCGGTTGAAATGGTAGGCATCATCAAAGTAGGCTCAGTATTAGAAACAATAGTAGTGGATTTATTGCGACGGTAACAAGTCTCAATAGTGTGGCCAGGATGCTTGCAATAATTGCATAACTTGTTTTTGGCTTACTTTCGACGATTTCTAGAGCTAGAGGAATAACCTAACTATTGAGAATGCTCAATGGTAGGAGCAGAAGGAGTAATAGCCAAAACATTGAACTTATTATGGGATTAAAGGGTTGCAAGTTGAGCTTCTTCTCTAACCAACTCATTTACAACAGTATCAAGAGAGGGAAGAGGACTTTGATTAAGAAGCTGACCTCGAATAGGCTCAAATTCCTTGTGAAGTGACATCAGGAACTCATAGATATGAAATTCATCTCCAACTGTAGCATATTGCTTATCATTCTTTGAGTATGCCCAAATTGGATCACAAAGGTTAATTTGGTCCCAAAGAAAGTGAAGTTGATCATAGTAGTCATTAATGGATTGCCCTATTTCTTGTCCAAGTTGATGCAATTCAACTACTAACTCATATTTCATGGATCCGTGAGTAGTGGAGTACCTTTTGGCCAACATATCCCATGTTGATTTTGCATCATCAAAGCTGCCCAATAGATTAGAGATGGAAAGAATTGAAGTATTCTGAATCCATGTGAGGATCATATGGTTGTGACTATTCCATTCAATCATGTGACCAAGAAAGGCATCGTCTTCTTCACTTGCTCCTTTGACAAGAATGGTAATTGAACTAGTACAGTAATGCTAGAGCATGCGACCCGTAAGAAAATTATGCATAGCTTAAGAACAAGATAAATAATTCTTGGTCCCTTCCAATACAGTATTGATGGAGCGAGGAAGAAAAACATCCTTTTTATCCATTTAGAAAAACAATACGCAAAAACAGACTACAAAATTGAAGTCTATGCGAAAAACAGGGTAGGAGAACTTGGTCTGCAAAAGTAAACCCTGAGAAAAGTCAATGATCAAATTCAACCCTCGACCAAGTCAACTCTGCTCAACAATGGCCAACGGTCAACAGTCAATGGTGGTCAATGATGATGTCAACTAAAGTGATGGGTGATGTCAGTAGAAGAGGATGATGATGTCAACCCTAGGTAACGGGGTAGTATGATGTCACTGATCAGGACCTGAGTATGGCATGTGAGGTATGTGAATGTGAGGCGCGACTTCTGTTGGCAGTAGGTGTAGGCTCTGATGCTTGTGAGACTTCCAGGATTGTGTAGATCTAGGCAAGTCGATTACAGTGGTACCTACAAAAAGGTTATCAGAGTAAGATGCACGGCAGAGACGGAGATTGTAGTGGTCTGTGTGGTGCGGGACTCCTAAACGACGGAAACTGCAAGTCTAGAACCCAAGGACAATAGTTGAGAGATGTTGGAGGTTCAATGGTGAGTTGTTGCAGCGACTGTTGTGACAGAGGAAGTGATAAAGGTGGAGTAACACTAGAAAAGACAATACTGCTAAAAGAAATGTGAGAACAATGGCTTTGATACTATATTAGAAAATACTGAATGGTTGTATTGTATTCTATACATTAAGGATTATACATGATGCCTTTATATAAGAGGTACAAGTAAACTAGCTGGGCCTAAAGCCCATAATATAATATACATTAACACATGGTATCCATGGATCATGCCAAATATCTATTGTTGTTCCATCTCCAATCTGAAGGCAAGCACACTTCTTTAACATTTGTTGAGTGTAGCAAATACCCTTCTGATGAACAAAACTGACATCGCCAATCCTGCCAATACTTTGGTTTTATATTTATAAAACTCTCACAAGTGCACGAATCAGTTTGTATCAAATGATAAGTATACTCCCAAGGTCGATCTAAGGAAGGAATATATGTGGTTTTTAATTTATTATTCAAACTTTTAAAAATGAAATTAAATCCTAAATATCCTGTCACGATATTTGGGGATTTAGTGTTTCTAATCTAATAACATAAAAATAAACATAGATACAAATTCAATAAATATTGATGTAAATTTTATCATTTATAATAGTGGAGTATTTACGGATATAATAACTAAGTTAATTATGTTTCCTCATATTATTTAGGTTATTAAATATATAAATTGATATTTATTGATTCTCTCTTTTTTATATTAATACCACCTTTGGTGGGGTTAGATTTGTTTTTGTTAATTAAACAAATCAATTAACACCCATGGGTGGGGTCAATAACTAATTTGGTTAATTAAATTAATTCCTTTTTCTAAGAGATTGAAAATGAACCATTTAAATGCCACCTTTGGTAGGGTTAGATAGTTTAAACTTTATTCAAGGTGTCCAAATTAAACCTAAGAATTTAATTATCCGAGCACTAATTTTCAAGTTTTAAAACCACTACTGAAAACATGTTGTTAATACATTTTCAGATAATAATTCTTATAAAAACTTTTGAAATAGAGCTTCACTCTAACTACCGGGCGATTGTACCAACAAATAAAATAGCACTACTCTAAATTAGACTGGATAACTAAACCTTAAAATCTAATTTTCAGATTTAAGTTTGTAATGAAAAATAATATATTTCTCTCTAACATTCTTAATATAAAATCTTGAATAAAAACAAAATCAATTCATTTTAGAGATTTTTACCTATTTAATATTTTGCAAGCATAACAACATTATTATTATATAAGGTTTACAAACAGTCAGTAAAGTTAAATTTAATCACAGACAAATTAAATATAACATATAAGAATAAAGCATAAAAAATAACTGTAAAGAAAATAAAATCCTTACAGTACTTTGATGTTATTCCTGTTGCTGGAAAACCTCCAAATGGAATTTTCACTTCTATTTATTGAATCAAAAATAAAATAAATTACAAAAACATAATTAGTTCTTCTCAAAAAGAGAAGAACTCTAAAACTAAGAAAAGTTAAAAACTAAGAAATGGAGAGAAAGAAAGAGAGGAGAAGATGTGTTTTGAGGTGTGTTTTGTTATGAAGATAATGTGGGTATTTATAGGTGAGGAGAGGAAGAAAAAGTGGGTGTAAAAATGATTAAAAATGGAGAAAATGCAGATTAGTGAATGATGATGTCATATTGCTAACGTTATGGTAGGTGGGGCATGGCGACGTGTGCGGATGAGTGCAGATGGGTGCAAGCGCGGGCACACGCGGAATGGATAGTAGGCGCATGCGAATTGGGCGATACGGCACACACTTACTAGGTTCTACTGGGCGCGAGCGCGCATGGACTGGGCGATGAGTGCGTTGGCCGACGCTGATGAGCGACTGTGTGCGCGATTTCCTCCTTTTTGACATTTTTGACCCATTTTGTCCAATTTTTTCATCTTTTTTGTTACTTTTCCTCATTTAATTTATGAATATATTTGTGATATATTACCTCTGGTATTTTTCTTTGAGTATTTAAGTTACTTTTTTTAAGCGAAAATACCTAAAAAAACAATAAAAATACCTGTGATTATGAAAAGACAGATTTATATAAATATATGATAAAATCATATAAATATATATATTTTTAATCGATTAACGTGCATAAAATCATGGTAATTTTAGTACTTTTTAAGCACTTATCCCCTTCCAAATTAATGAACTAATGATTTTCTATAATGTTGTGTGCAACTTACATTATTTTTCAATAATATTTAGGTTTTACATTCTTGAGCATGGTATTTTCATTTGAAATTTGGATATGTTTTGAATATGCATTGTTCCATTTTATTTTAATTGAATGTAACAAGTTATACTGTTCTTGTTTTGCGTCATTTGTTGTAAAATATTTTATATTATTTAGTATGTCATATATGTGTATATTATTATTAATGTATTTTTAAGATTCATATTATTTTAGAAGGGTTTTTTTCATTTTGCAATTGGATCGGTTTTAAATGTACATAATTACATAATATAATATCTTAAATGCAACAAGTTATCTTGTATGTGTTTTTGTTCATTTTTACTTGTATGGTAGTTTATTACATATCTTTAGTAGTAAATGTATATCTAACAAGGTTTATTCTATCATTTTTAGGTTTAATATCTTGAAGATAACATGTTTTTCTCTAACTTGCTTCATCGTAGTTGCAATGCTACAATGTAAACGGTTATCCCCCGTATCAAGAGTGTTCTAAATAAGGGTTGATCAAACAAGAATTGTGTACAACGAATACACAAGTATATGTATCATAACAAGTAATATAATGATAAAAAATATATCGTTCTCATGAAAATTATGTTATTAGAAACTAATTTTTAAAACTAAAAATATATAAAAATTAATTTTTTTGTGTTTTTATCTTATAAGAAACCAATAATTAATTAAATCAAATTTGAAAGCTAAGAAGATATATGAGAAAATATCTAGAAATACTTAATTTCCTAATTTTCTAAACATATGAATAACTAAAATCTCCACAATATAATTATTAATCAATTACATGATCACTTGAATATAATCTAGCATGTATTCCTTTCTCAAATAAACTACATACCATATAGTAATTAGCCTTATAACATTCTCGTGTAAATTAAATTACATACTACTCATTAAGTTCATCAAGTATGGATCACATATATAAGAATCATATATATCTACCTAGAATTTATGCATGTTATTTAATCAAGACAAACAATTAAAGAATTATCTCAAATCTATTTAATTGCTTCTATAGATCAATTGTTGGACAAAAAATTAATAGCATAAAAATTAGATTAAATAATATAATTAAATTAAAATCATAATTGGGGTAAAATATTAGAATATCACATGTTAAAAATTAGGTTCACAAGACCCCTAGATTAATAAATTAACTAGACATAATTTAGTTCATAAAACTCATATTTTTCATAAAAAAATACATAAAAATTGAAAAAGAAAGAAAAATAAGAAGAAATATAATCAATCTCTTGAATTATAGTATCAATCTCTACCAAAATTGTATCTCCTTTTGAATTTTTCTATGTTCTTCTCTCTTCTTGGTTCCAAAATCTGATAAACATTATGTTAATTTTAGCTACTTAGGGTTTATGGTGTAATCAGGTGGAATCTAGATCGTCAGATCAGTTTCAGATCAATGGTTGAGATGAAAAAAAGGAAAAATTAATAATGCTAATCAATATGAGCATGACACATGGCAATATATTTTTATTGGGCGAATCAGCGAGTGATGCATGGCATGGTAGGACTAGTGTGGTCAATGCATGTTAAGTTAGTTCCACATGGTGCTACATGATTCTCAATTACGAATGACGTGGCATGACGGTGGAATGAGAGGACGAATTAATTTATGACAAGTGGTAAGACCTTTGGCCGCATGACCAACTTAGAATGACGGTCATGCTAACGTGTGGCATAGATAATTCATAGTTTAATATTTTTAACCCCACAAATACTACTTATTGAATACAATGAGATCCATAAAAATCTTAAAAAAAATTAAAAATTATATTTTTACCCATTTTCACTAGATAATTCATAGTTTAATATTTTTAACCCCACAAATACTACTTATTGAATAAAATGAGAAAATACTAAGGAGAAAAGTGCACTGATGACTTTACTTTCATAGAGTCATCACACCCCTAAACTTAACTCTTTTCTTGTCCTCAAATAATGCCAAATCTAAATAAATAAAAGGACATGGGTAGTATATTCATTAATAAATATCTATTAATAGATGCATACTTAGTGAAAACTATCCCCCTCAAAAGTCGTAAATTTTTATGATAAGGAGGTTCACATATTCATCAATCAATGTTCCATCAATACAAGCACATGCAAGGTTTTTGAAAAATTGATTCGTGTGTGTGTGTGTTGCACATGATATCATCCAATACACTATTGAAATCAACCTATATGAGCATGCTAATCAATTCAATCTTAGAACAAGTCTCATAAGTCTATTTTTCACATCTATCTCCACTAAGATAAATTTTCACTTAGCTAAAGATCAATAAGGACTTTACATGCTTATAATACAAGGCTTAGGTGGGGGTTGATAAATGAAGATATTTAGGCTCTTTCTACACCTTAGCTTTCTTTGTGTTCATTATGCACTTTTTAACTCAATTGAGTTTTAACTTGATATTTTAGTGTACCTTCTTTTATCATTCCCTTCACATTCTTTATTCCACATATTTTGTTTTGTAGGTTTATAACACCCCCAAAACTTATTTTCAATTTTCATTTATTTTTCTTTAGAGAGATAATTGTGTTGTGAGTTTTTTTGATAAAGTGTATTATATTTCATCTTACTCTATAGCATAACACTGATTGCGTTTCTTTTTTTTCATACAGGCTAATGGTGCAAGGGTAATGGTAATTCTTATTGGTTAGGCATAAAATGTAGCTAAAAGATATAAAATGTTCTTTGTTAAGCTCAAATAGGTGACTACGGATATTAACAATGGTTAGCTTGAAAAGCTCAATCAATCCCAATAAGTCCTAAATCATCTCATTTGCTAAATACTATTCAATATTTTTCCTCAAAGGATGATCAAATAGATTCTAAAACTTGGTAAATCTCATCAACTCACATAACTCACTACAAATTTTCTCTAACTAAGAGCACCAAAATCAATCATGAACACATGCATAATAATTTGAATCAATCAAATCAAAACTAGCAAGCATATCATATGATTAATGTAAGTATCTTAACAAACATTCCTTATCCTAGTCATGATAACCAATTTTTATCATTAAGATCATATGTTTCATATCAACCATGCATGCATTTAATTTTCATATATTTATCAATTTCTACGTAAATCATGGTTAAAAACATTATAAAAATAATAACATGTTCTTAAAAATTAAAAATGCATACTAATACTAAATTAGAGAATGAAGTTCCCTCCCCCAAACTTAAATTACACATTGTCACCAATGTGCACATATAAATATGAAAAATTAAAAGGAAAGAAAACTCCCTTAGTCTTGGCACACCATATCTATCATCAAAATGCTTAGTCTTGTTGCATCATTACTATTCACATTAATTCACCTACAAAACAAAAACAAAAACAATAAAAATATAAGTCAAATAACATTAGGCTACCTCCCAACTAGCATCATGTTTAACATCATTGACTAGACGATCATATCAAGTCTTAAGGTACATCCCTCTATGTCTATTAACTTTTGAGTTTGCGTAGAAACAATTTGAGTCTTAATTTGTTCAATAATACTTTATGTTTCATTTTAAAACATGGTGCTCAATTCTCTTATCATGCCATATTTTTGTTTTCTTTTTGTACTTTTTGGAATTCTTATAAGAAATCTAACTCATCCAATTTATATATTTTCAACATCTTTTTTAGCTTTCTATTGGACTCTTCCACTTACCCACTTGATTGAGGATGGTAGGATAAAAGTGTAAAGTGTAAACTTGGTAGACCTTCAATAGATGGTTTGAGCCTTAATCTTATCTCAAGACGTTCCTTAAACAAATTTGATACATATATGTGAGGCATGTCCTCTAAAAATATCACATAGTTCACAATATCAGCCTTTGATTCCATACTTTCAAAGATAAAATAAGTTAAGTTGTTCACAATATGTCCTTGTTCCTAGAATCATATGTTAAAGTCTTAAGTGTGGTGACTCAATAGATTCTTTTAAGTTTTCATCACAATCAGTAACATTTATCCTTAAGCATTCACTAGCATCATCAATATCAGGGGGTTCAGATGCTTTAAAAACTTTAAATGTTACTTGTTCATCTTGCACTCTCATTGTAAGCTCACTTTTTTATACATCAAGGAGTGATATGTCAGTTTCTAAGAATTGATGACCAAGTATGATAGGAATGTTATGGTCTTCTTTCATGTCTAATACAATGAAATCTAGTGAAAAGAAGAACTTATCTACTTTTATGAGCACATCTTCTACTACACCTCAGGGTTGCTTAATTGATCTATCTACCATTTGTAATGTTACTTAAATGGTTTCGGCTTTACCGACCCCCAATCTTTTGAAAATCAATAATGGCATAAGGTTAATGCTAGAACCCAAGCCACACAGTGCCTTGTCAAAATGGATGTTCCCAATAGTGCAAGGGATGTCAAAGCTACCTAGATCTTTCAAATTTTTATGTAGTTCTCTAGGAAGGATAACACTAAAAGCTTCAGTCAAGGTTATTATTTCATGATCTCCAAACCTCTTTTTCTTTGGTAGTATATCCTTTATGAATTTGGCATAAGATGACATTTGTTAAAGTGTATCTACAAATGATATATTTATGTGTAGTTTCTTGAAGACATTTATAAATTTTGAAAAATGTATATCTAACTTTTGCTTTTGTAGTCTTTGAGGGAAAGGAATAGTGGGTTTGTAGGGGTTGCTCTGTTTTGGCTGAATTATTTACTTTCCATTACTCCCTTTATCCACTAATTTATGGATCTCTTTATCCACTAATTCCTCCTCATCCTTGTTAGTTTTTGGTTCCTATCTCATAGTCCTCCTCATCCTTTTGATTCTACTATTCCTCTTCTAGAGTTTTATGACTCCTTAAGACTATGGCATTACAATGCACCTTACCTTCTCTTCTTGGGTTTACAATTTGTGTCACATTAAAGGTTGCCTTGAGGCCTTTGGCTTGTAGCCTAGGTAAGTTGTCCCATTTGAGTCTCTAAATTTTGAATGAGAGCCTCTTGAAAGGACATTTTTGTATTTATTGATTGGATGAAGTCTTTCATCATCCCATTAAAGCATTTATATTGTCCTTAGTATGCGGCTTTTTCTATTGCGCTTATGATTATTGTGGTTATCAGAAACCAGGTAATGGAAATGATTAACGGTTAAATTGATTACCACCTTAATCATTGTTATTCCAAGAGAAATTTGGATGTTGTCTCCATCTTGGGTTATATATGTTATTGTATGAATTATTGTTTTGGTTCACATTACCAATATAGAATGTTGATTCAGGATTATTTGAACAATTATCAAACAAAGGATCTCCTCCATAAAATACACACGACTCCCCTGAATCTTACACTTGGTTTATACTCACTTGCATGTTTTAAGTCTTCAAAATATTAACCAAAGATGACACTTGAGCTATAAGTTTCGTGATATCATTTACTTCATGCACTCTGGCTACTTTTCTTGTGATTTTCATTCTATCCATTGGCCATTGATAATTATTGCTAGCCATTTTCTTAGGTAAATCATGAGCTTGATTGTAAGATTTGGCTTGCAGAGCTCCATTAGCAGATGTATCAACAATGGCTCTTGTTTAAGCATTAAGACCATAGTGAAGACACTTTCTTAGCAATTCTTTGAATCTTTCCCATACTTCATATAAATATTCTCTTTCATACTGTTGATATGAGGTAAATCTTTGATGGTGGGAAGTATTTCATCAAGAATCTATCCACTAAATCATTCCAAGTTGTAATGGTATCATGTGGCAAAGATTTTAACCAAGCTGGAGTACAGTCTCGCAAAAAGTAAGGGAATAATCTAAACCTAAATGCCTTTTCGGTCACACCACTAAATTTGAATAAATCTCCAACTTCAATAAATAATCTAAGAAGAAGATGATGATCCTCTATTGGTAATCTACTAAATGGTACAACTATTTCTAGCATTTGCTATAGTTCAAATTGATTAGCTTAAATGTTTGGCCTTGTAATACTTTGATTCAACCCTTCCAACATAAGTAATGCATATTCATTCATAGCTATGTCCCTATCATCCATAAAAGGTATTTGGTTGTTCAAATTTAGTTCATTATTGTTTATGTATAATAGATTACCATTTCTTTCACTTTGGTGACAACTTGTTATTTTCTTATTGATCTTAAAGTATGCTAAATTCTAAGATCTGAAGGCAAAAATTCTCCCTTACGAACTCTACTCATATCATAGACTCAAATGTGTTTTTAATAACACTAAAGGAGATGTCTAAATTTAAAATAAATAACTAAATAAACAAATTAAAATAATGACAAATAAATAAATAAAAATAAATAACTAAAATAAATATATTAAAATTAAAATAAAGAAAAATAATGAAAATAAAATAAAATAAAAAATTAATTTATAATATTTATAATTTCCAACAACGGCCCCAAAAACTTGATCAAACACAAATTGTATGCATGTTATTTAATCAAGACAAACAATTAAATAATTCTCTTAAATCTATTTATTTGTCTCTATAGATCAATTGTTGATCAAATAATTAATAGCATAAAAATTAGATTAAATAATATAATTAAATTAATATCATAATTGGAGTAAAATATTAGATTATCACATGTTAAAAATTGGGTTATAAGATCTCTATATTAATAAATTAACTAGACATAATTTTGTTCATAAAACTCGTACTTTTCATAAAGAAAAACATAAAAAATTGATAAAGAAAGAAGAAGAAGAAGAAGAAGAAGAAATGCAATTAATCTCTTGAATTGTATCACAATTCTTCTCTTAAATCTCTACCAAAATTGTATCTCCCTACATATTAGAAGGATGGCCAAACAGTGGAAGTTCATTAATAGTTGAAATCTGAATATTTAGAAATACATAAAAAAAATACAAAATGTGAGTTTGTGGTTTTGCTAATAGTAATAGTTTGATAGGTGTATTTTGGATTCGGTACATTAGTTTTAATGTAATGGTATAATTTGTCACCTTTTCTGTCTATATATTAAAATATTCGAGTTAGTATATGTTCATCATATATAACATGTTACATTATGTATAAAAAAATATTTCTTATAACATATAGTTTGTATGTTAAACAATGAATTACATAAGACAATAAAGTGAACATATGATTACAACATACTCAGCTCCAACCATCTTATAGATCCATCCAACTTATACTCACTTCTTATCAAAAGATTCTTATCTTCCAATGTAAAATTATATTAAAGTATAGAATCTAAGTTGCCATTTTCAATTGTAAAAAATACATATGTAAATGTAATACTAAAATGAAAATTAAAAGTTGTCGTAAATATTTAAATTTATAAAATGTAAAGTGGTATGAATTTATTCTTGTGTTGCGGTTTCCTTCCCTTTTTCTCTTCTTACTTTTCTTCTTGAGTCCTTCAAAATCACCAAGTGATTATATCATTTTTTTTCCTTGTTCTTCGATTCTTCTTCTCTTCTATGTTGTCATCTTTTTTTAACAATTGGTGGCAACACTAAGATAGCTTTCACAATGGTTGGTTGATTCCATTTGCTTTCTTAGTCTAATGGCTATATCAGAGCTTCATATGCTAACATCAAGTAAGTTGTATAGTACTATATTGAACACATGTCTTCTATAGATCATTTCTTTTCATTGCATGTTGCGATTGAATGTGCACAAGGTATCTTTAGTGCTTGAAATTTATCATATATATAAGTCTTGTGCTCTAGGTATATAATGTAACTTTCAAACTCTCTTTTCACTGGTACTACTTAATTGTTTATGTTAATTACTTACATTTATTCTATCATGATCTTCTTCTTTTTCAATCTTATCTTGCACTTATTTTATTAGTGTTCCTATATTTGAAGCAGCTTTCCTCCTCTTTGCAAAATACCTTTAGATTATATCTTATATATTTATCAATAAGTGTGTTACAAGGGTATCTCAAGCATACCTTAGCACTAAATTCATGTGTTCAAAATTATTTGAAGTTATGTAGTCATACCATGTAATTGGAACTGGGCATTTTAATCTTTCCCAAGATGAGTACTTTGTCTTGGATAAGTATTTCATCATTGCTTTGCAAGCTCCATTGAACATGTATATATTCTTGTTGAAGTCATCTTTATTATAAGCGTAAGCAACTAATTTGAAGTAGGTGTTTGTAGCTTTGTTGTGGTAGTAGGTTAAAAGGTTTTGTTTCATATGGTAGTAACAATAACAATGATGTGCCTTGTTATCGAAAATCATGTTGATTGTTGCTTTTATTGCTAGATTTAGATCTGATTTTATATATAATCAATATTTCCTTTTCTCTAATAAATAGTCTTAGTCTTCTCAAAAACCATTTCAATACTTTTGTGGTTTCCCCATATATGATACTAAGTGCAATAGGATAAATCTATAATACATTATTTAATTAATTAGTAACCTATTACATTAAGAGTTTTGTAAAAATATGATAAGTTATATTGAGAAATTATTTACTAAATATGATTCTATATTAATTAAGTAAACATACCAATAAATAGTTATTACCTGATTATTTTCACCTTTTGTAATTGTTACAAGTAATACCACTCTTCCTCTTTCTTTGACGAATGTCCCATCAACTACTATTGGCTACATATAGTTGATAAATCTGTTTATGCATACACCGATTTCCATGAATCCATATCTGAAGTTGGAATCTGTATCTATTTTATCTCAATGTATGAATTTAGTTTTTTCTTTTCTAACATGTACAAGAATCCAGGTAGTTTGTTGTTTGAATCTTTTGGATCTCCTCATACTTTATTTATCACTTCATTTTTCCCCATGATTTTTATTTTGTAAGTGATTATGACACCTATTTTCTTTTTAATGTCACAACTAATTTCTTTTGGTCTCAGTTGTCTATTTGGATCTTGGTAAAAGTCTTTGATTTTGTAAGCTACATACTTATAAGTAGCATGTTTTTCTATTTAATCCTTGAACATTTATCAACATGAATGGTTTTTGTTGTATGTGGTTAACCTAAATGCATTTTATCATCTAATCTTGTTTACTATAAGCTACCAATGACAATTTTCATCTTTGTACTTCATTTGAATACTTGTCTTGTTGGAGTTACTAATCTTATAATAAAACTTGTTTGTTACTATTAATGTTGAGACATGGAGTTTGAGATGTTCTTTGTTTTCAAATATCGTTCCATTGAATAACCCTTCCTCATTATTTGAATTTGTTATAGAGTCAATCCCATTGTCTGAGTCTGGTTAACATAAATAGAACTTGAAACGAGATTGATCTCTTCTTGGATATCTTGTTATATTATTTGAGTTACACATAATTTGTTATACTCTTTATTATTTTTCCTAACATTCATATTGATAAAATACTTCACATTTCTATCATCTGTTAAGCTTATGGTTATATGAATACACATACATTTCATCTTAATATTGATATTTCCACTTACATGCAATGCATTACATGTCTTTCTTCAATTTCTTTAAAGTCATATTCCTTTCATGCATATCCCCATTGGAATACCATTTGTATATTTCTCCTCTTTCGTGAAATATCCATTGAGTACTATGAATAAAAAGTATTATAATATTTGTATCACCCATTATAATGAATATCAAAAGTTACATTATATTCATAATATTGTAAAATACCATAAAGAGAATGATACATAAACAAAAAAAAACACAAAGCATTGTAGCCTGTTAATGTGACAAATCCAAAAAATTGTAACATGTTACATTAGAATAATTTTTTAAATGATGTAAAAATGTAACATTTTACATCATGATATATCATAAGCAAACAAGTTAGTAGAAGTAAAATATAGATAAAAATTATCATATATTTCAAAAACATCATGATATTACTCTGAGTAATATCTATCCTAATCTGTGTAATAATTACTCCTTAAAAAATAGGTATAGAGAATTGATTATAGAGAATCGAGAAGCAGAAGACAAATTTACATAGAATCGAGTAATGGACAACAAGTTTAAGAATGGAAAAAACCCTCACATGCAAAGCTTGATCCAACCTCAGTTTGCATTTTTATTATGTCTCTTCCTTTGCTATAGAATATGTCCATTAAGAACACTCATAGTCATTATCAAAGGTTAGAAATCAAGAACTCGTCCGGTGCTTCAATATCAAATTTTGTGCTTAAAATTTTCTTTGATTTGTTGATAGGATATGTGATTATTATTTTTGTAATAAATATTCACTCTGTGATATTTTATAACTGATATATGTGAGAAATCTTGAACTGATATGCTTGTGAAATATTGCGATGATATAGGATTTGAAAGTGCGATGAAGGAGGTGTTTATAGCATTGTTTGGGAAAGAATTTATGCGAATAGTGGATGTGGGTTTTTGAGCATGGGCTGATTGGTGTAGGAATGGAGGGCAATTTGATAAAATATTACTTAATATAAAAATAAAATTGTGCGTTTTGGGTCTTACAATTGCTACTTTAGATAAAATGAACAATTTATCTAAAAGAGTGCTATTCGGCTCATCACTCATATAGATTCACCCCCTTAGTACATAAAACTTCAAAAAATAGAATTAAGGATGTCACCAAGAAACCTTGGAATAAGTTGTTGAAATTTCAGTTTCTACAAAAAAATCCGAAAAATCGTCGAGTTTTGATGATGAGTGCTAACATTTCCTCCTATGATTGAGAAGTGTATACTGCTTCAATTTCATGTGTAGGATTGTCTAGACTCCATCCTATAAATGTTGCATATGTAATAGAGATGGTAATAAATTAGATTAGGTTATTTGAGAAATTTAAACAAATGAAAAAAAAATTTCTTCCACAAGTTGTTGGAGATGATCAAGACCGTGAAGAGAAATGTGAATTAATTTATGAAATTACGAGCTCCCTAATCATGTACTCATCACACACAACATCCTTTATTGGTTACAATTAATACAAATAGTTAAGTGATAGATTTAAAACAAATCAGATAATTAAGTGGTATAGTTGGAATAATAATTTGTTTTAAATATACCACTTAATTATCTGAGTTGTTAAAAATCTATCACTTAACTATTTAACGTGTGAAATGTTAAACGGAGACAAATGTAATGATAAAAATGAAAAAAATATAATAATTTAGTGATATAAACAAGACGAAAAATAATATAATAATATAAAGGAAATATATATAACAAATCGATAGGTATTTTTATAGGTTTAAGCTAAAATTAATTATAAATATTATAAAAATAAGTTTTTATTATAAAATTTATTTAAATCAATAATTAATTTATTTTTATAATTCATATTAAAAGAAAAGGAAAAGGAAAAATTTTAAAAATTAGAATCATAAGAATTATTTTTCAATTATTTTTGATTGATTGATAATCAAGATAAATTAAAAAAAATCAAATAGAAATAGATAAAGAAAAGAAAGAAAATTAGGATATATTTAGTAACATATGATTGAATTGTAAAAAGTATCAGGTGAAGAATTCTAAATAGAATTTAACATATTTCTATATATTTAGTATTAGCATAAAAACTATTATATATATACTCATTTATGTATCCTTATTTTTATTACATTTTAAAAATAAAAATAAAATATATTTTTAATAGGACATGAAATAAAAAGTTTACATTACTTTTTTCAATACGTAGGAACAATTGCACAAAATCAATTATTCTTTCGACTCAAATAGATAACTGAGACCTAGACGAATGCTAATCCATAAAATATTTTCACGAACTCTATATTATTTCAGCCAAGCAGGCCCCCACAAACATGAATTAAGAAAATTATACAACGAAAGTATAAAACAACATGCTCGATGCAACAACTAACTTAAACAATCGACAAATACAAAAAAAAAATTTGTATTAAACACAATAGTAATGGTATGCCTCATAAGTTCCTATTCAGACTAACAACATGGACAAATACAAACATGCAATCAAACACAATTTAGAAAACCAATTAAAACATATAACAAATAAGATTTCTAATTAAAGCATATATCTAGTATATTAGAACATATACGATAAAAATTTGGATTATACCAATGAAGATATTGATCATGCATAGCACCAAATATAACGAGATAAGCCCATATAGAACCCTTGCTTATGTGGTAATATCCTGGTTGCTTAAGGTAATCACTCGGTAACAAACAATCAAATAATTACAACTTTGATAGAAATAAAACCACCAATACCTCTGTCAATTAGGACCTTTTTTTGAGCTCCCTATTGTTGCTCTAGCTTGTAGCTTCCATGACAACATGGTTTGACACACAAACCCAGCTTACCTCCAAAGCCAAGACCACCCAATGTGGTGTGATTAGAAACCGTAGACCAATAATGTGAAAAAAAAACCACTCTCAGTCACTAACAACCAACCATTTCCATGGGACACACAGTCCACCACAAACCATCAAGGGACACATTGTCCAATATGTGAGAACTTAAATAATTTAACTCAGCTCACTCTTATCATAAGGTTCGCATATAAGAAGAAAAGTTACACGAGGGAAACTACCTACCGACACACGGCTCACACAGATCACTAATACTGAACAACACATAAGTTATTAATGATCTGAAAATAGAAAATCAAGATATCAATTTGATAGAGCCTTGCTACATATTTTTTGGATTGTCAAACAAGAGAAAGTGGGTATTTATATAACATGACCAACCACCTCATTATGCTACATATTTTTTTGATAATCAAAAACAAGCATTTTGTATTTCCAAAAATTATCGAGTAATTTTCATAAATACTCATACCCAAAACGAAACAAAAACATGAGTAAAAATGTCGACGAGTGAGCGTCACCGAACATGTACACTACGAGAACAGGTTCCATGGTGTGTGTAAACATGCTCGCAAGCAAAGTGTACCTAACAATGTATATGTGTGCATTATTGATCCACAATAACCAACCTTACATAGAGGAAGATAGAACATTGAGTAAAAATAAGAAAACATTGTATTTTGTATATGGGAAGCCAACACACAGAAATAGAGTACAACATGACTTACATTCTCCCCTTTTGGCTTTCCATATCAAAACACTACATAACTAAATACACACATATGTCATGAGATGATTATGAAAATGATCTAAAGATGTTTATTTCTATGAACAAAATATTGATGCACACCCGAACTCGAAAAACATTCCTAAAAAAAGTGCATCCAACTTGTGCGCTCTATACATCTTCATGTACCAACTCATCCATTATGTCACTTTGAAATACGAGGGTCTCAACACCACTACATATAGCACATATGAAGCTCGATGACTTCCATCTACACATGTAACCTGATAACGTAAAACATACATTCCTAAAATATATAGGCTCGATAAGTAGCATAATAGAAACTCAACTAAGGTGTACAAGGTAAGTGGGATTTATCACTTGGGTTAAGCTTGTATATAAGTGTAAAGAAATAAAGAGATAATATAATGGCTCAATAAGGATAATAAAGGGCAAGTAATCATTGATGGCTTGAAAATATCAAACTGTCCAAAAAATGCCTAAATTCTCCCTCAATCTAAGTTGCACTTAAAATTTCACCTTAAGAGATAGTAAAAGTGTTTCTAAAGCTTGTTATGGATATTAAAATCATCAATGTATGAAATCCACACAAATTTCTCAAAACGCCCATACAAATTCACAAAGTTATGGAATATGCATGTATAAGCAAATCAAAAATTTTAACCATACAAATGCTCAACGAATACATAAGTCATAACAACCACATTTCAATCTAAGTCAAATACATGCCAAACGTATATCACCATTGGTCTTTCTAAAATTCATTTTACATGTAATAAGGGGAGATAAAACAAGTAGACAATCAACCGACAAGAGAGAAGACAAAGATGACCTTAAAGGAGATCATATGCCAAAACTATAAGGTTGTTCCTCAAGAAAGATCATCAACATAAACCATACAGTGTTACCACCAAAGAGAGAAATGGAAACCAACTACACACAATTGCTTCTTAAAAAATTATCGACAACACTCATGTCAATGCTAGTTAAGAGAAGAAAAACAGCTAACTAACTACTGAGCAACACAAGTAACACCCCCAAGAGGGAGATGAAACAAGATATGCTACTAAAACATCTAAGAAGGTGAGGAAGACTCAAGTTTCAACACCAAAAACAAGAGACATGCTTAGATAGGGTAAATACCCAAACACCATGTATGCCAACTAAACACACAAGTCTAGTCGCATGTAAGTTAAGAGTTCTAAAGACAAGTAAATAATATATATGACATAAAAATACACATGGCAAACCACAACAAACTTAGTACAAAGAAACACTCAAGAGTACAAGCTTGTAACAACACCTTTGTATTCTCCAAAGATATATCTAAGCAATAAGATAAGGAAGATTAGGAAAAATATGAACATAAACCAACAAAAGACAAACAGAGAACCAACACTCAACATATTAGGTACAAGAAAGAACAACCTAGTAATACAGAAGAGATGCAATCTACGTGACATGGAATATGAATGACAAGACTGTAAGAAAAAAGATCTTATAACTAATACTACATGATCAAAACATGTGATGTGATGCTCATGCAAACAGCCACAGCAAAAGAAGCAAGTTTTGAATAAGTAAAACACACATAAAGAGAATGTTAAAGCAACTACAAAGGGAGATATGCATGAACAAGAAAACAAGGAACATGCAAATAATAAAAGTTTACAAAAATAAACAATCTCACAGAACCACAATAGCCTACAAACTAGAGACAAAAGGAACAAACATACAAGGTGTGTGTATGTAAAGATAGAGTTATAGGATCAAGCACCCAAACAATTGAGCCTAAATATGGGTGACCAGCTCTTATACAAATTGAAGATTCACATAAGTAGGAACAATTACACATGGTTAATTATCTTCTGAATCAAATAGATAACTAGGACCTAGATGAGTGGTGTAAACACCAACCCATAGAATCTTTTCATCAGCTCTATACCAATTCGACCAAGTAGGCCTCACAAAAATAAATTAAGAAAATTACACAATGAAAGTACAAAATAATATGCTCAATTCAACACCCAACCAAAACAATCAGCATATACAAAAACATCAATCTATACAATAAACACATTAGTGATAGTGTGCCTTGCAAATTCTTACTAGGATAACAGCGTGCATAAACACCTAAAACATCACACAACATGAAATTAAACACTACATAGGAAACCAATTAAATAATCCAAGACCCGATACACAATCAAAATAAGGATATACAAACTCTTTAAAGATTCGTACCAAACTAGCTTGCATATAACAAGTAGAATCAATATAAATTAATTAGGAAGTAGACAGATTAATTTAATGCATCATAAGCAATGATTAGAGAATTATAGGCATGTTCTAAGAAAGGAAAGAAAGCATGCATCAAAGAATAACAAATAAGCTCTCTAATTAGAATATACATCTAGTATGTCAGAACATACACAATTGAAACTTAGGTTATACAAGCAAACATATTGATCATACATAACACCAAATATAACAAGGTAAACCCATATAGAACCCCTACCTATGTGGTAGGAAACCACTTAATAGCAAACAATTTACTAAACAATAAAACAATTACAACTCTGATGGAAATAAAACCACCAATAACTTTATCAGTCGAGACCTCTGTTCGAACTACCTATTGTTACTTCTATGAAAATCTGGTTCAACACACAAATCCTACCTATGTGGTAACATCCTTAGATTGCTTAAGGAAACCATTTAGCAACAAACAATTCACTAAACAATAAAAAAATTACAACTCTGATAGAAAAAAACCAATATACCTTTATTAGTTGAGACGTATGTTTGAACTGCCTATTGTTGCTTCTACTTGCTACTTTCATGACGACCTAGTTTGACACACAAACTCAGTTTACCTCCAAATCCAACACCACTCAATGTGATATGATTAGAAAACGTAGACTAGTAATATGAACAATGAGGACCACCCTCAGTCATTAATAACCAACTATCTCCGTCGGGCACATAGTATACCACAAACCATCAAGGAACATATAGTCTAAGATGTGAGAACTCAAAGAATTTAACTGGGTTCACTCTCATAACAAGATTCTCAAACAAGAAGAAAAGTTACAAAAGGACAACTAACTATTGACATATAGCTCATACAGTCACAAATCACTAATACCAAACAACATATAAGGTATTTATAGAACACGACCAACGAACCTCGCCAAAGGTGGTGGCAAGGGTCGTGATGAGATGCAAAAAAACATTATTTATATTTTCAAAAATTGTCAAGTAATTTTTGTGAATACCCATACCCAAAACGAAACAAAAACACAAGCGACAATGTCGACCAACGAGCATAACCGCAACACTCAACATATCATGCACACTACGATAACTAATCCCGTGGTGCGAATAAACGTACCTGCATACAAAGTGTCCCTAACTATGTGCATGTGTGCATTACTAATCCGTAGTAGCAAACCTTACACAGAGGAAGACAGAACCATAATTAAAAATAAACAAACACCATATTTTGTACACAGGAAACCAAAACATAGAAACAAAGTACAACATGACTTACATCTATAACTAAAAATTCAGACAGAATAAGTCAAGTAAGGGTGGCAATTTTTTTCGTAACACGATTGATTACATTGTAGAACCCAGATCGAATTAAATTTGGCCCAAGTTTAAGCCAACTCAAATAACCCAAAAAATTGAGCTAGCATGTTAACCCAATATTTAAAAAAAAGATATGACATGTTACAACTTACACCTTAGGTTAAAAACTTAAAATTAGATAAACACATTTCTTCTCATATCATGTTGCAATTCTTACAAGAAACATATTTTCTTTCAAAATAAAAAAGAAAGTCATTATCTCAAAATTTATATGAGTTCTAAATAAGTCATAACTTATTTATTTTGTCATGTTCATATTAACAAACTCAACCATAAATAAAATTTCAAAAAATAAAGAAATAATATAAAAACAACTGACAAATTATGGTTTAAAAGGGAATATATTAATAATTATAGTATTATATTCATAACTTATAAGTTGATGTTGTTAGATCTGTATTCTCAAAAAGATAGCTAGTTGTTGTGCACTTAAACAAATGTATCCTATTATACATTATAAATCAATATTGTGTCTTCTAGTGTTTAGTTAATTAATTTGTTTATTATTTTAACTTTTGTTTATTAACTTACAAACATGATTTAATTTAAGTCAAAAAAGCAATTTAGAGGTGGATGGAACTAACATGTCTAATATAATGAAAAACATAATAGAGTGAGATAAAACAACCATTCACATTATTCCAAATTCAAATAAGCAAAAGATGATGTCAAAAAGATCATGAATATGAGTACATTTTTAAACTCTCTTTTAATTCTCATAATATTACATGAAAAAGGTGCAAGTTTTGTAGTCAAATTTATTAAAATAAATATGAGAATAAAACAAGTATTCTTACATGCTATTATAGTAAGTTTAATAGGAGAGAAACATACGATGTGTAACAAATATTTATTAGCTAGTTATTATAACATAATGTGTAAAAAATTATATTATTTATATTAATTTTATTGTATACGAAAGTTATTTATTCAGTATTAATTTATCATTTATTCAAAAAACTAATTGATATAATATTATTTCTTAGCATTTCACGTTATATTATTTGAGTTAAGGATCTTTAATCATTAAACATATTTTTTTAAGTTCAACTAACTAAAAAAAACATACGATTAACAATTGAACTAATTTAGAGCATTTCATTTGTATTTGACTTAAATTCAGACTTACTTTTGCATAATCAAATTAAGTTAAGATTTAACCAATTTGTCCAGGGTTAGTTTGAGCAAGCTCAAACTAATTTAACTCGCACAAATTGCCACCCTCTTATACTCTTTTTATACCAATCGGATCATTTAAACACATATAACTGATCGTATAAAATTTTTACATAACCCTATTATTTGTATACTGTACAATACAATTTTATTTCATTTCACAGCCAAGACTATATTATTATACAGTCATGATCTTAAATAATGTATAACAAACACGTTGGTAAAAGGCTTTATCCGTATAATACCAATCTGAAAGAAAAAATTGTAGCAACAGAAAATACTTTAAATCTAATTCAAGCTTACCCAGGGAATAACAAACCAGACTAAAAATGTAAAGACATTACTCAAATGAATGGACATGTACATAACAGTTTAACTTGAACAAACTGTGATACTGATGCAACCTTAGCTCTTTGAACAGTAAATATCCCCACTCAACTGAAATCAAATAATAAGGTTTTAAATTAAACTCTAATCCCTTTCACTTGGACTTCGGGAGTACCACAGATCTTGCTAGAAAATTTAGGAATAACAAATTAAAAAACACAAGACAGCTAAAAGAGGCAGAGAAACTAGATAGAACATTGATTGAGTATTTAGGTATAATGTCAAAATCTCCAGACCTAAGACAAAAGAGGAACACCCAGGTAGAGGACATGTCGATTGGCGACTGGGTTTGAGATTCTACCGTCGTAGGGTCCGGGGTGCTGCCAGATAGCAATAGCCAGCTGAAACACCAGCGGTTGATTCTTGAGAGATTGTCCAGGCCACTTACAAGAATAAAAACGTGATTTATCTGCCTAAACAAAACAAAACAAAATTTGTAACAAATTGCACAAATAAAATTGGAAGATGAAAATGGAAGCAATAATGATATTAAAAAAAAACAATGATAATACATTACCATCTTAAGTATTAACTTGGGTAGAGGAGAGCTGAGATAAGAAGAAATTTCTTTCAAACTAGCCTTGGTCAGTGAGAAGATCTAATGCTATACCATGCAACAATGCAGGAGAGGTGGAGAAAAGGAGAACAGGCAATAAGGGGTGTTGGTTAGGGCTCCAATGTCTTGGGGTGCGAGAGATTGTTGTTAGGTGTTGAGAACCTAGAAATATTTTCTGCCATATGGATTCTCTTTTCGCTGGTCTCGGGAGAAAAAATAGGTGTGGAACAAAAGAACTGGAGTGTAAAAAGAGGTCATCAAATGAACAAAAACTTATTTAAAAATTGAATTTGGTTATGGTACTAAACATTTTACGAAAGAGCAACAGTACGTCTGTAAAGTACTTCATTTTCACTCTCATCTTCCTCATCAGACACAACCACCTCACTACTACCAGGTAGCTCTAAACTCCCTCCCATAACAAATGATGGACCATAACTCTCTGTTTCAATATAGTATCCCTGCAACCTCTCTTCAAATCTCTGGTCACTGCAATTGAGGAACCAATTAAGGGAAGACCTGATGCCTTTGCTCTGTAACCTCTGATACCGTGGTTTTATCCTAGCCTCCAAGCTGTATGTGAAGTATTCTGGGAACTCCACAAGCTCCTTCAGTGGCCTCCCCATCTCGGTCTTGAAAAAATAGTAACTTCTCTTCATGAGCTCAATTCGCAAAGCCACTAACTGAGGACATTTCACAACCATATCAGCTGCATCAGCAGAAGATATTCCTCGTCCAAGTAAAAAGTCAACTGCCTTCATAATCACATGCTGATGAAGGCTGGCTATCTGTGGCATCTTCTCTATCACTTGAGCAAACCTCTCAGGATCAATCTTGAGTTTCAAATTAAAGAAGTATTGCTGTGAAGACATTTTAGCTTTCAGAGGTAGTCCAAGAATTTGCGGGTATTGAGCAATAATTGAAGGAATTGCTTTTCTCCTAATACCAAAACTAATCAAGCAACTCACATTAGGTTTAACAGTCTCCTCAAGATCATATCCAAGTATATATGGCCGCTTCTCTAACATCCTAGTCACAATCATCTTTGGCAACCCCAATGAAATCAAGTAATCAACAAATGGTTTAACCATCGTTCCGACTCTCATCCCCAAAAAATAAGGATACTGGGTAACCATCGGACCAATATCTCTAGGACTGACACCAATACTAACAAGATAAGCAACAGCAGTACTCATTGTCCCCTCTAGCTTAAAACCAAGAAGCTCGGGATACTTCAGCAAGACATATCCAATATCTTGCTTCTCCACATCAAGCCCACGAAGAAACTTAATGACAGGTGCTAGCTCAACAATAACACTAGCATGTAAAACTTGTGGGTAATTCTTAACAAAGTCACCTAATTTTGATTTCGGTATCCCAATCTTTTCCAAGTAACCCAACACAGGTATTATATTTTTGCGTACACTACATCCAAGCATTAACGGGTACAGGTTAATGTCGTCTATAGTCAATCCTAACTTCTGAAGAAGCTCAACCCGCTCTCTCATGACTTCAACGGTGGAGGGTAGCTCTAGGCCCTCCAGTTCATCAGGAACTATTCCTAAACTCTTCAAATAATCACATATAATAACCTTCGAGACAAGCCTCTCCTTGCGACCTTGGACCACACCCCATGTGACTGAGGGCATTTGATACTCAGGAAAATTAGAAGACTGGGTCGAGAATGCAGAAACCAGCAACATAGTATTTTGGCTATGGAGAAATTGGCAACATGGTAGTGTTTTAGTTGGTTTCAGAGAAAACTGTGGGATTAAAGAGACAATTTTCACTACAGACTTTCGTCCTCTGAACATAAAGCTCATCGTACCAACAAAAGCTACAAAGATATAAGATATCAGTGTAGAAAATTAAATAAAAAATAAATGCCTCTACCTCTGATTTACTTTCACGAATTTGATTTACTATGCCCCAGATTTGTTGCTCGTACAAAATATTAATTGAAATGAAACTAATGGAAGTTTTCTTTGATTTTGCAAGAATCATGAAACAAACCTATTTTCAGAGCACAATGAAGAAATCGATTCAAAAGACCAGCTGAAAACCTATATTTGAGAATCGCAACATATTACAGAACTGGGAGATTTACTGGTGGAGAACGAAAAGAGAAGAGATAGTGGACTGTGGAGACTATTGGTTTTGTGAATGGCGCGAATGGAGCTTAGCCGACTGCTATAGCAGCTATTCTTCAAAGGCAGCCTTGGTCTAAGAGAAGAAAAATGAAATTAGGGCAAGCAGAATCGACAGGATTGGAGCTTCGGATGTGTTTTACTATTTAAAAATGTTACAGTAACATGTAATCCGGCTCGAGTAAGATATTATCATTTATAACAATAAAATAATATTTCAATCATATATAATAAAGATTAATTAAACGGTAATAAATATTAAATATATATAAATAATTATAATTTAATTTAAAATAAAATTATTTAAAATAAAATAATATATAAAAATATATATGGAATGAATATATAAAATTATTTTTATTATTATAAATTTTAAAATATATTAATTTTATTAATTTTTTATATTATAATTTATTTATAAAATATATATTCATAAATTGATAAATTATATTATTTATCGTTAAATTTTAATTAAATTTGTATTGTATTATGAAATTTTTTTTGGATAATATGTGTATTAATAAGTGTGTGCATCTATGTGTACCAAAATATGTACACCCGAGTGATTACAAAATATGTAACTACTTTAGTAGCTAGTCATAGTTAGTTATTATTAATTTCTACGTGGTTAGCTATAAGTACTACTTTATTGTATGGATACTTCAATAAATATAATTTGAATTCTTTTTCTATTCAATGATACGAGATCATAGAACATTTCTTGAAGTTCTTCAACGTGTTTGAATGGCTTAGCTATAAGCAATTTTACACCTAAATTTAGTAAAAATAATTCATTTATATTTATATATATATTATTATTACAACGAGTTAAAATTATTTATTTTATATTTATTATGAAAATATAAGTCTTTTTTATATTTTTTTGACAACTTTATGAATTTTTGTAATTTTTATTTTATAAGTGACTTAGAAATGAAGTGAATATATTTATCAAACTATCTTAACTTATTATCATCCTAGTTTATTCACTTTGTTAGTTTATCCCTATCATTTTGACTCATGTTGTACACTAATTTTATCTCCATTAAAATACCGATAATCTTACTTATATTTTGATTCGATCTTTCTCTTAATACAAAACAACACCTTATAAAATAAAAGAGAGTATCATAATTAACAAAATCAATATAACAATTGCAACAAAGAACAAGAAAGATAAAATAGTACATCTACATCAACTTATAGAAGAGATTTTGAAGATCTTCATAATATTTTATACTCTTCTTTTATTTAGTTTTCCTATGATTATAATGTTGATTATTATAAAATCTAGCTAATTTAATAATGTGATTGTGGAAAATTCTACTTTAATTAATTTAATGTAATGAATAATTTTAATTTCAATTCTTGAGTCTTGATGTTTTTAATTATATTTTTAAATGTAATAACTATACATATATGAATTAGAGTAATTAACTAGTTTATCATTTGAATATGTTTATATCTAATATAAGATATTTGTACATGATCGTTAATATTCTTCTTCAAAGTGATACATTGAAGCTATTGTCACAAATAAAGTTGAATACCTTCGTTAAAGGTTAAATGATTATTCTAATCAAACCTAGTTTAATTATCACTTTTTTAAATCATAATACAATGAATGAATTAAATCTACTAAAAGATCTTCTAGGTTGTTCAGGATTTAGGTTGATTTATGATAATATTCTAGATCAATTACAAAGTAAGAAAATGTGAAAAATTTCAAGCAAACCTAGATTTCTAAAGCTAAAGTTAAGAATTCATGAATGGTTTTAAATTATGAAGCAATTTACAACTTAAGAAATTAGTTTATATTCATGACATGACTATTAAAATTATAGGCTAGTTACGAGGAGAGGCTTATAACCACGTATCTCTTAGAATTCTTTTACAACTTATTTTACAACATTATATTATTTTTCTCAAAAGCAATTTGAAACCCTCCAATTTATAATTTTAATTAACTCCTTAACAAACTAATACTTAAAAGTAGATATTCTTGTCAATCTTAGTTCTTAAAATTACTTATCACTTGTATATGATCATGTATACTTACGTGTTCTAATCATTCACTTATATCACTGGCAATGGTCATCAATTTTTCCATTAATTAAGCTTAATAATATGAGCTAACTGATACGATGGGATTGTTTGCTTTCGATTATCATAGCTTATGGATTGGATGATATAATTGATGAAAGAACCTTATATCTTGTACAATTCTTCAGTGGTTCTTCAAGGATTAATCCTGAGTATGCTCACTAAAACCATCTCAATAACCTTGTCAAGAGTTGGTTTTATGCATTAGTATCTCCATCAATGTAGACTTACATACCAAGAGGAGCATCAATGGCACGACAATAGGGATCACTTGAATAAGTTTCTTCTTCTTCTTCTCAGGCAAGAATTATGGACTTGCATCTTGAGCTTCAAATGCTTACTAAGAATGATCTATCTATTGAGAAATATACAATGCATCTTGATGACTTTATGAAAGTAGAGTCATTAACGTACTTTTTACTTAATATTTACTTGTTTTATTCAATAAATAGTATTTTAGGGCTAAAAATATTAAAATATAATTTTTTTAGTGAAAAGTGGTAAAAATATATTTTTTGGGATTTTTTTTGAAATTTTTATTAATTTTTAACGCATGACTAATCAAAATCTGTCACGTGGCATATCACACAAGCAGAGGAGTTAACTAGGCAAGCCACGCAAACTCCACACAAGCAGAGACATCAAATCACATTACACGGCAAGTGAGGTGGAGGAAACACGTGCCATATGTTAGCACTACCATGTGTCGCCACCCAATTGGTCATTGCCTTCCACCAATGCATCACGCCATCTGTGTGGTGCTGACTCTGACTTGTCTCCCCTGCCACGCGTCGCTCTTTGATTCTCCCAGTGAATTTCTGATGCCACGTGTTGTTGTCAATTTTGCTTGTTTTGATCGCAACCCTTAATCTAAAGCTAATCTAATGGTCCATATCTCATTAAGCTATATTTAAGCCCCTAATCACTTCATAAACCCTAAGGGGTCGTCATTAGCATAATTTTGGTCCATTTTTGGAGCTAAAAAGAAAAACAAATACAGAAAAATGGAATAGAGAACACAATTTTGGTAGAGATTTGATCGCCACACACAAAGTGTGTGCAATAAATACGTAAGTATATATATCACAACAAGTAATATAATTATAAAAAAATATCGTTCCCACAGAGATTATTTCATTAGAAACTAATTTTTAAAACTAAAAATAATAAAAATCAATTTTTTTTAGTATTTTTATATTTTAATGAAGCAAAATTTAAATAACTAAAATTAAATAACAATAATTAATGAAATCAAATTTGGTAACTAAAAAGATATATTAGAAAATATCTAGGAATACTTAATCTCCCAATTTTCTAAACATGTGAATCGCTAAAATCCCTCCAATATAATATCAATTAATTACATGATCAATTGTATCTAACTTAGCATGTATTCCTCTCTCAATCAATCTCTTGAATTGTAGTATTAATTTCCTCTTGAATCTCCACCAAAATTTTGTCATCTCTTGAATTTTTCTGTATTTCTCTCTCTTTTAGCTCCAAAAAATGACCAAAATTATGCTAAATGAGGCCAATTAGGATTTATGGAGTGATTAGGGGATTAAATAAAGCTCAGGTGTAATCTGGATCGTCCGATCAGCTTCAAATCAAGGGCTATGATCAAAACAAGCAAATTGACAGTTTCAACCAATCATAGCGCGACACATGGTAGGGGAAATTCATTGGCCGAATCGAGAAGTGACACGTGGCAGGAGAGACCGGTTATAGTCAATGCTCGCTGAATTAGTAACACGTGGCATGACATGATTTGCGGACAAGGATGGAATGGTGCACAAGTGGAGAGAGCGAAGCAATGGCATTGCGACATGTGGCATGGCGTGTTGATTGATTTCCGAACTCGGATTGAATATCGTGTTGACAGGTGGTGCGTGTTTCGTCCTACTCACACGCGGTGCAATGTGATTCGCTCTCCGTGCTTGCATGGCATCCGCATGGCTTGCCCAATCAACTCCTCTACTTGCATGGTAGCTTCTGATTGGTCCTACGTTAAAAATCCCAAAAAAATTCAAAAATTATATTTTTACCATTTTTCACTAAAAAGTTTATATTTTAATTTTTTTTAGCCATAAAAATACTATTTATCAAATAAATAAATAAATATTAAGTAAAAAAGTGCACTAACGACTCTACTTTTATATAGTCATCAAGATTTAAGAACATCAATGTTCAAGGAGAGATTAATTGTATTTCTTCTTCTACTCTTTTTTTTAATCAATTTTTATGTCTTTTTTATGAAATATATGATCTTTATGGACGCAATTATGTGTAGTTAATTTATTAATTTAGTGATCTTATGAACCCAATTTTAACCATATGATGATATAATATTTTACCCTAATTATAATTTTAATTTAATTATATTATTTAATCTGATTTATATGCTATTAATTGTTTGGTCAATAATTTATATATAGAGGAAATTAAATAGATTTGAGATAATTATTTTATTTTTTATCTTGATTAAATAACATGGAAAGTTTCTAGGTAGAGATGTATGATTCTTATGTATGTGATTCATAATTGATGAACTTAATGAGTAGTATACAATTTAATTGACATAAGAGTGTAATTAAATTAATTACTATATGATGTGCAGTTTACTTGAGAGAGGAATACATGCTAAGTTAGGTTCTATTGATCATGTAATTAATTGATAATTATATTAGGGAGATTTTAGCGATTCACATGTTTAAAAAATTGAAGAATTAAGTATTCTTAGATATTTTCTCATATATCTTCTTAATTACCAAATCTAAGCTAATTAATTATTGCTATTTATTTTTAGTTATTTTAATTTTGCTTCCTTAAAATATAAAAACAAATAAAAAATTGATTTTTATTTTTTTTAGTTTTAAAAATTAGTTTTTAATTAAATAATCTCTGTAGGAACGATCTTTTCTTATCATTATATTACTTGTTGCGATACGTATACTTATGTATTCATTCCACATACTTCGTGGTTCCAAGTATTCTAAAGTATGTTCCTCCTTTCGTGGTTCTTCAGGTGCATTATTAACCGAGCTCGAGGAAAAGTGAGACTGTGCTCGAGCTTGGTTAAACTTTTTGCCACCTGATTCCATTACAACTTGGAATGGTTTGGTGGAGAAATTATTGATGAAATACTTTCCACTAACAAAGAATGCCAAGCTTAGGAATGACATTACTTCCTACCATCAACATGAAGGAGAATCTTTATATGAAGCATGGGAAAGATTCAAGGACTTGTTAAGAAAGTTTCCTCATCATGGTATTCCTTCTTGGATTCAAATGGAGAATTTTTACAATGGTCTCAATGGTCAAACAATAACTATTGTTGATGCATCTACTAATGAAGCTTTGCTAGCCAAATCTTACAATCGAATTTATGACAGTCATAAGAAGAGTAGCAGAAGTGCATGAGGTAAGTGATATCACAACACTTATAGCTTAAGTGTCATCTTTGGTAAATATTTTGAAGGTTCAAAACTCAACAATGAGTATAAACCATCTCCAAAATTTAGGAGTGTCGGGTGTGTTTTGTGGAGGAGTTCATCTGTTTGATAATTGTCCAATAATCATGAATCTATATGCTATGTGGGTAATGCGAATTCAAACAATAATCCATACTCAAACACAATAATCCACCACCTAGTTTTCAACAACCATAACAATCACAAGTTCAAGAGAAGAAGCCACCTATTGAGGACAAGACAAATGCCTTAATGGGGATGATGAAAGAATTCATCCAATCATTTAATACAAAAGTGTCAACTCAAGAGGCTTCAATTCAAAATTTGGAGAACCAAATGGGGCAACTTGCTAAGGCTATAAGTTAAAGGCCTCAAGGTAACCTTCCAAGTGACACAATTGTAAACCCAAGAAGAGACGGTAAAGACCAGTATAATGTCATAGCCTTAAGGAGTGGTAAAACTTTAGAACAAGAACATAAGAAAGAAGAGGATGAGGAGAAACAGGAAATTAACAAGGATAAAGAAGAACTAGTGGATAAAGATAGCATTGAAAAGGAAATAATTTAGCCAAAGAAAACAACTTTTACAAACCCACTATTCCTTTCTCTCAAAGACTACAAAAGCAAAAGTCAGATATATAGTTTTCAAAATTTCTAGATGTTTTCAAAAAGTTGCACATAAACATACCATTTGTGGAGACACTTTAACAAATGTTGTCTTATGTCAAATTCACGAAGGATATACTATCAAAGAAAAGAAGGATTGGAGATCATGAAATAATAACCTTGATTGAAGGTTGTAACATCATCCTTAATAGAAAACTACCACAAAAACTAAAAGATCTAGGTAGTTTTGACATCCCTTGCACTATTGGAAACACCCATTTTGGCAAGGCACTATTTGACTTAGGTTCTAACATTAACCTCATGCCATTATCAGTCTTTACGAGATTGGGGTTGGTAAAGCCAAATCCACTTCAGTAACATTACCGAGTCAAGTATGAAAGTGAAAGAGTCCAATGGAGAGGTGAAAAAGCTGTCAGAAATACATAAATTGGATGAGTTATGATGGAGTGCTTATAAAAATGCCAAAAATTACAAAAAGAAAACAAAAATACGGCATGAAAAGAGAATTTAGCACCGTTTTTGCGAGCCAGAGCATAAAGTATTATTAAACAAGTCAAGACTTAAGCTATTTCCAAGCAAACTCAAAAGTAAATAGACACAAAAGGATATGCCTTAAGACTTGATATGATTGTCTAGTCAAGGACGTTAAACGTAACGCTGGTTGGGAGGCAACCCAATGTTATATTACTTATATTTTCATTATTTTTGTTTTGTAAGTGAATTAATGTGGAGAGCAACGATGTAACAAGAATGAGCATTTCAACGACAGATGTGGTGTGCCAATATTAAGAGAGTTTTCTTTTATTTTCCTTTTCATATTTATATGTGCACATTGGGGACAATGTGTAATGTAAGTTTGGGGGAGGGAACTTCATTCTATACATTAGTATTTATTAAGCATTTTAAATTTTTAGGGAATTTTTTTAGGATGTTTTTAATCATGATTTGGGTAGAAAATGAACAAATATATGAAAACTAAATACATGCATGCTTGATATGAAACATATGAACTCAATGATAAAAAATGATTGTCATGACTAGGATAAGAAATGTAACATATTTGTTAAGATACTTACATTAATCATGTGATATCCTTACTAGTTTTGATTGGATTAATTTAAATTCTTATGTACATGTTCATGATTAATTTTGGTGTTCTTATTGAGAGAAAATTTGTAGTGAGTTATGCGAGTTGATAAGATTTACTAGGTTTTAAAATCTATTTGATCGTCCTTTGAGGCAAAATCTTAAATAGTATTTAGCAAGAAAAATGATTTAGGCCTTATTTAGATCGATTGATCCTTTTAAGCTAACCGTTATTAATATCTTTATTCACTCATTTGAGCCTAACAAAGAACCATTCATATTTTTAAGCCACATTTTATGTGTAACTAATAAGCATTGCCTTTATCCTTGCACCTTTAGCTTATATGAAAAGAAAAAAAATGCCATCATGTGTTATGCTATAGAAGAAGGTGAAATGTAATGCACTAAAAAAAACAAGAAGAAGAAGTAAAACTCACAACACAATTATCCGTCTAAAGAAAAAAAATAGAATTGAAAATAAGTTTGGGGGTGTTGTGAAGTTACAAAAAAAGAAAGAAAAAAGATGTGGAATATAAGAATATGAAAAGAATGACAAAAGAAGGTGCATTGAAATATCAAGTTAAAGCTCAATTGTAGTTAAAAAGTGCATGATGAAAAAAAAAGCTAAGGTGTAGAAAGAGCCTAAATGTATTCATTTATCAACCCCCTCTCTTAAGCTTTACATTACAACCATGTAAAGTCCTTAATGATCTTGAGTTAAGTACATATTTATATTAGTGGAGAGATATGTGAAAAATAGACTTATGAGACTTGTTCTAAGATTGAATTGATTAGCATACTCATATAGGTCGATTTCATGAGTTCATTGGATGATATCATGTTTAGCGTACAGACACACAAATCAATTTTTCAAAAACCTTGCATATCCTTGTATTAATGGAACATTGATTGATGAATATGTGAACTTCTTTATCATAAGATTGTACGACTTTTAAGAGTGATAGTTTTCTTGAAATATGCATGTACTAATAGAAGTATATTTATGGATATACTACCCATGTTATTTTATTTAGTTATACTTGGCTTTACTTGAGGACAAGCAAAGAGTTACGTTTGAATGTGTGATGACACTATGAAAATAAAGTTATTAGCGCACTTTTTTACTTAATATTTACTTGTTTCATTCAATAAATAGTATTTTTGGGGCTAAAAATATTAAAATATAAAGTGAAAAAGGGTACAAATATAATTTTTGGAATTTTTTTATAATTTTTATGGATTTTTTATGAATTTTTAACACAAGACCAATCAGGAGCTACCACATGGTATACCACACAAGCAGATGAGCTAACTGGGTAAGCCATGCAAACTCCACGTAAGTATAGATAGCGAATCATGTTACACCACGTGTGAGGAGGTCGAAACATATTCCACGTGTCAACATGATGTTCAATCCGAGTTTCGAGTGCGATCAAACTTCGTTGCCATGTGTCGCCACCCGATTATTAGTTGCATTCCACCTGTGTGCCACGCCATCCATTTTCGGGAATCACGTTACACTGTGTGGCACTAACTCAACCATTATTGACTTTAACTGGTCTCCCTTGTTACGCATTGCGCTCTAATTTTCCCAATGAATTTTGTGTGCCACATGTTATGCTGTGATTGGTTTGCGTTGTCAGTTTTGATTATTTTATCTCAACTCTTGATTTGAAGCAGATCTGATGGTTCAAATCGCACCTGAGCTCTATTTAAGCCTCTAATCACCCTATAAACCCTAAGGGACCATCATTAGCATAATTTTGGTGAGTTTTTGGGGCTAAAGAGAAGAAGAAAGAAAGAAATATTCAAGAAGGGACATAATTTTGATGGAGATTTGATGAGTGCTCAAAAAACACTAAAATTACCATGATTTTATGCACATTAATTGATTAAAAATATATATTTATATGATTTTATCATATATTTATATAAATCTGTCTTTTCGGAAACACGGGTATTTTTATTTTTTTTAGGAATTTTCACTTAAAAACGTAACTTAAAGACTCAAAAAGGAATACTGAAGGCAATACATCACAAATATATTTATAAAATAAATAAGAAAAACTCAACAAATATGGAAAAATTGGACAAAATGGGCCATAAAGGTCAAAAATGTCAAAAAAGAGAAAATCACGCACGTAGTCGCCCAGCCGCGTAGGCCAACGTGCCCAGTCGCGTCGAGTAGCCATGCACACCACGCCCATTCCACGGGTGCCTGCGCCCATCAATGCCAGGTCCCGCACGATACATTTCCCTTTCCGTGCGCACCGCTTGCATCCCTGCAACTTTTCGCGCACGCCTCTGTGCGCCCTTGCTCCAGTGTGCGCGCGCCCAGTCCGCGCCGTGCCCCACATCATCAATGATGTCATCATTTACTACTCCTCATTTCCACCATTTTTAATCATTTTTTCACCCACTTTTTCTTCCTCTCGTCACCTATAAATATCCTCATTCTCTTCATAACAAAACACAATTCAAAACACATCTTCTTTCTCTTTCTTTCTCTCCATTTCTTAGTTTTTCTTAGTTTTAGAGTTCTTCTTTTTTTAGAAGAATTAAATATGTTTTTGTATTTTATTTTCTTTTTAATTCAATAAATGGGAGTGCAAATTTCGTTTGGAGGTTTTCCAACAAGAGGAATAACATCAATGTACTGTAAGGATTTTATTTTCTTTATAGTTATTTTAATGCTTTATTCTTACATGTTATATTTAATTTGTCTGTGATTAAATTTAACTTTGTTGGCTGTTTGTAAACATGATATAATAATAACGTTGTTATGCTTGCGAAATATTAAATAGGTAAAAATTTCTAAAATGAATTGATTTTATTTTTATTCAAGATTTTATATTAAGAATGTTAGAGAGAAATATATTATTTTTCATTACAAACTTAAATCTGAAAATTGGATTTTAAGGTTTAGTTATCCGGTCTAATTTAGAGTAGTGCTCTTTTATTTGTTGTTACAATCGCCCGGTAGTTAGAGTGAAACTCTATTTCAAAAGTTTTTATAAGAATTATTATGTGAAAATGTATTGACAACATGTTTTCAATAGTGGTTTTAAAACTTGAAAGTTAGTACTCGGATAATTAAATTCTTAGGTTTAATTTGGACACCTTGAATAAAGTTTAAACTATCTAACCCCATCAAATGTGGCATTTAAATGGGTCATTTTCAATCTCTTAGAAAAAAGAATTAATTTAATTAACCAAATTAGTTATCAACCCCACCCATAGGTGTTAATTGATTTGTTTAGTTAACAAAGAATATCTAACCCCACCAAAGGTGGTATTCATATAAAAAATAGAGAATCAATAAATATCAATTTACATTTTTAATAACCTAAATAATATGAGCAAGCATAATTATTTGTTATTATATCCATAAATACTCCACTATTATAAATGGTAAAATTTGCATAAATATTTGATTAGAAACACAAAAACCAAAATATCGTGACAGGATGTTTAGGATTTAATTTCGTTTTTAAAAGTTTGAATAATAAATTAAAAACCACATATATTCCTTCCTTAGATGGACCTTGGGAGTATACTTATCATTTTCTACGAAATGATTCGTGCACTTGCGAGAGTTTTATAAATATAAAACCAAAGTATTGACAGGATTGGCAAGAGTTTTTAGTTTTTCTTAGTTTTAGAGTTCTTCTCTTTTTGAGAAGAACTAATTATGTTTTTGTAATTTATTAGCTTTTTATTCAATAAATGGAAATGCAATTTATATCTTTAATAACCTAAATAATATGAGCAAGCATAATTCACTTAGTTGTTATATCTATAAAAAATCCATTATTATAAACGATAAAATTTGCATAAATATTTATTGAATCTGTATCTATGTTTATTTTTATGTTATTAGATTAAAAACACAAAACCTCAAATATCGTGATAGGATGTTTAGGATTTAATTTCGTTTTTAAAAGTTTGAATAATAAATTAAAAAATCACATATATTTCTTCCGTAGATTGACCTTGGGAGTATACTTATCATTTTCTATGAAATGATTCGTACATTTGCAAGAGTTTTATAAATATAAAACCAAAGTATTGACAAGATTGGCGATCCCGGTTTTGCTCATCAATTGTATTTCTTCTTCTACTCTTTTCTTTATCAATTTTTATATCTTTCTTTATGAAAAATAAGAGTTTTTTTAATACAATTATATATAGTTAATTTATTAATCTAGGGATATTATGAACCCAATTTTCACCATGTGATGATATAATATTTTACCCCAATTATAATTATAATTTAAGTATATTATTTAATTTGATTTGTATGCTATTAATTGTTTAGCCAACAATTTATATATAGAGGAAATTAAATAGATTTAAGAGAATTATTTATTTTTTATCTTGATTAAATAACATGCATAGTTTTTAGGTAGAAATGTATTATTCTTGTGTATGTAATCCATGATTGATGAACTTAATGAGTAATATGCAATTTAATTGATATAAGAGTATGATTAAATTAATTATTATATAGTGTGTAGTTTACTTGATAGAGAAATACATGCTAGGTTAGATTCAATTGGTCATGTAATTAATTGATAATTATATTGGGAGATTTTAGCGATTCACATGTTTAGAAAATTGAGAGATTAAGTATTCCTAGATATTTTCTCATATATATTCTTAGTTTTCAAATATGAGCTAATTCATTATTACTATTTACTTTTAGTTATTTTAATTTTTTTTTCCTTCAAATATAAAAACAAATAAAAATTTGATTTTTATTTTTTTACTTTTAAAAATTAGTTTCTAATTAAATAATCTATGTAGGATCGATCTTTTCTTATTATTATTATATTACTTATTGCGATACGTATACTTGTGTATTCATTGCACTCACTTCGGTTGTAGAGATCACATCTAAAAGCCATTTTCAATAACCTATCTGTAATTAGTGAATCAATATCAGAGAGAGAGAGACTTTGTTGTATTGTCTTTGTGGTCTGGATGCATCTTACAATTCTTTCATATCTTTTATGACAATGCTTTTGAGAAAAGATGGAGTTACCTTTAAATAATTACAAAGTAAATTAATGACATGATAGAAGGTTGTTATCTCAACATGGACAAAGTGTCAATGACTCTCACAATCATCTTCAAGAAAATGTTGCTTGTTTTGGGTTAAGTGATGGTCATTATGACTCCAATAACTCATCTAGCAATGATGGTGGTATAAGATCTTCCTTTAGTTGAAATTTACAAGATTTTCTTCAAAAGAGTTCTTCATTATAATCTCCTAAGAAATAGGATAGGAGTGCTTGATCCAAGAACAAGAAGGTAGTGGTGTTCCTTTCAATAAAGTTCAATGCCAAATTTGCAATAAATTAGATCATTCAGCCAATAAATGCTTTCAACTCTAAGACATATTGACTACATAAGGTTAATATTCTCTCTTTAGTGAGCCCTCAATAGTTATGGTTGAAAATCAAAATGCTTGGTTCCTAGATGATGTGACTCATAATCTCCCAAATGATGAAAGTAACTCGGTTCATTCCACAACATATAGTGGTGTTGAAACTGTTATTATAGGTAATGGATCAACTCCTTCTATTAAAATTCATGGTTTCAATCTTATTAAGGATTATGATAGTTCCTTAGTTTTGCATTTCTCTTATTTACTTCACACCTATATTTTTCTAGTAATCATGTTTTTGTGAGCAAATTGTACAAAAATAACAATGTTTTTGTTGAGTTTCATCATGATCATTGTCTCATGAGGGATGTAACAACTTAAGCAATAATTGTTCAAGGAAGTGCTAAGAGTGATTTGTATACCCTACAAGGTTAGATGCAACACCTATTTTCTTTCAATTCTATAAGTATTTCACAATATGTCTTTGTTATAATCAAGTCATCTGTTTGGCATAATCATTTAGCTCATCCTTATGTAAAAATAGTGGATAGGCTTGTTTATTTAAAACTCATTTCTTATAACAATCTTGATAAATTTTTTTATGTTGTACTATAATTATCTCAAAAGCTTTCTATTAAACATAAACATGTACTTAGTACCTCTCTCTTTGAATTAGTTTTCATCTTTGTTTTTCACATGTTGCTGCTTGTATAGGTGCAAAATACTTCATGCTTGTTTTTTTCTTAGAACAAAAGATAAAGATCTTGCTTTGTTTATGAACTTTCTTCACATGGTTGATAAAAAAGATTTCTTATAAGCTTAAGGTTATGCAATCTAATGAGAGTGTGGAATTTCTTTTTCTTACTACTACTATCTTTTCTCTTGGTATTATTTATAAGAAAACTTGTCCTAATATCTCAGAACAAAATGATGTTGTAAATACTAGGAATATTAGGGTTGTTAAGAGAGGTTTAGCTCTACTCTTGCAATTTGGTCTTTATTTCAAATATTGTTTGTTGTTTTTATAGTTAATAAACTTCCCTCATAAGCCTTGAACTATAAAATACCCTATGAAATTCTCTACTTTAAAAACCTTGATTTTGAATTCTCAAGAGCTTTTGGTTCTCTATGTTTTCCCTACCTTAGGTCATATATTGCACACTAGTTTCAATCAAGGTCTTTACCTTATGTTTTTCTTAGATGTGCACTCTGATAAGTGCTTGAAAAGCAGTCATATTTCGTGATTTTATTATGCTTAATTATAATAAATAGATTTTATTATAGCTGTTTATATCATTATTTATACATATCTATATGTTCAAAATCACGGATATGTTTTGTTATATTTTAAATGTTTTTAGCTTCAAAATATATAAATTTGTCAATACATGAAGAACAATACTTAGAGCACTTATTTTGTACCCCAAGGGCTTAAAATAATAAAGCATGTAATCCTTACATCAACAACCAACCATTTTATAAGGTATACAAGTAAAATTTCAAGAAAAGTAAAGCGTATCGTGGAACACACTGTTTGGGATGAATTGTTAGACACATTGTTTTTTCTGTACCGCATCGTGTATTATGTTGTGCCGCGACAATGCTCTGCCTATAAATACAATGTTAAACCTTATAGATTAACATATATAGAATATGAAAAACATAGAATTCAATAGTAGTTGTAAATTTATATTTCCTTAGTTTAGTTTTATTTTCATACACAATAAATTAGATTCATAATAGATCATAGATAGATATTTAAGTGGTTTTTCAAATCAAGAAAAATGCAAAAGATATCTAAATATTAAAGATTCTTTCAAGATATAGATCATAATTATAGAACATGACACATCAGTCTTCTTTAATTTGTATTATAGATCTTATTTGTTATATTTTATATTCAGATTAACCTTTTTCTATTTTCTAAATATTTGAATTCATGGAATTGAATCTAAATACATCTTATTGATTTAACTATAGGAGTTTAGCTTTATTGCTATGTTTGTGTACATATATTTAGGTGAACATTTTGTAAAATAAATAAAGATTAATTCTTTATTTATAATTTGTTACAAAATTTATTTATGATTAATTTACTAACAATTTATTTTTCATAATAGATTTAAAATATGATAATTAGGTTCTAGAAATGTCATCTAGATCTAATTTGGACACCTTAAATAATAGTTTAAATTGATGACTCTGTCAAAAGTTGATTTAAATGGTTTCCTATTTTCTTAGGAATAATGCATAATTTAACCTTTCAATTAATGATCCCTACCAAAAGACATTAATTGGTTTGATTGATAAAAAATTGATTCCCAACCAAAAACTTTTTCATATTTAAAAGAGAAAATAAATATTGATTTTATATTTTTATTAAATTAATTAAGTTTAAGCAAGCGCGACTAACTACATAAATATTTTCATAAATCTTTCACTAAGTATTCATTTTATCAATTTTATGTCTTCCTTTATGAAAAATACGAACTTTATGAACAAAATTATGTGTAATTAATTTATTAATCTACGGATCTTATGAACCCATTTTTTACCATGTGATGATATAAAATTTTACTCTAATTATAATTATAATTTAATTATATTATTTAATCTGATTTTTATCCTATTAATTATTATGCCAACAATTTATTTATAGAAGCAATTAAATAGATTTGAGAGAATTATTTAATTGTTTGTCTTGATTAAATAACATGCATAGTTTCTAAGCAGAGATGTATGATTCTTATGTATGTGATCCATAATTGATGAAATTAATGAGTAATATACAATTTAATTAGCATGAGAGTGTGATTAAATTAATTACTATATGATGTGTAGTTTACTTAAGAGAAGAATACATGCTACATTAGATTCAATTGATCATGTAATTAATTGATAATTATATCAGGGAGATTTTAGCAATTCACATGTTTAGAAAATTGGGATATTAATTATTCCTAGATATTTTCTCATATATCTTTATAGTCACAAAATATAATTTAATTAATTATTGCTATTTACTTTTTGTTATTTTAATTTTTCTTCCTTAAAATATAAAAATACAAAAAAAATTGATATTTATTATTTTTAGTTTTAAAAATTAGTTTCTAATAAAATAATCTATGTGAGAATGATCTTTACTTATTATTATATTACTTGTTACGATACGTATACTTGTGTATTCATTGCATACATAATTTGTGTGGTGATCAGTTATGGCAAAAGGTTATAACCAAGTATAGAGTATAGACTATTCTAAGACATTTTTCCCAATAGTAAAGTCACAAATAGTGAGAGTTATGCTTACCTTTGCTCTTACTATAAATTGGGAAATAAAAAGCTTGACATCAATAATGAATTTCTCAACAGTGATTTGCAAGAAACTGTCTATAAGAAGCAGCCATAGGGATTTGAGGAAAATCCACATCTATCTTAGGTTGGCAATTTAAAGAAAGCCTTGTATGAGCTTAAATAAGATCATAGAACATGGTTTCAAAAACTATGTAGTAGTTTGATTGAGTTGGGATTTGTAAACTCAAAGGTAGGCACCTGTTTGTTAAGTTCACTAAGAATCATCTTATTATTATGCTTGTATATGTTGATGGAATTATAGTAATAGAAAGTGATATAAATTAGACTCATCAAGTAGTTCTACCGAATAAGAAGTTCTTATTAAAAAACTTGGGTGAGCCTTATTTGTTTCCTTGACATTCAAGTTCAAAGGTCATCTAATCAAACTCATTTGTCACGACACTAGTATATCACCTCTCTTATTCACAAAGTAGGTCTTGACTCATAAAAACCTCTACAAACACCAATGAATTCTTCCTCAATTTTACCTAAGCATGATGCCATAGCGTTGCAGGATGGCTCACTGTTTAGAATTTTGGTTGGAGGATTATAGTACTTTGTCATAACATGACCTAAAATTGCCTATGTTGTTAATAGGTTATGTCAATTTTTTTCACTCATCTACTAATAGTCATTGGTTTGCTGCCAAATGAATCCTCAGTTATGTATAAGGAATAGCTTCACATGGAATTACTTTACAAAAAACAAGTTTCCTTAGTCTTGTCAGCTTCACTAATAGTTATTGGAAAAGCATTCGTGATGACAAAAATAGCATTAGGGGATGTTGTATCTACTTTGATGATAGCATTAACTCTTAGTCATCTTCATAATAGAAAGTTGTGGCACGTTCTATTATTGAACCATAACATAGGGATGTAATCATGGCTTATGTTGAAATTATTTGGTTGCAATTATTGTTGAGGGAGCTACAACTATGGAGCCTCATAAACTAATATTATTCACTGATTCTATTAGGTGGCGTTTGGTTCACAGAATAGAATCAAAATCAGAATGGAATGGAAAGAAAACAATATTCTTTGGTTTGACCACTGGAATCAAAGAAAGAATCAGTATTACAGTATTTGGTTTGCCACTAAAATGGAATAAAAAAAACTATAAATTACCTTAATACCCCTATATTTAGTAAAGTTTAAATAATATCATTTAATTATTATTTTTTTGTCAAACAAAATACATTATTGAAATCATTATTTTTCTAAATAATTATTACTAAAAAATAAAATATATTATTAAAATTATTATTTTTCTAAATAGGGTTTAGGGTTTTAAGGTTTGAGATTTAGGATTTAAGGATTTAGGGTTTAGGGTTTTAGGATTTGGGATTTGGGATTTAGGGTTTAGGGATTTGGGGTTTAGGGTTTAGGGATTTAGGATTAAGGGTTAAGGGATATAGGTTTTAGGATTTAGGGTTTTCGATTTTAGGGTTTAGGGTTTAAGGTTTAGGGTTTTAGGGTTAGGGTTTGGGGTTTAGGGTTTTAGGGTTTGGGGTTTTGGGGTTTTGGGGTTTGGGGTTTTGGGATTTGGGATTTAGGTTTTAGGGTTTAAGGTTTAGGGTTTATGGATTTTGGATTTGGGATTTGGAATTTAGGGTTTAGGGTTTATGGATTTGGGATTTAGGGTTTTGGGATTTGAGTTTAGGGTTATATTTGGTGTAGGGGTAAAATTGGAAAAAAAATTGATATAGGAATGGAATCATGATTTCAGGGGAGAAGGAATTGGGATTCCTTCTCTTTTTGGAATCGATTTCATTCCTGTCTCATTTTTTAGCCCAACCAAATAGGCAAATGAAAAGAATCAATTCTGATTTTTTTTTCCATTCCCTCCAACCAAACATAGCATTAGTCTAAAGTATTTTTCAACTATGGAGCTAGAATGAAACATGTTTAGATTGATTTTTTATTTTATTAGGGATATTGCCATCAAAGGAACAAGTGGTAGATATGCTTATAAAACCTCTTGGTGAAACTAATTTCTTACCTTTGAAAACCAAACTCATGGTGTTACCTCCACCATGAGGCTAAGAGGCGATATTGGATGATATGGGTACTAGTGTGCACATATGTGTACCTGAATATGTATACCTTAGCGATTGTGTAACTGATTTAGTAGCTACTTATATTTAGTTATCACTAAGTTCTATGTTCTTAGCTATAAGTACTATTTCACTATATTGATGCTTCAAGAAATACAATATGAATTCTTCATTTTTATTATAATTTACATATAGATACCAAAACTTTTTAAAATATACGATTTAATTCTTAAATTTTTAAATATTTACACATATGTATTAAAATTTTGATTCACAACTATGTGTGAATTTTTAAAAATTTATGGACTAAATTGTTAAATTTAAAAGTTTATAAACCATTATTTGAAATTTTAAAAATCTGAAAACAAAATCGTACATTATAAAATTTGAAAACATATGTATAAATTTAGTTAAAGTTTAAAAACTAATAAAATAATTAAGACATACAACTAACATAATATAATTAGATAAATTAATAATAAATAATTTATATTTAAAATAATATGTAATTTATTTCATATATCTATATATCAAAGTTTCATTATAAAAATTTATTTAAATTAATGTTTAATTTATTTTATATTTTTCTTTATTTTAAAATAAAAAAAATATTTTTAATTTAATATGAAAAAAAATCATAACTATAAATTAAAAATCTAGATATATCGTAGATAATATTCAATATTTGTACAGATATGGATATGACTATAATATTTTTTTTTACCAAATATTTATGATATTAATGAATATTATGGATATTATCCTCGATATAATTATATCAATTTTTATGGTGTAATTTTTTGCAAAAATATTGGATATTATCCATGATATTATTAAAAAAAAAATTGAAATCTCTAGATATTAATTTCTAGAGTTTTTTTATGAGTTTTTTTATTTCTAAGTGCTATTTAAATTCCAAATAATTTAAATTTTGTTAATATATATATATATATATATCTGGCTCAAGGAAGGTCTAACACTAGGCACGAGAGGTTTAATGAGAGCAAGTTCAACCTATTGTTTCAGCAATCCTTGTCAGAATGGAAGTTTTCCTCCAGTTTGGGGGAAGATTTTGCACTTACAACCAACAAGGCGATGAATCAAAAGACATGCGTGATGAATGAACACCAGGCTTCAACCTCTTCACTATCACCAGAGAATTTTTAAAACTCCATGGAGACTTACTCAGTACTAGATCAACATCTTCAATTTCCTCGAAATAAAACAAAAAAAATTGATCGATCAAGAGCCTTAAACTTAATTCCATCATTCCTCGCCCATACAAGCTGAAAAACCCTGAATAATGCATCTGGATTGATGTAGCGCTCAGTGACAATTTGAGCCACGATTACCAGCTCACATGAGTCCTGTTCCTTAATGAGAAGGTCTTCGATCTCGAGTGTAAAGTCAAGGTTATCCAATCCATTCAGAAATTTCTCCAAGCTTCGTCAAAACAAGAATAGATATCCACAGGAAGATAACCTCAAGAGTAGAGAGCCGAAAGGCAACGAAGAAAAACACAAAGCCAAACAGAACACACCTCGCGTAGAATACAAGTCTATAGAAGATAAAATTGCTTCCGGGAAAGAGAAGAAAAAGACAAAACCTTAAAAAAGATAAGTAATCCTTAGAGAAATTAACAAGAAAATGTAAGAAGATGATGAAAATCAAAAGGGGACCACTTTCAAAATATAAATAATTAGACTAATTAATACTATATATTTCCTTTATTTTGGATTTGTTTTAATATCACACATTAGCCAAGTTTATTAGCATTGTTTTTTACTATATTAGAAGTGTTGGATCCGCACTTAAACACGAAATGTTTTAAACTTGTGTTTTTATTTTTTGCACAATTTTTGTATGTTCTTCTGTTCATGGTTTTGGGACTTTCTTGAGCCTATTATGCAATGGCTTAGCCAATCTATTGATGTTAGGACAGAAACTTAGAACATAATTCAAGCTACTAAGAAATCTTTGTAGTTGGATTTCATTAAACATAATCCTAACTAGATGATTTAAAAACATATCTCATTTAAATTAAATTAATTAGCAAATTCTAGATAAAAAAATGTTAAGCACAAATTCAATGAAAATTGTTTCTTCAAAATTTAATAATTAAATCAAATAATCATGATCATACATAAAATTATTTGATCTAAAAATCTAATTAAAAATAAACAAACAAACAAAAATGAATAGAAATTATCTTGCCAAAGGTGCTGTGTGATTTTAGATTAATATTACTAGCCAAACATTCATTAATAATATACCTGTGCACATCCATGGTTGTTGCTAATCACCTCTGCTACTTTGTCAATTCAATTCTTATATATATATATATGTGTTAATTACCTTTTTTTTCTTTCCTGAGTGATAATTACCATTGCCACAAGGTAAATATACCTTTGCTTGAATAAACATGTTTATTACTTTAGTGGCCCTCCATGGACAAATTCATTTTCTTCTTCTTTTTTCGCAGTTTTTCTTCGGTTGATACAAAGTTCTTTTCCAGCGGCTTTTTATTTTTCTTTAGCACAAGTCTGGAATTCAACCCTAATATGTCTATATATATATATAATAATAATGACATAGTAGTATTAGGATTAAAATATATTTTGGCTTCATTATTCAAGGTTCATTTAAATATTTAATTAAAAAATAATTTTAAATCACATCTTAAAAATATTAAGACACATAAAAAATATTTAAGCACCAAAAATAATCTTAGATTTATGAACATGTGTTATTAAATGCATAAATGCAATCCTATGTGTCGTAGTTATAAAAGACATACCTGAAGTACGAATATCTGAAACTTGAACATTTATTCAACTCTTTTTGATAAACTTGATAGTAGGCTTAAAACAAATTTCCAAATAAATATTTTGTCCACGAAAATAGCCAACACTCATAGTCCTTACAAACTCCCCATTTGGCATTTTCGTGTGACAAAACCTCTCACTTACTACATGACACTTATAAAAATAAGATAAAAATACAATGAGGTCCCAGACTCTATAGTAGAACTATCCTATGATCCGGTGAATCCATCTTCGCTACAACTTGACAAGCTTGTAAGTAACTGAAATGACATTGACAAAGCATAGAACAACTTGGCATGAAAGCCTCATTTTACATAAAAATAAGCGAAGTGTAAAGAATAATCATGTAGTGTGCATTCATATCAATCAAACTTAATTAAATATGTTCTCCCCCTATATGCATAACAAAATAAAATCATGAAAGTAAAACACATTATTCTCTCCCCCTTTTTGACATACGAGAAGGACAAAACATTAGACAAAACAATGAAGCTAAAATCTTCCTAAAGATATAACAATGTAAAAGTAGAGTAATGCAGAAATGCAATATGCTATAAACTCCCTCTAATATCTATGACTCTCTAACTTAGAAACAAATTAAAAAGGTAATAAATAAAAATGAATAAAAATCTGATTTTTTTTTATAATTTTCATAACTAGCCACATAAGGTATTAAACTCATTTAATTATAAACAAACACACAACCAATTGAGAACTCATCATTTTTTAACTCTAATTTTGATTATTTATCATATAAATAAATAAGTAGAATATAAAAGGTGCACACGCACACTTCGCACATATAATGACATATTGACATTTACTTAAAGTAGTATATATGTTTAAACTCCACAAATATGTCAATTAATTCATTTATGACCTATCAAGAAAGACTCATAAGAAAAAATTATCACCTATCATGTAAAACTATAATCGAGTCTTCAATCTTACAAAATAAAGTACATCTACTAAATGAGGACTTTTTTTGTATTTTTTTTATACATATGAGGTAAATGATATATATTTTTTTAACCTCTATTGGCTCTTTCTTTTTGTGCATTCAATGTACAAGATTTATATGTAATCGCTTTTTGCATAATCTTTCATTTTTTTTGCACGAGCCATAAACCTAGCATGATGACTTTCACACTAAATGTGAGGTAGCCCTCTCCGCTCACTGCGGTAGCTTCACACATCACAGTAGGCACCCCTCTCAATACTAGGTGCCTCCATACGGTAAAAATTTAGTAAGCAAAAGTAGAACTCAACACAATTTTACAATCAAGATTAATTAAAGTTCTAGAGTCTTTCAAGAAAATTTATAAACTTCAAGCATAACATATATGTGTGTTCGTGAGTATGTGAAGAAGTTTATGTCAACATCAATCATCACATGTATAAGAATATGTGTGTACATAAGTAAAAATTGTAGAATCATTTATATAATAAATGTCAAAATTAGTCGAGTCACTAAAATGAGGTTATGTATATGTAAGTATTAAATAAGTCCAATAACGTGTTGGCCAGATAAGAATGCTATTTTTTTAAGTTTAACTAATAAATAAGATAAAGACAATAAATATTACTCACTTAGGGTCATTTAAGCACTCTAATAAAAGACGATTAGGTGACCGGGAAAAAACACCCTTTCCTAACCCACATTTTCTTGAATTTTGATTTCTCTATATCATTGAGTTGAGACTCAACAAGCTTATGTTTCATAGTCGTGTTCTTGGACTTAGCTGTACTTTTCTTATTCATCCTAAATGAAGATGCAGTATGCATAATAGAATGATGATAATGAGTCCTAGCATTAAAAGTACTTAATTTTGCTTGCCTCTTTGAACTTAAGACTTTATACTTCCTAGTAGAATTTATGAACAAGTTATTATAATTTTCATTCTTCCTTGAATTTGATGTAGCATGCATAGATGAATGATGCTTATGAGTCCTACTATGTGAAGCATGGAAAGAATTATTAAGTTCAAGAGCATTCCTCAGAAATCTACATTTTGGTCTTATATGACCTTTTCTACCACAATGATGACACACAGGCACAAACTTAACATTTTTTTCTACCACAGGTGCAATAGTTCTTTGTGCATAATCAGTAACAATAGGAGTAGAGTTTGAGGACCTTACAAATGTGGTCTTTGATGTTGAAGGTGTTGACTGTTCATCTATGTATCCAAGACCTCTCTTATTTCCATGTAGCTTTCCATAGTCTAGGACTTTGGTCAATTTTTCAGCACCTATGGTCATATTCTTCACCGTATCTTTAGTAATACTAAGTTCTTCCCTAAGCTTTTTGTTTTCCTCAATGGTTTCTACAAGTCTCAGATACATGACATTAATATTTTCAGACAATTCCTTTTTATCTTTCTCTAGGCTAGAGGAATTTGTTTTGTGAATATTGATGATATCATTAAGTTTAGTTACTTCCATAAGTAGTTTATCCTTCTCTTTTCTAGCACCTAAAAATCCATGAATAGTTCCTCATAACTCGATACATTAAACTTAGAAAATAAGAAAGAAGAGTTTACTTCCTCATTTTCTTCATCCGAGCTAGAGTCAGAGTCATTATGGTGTGCTTTGGTAGTTGCGGTGAAGGCACGATAGTTAGTGTCATTATCTGCTGAGTTACTAGCATTATCCTGCTCACTTTCCGTGTCACTGTGTGTAGCATTAAATGCTTTTCCAAATTTATTTTTATTGTTTGCACAATCTATAGAAATGTGACCAAAACCCCCACAAGTATAGCATCGAGGACTAGTAAGCTTAGTTTTCTTACCATCAAAGCTAGGAGGCTTGATTTCCCTTGACTTTTGGTCCCTCGAACAACTAGATTGTCCCTTATTAGATTGATTATTTTGTTGACCCTTCATTTATATCCTCATCACTATAAGAGATGTCCATTTTGGAGCTTTTGAATGCCACATCTATGATTTTCTTGGGACGATCAAGAGAAAGCTAATAGGTTTGGATTGACCCAACAAGTTCATCAATATTTAGTGTGTCCACATTCTTGCTTTCCTATATCGATGTTACTGTCATCTTGTAGTCAGCTGTTAAGGAGCTTAGGAGTTTGCGTAGTTTTATTGGTTGTGGAATTTTCTCACCAAGGTTAGAGCAAGCATTAGTGATGTCACAAAAGCGAGTAGAGAATTGACCAAAAGTTTCATTGTTGCTCATTTTAATGGAATCAAACTTAGATGTTATCAATCTCAATTTTGTTTGTTTTACTTGGGAAGCTCCTTCATTAGCAAGAGCAAGTGCATTCCATGCATCTTTAGCAGTCTCACAGTCGGAGATGCGATGGAATTCATCCATCGACACTGCACCAAATATTGAGCTAAGACCTTTTTGGTTTGCCCCACTAAGGGTGCGTTCTTCAGTGGTCCAGTCTCTTCTTAGTTTTATGATTGTTACACCATCTTTCGTTACCAAAGGTGGTTCCCAACCATTAAGAATAACATCCCAGACTTTTTCATCTTGTCTGAGAAAGGCTTGCATGCGAGGCTTCCAGTAAGGGTAATTATACCCATCAAAGAGTGGGGGCCTAACAGATGACCCACCTTCTTTCATTTGGTCCATAAGTAAGTGTGTGTGTCCCTAAGGATCAATCTCACTAAGTGTGTCTAGTGTCGGCTTTGATACCAATTGAAAGTTTATAAATTATGGACCTAATTGACCTAGAAGGGGGTGAATAGGTTATTTTTAATTTTCATCAATTTTAATTTAATAACCTAAACAAAGCGACCAGACATGCAATCGTGTGTAAGAGTGAAATGCGGAAATAATAACACACGATATTTTTAGGTGGAAACAACCTAGGCCATAACCATGACCTAAGAGGAAAACCACCGGTCCACCGGACCACCTAACTTTCCACTATGAAAATCAAATGTTCAAGTACAAACTCAGTCTTATGCTACCCTCCCTAGGATACTGCCCCAATGTACTTTGCTTACGAGCCCTTGCTCTGTTTTCATAGTTTCTAATATTAGCGTGAGCGGTTTCTAGACCAACATTCCAATAAGCTCCCCGCAAATCAGATCGTTCACACAAAAAACACAAGTGCCTCGTGTGTATTCTAGAACAGATTTAATAATGAATAATCCTAACGAAATGATTTAAAAACATATCTCATTTAAATCAAATCAACTAGAAAATTCTAGATCAAAAATATTAAGCACAAATTCAATGAAAATTGTTTCTTCAAAATTCAATAATTAAATCAAAAAATCATGATCACACATAAAATTATTTGATCTAAAAATCTAATTAAAAAGAAACAAACAAAAAAAATGAATAAAAATTATCTTGCCAAAGGTGCTGTGTGATTTTAGATTAATATTACTAGCCAAACGTTCATTAATAATATATGTGTGTGCATCCATGGTTGTTGCTAATCACCTCTGCTACTTTGCCAATTCAATTCTTATATATATGTGTTAATTACATTTTTTTTCTTTCAAGAGTGATAATTACCTTTGCTGTAAGGTGAATATGTCTTTGTTTGAATAAACATGTTTACTACTTTAGTGGCCCTCCAGGGACTAATTCCTTCTTGTTTTTTCGCATTTTTTCTTCGACTGATACAAAGTTCTTTTTTCGGCGGCTTTTTATTTTTCTTTAGCACAAGTCTGTAATTCAACCCTAATATGTCTATATATATATATAATAATAATAATGACCTAGTAGTATTAGGATTAAAATATATTTTGGCTTTATTATTCAAGGCCCATTTAAATATTTAATTAAAAAATAATTTTAAATCACATCTTAAAAATATTAAGACACATAAAAAATATTTAAGCACCAAAAATAATCTTAGATTTATGAACATGTGATATTAAATGCATAAATGAAATCTTATGTGTCGTAGTTATAAAATACATACCTGAAGTACGAATATCTGGAACTTGAACATTTGTTCAGCTCTTTTTGATAAACTTGATAGCAGGTCTAAAACAAATTTACAGATAAATATTTTATCCACGAAAATAACCAACACTCATAGTCCTTACATGTTGTAACTTTGTAGATATCTATTCTTAATTATCTCTTTAAGATAATTAAAAAATAATTATTAACTTTTATATCTTTAAAATAAATATATTATGATTATATTTATCTTATGGCTGGCACTTATTAGGCTTGGTCTGTAAGGCTCTATGTTAACTGAGATCACTCTTTAACTATGTTCTTGTTGTATAGAACCAAAATAAACTTATATTATTTATGATTATAGGTTCAAAATCGTTAAATTAATCGCACTCAAACCGACCTTTTAGGAAAGCTTGAAGGTTGATTATTCTGGGGTCATAAATCACTTAAGATTTTGATTTATTCTAAATTGTAAAGATAAGGTCAATATGTAAAATTTCTTAATAAATGACCAAGACAACTGTGCTCACTCCAAATAAATACCTTGGGTTTGCTCTGTAATAATTATGAGTGTTGATTATTTTCGTGGACAAAATATTTACTTGTAAATTTTTTTTAGATTTGCTATCAAGTCTATCAAGAAAAGTCGAACAAATGATCGAATTTTAGATAATCATACTATATATATATCTTTTATAACTACGACACATAAGATTGCATTAATACATTTAATAGCACATGTTCATAAATCTGAAATTATTTTTATTATTAAAATATTTATTTAAACTTGAATTAATTTATGAAATTATTAATTAATTATCTCTTAGATATATTTTTAAATATTTTGTAGATATATTTTAAAAAATCAAGCATAATATATTTGATCCTAATACTATTAGGTAATTATTATTACATATATAAACATATTAGGATTGAATTAGGTTGAATTAGGTTCCGACGAAAAACAAAATGATATCGATTGAATTAAAGAAAAAACATTCAAAATCTGGTGAAGAAACAAAAATAACGGTGCAACAAAGGCAATTAATATTTATATATATATTTTGAAACTCAGAATACATTCAAAAAGAATAGCAGTATATATATTTAACTCACGGCAAAGTTAATTAATACATATTGCGATAAGGAAGTTAAAAAGGTAATCAATATATATAGATATATATTTGTGCGATTAATATTAAATTGATATTATATTAGAAATATTTATTAATAAATTTATTTGATATATTTTATTTTTATGGCTTCATTTTTATTAAATTTTTACATATTTAGATTAGATAATTTTACATGATCATAATCATTTTATTTTATTATTAATTTTTAAAGAAACTATTTTTATTGAATTTTTTTTTTCTTTAGAATTTGCTAGTTGATTTTATTTAAGTGACATATGTTTTGAATATAGTTAGAATTATTCATTATTAAATCTGTTATAGAACACACACAGACATTTATGTTTTTGTGTTAACCTTTGTTGCAAGTGGTTTGTGAACAATCTGATTGGCGGAGAGTTTATTGGAACGTTGGTCTAAAAACTACTCACGCTAACATTAAAAACTGTGAAAATAAAGCAGGAGCTCGTAAGTAAAGTATATTAAGGTAGTATCCTAAGGAGAGTAGCATAAGACCGAGTTTGTACTTGAACATTTGATTTTCTTAGTGAAAAGTTAGGTGGTTCAGTGGATCGGTGGCTTTCATCTTAGGTCATGGTTGTGACCTAGGTTATTTCTACATAAAAATATCGTGTGTTATTCTCTTATTTTCGCACTTTATTTTTACACACGATTGTATACCTGATTATTTTGTTAGGTTATCAAATTATATATTGATAAAATTAAAAATAATTTATTCATCCCATCTAGACTAATCAGATTCATATTTTATAAATTTGCATGTTCTATTTACACTAAAATCGAGCTAAAAAATAAAGTTAATTCTTAAAAATTAAAAATGATATGATCTATAAAACATATCCAAATCAAAATCTTTGTATTAGTTTGGATTTTATTATTATTATTTTCCGATCATCAAATTTTATTTCAATTTTTTTAATAACTAAATAATTATTGCATTAAATTTTATATTTTAAATGTTAAATAAGTTTAAACTTATAAGAATTTTTATTTTCTCAAATAATAAATGAAAAATATCATGTACTTAAATTATATACTCTAAAGAACATAAAAAAAATTAATATTTAATTTCATATCAATTTAAACATAAATTACATATCCTTAATTTAAACAATACTCTCAAGTTTAAATAAATGTTAATATGATTTACAAGAGTATACATTTTATCTCTAAGGAGAAAAATGATTTTTTTCTTAAATCGAACTATCAAGCTATTCCCATGTAGCCAATGAGCTTGTTCAAGCTCCCTATTAGTCTTACCAATGAAATTGAAAGGTTAGCAACTCGGTTTTGGTAGTCTAATAAAAAGGAAACATTGGACAGCTTTGCAGGATTTATGTTAGCCTAAAACTGTGGGTGGTATGGGGTTTCGCAACTTAATTAACTATCTTCAATCAAGCGATGTGTTAAAGTCCCACTCGACTGGAGATCGCGGGAGTGTTAAAGCTTCACATCGAATGGAGATCGCGTCCACGCTGCGCATATAAATAAGAGCAATCCTTCATCTCACAACCTAGGTTTTGAGATGGAGTTAGACCCAAATTTAACATGATGCTTGCAAAGCAGGATCGACACATTAAAATCCACAATCACTTGCTAGTCATGTTTGTTTCGCGTGGATGAGCCTTATTTGGGGCCGAGATCTTTTGGCATATGGTGGATAATTGGTGACGGGGAGACCATATGGATTTACAAGGATCTTTGGTCCCCTCGGCATGGGCATGAATTTTGTGTAAAATCACTCGTGGTATTGGATGAAAATGTAAAAGTCTCTGAGTTACTGCTTGAGCATGGTAATTGGAATTCATTTATGGTTTGAACTGTGCTTGATAAGGAAGAGACTAACTTAGCTATTAGCATTCTGATTGCACTAAATGGTTGGGTTGATGTTTATTTATGGAACTTTACTAATAATGGGTTGCATACTGTGAGAAGTAGCAACAAGCTGCCCGTTGATGAGCAAAGTCTATTGGCATCTTCAATGGAGGTAATGACAAGGTTGTGACATAGGTTATAGGGTTTACACATAATGAGCAAAGTCAAACATTTTATCTAATGAGTCTTAGGGTGCTATTCCTTGTAATTAGAAGATGAGTTAGAAGAGAGTTAATGTTAAATTTAGGTCTAATTTCATCTCAAACCCCAGGTTATGAGATGTAAGATTCCCTTATTTATATGCGCAGCGTGGACGCGATCTTCAGTCGATGTGGGATTTTAACACTTCCCTTCACATCAGTAAGGGTACATCCCCTTTGGATCAACGGGGATGGTGAGCTTATGGAACCCAAGTGATGGCACCAGTGGCGGAACAACTGCACCGACCGAACAACCTATTTTGATATTATGTTAAATTTGGGCCTAACTTCATCTCAAAATTCAAGTTATGAGATAGAAGACTGTTCTTGTTTATATGCGTAACGTGGATACGATCTTCAGTCAATATGAGACTTTAATGTAAAGATTGGCTGCCTAAGTCGTGGTTTGGAAAATAAAACAGTTAGTCACATTGAGTGGCAGTGCAAGGTAGCTAAATAGGCGTTGAAGGCATTAGAATTGAAAGACTTCTATAGAAAGTATTAAAAGAAAATGAAGTTTAGTGAATGTGTGTGGTTGGCTTTGTCAGAATTGAATGATGGAATAACTAGAGCTCATGTCGAACAAGCGAAACTGCATCAACAATTCAAAAACCCACAGACTAAGGCGTCTATATTGAGACCCACAAATTGGGTGCCACCATCAATGGGAATATGCAAGGTAAACAAGATGGATATATTGAATTGGGCTGTGTTATTCAAAATCAATCCTGTGAGATCATGGGTGCTATAGCAAGTAGAAAGCTCTCCAAAATGTCGGTGCGTGCAGCAAAGCTATGGGCTATATGATTTGGACTGTAGTTCAGTATAGACATTGGGTTTAGAATGGGCTATGGAATCTAACTATTTCAAGTTGTTCAAATGGTGTTAATAACAGTATCAAGGCAAATCACAACGGAGGGTGCACTAGTGGAAGTCATTAAAGCGTTAATCTCGAATCCACTCTCTTTCTCTCCTTCTTATTGTCCTAAAAGGGCTAATTTTGATTCCCATAACCCAATCAAATATGGCTTTAGTTATACTGATTATATTACTTTAATAGAAACCGAATTGCCTTGCTTCGCTCTATTATGACAAATGATGTTGCAACAAATTAATTAAATATACCTACATTTCTCTCCAAAAAAAAAAAATTCCAATCCAATTAGTCACCTACAGATTGAAATAAATAACAACAAAAATACCAATACTTTTTAAAGTTTTGAATTTTTATTTAATAAAATTTTAAAAATATTAATTGTGAGGTTCTCTATCTTAGAAATACCACAATTTAATTTTTGGTATCTTTATTACTCTGATTATTCATATGTATCTTAGTAATATTTTCATTTAAAAATAGGTATCAATTTAATATAATTTTTATATTAAATTGAAGATTTATCATATTTTAAATACTAATTTGGTACAATTTTCAAATTAAATTAGAAAAATTGTATGAAATTAATACCTAATTTTAAATAAAAATATCATTAAAATATTATTTAAAAAATTAAGATAAAACATATACCAAAAATTGAATCGTGGGTTTCAAACTTACCAAAACCATAAAAGTCTGCTTATGTATCAATTTCATTATGGATATTGCTATTATCACAGTTATTTTCCACCGTTATTTTCAAGGGGTTATGTGACATTTACCAAGATGAAATCAAATCATACGCAGAGGATAATTTGTTGGGGGACAATAACTTTGCTTTAAGAGTCTTAATTATAATTTCAAATCTTAAGTGTGTTTTTGATATAATCTATTTTTATTCCTATATAAATATTGCATGCATTTTGGTCCCTATATTATGAGAACCTCAAATCATATTAGTGAAAATCCAATTTTTCATTTAATTTAACAAAAACTTTAATCAATCTCTATTTGACATCACGTGTTTAAAATTGAGGTAAAATAAATTTAATTGTTATTGAAAACCGAAACTAAGAAAAAAACAAACAAAACAAAACAAAATTTACAAAGTATACCCAAGATTTTTTCTCCTCCCAAATCTCTTTCTTAAAAGGCTTCTTTATCCATTTAGTACTTAAAATTTATTTCTTAATTTTTCAATTTACATAATTTAATCTTTAAATATTTTTAAATTTGACCCAATTTAATTTAAAATTATATTTTTTGACAAATTGATTTAATAACATTATACTTAACTATCATATGATTAAAAAAGTTAAATATCAAATAATAATTTTGACATAAATAAGAAATAAGAATGGATATTTTAACTATGGTTCGAATATCCACAAATAGCATTATCAATTCATTTTTTCTAATTAATTTTAGAGACAAACGATTTCAAATATTATCTAATCATAAAATATCAATTTTGAGACAGATATAATTATATTGATATCCGATCTCATCTGTATCCGATATATATTATATTTAATTAATTAATTTATATATTTATTAAATCAACATATTTATTTAATTAATTAATATATTTATTAAAACGATTTTGATTTTGAATATTATTTATTACTCGTCTCGTCCCATTATCCGTAGATAAAAACGTCCCCAAATTGTAACAATTTTCAAATAATTTTGAGTACAAATTTTACACTTCAATTTGAAGATAATTATATTAAAAACTTTTTCGTCCATCACGTGCTCATTTCTAATAAAAACCAAATTATCTACTTTTAAGGACATATGAATTAAAAATCAAGTTATATGTACCGTTATTATATTAATATGATAGAAATTAAACTTTGAAACTAAATTTATCAATTTGAAAACATTAGGGACTAATTATGTAAAAAACAATGGTTAGTGAACAAATTGAATAAATAAAACTTAATAAAAGAATTCTTTTTTCCTCTAAATAGCTATAAACTAATCTTCATATTACAAAATAATGTCTTTAAAATCTTCATATACCTTTTCTTTTAGTTTGGATTTATAAAAAATAAATAAAATTATTTTTGTTAAAACAATATATTATTAAATTTTAAAATATAAACTCAATGATAGATAACTAAAGTTTTTTTTAACCATATAGTTTTTCTTTAAATTTAAAGTAAAAATTACAAATTAAACTAATATGATTATTAGTGATTTTATAGTATAAAGTGAGTTATCAAATGAATTGAACTAACACAAATCACTTAAATTCAACTCTTTAAATAAGTTATATCAACTTAATTTGTCTAAATTTCAAGTCGAATTTAACTTAACTCACTTCTAAATGAGTTAAACTCAGAGCTTATAAGATAGCTCATTTACACATCTAACAAATAAAAATAAAATATTTATAATTTTATTTTAAAACAAAAAATATTAATATGAATATTATCTTTTAATTATATTTTTATTAAAAAAATAAGATCTTTTAATATTTTTTTACTTAATGATATTATATTAATTATAAAAATATTATCATTAAACTCATTTAAAACAAATGAAATATTTTAACTAATACTATCACATCTCATAAAAATTAAACAAAACAAGAATTTATAAAAATTAATAAGTTTTACCATAAATCTCGTTAAGATATCATTTCAATTTATATATGTCATCATATAAGGGGATATTTGAATTAGTATGTTATAGATTTGCTCTAATTGGTACCTTGTTTAGTTTTGGGTCTTTGTCTAGTATTTGTTTGTGTTGTCTCAAGTCTAGGGGCGCTTCAAAACAGTGTTACTTATGTCATGCTAGATAAAGCTAGTTTAATATTTGATTTACTCGAGTTTATGCCTAGCATATTTGACATTTTTTTGTTCCTTAAGCTACCTGTTAATTAAGTTGGAACGAGTAGGATTGTATTTGTGCCTTTCTTTTTTACTTCAACTTGTTTTAGATATAATCTTTTCTGTCTTATGGCTCTATTAATGAAATGCTTCGTTTCTTTTTGAAGGAAAAAAAATCCTGATTGTAAGAAGAAATAGGAAACTATTAGAACTACCTGACAAAATCCAGCCAAGCTAGAATATCACTGTATCAACTAAAGAGATACATGACCTACAACTTAATTGAAAGTACATAAGAGAGTTTAAAGCAATTCTCAAGAGTACAACATTTACTTTTTCCTACTAACTAATGATACATGAACTTGAAAATACAACCATGAAAAAGGAAAAAAATAATATGTGCTTCCTAATAACATAAAAGAAATACATTCACAAGGAAAAATTATTCATTACTCTTAAAATAAATTTATGCTAAAATTATAGCAACTATTTTTTTTAAACAAATACCCAATGCTTGATAATTAAAAAAAAACATACTAATAATACCTCTATTGGGCACGTGTACCTGTCCTGACAGCTACTAGAGTGAAATAGCCTAGCTTTGAACAATGAAGTCAGCAGAAGCAATCAGGCTTTAGAACCATACTAATGTTTCCCACGAGAAATTCCATTAATCTCTAGATCCAACTTGCAAGTCTCTCTCAAATCTTTTAGTGTGACGAATCTAGCTTGCTGCCAAGATGACTCAAAAATAATAAAAAAATTAACCAAATTGAGATTATCAATAAAAAGTTGAAACAATAAAGTAAATCACAGATGACACAAACATCTAACAAACCTAGTCTGAATTAAGTCGCGACAATATTATTTGTGGTGTATTGGTTTAAGTAATGACACACAGAACTCTAATTCTGAATTCAAGGAGTTAAACCACAGAATCAGGAAAGTGATGCAATCAATGTTATAAAACACTATTTTAAGTATCTATGCATTTTCCAATAATGATACGAGGCTTAAGCTTCAAGGCAGTTTGAGGGACAATGATGTAGAGAGATTTACAAAATAAAAGAAAAGAATTGAACTCGGAAGAAGAGAGCATAGGGATTTGGAGGATAAACCAGAGAACAATTTGTTCTCAAAACTTCATTTATATTATCAAAAATTCAATATTTTAATTAAAACATGAAATAATACTAATAGCCTTTTAATAAACTAGTAGACATTTACTAATATATCTTACAATAACTAAAATAACAATAAATAACAAAAAAAAACTATCACCCTCCGTCATACATTTTAATCTCTCACTTGAAAAGAACTTGACTTTGATGAGTTTATAAAACCATAAAATAACAACCGAAATAAGAGAAATCTCTTCAACATCTTTGGAATATGCATGAGAAGTAACATGAATAACCTAAACCTATAAAAAATTATAAATGAGACTAAATAAGGCTTTGAACATTGGTTAGATAATAATTCATCTCACTTGAAATGTAATTGTATAATCACGAGTAGAACATCTTAGTAAGCATGCATTAAAACAATTTAATAAGAAAACAAAGGTTTAATCATACCTGATCTTGGATTTTAAAAATGAATGACAAGTGATAATAAAAGAGTGAAGTATAAGTTGAATAGTTGGATTAGTGGAGGCCTCTTTAGTAGAGTTAAAAGAGGAGCATTCTTTCGACACTTAAATGAGACATAACCAACAGAAGAGCACATGATACAGAAATCGAAAACATCTTCATATCAAAGGTCTACAAATACTTTCAACTCACCAACCTTATTCATGATCTAATTTTAAAATTTTCTAAATAAATCAATGTCATTGAGCACCCTCGCATAATGACCAAGCTCACCACTGAAGGTTGCATCAACAATTTTAAAGGGAACACCAATAGCTCTTGTAATTTGTGCAAAAATCGTTTTGTCCCAAAATTCCCACGCAAGATTATAAAATCGGACTCAAATTTAACATTTTTAGACTTTTGATTATTAAGATTGAAGTTAGACATCCAAAATTGAACCCAAAAGATGCCAGGTTTCAAATTAATTAGGGGTATTAGATTATATTCTAGCCAGCCTTTGGTGACTAAAACAACATATGATAATAGCCTTTACCAAGTATTACAAGTGTCCAATTAGGAGACAATTTTCAAAATGAAGTAAGCTTTGCTTTTAAGTCCACCTAACTCCACAACTTGTCACCTTTATTAAGCATAAGTCTGCCTATTAAAGAGTATTTGAAAAGCTCAATGCTAGCGTGATATACGTTACGATCTAAAGATATACAAGTGATATCACCCTTTTTCTTTGGAGGTTTAACAGTCTAAAATAAATTATCTATGATAGCACTAATGGTAGCCTCACTAATGGCTTGAGCATACATTTTATTGTCATTGACAACATTCATAGACACGAATTACAGTTGGTTTACATGCATGGTTTGTTGGCTTGTAAAGAGGGCATAAATCATAAAGACAAGGTGTAATATTGGAAGTTGTGGGTGTTGGTAGGACAACAGATGTAGATTCAACATTAGTTAGTTGGTACATGTTGAGTGATATTCAAGGAATCAAAAGCATGTAGCTATATTTGTTTGTAAATAGAATCAAAGGGCCTAAACAATTCAGCATGACCCGAATAGTTACAAGTAATAAGGTTAGAAAGTGTCATATGACAAACCCTGATCAAATCAAAAATATATACTAGGGTTGAGTGAAATAATCAGTCTAAAGAAATCAAGTTTTTTTTATCAACCCAATAGAGAGTTACTTTCTAAAAAACCCTAACCTAAAGCAACCTCTCAACAAATCAGGACACTTGCCTGAGATTGTGTCGAGGTACAGATGAACTAAATTACGCTGATGATTAGGAGTAGAGGCGGATTGGAGGTGTCTCAACTTTTATAATAGGTACTCCTAATTCATGTCCACTTGTGTTATGAGTTATGATCGACTAACGTAAGCTTGCTCTTTCTATTCAATGAGGAGTTCCTTATCGAAATCTGAAACTTAAATCTTACCCTCAAATTTTAACTAGGGATGCTTCGACAATTAGTGATGAGGGAACAAAGAAGCAAGATTATCCGACATACAAGAAAGAAAACAAAACTTGAGAATAAGGCAACATCAACGCGAGAGAATATAAACCAAATGACTAATTATCCTTTGTCCTATATATTTTAATGTACGAAATTTATAAAATGGAAGTAAAAAATTGAATTAGGAAGAAAAAAAGAGAACATGGATTTAGAAGATAAACTAGAGAACAACTTGTTCTCAAAACTTCATTCATAATATCAAAAATTCAAGTTTCTAATTAAAACATGACAGGGGAGTTCATCTTGCAAGAGAAGAAGATTTACAATCCTTCGCCTTGACCACTGATTCTCAATCATTCTTTGTAGCATTAAAGACTGGTTCAATGCTTAAGGCTTTACTATATCCACTAGGCTATTGTCTTTTTCCTCTACAGTACGCTTTTAATCCTAGTAGCTTGGACAAGGTTTGATTCTTTGAAAAGTAATTTTAGAGAGCTTAGCATCGTTGAAGATGGGGTCTCCTCTCTAGAGAGCTTAGCGTCATTTCTTAGTGTCTCCTTTCTTCACTGCCAACTACGCCTTTAGACAACACAACCATCACCAATCTACCTCCAATCGAGATCATCAGTGCAATCCAACTCGTCTGTATCACTGCCACTATCTCAAGTAAGTTTCTTGATTTGCTAAAAGACTGTTTTGAGCTAAGGTTTTCAAAGTGCACTCTTTTTTCGACCAAATCCCATGTTTCTTCAAATTGTTCATTTCACTCCTTAACCCAAGCTTATATTCTTGATCTAATTAGGGTTTGCCTCATGGCACTTCCTGACCCTATTTGTAACTACCTAAGTCATGCTAAATTGATTAGGTCCTTTAATCTTGTTCACAAACAAACACAACCACATGCTTCTGAGCAAACTAAAAATCAACCCACTGTTCATCCCATGAATATCACTCAATATGTGCCAACTATTGTTGAATTCACACCTACTGTCCAACAAACACCCACGACTTCCAATAATAAGAGCCAACAAACCATGCATGTAAATCAACTGTAATTAATTCTTAAGAATGATGTTAATGGCAAAAAAAAATGTATGCTCAAGCCTCTGAGGCTACCAATAGTGCTATCACAGATAACCTGCTTCAAACAGTTGAACCTCCAAAGAAAAAGGGTAGCATTACTTGTGTTTCTTTAAATCCTAAGATATACTGTGCTCACCTTGAGCTTTGCAAATGCTCCTTAATATGCAAATTTGTGCTCAATAAAGATAATAAGTCGTTGGGTCAGATGGACATAAAAGCAAAGCTTAATTTAATTTGCAAATTACCCCTAATTAGAAACTTATAATAGTTGGTAAAGAATATTACCATATGTTGCTTCAGTTACTTGAAGATAGAAATAAAGTACAGTTTAATACCCTAATTGATCTAAAATATGGCATCTTTTGGGTTCAACCTTGGATGCCTAACTTCAACCCTAACAATCAAAAGTCTACAAATGCTCATATTTGGATCCGATTTTATAATCTCGCTTGAAAATTCTGTGCCAAAACATTTTTTGTACAAATTAAAAAAACTATTGATTCCCTTAAAAATTATTGATACAACCTTCAATAGTGAGCTTGGTCATTATGATGGTGCGCATTGACTTTGATTTATCTAAATAACTTGAGAATTAGATCATGATTAAGGTTGGTAAGCTAAAAGTATTTATAGACCTTTAGTATGAAGATGTTTCCGATTTTTGCACCATGTGCTCCTCTATTGGTCATGTCTCATTTAAATGTCACCAAGAATGCTCCTCCCTTAGAAAACTCTACTAAAAAGACCCCCACTAATCTAATAACACAATCTTGCCCACAAAAATCTACAAATCAAAAGATCATATGGATGTTCGAATACCGATAAGTAATGTTTTCTCTACTTTATCTAATATATTGAAAATTCCTTGTGCTTCATCTATTATTTCTATTAATGTTATAAATGCTACACCTCACTCGGGCTTGGGTTCTACTATGACTACGAACTCTACTATTATCTCCACACCACTTGTTATATCTGTTCTTGATCCAAGTATCGATAAATGTTGCTTTACCTACATTTGGTTCTAAGAACATTACTGATATTACGCCTAATACTGCTCTACATACATCTAGTTACGAGGGTACTATGTTGCCCGTTATGGATATGTTACTCGATCCTTTGGGAATATTATTGGTATTTATTCTACTATTGTTGACTCTATGAGTACGAGTATTTCTATGACAACCTCAACTATCATGAATCACTCTACTAATATGTTTGTGAGTGTGGACACCCCTGCTATATATATCTTGAATAGTGAAACTGATAACATCACGAACATTATTGATATGGGTACTAATTCTTCTATAACTAATTCTAGCACTAATATTATAGTTGTTGACCCTTTAACTCAAGAGGCTATGTCTTCGATCTGTTCTAACACCTTGGTTGTCTATTTTCCGCTACCTTACACCTTTAATTCACCACAAAGGATGTAAGGGATAAAGAATCAAAATAATCAAATGGATTGGAAACAAGTTAATGAAAAACCAAGAAGAGGTAGGCCTCCAAAAACAAGTTGCAAATCCCAAAAAAGGGCTATGGGTCATGACTCTTCATAATAGCACTCTATTGGAACTATTGGGAGTCTCCAACAAAAAGACTCAACGAGCTTTGAGGCATTTTTGTAAAACAAAAAAACCAAATTTTCTCTACATAGGTAAACCTATGACTCATATCCAAAATATTGAGTCTATGCCTATGCCTAAGCTTTAGCTCTTTGCCTCTTCCATTGTGACACCGAACACTTCTATGCTACTCCAGTATTAACAATATTTTAATGTGGTTTACATAGGGTGTCAATCAACTTACCTTCTTACCTTTGTTTACAATAGTGGCACTTATATCAAAATGAGATATCTTTAGGACTCCTTGAGAGATCTACACTCGTCTTGGTTGGTGATTGGAGATTTCAATGCCCTTTTTGGGTTCTCGTGAGACTAGTAGCTCTTCTCCATCCTCTGTTTCTATTAGCAACTTCAGCACCTTCATCTCTCAGTTTGATCTTATTGACATTGGTCATATGGGTCCCTTTTACACTTATTTCAATCCTCTCGCACTCAATCTCACCTTGATCAAGCTTTAAGTACTAATTCTTTCTGAGACTCTTGGTCCAAGGTCTCCTGTTATACACTCCCCAAGTATCATTCTAACCATCACCTCCTTTTGTTTGCAATTTCTACTATTCCTGAGGACCAAGACCGTTTTGATTTCATGGTATGTGGGTTGAGCACCCTACCTTCTTGGAGATGGTTCGTAACTCTTGGTTGACACCTTTTGTTTCCAACCCCATAGGGATAGTGGTTCATAAACTTCAAAATCTAAAGATAAATCTTAAGACTTAGAATCATAAGGTCTACGATAACTTAGATAGCAACATTGAATAAACAAAAGCCAAATTGAAAGATATCCAAAGTCAATACAACAATGAACAATTCTTAGAAGACACTTTCCAACAAGAGTCAGATGCTTTTGTTGACCTTGATAGGCTTATAGATCAACACAATACTTTAATTTGGGAAAAGGTTAGACTCAGATGGCTCAAGGATGGGGATATAAACACTACTTTCTATCATGGTATGCTACGTCGCTTAAAGACTCAAAAACCCCTCTCACACTTGAAGATTGATGGTGTCATTAGCCATGCAGTTGAGGTGATTGAGAGACATATTTAGGGATCCTACAATGGTCCTTTTTCTACATAGATTGTCTCCTAATTATTCCCTTATTGACTCAATCATTCCGACCATAGTTTCTAATGATGAAAATACTTTGTTACGAGAAGTTCCTTCTAATGAAGAGGTTTGTTCAACCATTTTTTATATGGACCCCTTGAGTTCCCCTAGACCTAATGGTTTTACCGGAAGGCTTTTTCAATGTTGCCAGAGCATTATGGGTCATGATGCAATACGGGCTATTTAAGACTACTTTAGATCAGAGATTATGTTCCCAAGACATAATTCCAATTTTTTATCTTGATACCTAATGAAGACCAAGCTGTCAAAGTCGATCAATATAGGCTCATAGCTTTGGGAAATTTCTTGTTCAACATCATTACCAAGATTATTGCTACTCGTCTTGGTGGTATCTACTCTCATATTTTTTCTCATAATCAATTTTTTCTTTATTTCGTAACACTATTAGAGACTATTTGGAAGGGCCTCATAAATGTTTCAATGCCATGCACCTCATTAGCTATGGCGGGAATATTGCCCTAAAAATTGATATAAGAAAGACATTTGCCACAATTAGATGGGATTTTGTACTTTGGGTTATGAAAGTCTTTGGCTTTCACAAGGTTTCTTAGGTTGGATTCAGTGCTTATTTACATCTAATCGCATTTCAATTCTCTTTAACGATTCACTTAGGGGTTACTTTCAGTGCTCATGAAGAGTATAGCAGGATGATCCTCTCTCTCCCTTCTTTTGTATTGCGGATGACTTCTTTAATAGATAGCTCTCAATTACGGTAGGTGAAGGCAGTCTTTCTCCAATCTCCTCGTAGTAGGGAATCAAGGCATCTATTCACTTTTTCTATGTAGATAATTTGCTCATCTTTTGTAGGGCTTCCCCTTTTCTCTTTTTGGAATCTCTCCAAAGCTTTTAACATATATGGTAGACTTTCGGGTTAAATAATTAATCTAAATAAATCTTGTATTTATATTGACCAAGGGATCCCTCAGAGTCATATTTTCTCTCTTCAAAGCATCTTTTGTATGCATCTAGGTGGGAATTCCATGACTTATTTGAGAATTGCTTTGTTTCGAGATGCACCTCAAAAGAGTTGGATTCAAGGTTTGACGGACCGTATCCGTATTAGATTTCCAAGTTGGAAGGGTCTTTGCTTATCTTTGGCTGGGCATTGATGCCTAATTTCTTCTATTATTCACACTATGTATTTAAACTTCTTCCAAGGCTATAGATGGCTAACATCTATGCTAGATGATCTTATGATGGTCATAAGAAAAATTTTAAGGTCTAATTCTACCGACAGACTCAAACTAATTCAAGTAGCTTGACTTGATTACTGCTACTCCCTAGCTAAGAAAGGACTTGGTTTGAAAGACCTTTGGGTTATGAACGAAGCCATGTAGAGAAGATTTACCTAGCATTTAATTACATGGTACATTACTACCCTATGTTACTTAGGGAGAAGAAATCTAGAAAATAGCAATGTCCCGAGATGTTACTATATTTGTTCTTCTATTTGATCCTATCTGCGATTCCATTTCTGCACAATCTCGAAGTACTCTTGTTGACTTTTGGGTAGGAACTTCAATGTGCATTTCTAGTATGATAATTGGAATGGCAATGCCTTAATTGAGAGAATTCATGATATCCCTCCAGACATGTCTATCAATGTTGTAATTGGTGATTATTTGTAGGAAGATTAGTAACATTTAGCCCTTTTTGAGGAATTGCACGCAAAAGTGGCTTCAGAAATCAAATCAATGGTAAGGGTACTAATACTGATAAACACATTTAAATACGCTATGTTCGAAGGAGTGTCTCTACGATGGAAGCTTATGACTCGTTACGTTTGGTGGGGAAAAACAAAGGTTGAGCCAAAAAGATTTAGGAACCTTTTATTCCTCCTTCATAGTCCATTTTGTTTTGGAGAATGGTTCATGGAAAAGTGCCCACAGATTATAATATTTTAAAGCGTGGAATTTTTTTCCCATCATGATGTTATTTATGTAGTTCTACTGAGGAGACTATTACTCACATATTCTTGAGATGCTCTTTTACATATGCCTTCAGGGATCTTCTTCACCACTTTTTTAGCATTCATCCCCACACAGATTCTATAATCGTAGACCTTTGACAACATACCATATCTATGGATCTTAGCCCACAGGTTCGAAATCTTTGGAAGCTAGGTATTACCTCTACCATTTGGATTATTTGGTCAGCTTGAAATCAGCATTGTTTTGATAATAATGTTATCCCACTCCGCACTTCTCTTATCACATATGACGATTTATCAGGGAAGCAACTATGGTGCAGAGTGGTGCAATGAAGAATATAGTGATTGATCTTCAAATTCTCTGGACTCTGGATTCAAGGTACTCCGTCTCATTTTCCTCGAATTTTAAAGGTTATTTGACAACTACCCCTTTAGGATTGGCTTAAGGTTAGTACAACTTTTAGAGCCACAAGTTTAGCTGGTTGTTCGGGAGTTTTTAGAACTTCTCAATCTTTTATGCGAATATGGTTATCAATTTTCCTTGACAGAACAAATCCCGGTAGGAATTATCCGATTGGGGTAAGAATGAGGCAACAAAATAGGGAATAAGGAACGAGAAACGGGAATCTATATTTTATAATATGAGGCGAGGTAAAAACAGAGATTGTATTCCCTATCTCGTTCTCTAAAATTATATACTTTATTTTAATAAATATATAAAAATTTAATATTTTTAATTTTTTCATAGATTTAATTACATTTAAATTCAAACTAATCATAAATAATGCCTTATATATTTTACATTTCATCTTCTAAAAATCTAAAATCTTATAATTATCTTATAATTTATTGTTATTATTTTAAACTAGTTTATAAGAATATTCTATTAATATTATTTAATATAAAAAAAATATGTATTTATTTTTACATATATTTTATTTTTCTCCCTTTTATATAAATATTGTTTATTTTTTATTTTTTATTTTTTATTGACTCAAAAAAAAATTTCTCATTACAAATTATTTATTATTTACTTCTATTATAATTTTTTTTTATAATAATAATTAAAAAATTCTAAAAAAATAAAAAATAATATTTAAAATATTACATGGATCCTCATTCCCTATTTAGAGGTCCCCATTTTCCACTGAAAATCCCCTATATATTTTTGCAAGGATTTTAGGTAGGTAGGGATAGAAGATAAATTCTAAATCGTGGATGGAGAACGGAGAGGGGATCTCCGAACTAGCCCTGTCCTGTTGACAACCCTATGTGCGAGGCTATTTTTGTATTCCATTTGCCATTATCCATACTTTTGAGGTAGAGCTTACAATGACTATTCATGTGGTAAGATACACCGACTTGTTTGGTTGAAAGAAGCACATGCTGGAATCGGATTCAAAATATGTGGTTGTACTTCTTTGAACCACTCTCTTTCAATACCTAGCATTGATGCCCAACTTGGATGGATTTCTTAGAAAGAATTACTCACATGGAGCTTTGTCGCTCACATTTTTAGGAAGGGTAATTTTACAACTGATAGTATAACCTCTAGAGCTTCAAGCATTTGTACAATGACTTGATGGTGAGATGTTCTATTTTTTACGCAATGTTTTTTGTTTTTTTAGATTTCATCAACTTTTCTAGATATAGGTTTTATTGAAAGATTGAATTGCTAAGAATGTGCTTAAGATGGTCAAATTGGTATCCTAAAGGGGAAAATCGAAAACAGAGCAATATTATGCAACCAAAGTATAAGAAGTCAATAAGTAGTTTAACGGATGAAATTTAGGTTCAATAACAAGGAGAAAGAAACTTTTGCTACAATAATTTTTCAGGAATCGAAAAGACCTTCGATTTGATATATTATAATTGTTATTTCGATGCACGGTTTAAAAATTAAAACAGTTTAAAGTGTCAACCATAATTAATAACGTTTTTTTTTAAATGTTAAAAATAGTAACTCGCTTGTTTTCTCAAAGAACAAAGATAGATTGAACACTAAAAACAAAGAACAGGAAAAAGATATAAAGTATTAAAAGAAAACAACGAAATCAAATCCAAGGTCGAAAACAATGACAACACAATGGAGGGATAGACTCTATGGTGAGGGTGCTACGAAAATACCAATATAATTGGGTGTCATGATGCATCTACTCATATCTATCTCCTACAGCTTTCATTAAAATAACAAGGAAATATATGCATGATTAGGAAAAAATTAATATGTGCATATTGAACAGCACATATAAATAATCTGTGTACAATATTATATACTTATTGCCAATTAATAAATTAACAAATTTAATTTAAAATTTCATATTAGAAAAGATAAAAAAATGTTAAAACTATGCAATTCCAAAATTTTAATAAATTTAAAATATATATTATGTCTTAATGGAAACTATAACAAATATTTTATCTATATTTACATTTTATCTTACAATATAAGAAAATATTGAGCAAATATATATTTACATTTTCATTTTAAAATTTACTATAAACATAGGCACTTTGTGGCAAGATTTTCAGTTTTTTACAAAAATACCATTGAATTTCATTAGATACACTAACCAGAACAAGCGACATGTAATTTTGATAATTTTCAAGTTTCAAAAGGTTTTCATATATATTGAGAAACCCTACCTATCTGTTATAATAACCCATAACTAGGCCTTTTTTTTAAACAAAAACATACCTAGATTTCTATGGTTTAGTTGAGGATGTTACTAAGTTTGCAAAGTCTAGTTGATAATATTACTAAACTTATGCTACTTTAGATTTGCTACTATTTGTCTAGTTAATTAACTGATTTGTTTTGTTAGTGTTAGAAACATTACAAATACAATGAGCTCTTGCAAAAAAGGCAATATAGTGAATTTAAAGTTTTGTTATTTTGTAATTGCTTTCATATTAGTATATTTATTCTTCCGTCCTTCACCTTAGTCTCTTCTGCCATCAAAAATATGTGGAGCTCTCAAATAAGAATAATGCAACAAAGAAATTGACCCTGAACCCAAAACTTTATAATACTTAAACATTGACCAAGTATAGAAAGAATGAAACTCACAAGCTGGCTGCTTTCTTGTTGAAATATATCCTCCATGTGAAGAAAGAGAGATCTCCACTGGTCCATTAGATCCATTTCAAGCTTTGATGCTCTGCTTGTTTTTCCTTGAATATGAATACCAATCCCCTTCTCATTGCTGCATTTCTGAACCAAGGTATTTGCTTCTTTTTGACTCTTATTCAATGCTAAGAAATGAACAAGAAACCATATAATAAGGAGGGAGAATAATTATCCAACTAAGCAATGTACGCACATCTTACTAAATTACCAATAATTTGGCCCTTGATATCCTGGTAATGGAGGTCTGACCATATGTAAGCAGCTGAAATCAAATAACAAAACAAAACACCAATTTAAATTACTTGTATATGATATTAACTGTGAAATTGCAAAGAACCAGATAAACTACGAAACATAATAAGGGGTAACAGTTACCTTTAAAACAAAAAGAACAAGAGCAAGATTTAAGCAAGTCACTAGCCACATTCATATTACCAGCATCATCCGTACGAGCTGTGCATCGAGCCAATTCGTGGAACTGTGAATTGGGCAAGCAAGACCATCCAACTGAACTATAGTTAGTTGAGGCCAGTTTGCCATCACTAAGACCCTCTTCACTATTCTTGCAAACAAGAGTGACCAACCCTTTATGACCTTGATTACTTTGAGTAAAATCAGAAGCATCACTCCCTTCATGATCCGTACAGTGCCTTCCAGCACTTACGCCACCCGTCTTCGACATCCCCGAGGATGTGATCTTTAAAGCACTAGACCATGAAGCAGCATCCCCAACCTCCACTACACTGTCTTGAACACTTTCATTCAGCAGATGACAAACCTGTTTATCCTTTAATATAGATAAGGAATTTTCGTCGGTTTCAACTCCAAATTCTGTCATACTTTTCTCTCGTACCATATTCTCGGCCTTTTGACATACTTGTTTTGCAAATTGGGAATCCGATTCTTGTTTATTCTCTTTTTTATTAAACCCATCAACAGGCTTAGAATCGCCCAAAGTCAAAGAAAATCCCTTTTTCAAAGGGCGGTTAGTCAAATCGCCTAGCGCTGTTCGTTTATTGCCAAGACTATTCGTATTATCTTCACTCATGATTAGCTTTACAATAATAGAGAGAAACAGAATTTTACCCGAACAGAATCTTTGGAACGCCGAAATTATCAAACGCCAAATTCAAAATTCCAAAAATATCGATGAAATTGACCGCCCTCTGATATTGAAATCCAAAAATTATTTGTCTGCACCCACTCTACAACAACGAAACAAAGGCACATTAGAAAGAGAAAGTAAATCTCGTATACCGAATAGCGAAAAAGAACTATTAAAAAAAACAATGATGAAGGAAGAAACCCTAGATACCAAATTGAAAGAAGGCTTACGTTGAAGTAATGGAAGAGGTCTAATGATTTGAAAGTTGAAGATAGTGTTGACGAGATGTGAGAAGAGAGTGGGAGGGGAGTCAAGAAGAAGAGAGGCGCTCTCTAAAACAAAAAACAACCAAAATACAAATTTCAGTTTGTGGAGTTAGGCGCGAGAGGAGACCCCAATCATATGATACACACCTAATCCCGCCTTTCTTTACGATTGTTATTTTTATTTTGAGTTAATTACGTATATATATAAAAGAATTATTTAATTATAATTATAATTATATTTATAACATATAATAAAATATATATATACATGTATAAAAAGTATTTTATAGTCCATTTATTACTTTTTCTTTTTCCATTTCAATTTACTGTTTTTATATTTTCAATTTTAAATTATTATTTTTACCAATAATTTAATACTAATTAACAATTTATCTATTTTTCATTAACTTAATATTTTATATTTTCAGTCATTCTAATTTAATGGTTTTATTATTATAGTTCACTTATTTTCGTTCTTAATTTTATATAAATTAATACTTTATGAATTTAATTTAGTTCAAGAAATATTTCAATAAAATAAAAAATATAAATTATTAAGTTAAAAAGAATTAAAAGTAACAAACAAATATTAAAATCATTGAAAGTTTTAGTTTTTAATTATATATATACTCAAAAAATAAAATAATGTATATTGATTAAAGGATCGATGACAATGGCATCCTTATTTAGTTTTCTATTTACTTTTAAAAATAATAATTTATTGATTAAATTTGTATGTCTCATTTATGTTATATTGTTTCATAAAAGATTAATAACTAAATAATTCTGCACTTTATTATTATTATTATTGTTATTGTTATAACTATTATTATAATTGTTATTGTTGCAATAAGTATAACTTTAATTATTATTTTCTATTGCATATCCAATCACTTGTTAATTTATAATGGATGCATTATACATGATTTAATTAATGTATAAATCATTATATTTAAAATATAAATATATTTATCAATCACTTGTTAATTTATAATGGATGCATTATACATGATTTAATTAATGTATAAATCATTATATTTAAAATATAAATATATTTATCAATTATATTGTTACTTAAAAACATATATCATAATAGATCATGAAATTACGTGGGAAAGATATCAAAATATATAAAAATAAATAAAGTTAAAAGAAGAAGAAAAAAAACGCAAAACAAAAAAATGGTAAAAAAAATATATGGCTATATAATTAAGCCACTTTTTTATATACTTCACATGATTAAATTGTGTTATGTGTCAAGTTTAAAATTTTAATATTTATTTGTATTATCTATTAAAAAAATTATTATTACATAAAAAAATTGGAAAATAAAATATAAAATAACTATAATTTGGAGGATTAATGCTCTATTTATATGAGTAATAGATAGGATTTGCTTAAAATTAACGTGACTTTTTTCCAATAGCTTCGTACTTTTAATTTGTACTTTTAGTTAAGATGTTGCACAACTTGTTCCCCTATTTATAATTTTTTTTTTTTGGTGTAATTCGAAGAAACTTTTACAATATATATATATATATATATATTATTTTAATACTTATTATTATCAAAGTTATTTAAGATATTTAAAAGTATCAAAAAATTTAAAAAGTTAACCATTTCATAAAAAAATGATTTTTATATATAAAAATTGAAATGCAATTTAACCGTTTAAATTTTATTATTATTTTATTTGCCTTTTTTTCTCTCTTCTTTGTTTATCATACCTCCATCAATTTACTTAATATCATTTTATCATTTATTTTTATTAAATCTTAAACTATATATCTTTAAACTCAATAAAAGAGAATGAAAAAGAAAGAAAAAATAAATAATAGAATGATAAAAAATTTAAAGAAATAAAATAAGATTCATTTTGTTGTGCACATGTTTTCTTTTATTAAATCAGTAACTTTTGAAGAATTTATGTATTTTTAATATACTACTCAAAAATATTCTTTATGTTATGTTGTACTATTCATAAGTTAGGTAGTTAACAAATTATTTTTTTTCGTTAATAGTTTATATATTTATTTATTTCTTAACTTAATTAAGATATTTAAACTTTATCCATAATATTTTAATTTATAAACTTTAATTTTTAGTGTTTTTAAATTTAATAAATTTATATATAATTATTCATTTTCGTTAAATTGATTTAAGCTCGTTATATTTAATTACGATGAAATTTTATTTTTTAATTTATTTTATCATTAATTTATTTGAAAATACAAAATTTAGTTCTTAATTTATGATAAATTTTATAATTTGATCATTATCATTTAATTATATAATTGATAAATATAAAGTAGTTAAATTAATTTAAAAAAATTAAAATTTTGAACTAAATTTATTAAATTAAATAAAATTAAAGAACTAAATTATATCAAAATTAAAAACACAAAAACAAATATCAATTTATGGAGTAGAGACACGGTAAAATACCTCAATTATTTGACGTGTAATTAATCCTTCAAACCCTTTTTTTTATTTTGAGCTTATCAAAATATTTTACCTTTATCAAATTTAGAAACATTGTGAATTAAATTGAAAGAGTTTAAACGTTATGAACCAAATTGCAATATATTACATAGTGTTTAGTATGCATCTAGTTAATATATTGGTCACTTTATGTTCCATAATATTAAAAGTCTATATTTTGGTGCCTCAACTCAAGTATTAATACTCATTTTAAATTTCTAAATATTATTTTCTCTTTTTTATCAAAGTTGTTAATATTGTTCGTGGTTGAAAAATTGGATAAAGACATTTGTGAGAATTTAATAAAAAGTAAAAAAGATAATAGAAAAACTTACCATTATATTTCTCACAAGATAAAAAAATGTTAATGATATGACTTTTTATTTTAAAAGTTTTAATCTCGGATGATATATGATAATATCAATGTATTAACATATAAAAATGAACTTTAAATTTAAATTACTATAGTTATTGTTATATGAGGTTTGGTATCTTGTTAATGTATTAGTATTCTTCTTGCCCTATATTATTAAAATGTTTCATTTTAATACCTTAATTTAATTGTTAATACTCTTTTTAGCCATTAAATTATTATTTTTTGTTATTGCATTTTTCATGCCTTTTTCTACTAATGCTCTTGTCCAATTAACATATATAACACATGTGGTCAACTTTAACATTAAAAAATAGCAATTTCTATTCAAAATTTCTAAAAAAATGTCAATATAAAATCCTTTTAAATAGTATAGTTTTTTTCGTGTTAGCATTCTAGTATATAAAACATGAAATCTATATGTTTTACTTTGTTATCATCCTTTATGTAAGTTTAATTATTATCGATTCAGTATTACACATACCCATATAGAATTTACATTTCATACATTTGCATAATATACACACTACTTGGGAGTTAAGCGTGAATTTGGCATGCTTAGGTTGTGCATATGCATTGTGTTTACTTATATTTGAGGGAAACTTATTTGACATTTTAATTTTCAAACAAAATATTGATACTTGTGTAGCTCGTCGAGTACTTTCCAAGGTCCCTTGATAAGGTGCTCAACAAGTGCATTTGAAGCTAAAAAGTTATCTATAAATATTCCTCATTTTAAATGTTTTGAAAATTTTGAAAACATAGGAAAACTCTAATAGTTTGTAAACTTGAGTTTTTAAGGGGGAAAATGTTTTATAAATCCCTATCAAGGATACATATAATGTGGTTATATATTGGTGATACATTGAGTGATTTTGGAAAATTCTTGTTTTTAGGTGTGTTTAATTAAAATCAAATTAAACACTAAAACATAGTTTATCTAGGTACATGTGCATAGAATCTACCTATACCCTAGGTTCTTCTTTTACTATACAAAGTTACGTGTGATTGTACCACATTATGTGTTGTTATGGAGATAATAGTGTAGTCAGCTTAGGTGCATTCAAACATAATGCTTCAACTAATAGAGGTATAAGCACATATTTCTTTAAGTTATGAATTGTTGATTTTCTATTTAATGAATTGTTTGATGTCGAGTAGTTCCCTTAAAAAACAATAGATATTACCATATAGGTGTAGATCCTATATGGTTTACTATATTATATTATTGCATTTGTATGATTACATGTGTAGTTAATACAATCATGGTTATATGAAAATACATTTCCACATAAAAGGGTCTGATTATGATAGTAATTTTTTTTTCTTTACTACTTTCATACTTGTGCCATAAGTGTGCACACCATGTGTTTCTAGTTTTTTATTGTTTCCTCTTACATGCCTATTTATTAATTTTTATTATTTTCTATTAGGTGCGAGAGTTGGTGAGTCTATGAGGTGTTCACATCACATCACTTTGGTTGAGCACCAAGTGCCAGACTTTTCAGTTTGTATTATAGTAGGTATATTCTCAGAACTTATATTCGATCATATAAAAATAAATACATAAAAACCAAAAAATTAATAAACTCATAATAACATTAACAAATATATATAATATATAATAATTTATTATATATATAAACACATGTAATTAATAATAATAAATATTTTATACATATATAATAATAAATATTAATAAATTCATTATACATTATATACATATAAAAATATATTTTGTATTATATATATATTTCATGTGCATGTAAATAATTTTCAAAAACTTTAAGTTTAAAATAAATTAAAATATATCAAAAACCTAAATACATGAAATTATTAAAATAAATAAATGAATAAAATACCTTATTTTTTTCTTAGCTTAAATAAAAATACACAACCTATATAACACAAAACATTATACACATAATATATAAATAAAAAATATGAATAATAAGTGTACAATAATTCATAGAAATACTTACAAGAGTTAAGTGACAAAATGAAGGAAATGAAAAAAAGTGTTTGATAAGGGAGAAAGTGAAGGAAAATGGGTATGAAAAATTTGAGTATTATGCTCAAAAAAATAGTGGATCTAAAAGAGAAATTGGAGAGGATGAAAACCAAACTGATAGCACTGAAAATGATGGTCAAAAGTGGCCAAAAAAGGAGAAAGAAAATAGAGAAAAGAGACGATTTGTTTTCTATAAGGGAAGAGGGAAACATGAGTTAACACTGTCGGTAAATGGGGGAGAGAAGAAGATAAGGAAAAAAATGGTAGCATCGTTTGACACGTAGAACCAACATTACACGTAGGATTTTAAGTCAGTTCTACATGTCAACCAACGCTACACGTGACTTAAGTTGGTTGACTGTTGTCTCTTTTAGGAGAACATAAAATTGTGCAAGTATACACGGTCACAAGTAATAATATGATAAGTAAAATATCGTTCCCACATAGATTTGTTACTTTAGTTAAAATCTTGTTGTCACTTTTGGAGAACATAAAATCGTGTAAGAATACACGGTCACAAGTAATAATAAGATAAGTAAAATATCATTTCCACGGAGATTTGTTACTACAGTTTGTTGAATACTAAAATTGTTTTCCTCTGATTTTATCCAAAACAATCGTTAATAGGACCAAGTTAACTAAGAGTTTTATAACAAAATAAAAGAAATTCTAGGATTGTAGATCTCACTAAATTATTCCACCTGAATCATATTATTCCATCTTGATTTACTTTTTTGTAAATTTAATTTGTCAACCAAGAATTTCTAATTTTATCCATACATCTCTTCTGAGCTCCGTATAGACACATCTCACTAAATTAATTCACTAAATTAATTCACTATATTCCTATGAGAATTAAATTCACCAAGATTCATTACGCTCTAAGTTCTCAAATGGCCACTCATATGATAAAGGTATATTCCTATCCTTTATATATACATGTTATTCTATCCATGAGCAATTTACACAAAAATGTCTCTTCCAAGTTTATTTAAGTGTCACAGATCAATTGATAAATTTTCCAATAATCAAAAGCATTAAGCATAAATAGACTAAACAAATTAAAAGTCTCATAAATCTTTCAAAAATAATTAAACCCAAGCTTCATAAATTTAGATAAAATTCAACCCTAGAAAAATTAAATTATTTCATAACAAAAATTACAATTACAAAATTTAAGGAATCACTTAAAAAACACAGAGAAAATTAAACATTTCTGCTCTCTAAATTTTCTGGCACACGCAGAACACAACAGAAACCAAAAATAGCTTCTGCGTGTTCCACAGTCCAAGTCTCCCTAAAACGAACCCCAAAACCGAACCTTTAATTTCTGGCATTAAATGCCCTATTTATAGCTCCAAAAAATATTAAGCATGGGAGACATTTTTCTTTAATTACGCAGCCACGCGTATGAAAATGAGGATATCGAAATTTTTATTTTACCATACACGTGGAAGACATAAAAACAGAGGGCATCATTTCTGATTTATTTTTAATTCAACCCACGTGTCAGCATATGATTGGCTGAAAGAATTAATATAGACATGTGGCAGCATTTCATTGGTGGAGGGAAACAGTTGCATGTGATTTTGCCGCACGAGATCATGGCACGCAAGACATGTGGGTCCCACATAAACAGTTGGAACCGCGTGCGCTGGTTTTGCGCTTTTGTTTTACCCAAAACGTGCCACGTGTCCATTTCGGATTGGCTTCAGGAATATTTGAGACACGTGACATTGTATCATTTGTTGGATGGTTAGGGCACACGAAGATTATATAGACTATGTCGCACGGGATCACTCATTTTGGTAGAAACGCAATAGAACATTGGGTCCCACCCTACACATCGGCCTGCACAGCAGGTGGGCCCCAGTCAACGTCAAGCAACGTGCACCTGAAAACCCACATCCACTCGAGATTGTCGAGTCTGGATCCACGTGCCTCATCCTAGCCATTGATTTCTTGATCGAACGGTGGGTGTCGCATGTTGGTAATTACGCGAGTGGCCTCCTATTGGAATTAACCCTCCAATTTAATTCAAAATAACTTTTAAACTTTCATTAATTGCAATTAAACCTTTTTTTATAATTTAAATTAACTTTTAAACTTTCAGTAATTACAACTAAGTCCTATTTTAGTTTAAATTATATTTTTAGATTTTTATTTGTAATTAAGTGCTTTTTCGATTCAAATTCTTTAATTTTCTTCAAAATATATTCCTTAAGAAATTAACAGTAAATATTAATTTATTGCATTAAAATTAACTAAAAATGTCAAGAACATAGCAATTATAATTAATAAAATAGATGAAAATAACTATATAAAATACAGTTATCATTGACACGTATAGCCAACTTAAAATCTTACGTGTAGCGTTGGTTGACACATCGAAACAATGCTATTTTTTTAATTTTTTAAGTTAGTCTTTCAGCATATTGACTTAAAATAAATTATAAGTCGGTTTTTCCCAAAAATCGACTTTAAATCCTGACTTAATTACTTCTTTTTGTAGTAGTGTTAATTGGATGGATTTTGGTGAAGTCAATAGGCAAAATTATGTCTATTGAAATTCGTAGATGCATGCCTTCTTGAGTCCATAAGGTGAACATTTATGTTCCAAAGTTGAGAATAGTTAGGGGTATCCAATTAAGATGTTTGGGATTATACTATTGTCACCAAGGCAATGATTGAATGGACCAAAAAAGAAAGCAAAGAATACGTATGGAACAATAAAGATCTTTATACCATTATTAGAGCCATCAATGTTGATGCATATAGACACATTTCAACCTACCAAACATTAAAGGAGACATGAGACATTCTTAAAGTTACACATAAAGGTATCTATATGGTAAAGAAGTCAAGGTTGATTTGGCTCAAATGAGATTATGACCTGTTATAGATTGAAGAAAACTACACCTTTTATTACTTCTATATCAAATTCAAAATTAGTTGAGTTGTTTGCCCTTATTTATCCAAGCATCAAATTGATAAAATCGTTATTCTTGAAAAGAAATTGATTATATTGAAGAGCAACAAAAGTATTATTTTGGACATGCTTTTTCAAAAAATAAAAATAGCAAAGTTGCATTTGTCAAATCATAAGAAAACATGAGTACTCCATACAGTTCATATAAATGTGAATCATAGATTACATGTTGACACAACTATATCTATGAAAGAAGGGATACAGTTTGAACACAGATATATTATGATCAGCGTATGAGGATGCACTTATATCTCCTCTCCCTTTTTGTGTAGTTCTTTTTGTATATGTTTTAATTTTCTGTATTTTTTTCATGATGTTATTTTAATTGAAATATTTCAAGAAAAATAAAAAAAATGTTTTCAAAATTGCTTCTTTTTCTCCTCTTCCTCTCTTTAGCTGGTCACCAAACCTCCTTAGCTAACCTTCGTCGACCTCTTATTGAGCATGTGATTTCAACACTCAATATGCACATCAACCCATCAAGAAGGTTGTTAGTGATGCTTCATTTTCCCTTATATAAACCCTATTTCTATTTCATTACAAACCAAATCATTTACTAAACATTTCTACTTGTCTTCCTATACACTTTAGTCACTTCCCTTTTTAACTCCTAAAAAATTTAACCTTCTAACTTTGCCTACTCTCTTCAAAAGTAATAGCTCCAAATATATCCAGAAAGAACATAAATGTGCATGCAGATGATTGATGAGTGCTCAAAAAGCACTAAAATAACCATGATTTTATGCACATTAATTGATTAAAAATATATATTTATATGTTTTATCATATATTTATATAAATTTGTCTTTTTCGGAATCACGGGTATTTTTATTGTTTTTCAGGTATTTTGGATTAAAAACACAACTTAAAGACTCAAAGAGGAATACTTGAAGCAATACATCACAAATATATTAATAAATAAATGAGGAAAGGTCAACAAACATGGAAAAATTGGACAAAATAGGTCAAAAAGGTCAAAAATGTCAAAAAGGAGAAAATCGCGCCCAGCTGCCCAACCGCGCGCCCAACCCAGCGCCCCATTCCGCGCGCGCCCCAGCGTGCGGGTACTGTTCACCCGCACCGAGTTGCGCGCAGCGACAGCCCCCCTGCGCGCCGACGCCTTTTCGCCCCATTTTTCACGTGCAGCCGCCCCATGACGTCATGATGACGTCATTAATGACATCAGCATTTCCAATACGCGTTTTTACATTTTTTTAACATTTTTTTACTCATTTTTTCTCTCCATCCTCACCTATAAATACCCCATTTCCTTCACTTCAAAACACACCTTCAAAACCTCCAAATACATTCTTTTCTCTCTTTCTTTCTCTCTTTTCTTAGATTTTTAGTTTTTCTTAGTTTTTCTTATGTTTTCTTAGTTTTTAGCTTTTCTTAGTTAATTTCTCTTAGTTTTAGAGTTCTTCCCTTTTTGGGAAGAACTAGTTATGTTTATGTAATTTATTAGCTTTTTGATTCAATAAATGGGAGTGCAAATTCCGCTTGGAGTTTTTCCAGCAACGGGAATAGCGTCGAAGTTCTGTAAGGATTTTATTTTCTTTACAGTTATTTTTATGCTTTATTCTTACATGTTATATTTAATTTGTCTGTGGTTAAATTTAACTGTGATGGCTGTTTAGTAAACATGATGTAATAATGACGTTGTTATGCTTGCGAAATATTAAATAGGTAAAAATCTCTAAAATGAATTGATTTTATTTTTATTCATGATTTTATATTAAGAATGTTAGAGAGAAATATATTATTTTTCATTACAAACTTAAACCTGAAAATTAGATTTTAAGGTTTAGTTATCCGGTCTAATTTAGAGTAGTGCTCTTTTATTTGATGGTACAATCGCCCGGTAGTTAGAGTGAAGCTCTATTTCAAAAGTTTTTATAAGAATTATTATCTGAAAATGTATTGACAACATGTTTTCGGTAGTGGTTTTAAAACTTGAAAGTTAGTACTCGGATAACTAAATTCTTAGGTTTAATTTGGACACCTTGGATAAAGTTTAAACTGTCTAACCCCACCAAAGGTGGCATTTAAATGGTTCATTTTCAATCTCTTAGAAAAAGGAATTAATTTAATTAAGCAAATTGGTTATCAACCCCACCCATAGGTGTTAATTGATTTGTTTAGTTAACAAAGAATATCTAACCCCACCAAAGGTGGTATTCATACAAAAAAGGAAGAATCAATAAATATCAATTCATATCTTTAATAACCTAGATAATACGAGCAAGCATAATTAACTTAGTTATTATATCCATAAATACTCCGCTATTATAAATGATAAAATTTGCATAAATGTTTATTGAATCTATTTTTATTTTTATGTAATTAGATTAAAAACACAAAACCCCAAAATATCGTGACAGGATGTTTAGGATTTAATTTCGTTTTTAGAAGTTTGAATAATAAATTAAAAACCACATACATTCCTTCCTTAGATCGACCTTGGGAGTATACTTATCATTTTCTACGAAATGATTCGTGCACTTGCGAGAGTTTTATAAATATTAAAACCAAAGTATTGGCAAGAATCGGCGATGCCGGTTTTAGCTCATCAATGATAACTATGAAGAAACCTCAATTGCTAGTTGGCACAATTAAAAACTTGCAAGTATATGTGACATGTGCAAGTGATAAACAATTTTAAGAACAAAGGTTATCGTACCCATAAGAATTGGTAACAATATTTATTCTTAATTGCTAGCTCGTTATTAAATTAATTAAAATTAGTAAAAGAGGTTTTTGGTCTTTCTTTGTGAACTAAAAACTAAATTTAACAACTAAAAATTAATAAGATAAAAACAAGATCTAAAGATTAAAATAAAGATATGAATAAAAGAACGATTGTAGGATCATTCTCAATCATAAGCATGTATTACAAATCAACAAAAGCATATTCTAATATCCTATTATTTGATTATATCAACTTAGATAAATTCACAAGCTTGAAAGTCTCAACATTTTCTTACCTATTTGTTGAATTAAACAAAATCTTAATCCAAACTCTTTCTATTAGACAACTTAGAATAAACTCTCTAAATTTAATCTTTCAAAAACATTAAATTTGAAGAAGCAAATTGGATCAAGATTAAACATACAAGTTCAGTTTAATTATCTTGAGTATTAAGTCTCACTTCAAGCAATTTATCACTAGCTATTAAAATTGATCAAGTGATCACATACTCAATCAACCAAATCAATTAATGATAAATTAATCTGATTATTTAGTTGTAAACTTGAGTAATTAATAAAATTCATATAAGTATTAAAACTGAGAAGAATATTGTAGATCTTATTAATTATTGCAATTCATGTCTGAGGCTTTGAAATCACCCACAATCAAATATAAAATTAGTTACTCATGGAAAATAGCCAATTGAGTAATTAATAAAATTCATATAAATATTAAAACTGAGAAGAATATTGTAGATCTTATTAATTATTGCAATTCATGTCTGAGGCTTTGAAATCACCCACAATCAAATATAAAATTAGTTACTCATGAAAAATAGCCAATTTGGAATATTATTCCTAATAAAAAAAAGAAGACAAATAAAACTTAAGACTCTTGTCTTTAATTCTAATCTTCAATTCCTTTGATTGTTTCCTTGAATTTTGTTCTTAGTTCTTACCTCCAGCTTTAATTTTGTATATAAACCTCTCTAAAATTGTATTATAATATTTTTTTTATATTGTATGGTGTTGTTTTGTATTTACAATAGAACAAAAATCAAATTTGGATGTCAATAGAATTGTTAATATTTTGGTAGAGATATGATTAATGTGTACCACATATCAAAAGTATATGATAAGTCGCGATAGTTAAAAGGATAGGATAAGTTATGATTGGTAAATTACAAAATATATCTATTTCTTTTCTTAATCCACCTATTAAATAAAAATCCTAAAAAATCCTAAAAAAATCCCTAAAAAATTAAAAATCAATATGTTTTCAATAAATACAAAATAAATAATTTTAGCCCAATATAACAATAAAATCTATATAAATGTAAAAGAAGTGATATCTAAAAATGTGTTAAAATATCATTTATCAAACTCCCTATACCTACTCTTTGTTAGTCCACGAATAAAATCAATACCCATAATCGAAAGAACAAATTTTCTGGCATTTTATCTCAGGGAATTAATAATATTATATTTTTAAATTCTAATAAATATTAGATATTTCATTTAGTGATTCATTTTCTATAAATAGTTTAAAATAATCATACTCAAATTGTGTATGATATAGTATCAATTAGTAACAGTCAAATCATATCACTTATACAAATTAAAACATTATACTCCCTATAATATATCACTATTCTTTTAGAATTGAATTGGATATCATAAGTTTTTCCTTAAAATTGTATCTAAATTCACCAAAAGTATTCCTTAAAATCAAGACATTTTATTTGGTTAAAATATGCTTGTTATAATATGACTATGCTTGTTAGTTCAATCAATTGAAAGGAAAAAAAAAAGAGAAACAAAAGTTCATGAGTCCATTGAGTAAGAAAAAGAGACATATAAATAATTTTATCATAATATCAATTATGTCAATAAAATACAATTAAAAATCATTATTTTGAATCCAAATATCATTATTGGCTTATTTTCTTTTATTTTTTGCCACTTGTAGCGGGACTATTTTCTATATTTTGGGAATTTAATCAATTATAGCACAATTGATATTCTTAAATCTTGTTCTAGCATTTTCATAGAATCTGTTATCTTTTTATGCAACTCCATTTTTCTTGAACTATAAGGTATGAACAATGTGTTTAGTTCAAAGGGTAATGAACGTGTATAAATTATTAGCTCTTGTAGGCTCAAAATGGTTCATTAAAATGGTTGTTCTTAAAAGAACAACAACATTAAAGGTAGGATAATTTAGCCAAATAATTTAATCGTATTGCTTTAATTATTTTTTAGGAAATACATTTAGCATTCGCTTTAATAAACTTAACAAAAAGTTCTAGCAACATATTCTTATTCATTAAAATTATAGCAGAGTTCCAAAGAATTCACAATATTTTTCAAAAGTTCAAGTATATAAACTCTTATATCACCAATTTAGCTATTATGCATGCAAGTTTTGAGAAAAATTATCATAAAGTTAAATTCACTTAGGAACAAGGTTAAGAATCTATCAACATTCATTATCCTTTTTTACCTAACATTGTTTAGCTAATTTCATCACATATGTTATAAAACAAAAAAAAAACATATGTGATTGATTATAAGCATGTCTATTAATCCCCACTATCATAAGAAATGTAACAAATAAATATTAAAAATGAAAAACAATTATGTTACATAGAGCATACTAATCCTAAAACATGTTAAACCTAAAAAGCATAAAATTAAAGTAAAGATAGTGATATGTTAAGATTTCTCATAACTAATTCTTCCATTTTCCTCGATGTAAGCACATGCATATATGTAATGTAAAAATAAGAAAAAAGCGTGTAGAAAAAAAATCTAGTGAATTACCTCCTACAAAGAAATTAGTTTAATGTCTTTATCACTATGTTATCACTTTGATGGTCCATCATCATCAAAGATCTTGAAGTGTGTGATATCAAACTTCTGAGCTAGCAGTTCATTATTTACTTCCTTGCACCTTGATTATAGTCTCCTTTGAAGAATACTAGACACATTATTTCTCGCATGTATCTCTTTGTTATCCTTAATCTTAACATTGGTAAGAAAAATTTCCTTAAGGTACTTTTCATACAAGATTCATCCTTAATATCTTTTATAAGAGGTATGTGATTTTGCACCTTAGGAAATATCTCCAAATTTTCCTCTTTTTTATGATTCTACTACATTGAAATGTCAAACCTATTGGATAAAGATAAAGCAATATCATTAATAAAAAAAAGGTTTGAATACTACCTATGGTTTCACATGGATTTTTTGGAGGTGATGGTCTTTTCCTTTTCACTAGTCTTTTCTTTACATGTATCATTTGTAAGGATTCTTTAAGACTCTTCTAATTATTTACCACTCTCCATAATAATGGCATTGATGGTTTCTCTAATTTTAGCATTTATTTGAGATGGGATCTTAATAACTGCATGTGCTTCTAGCCTTTCCACTATTGTGACCAGTTAGCAAATTTATGTAGATTTTTGATAGCGACATTGGTTTCCTATTGAAATTTAACATTATTAGTAGCCATAGTAGTTATGAAGTGCTCTAAAGAGTTATCTTGATTGGGTGGAGTGGGTTGTGACATTAGGAATGGAAAGTTAGGCATGATGTTGAACTATTCTGCTAGATTCCTTATTGAAATTTGGTTAACCTATATTTCAAAATTTCTCTATAATATTTCTATTCTTTGATAAAAACTTGGTTCTTCTGCTGAAATTTCAAAGTGTTAGTAGCAATTGTATTCACTAAATTTTCAAAAGACTTACCTTGAATAGTTGGATATGGCATTGAGAAGAAAAAATTAAGTGTGATATTGAAATCCTCTTATGGATTTCTTTATGAATAGCTTGAAAATTAATGATCCCACCATCCTGCATTGTACATGTTAGAATATTGATCATACATAGGCTTTTGGCTTTCAAATCCACCCATAACATTAGCATAGTCTCAATTTCCTTGTTGATACTGATAATATGATCTAGAAAATCCATTGTATGTAGGGTATGTTGCATCCATATATGTATTTATATTCCAATGGTATTCAACACTTCAAGAAAAATCATGGTCATAGATAAATAGATAAATAAAATAAAAATAAATAAATCTAAACTAAAAATGAAAGTAATAATAATAATAATAAATAACTAAAGAAAATAAATGAATTGTAAAAAAATAAAGAAATTTTTTTGTATAAAAAAAATAAAAACTAGCAATTATTAGAAGAATTGTTAAACTAATCCCTCGCGACGGTAACAAAAACTTGACACGATTGAAAATACGCAAGTATACATGTTCATGTGCAAGTGTCATACCCATGATAATTGTAACAATATCTACCCCTAATTGAAAACTTGCTAGTAAGTTAATTAAAATTAATAAAAAATATTTCATTTTTTTAACTAATAATTAAATACAATAACTAAAGATTAATAAGACAAAACAAAATCTAAAAACAAATATAAAGATATGACTAAAAGAACAATTGTAGGATCATTCTCCACCACTAGCATGTATTGTAAATCAATTAAAGCATATCCTAATCTCTTATTTTTTTATTATACCAACCTAAAGAAATTCACAAACTCGATAGTCTCAATCCCTTCTTACTTATTCATTGAATTAAACAAGCTCTTAATCCAAACTCTTTCTAATAAAAACCTAGAATAAGTTTAAATTTAATCTATCAAAAGCATTTAATTTCAAGAAGCAAATTGGATTAAGTTTAAATACACAAACTCAGTTTAATTATCTTGAATATTAATTCTCATTGCAAGCAACTTATCACTAGTTATTGAAATTGATCAAGTGATTACATACCCAATCAACTAAAATAATTAATGATAAATTAATCTTCTTATTCAGTTGTATACTTGTATAATCAAGAAAATTTATCCAAAGATTAAAACTGAGAATTAATATATAATCAAGAAAAATATTTGAGAAGAATATTGTAGATCTTATTAATTATTACAATCCATATAGAACTTTGAAATCATCTATTATCAAATATAAAATTAACTTTGGAAAACAACAAATTCAGAATATTATTCATGATAACAATAAAAGAAGAAGAAGAAAACTTAGGACTCTTGTCTTTAGTTCTAAACTTCAATTCCTTTGATTGCTTCTTTGAATCTTATTCTCAATTCTTACCTCTAGCTTGAATTTTGTAACCTATCTAAATATGTAATCTGATATTCCTCTTTTTTTTGTATGGTGTTAGTTTATATTTATAAGAGATAAAAATCAAATATGAATGTAAATAGGATTGCTGGTATTTTGGTTAAGATAGGATTAGTATGCACCACATATCAAAAAGATAGGATAAGTTGTGATAGTTAAAGGGATAAGATAAGTAGTAATAGGACTAAGTTGCAATGGGATACGATGTAAAATATATCCATTTTATTTCTAAATTAATCCACTTATTAAGTAAAAATCATAAAAAAATACATGAAAATCCTAGAAAACTCCCCAAAAAAATAATATTTTCAATAAATAAAAATAAATAATTTTAGCCTAATATAATATTAATATATATATATATATAAATGTAAAGTAATTGATATATAAAAAATGTGTTAAAATATTACTTATCATTAGTGCTCACACTCTTACTTTTATTCTTTTGTACTTAAGAGATCGCTCTAGATTGATGAATTTCTTATCATCCGAGAAAGCTTTGTCTACTTTTCTGGGTTATATTTGTGTTCTTTTGCATATTCTTATCATATTGGTCTTGTGCAAGAATCATATTCTACTACTAATCATTTTCGTACTCGTGAGTTCTCTATTTCTTTCACTCTCTCTATGAGCTTTTTATCACATTCTCAAGGGTAGAAATGATCAAAATATTATCCCTTCCTAGTGTTCAAAATCCTTCCATCCACATCATTCCTTTCGAGTATGAGAACATTCTTTGTGCCAAATTTCCTTATTATGTTCGATACCTCAATTCTTGAGACCTCAATAGGATGATTAGTATGTTGACTAGTAGTTAACAATGGTTTGGTGCATATGTACTCTCCTTAAGTGCTACCTCTCATGGATGATGTCTTAGTGATAATATGAACTCTTATGTCAATCTTTATTCTCATACATCTTTAGTAACAACTTTACCTGGTCATTTTATCATTGTTATTATCGACAATGAGACTATAAATTTAGATGGCATGATCTATAGGAACATTGTCTTCTGTTCCTTTAGTACCCCTACATTACTTTTCATTATCCTTCTTTGATCACCCGTTAGGGTGAGTCTATCCTCATAACTTTTCCTTCTAGAAAGGTGGATAATTCTATGTTTTAGATTTATTTTTGTCGAATTTATTAATTATAATTGCTATATTCTTAATGTTTTTAATTAATTTTAAGTTCTTAAATTAATATTTACTATTATTTTTTAAGGAATATATTTTTAGAGAAAATTAAAGAATTTGAATAAAAAAGACTTAATTGCAAATAATAAAATTTGAAAATATAATTTGAATTAAAAGAGGGCTTAATTGCAAATATCAAAAGTTTAAAATTTAATTTGAATTAAATTAAAGGGCTAAAATGCAATTAATAAAACTTTTACATTTCTACACAGGGACGAAATACCACGTGTATCTCTATTCAACCCGCCTTACACACCGTCAGATCAAACAATCAATGGTGATGATCAGGCGAGTGAGATGCAAGTGTCACATGGGCAATTGGACGCATTTTTCACAAACGGCATACTGCTCGCGTGTAGAGTGGGGTCCACCTGTCTGCACAAGTCGACGTGTAGGGTAGGACCCACCTATCTACGTAATCATTTTCTCGTGCGACGCAGTTCACATTATGTGTGTGTGCCTGATAACTGTATTTTATATAGTTATTTTCATCTATTTTATTAATTATAATTGCTATGTTCTTGACATTTTTGGTTAATTTTAGTTAAATAAATTAATATTTACCTTTTATGTGTTAAGGAATACATTTTTAACAAAATTAAATAATTTGAATCGAAATCGTACTTAATTGTAAATTTATGTCCACAAATATAATTTCAAATAAAAGAGTTCTTAATTGCAATTTATAAAAGTCTAAAATATAATTTAAATTAAAATCGGGCTTAATTTTAATTATTAAAAGTTTAAAATTTAATTTCAATTAAAAAAAAGGCTTAATTGTAATTAAAGAAAGTTTAAAATATAATTTGAATTAAATTTGTGGGTCAAAATGTAATTAATTAAATTTGAATTTTCTGTGCAGGAGAGAAGAATCCCACTCACCATAATCCACGTGAACCGTCAGATCATACAAGAAATGGTCAGGATTGGCACGTGTAGGGTGGGACCCACATGTCTGACGTGTTTTCAAGGCATGATTTTGTGCGGTCGATTCACATGCGCCTGGTTATTCAACTAATAGAAGGATGCCATGTGTCCCACCATTCCTTGCAGGCCAATAATATTCTGACACGTGGCATGTTACGATGAGCACGAAAGCGTAGGATCACGCCCGCGTTGCATCCGTTGTCTCCCACGTTCCTCGCGCCATTATCCCGTGCCACGAGCTCTACGTGCAGCCGGTTTCCTCACCGAATGAAATGCTACCACGTGTCTCTATTAATTATGCAGACAATCAGAGATTGACACATAACATACAGATTGAATTAAAAAAATCAGAAACGGCGCCCTGTGTTTCTGTCGTCCACGCATAAAAAAATTTAATATTCTCTATCGTACGCGTGGATGCGGAGTACTAGAAAAATGTTTGACGCGTCGATTTTATTTTCGATGCAATTTTTTTACACGTTTCTAAAAAAAAGAAATGTATTATTTTAGATGTATTTTTTTAGCTATAAATAAGGGATATTATGATAGAGTTAAAAAGTTTTTGGGAGTTTAGAGTTTGAGATTTTTAGTAGTATTCGGGGGTGGACTATGAAACACGCAGAACCTATTTTTGACTTCTGTTGTGTTCTGCATGTGCCAAATATTTACGATTCGAAATGATTTAATTTTTCTTTGTTCTTCATCTCATTTTCCTTAACTGTTGTAATTTTAATTTTTAATTTATGAAGTAATTTAATTTTTCTAGGGTTGCATTTTATCTAAATTTATGACGCTTTGATTTTAATTATTTTTGAAAGATTTATAACACGTTCGATTTGTTTATTCTATTTTGTGCTTAATGCTTTTGATTATTTACGAATTTTATCAAATGATTCGTGGCACTTAAATAAACTTGGAAGAAGCATTTTTGTGTATATTGCTCATAGATAGAATGACATGTATGATGAAGGATAGGAATATACCCTAATTGTATGTGTGGCCATTTGAGAACTTAGAACGTAATGAATCTTGGTGAATTTAATTCTCATATGAATATAGTGAATTAATTTAACGAGGTGTGTTTATACGGAGCTCAGAAGAGATGTATGGAAAAAATTAGAAGTTTTCAGTTGACAAATTAAATGTACTAAAAAAATATAAATCAAAAGAAAATAACATGATTCGAGTAGATTAATTTGATGAAAAACTGCAATCCTAGATTTCTTTTATTTTGTTATTAAACTCTTTTCTTAAACTTTTTCCAAATCAACGATCATTTTGGATAAAATCATAACGAAATAATTTTAATACTCAATAAACTGTAGTAACAAATCTCCGTGGGAACGATAACTTACTTATCAAATTTTATTACTTGTGACTGTGTATGCTTACACCTCTCATAACATCGAATACGAAGCTATCATGTGTCACATTATTCTTCTAGCGAATCAAATGCCAATACATGGCATGAGTTTTGCGAAATAAAAATGTAGGAAATGGTGCATGTTGTCTAGCCTAGTTTTTCACTCTTATCTCCCACAGTGTTTAAATAATATTTTTGATGTATTTCTTTGTCCCCCATTTTACACACGTGTTGTAAAAATATATTTTGTGATGTATTTTTTTTAAAGAGTTAAAGCTATAAATATGTGCTTATTATGATACAAAAGTGTTGGACGATTTATGGATAGAATAACATATATATGTGACGTTTTTAAGTTGTTTATTTTATCTGTACTTAATGCTTTTAATTGTTGGAAGATTAATTAATTGATCTGTGGCACTGAAATAAACTTGGAAATGGAATTTTTGTGTGTTGCTGGTGGATAGAATAACATATATATATATATATATATATATATATAAGAGATAGGAATATACTTTTATTGTACGTATAGCTACTTGAGAACTTTGAACTTAATAAATTTTGGTAAATTTAATTCTCATAGGAATATAATGAATTATTTTAACGAGAAGTGTCTATTTGTTATCGAAAGAGATATATGGATAAATTAGGAGTTCTTGGTTAACAAATTAAATGCAAAAACATAAATCAAGAGAAAATAATATGATTTAAGTAGATTAATTTCGTGAAACTACAATCCTAGAATTTTCTTATAAACTGTTATAAAAATTAGTTAGTTTACTTAAACATCATCAAACTTTCGATTGTTTGGATAAAATCAGATTGAATTTTTTTAGTACTTGACGAATAATAGTAACAAATCTCCATGGGAACGATATTTTACTTATCATTTATTACTTATGACCGTGTATACTTGCACATTAGTGTTCTCTTAAAGAGACCCACATGTCTGTGTAATCATTTTCTCATGCAACACTTGTTGTCTCCTTAAGAGAACACGAGTGTGCAAGTATACAGAGTCACAAGTAATAAATGATAAGTAAAATATCGTTTCCATGGAGATTTGTTACTATTATTCATCAAGTACTAAAAAAATTCAATCTGATTTTATCCAAACAATCGAAAGTTTGATGATGTTTAACTAAACTAACTAATTTTTATAACAGTTTATAAGAAAATTCTAGGATTGTAGTTTCACGAAATTAATCTACTTAAATCATATTATTTTCTCTTGATTTATGTTCTCGCATTTAATTTGTTAACCAAGAACTCCTAATTTATCCATATATCTCTTCCGATAACAAATAGACACATCTCACTAAAATAAATCACTATATTCCTATGAGAATTAAATTCACCCAGATTCATTAAGTTCAAAGTTCTCAAATAGCTACATGTATAATAAAGGTATATTCATATCCCTTTTATATATATATATATATATATATATATATATATATATATATATATATATATATATATATATATATATATATATATATATATATATATATGTTATTCTATCCACGAGAAACACACAAAAATTTCTTTTCCAAGTTTATTAAATTCCCACAGATTAATTAATTAATCTTCTAACAATTAAAAGCATTAAGCACAGATAAAATAAACAACTTAAAAATGTCTCATAAATCATTTAAAAATAATAAATTCAAGTTTCATAATTTAAGCTACATTGCAACCTTAGAACAAATAAATTAGTTCATATCAAATATTAAAAATACAATAAGAAAAATATTAAAACATTTAAGGAATATTATATGAAGAACAACAAAAAGAAAATTAAAAATGTTTCATCTCTTCTCTCTAATTTTTCTACACTATACAGAAGCCAAAAAAGGCTTCTGTGTGTTCCACCGTCTAACCCGTCCAACACTTTTGTATCATAATAAGCACATATTTATAGCTTTAACTCTCTAAAAAAAAATTACATCACAAAATATTTTTTTACAACATGCGTGTAAAGTGGGGGACAAAGAAATGCATTGAAAATATTATTTAAACACGCGTGGGAGACAAGTGTGTGCCATTTCCTACGTTTTTATTTCACAAAACTCATGCCATATGTCGACATCTGATTTGCTGGAAGAATAACGTGACACGTGGTAGCTTCGTATTCGGTGTAATGAGAGGGCGTACGCACATAATGTGAACCGCTTTGCACGAGAAAATTCTTACACAGATAGGTGGGTCCCACCCTACACGTTGGCCTATGCGCCGAGTAGTGTGCCTTTGGTGAAAAACACATCAAATTGCCCTTGCATCTCACTCGCCTGATCATCACTGTTGATTGTCTGATCTGATGGTAAGTGAGGGACGTTGAACAGAGATGTGTGTGGTCTTCCTTCCCTGCACAAAAAAGCAAAAAAATTATTAATTGCATTTTAGCCATCTAATATAATTCAAATTAAATTTTAAATTTTTGATATTTGCAATTAAGCCTTCTTTTAAATCAAATTATATTTTCAACTTTTATTATTTGCAATTAAGTCTTTTTTATTTAAATTCTTTAATTTTCTCTAAAAATATATTCCTTAAAAAATAACATTAAATATTAATTTAAGAACTTAAAATTAATTAAAAACATTAAGAACATAACAATTATAATTAATAAATTCGACAAAAATAACTCTAAAACATAGAGTTGTTTTAGAGTTATCAGTTACTATTTCCATTTATCCATCTAATTGTCATCCTCATATTCAATAGATCTAATCATGAATCTTCATCTTTTCACGGTGCTTCTACTTCTTCTTATAGTCATCATATTTCGTCCCCTATAAGTCATCAGCCTTAGGAGATCTCTCTTCTATGATAGGAGTTGGTAACCACCAGTAAAGATGTAAAATGAGTTGTCTGATCTCATCTCATATCTTATTTAGTGTCTCTAATGAATACATGGTACAATATTGACTTGTTTTCATTAAATATCATATTTTTTAGATCGTAGCCCTAATGGGCTTAACTTTAACATATGTTTATCATTTTTCTTATTAAATTTACATCATAAATAATCATATATCGTATTTTATATTATTTTGAATTATTATTTGTCTCATTTAGGCCTATTAGAGACAAATGAGATATCTCAATTAGTATAGTCTCATTATCATCTCATCTCATTTAAAATTAAGTGAGACAAGATGAAATGGATTTTAAAAAGAAATATATTGTACCATGAATCTCATTAATATCTTATTTCAATTTACACCTCTAGCCACCATATATGAGATGGCCAATCAGTAGGCTGCTATTACTTGAGTGTTCTCCTTCTACTGCCAGTCATTAGTACAGATTAGTAATTATCTCTTCATATTGGAATAGCTTGCTCCTTAGTATAGTTGTTGACGGTTCATTGGTTCTCGACCTTTAATTTGGCTACATGTGAGTGGTGCTACTTCTCGCAACAATGTGGTTGAATTTGTTGATGTGTATTGTTTAGGAATCAAATACTTTGGTGATAGCCCTCATAACACAAATTCACTAGTTCATGTTATTAATAACAACACTCTTGTTTACTCTTTTTACCACTTTGAAAGAGCCTCATGACTTGCTCCTTATAGGGATTCCTATACCTGGACTAGTCTAGATGTCCTAGAGGATGATGCGAATGGCACTAATTATTGATTTCTTTTTGTTTTATACTTTTGATGAACTCTTTCTCGACTTGTGTACTTTTTTGTAATAAAAAATAATCTTTATTAATGAAAACTTTACATGTTTATTTTTTCAATATTTTTATAATTCTTTCAGCATATGTTTATTGTATTTTGTTGTAATGTTACATGAGTGATTAAGAATATTGCATTTTGTATGCATTTTCTCTCTTATATAGAGGTATTTCTTTGACATTTTGTATCCAAACGAACTTGTTTATTTGCCATGGTTTGTTGCATGGGATGTGAATATAGGTTACATTGCATCATAATTTCCAAACATGCATCAAGCAGTTATCAAGATTTGATACTTCTAAGGATTCCTGGATACAATTGGAGAATTCTTATGCATCTTACTCTAGAGCAAGAGTTATAAAAGTGAAGGAAGAATTCCAAAGCTTTAAGAAAGGAAGCTTGAGTATATCAGGTTATCTTCTCAAAATTAAACTTCTAGATAATAAACTTGAAAGAACTGGATGTGGATTATCTGAGGAAGAGAAATTGATGAGTGTTTTAGGAGGACTTGATGAATCATATGATAATGTTTTTTCAACACTTATAGAACGCATGCTCACAAAAATTATAACTATCGTTGATTCTAAGGCTAAGCTCACCCATGAGTGTTGACTGGAGAGGAGAGAAGTTATTGCAATTTCACCTTTACCTTTTGTGAATCTTACAATTAAGAATCAAGCAAATTAGGGAGATTAGAAGGTGTTTGATCAATTGACTAATGTATATTATGATCAATAGTTTAACAATAATATTCTAAGCAATTTCCAATGAGTCTTTCATATATGAGTTTTAATTAACCACGTGCTTCTAATAATATTGGTTGAGGTCGTGGTAGAGTACAATGCCAGCTTTGTAGAAGACTTGGTCATCTTGTTGCTAACTGTTGGCATAGGTATTACAAAAACTTTGTTCCATCAATGTCTAATCAAAATTCTCAAAGACCTCCATATGTACCACCTTAATTTCAATCTTATGGTGCACCACCACCTCCTTCATTCAATTCACCAATACCTCTACCACCTTAATCCTTTTTTTGCTACTCCATAGAGAGCATAGACAAGCTTATTACCAGCACAGTCTTACTCTCATATCCACAAATTCCATTTCCTATGCAACAAACTCAATTTCCTAATATCCACTAGCCTATACTTACTCACTATCAACTAGGGGTGTCCGCGGTCTAGTCTGGTCCAGTTTTAAGTAAAACAAATTTAATCAAACTAGACCGTTCATAATTCTCAAATCGAACTCGACCGGACTTTTTGACTATCCAAAATTTTGTAACTGAACGGTTTGGTTCGGTTTGATTAACGGTTTGGAACGCTTAATAATACATAAATAGGATATTATTGTGATATAATCTAATAGGATAAAAGTCAAATGTGATACTCATCAATCATCATACATAAATAGATATTATTGTTAAATACATAAATAAATACACAAACTGTTATTGAAATCCAAAAGTAAAACAAATTAGACATGAAGAAATGAAGTCCCAATATCTCATTTACATAGAATTTTTACCCATTATTAATCATCAATGATCAATGTAGTGTCTTTAATGAAATCTACAATAAAATAAAATCATATATCATTAGACAATAATATTTAAAAAATAAAATTAGAAATAATTTTTAAGTCTCACAATTACCTAAATCAACATCTTCATAAATCTCTAGGTCATTATTGTATTTTGATAAGGCGACAAAGTCATTAGTGGAGGAACATAACCAATTTTGACTACATACTAATGCCTCTACCATTTTAGGATTCAAAGAACTCCTAAATGGATCAAGAATGCACCCTCCTATGCTAAAAGCTTATTCTGATGCAACAGTTGAAACTTGAACTACTAACACATCACGTGCAATGAGAGAGATAATAGGAAACCTAAAAGAATTTGTCTTCCACCATTTCAATATATCAAACTTATCCAACGTGACATTTTCACATGGGGTGTTCAAATATTTCCCAACCTCAGTTTTCAACTCCAAACAATTTTTCTCCTCTAAGCGTTTAAGAAATTTCAACTTTCTTGCTTCGTGAGATGAAAGAATCCTTCCTATTACATCTTGTGTTTGAGTCACATTAGATTGAAAATCCTTTCCATGCACTAACATATAGTAAACTTTGAACATATCCATAAAAATATTTTTGACATTATCTCTCAATTTTTGAACAATTTCTAAATCATAAATCTCTTCAAATAGGAATTCCAAATACTCTAATTTGTACCTTGGATCAAGTTCAAATGCAACATACAACATCTTATTAATCTTATCTACATTTTCCCAATACTTTTCAAATTTTGTTTTCATGCTAGCAGTCATATTTTTCAACAACAAATCATCGAAACCATACCAAGTATGTATTTGAGATTGAATGTTATGCAATTCTGTAAAATATAAATTTGATGTGTTACATAAAGATGCACTGAATGCTAATTTAGAGTTATAAAAAGTCTTCAAAAACTTGACAAAAACACTAGCATTATTTCAATCATCTAATGTTGGAGGCCCAACATTCGATCGCTCCTTATGAAAATAAGAAATAAAGTTTATTCCTTCTTCTTCTTCGAGATGATCAAATGTTTTTTTGAAAATCTAAAGAAGATTTTAACACTAGATATATGGAGTTCCATCTTGTAGGCACGTCTAGCACGACACTTCCTTTGGACTCAATATTTTCCTTAACATAACACATTTTAAACTTTTGTAATCTCAAAGGAGAGGATCTAACATATCTCACTGCACAAAAAATACTCATAATAGTATTGTGAAGATCTTTAAGTCCTTCTCTTACAACCAAATTCAAAATGTGAGCACAACATCACACATGAAAGAACTCCTCACTCATAACAAGTCCATCATTCCAAATTTTTAGCTTCTTTTTCAAGTATGATACAACTGTATCATTCGAGGAAGGATTATCAAGTGTTATGGTGAATACCTTACATATACCCCAATCACACAAACTCTGTTCTATCACTCTCTCAATTGTATCACCTTTACAATTCTCAACTTGACAAAAGTTTATAATTCTTTTTTGTAATTTCCATTCTTTGTCAATATAATGAATGGTTAGACAAGTATAATTAATATTTTGAATTGAAGTCCAACAATCACTTGTAATACAAACTCTTTGTTTTTCACTTATGAAAAAGTTTCTCAAACTTTTTTCTCATCTAAATAAAGTTGAAACACATCCCTAGAAATTGTTTGACAAGATGCAGATGAAACTTAGGATAAATTTTAGCTATAAAATCTTTAAATCCCTCACCCTCAACAAACCTAAAAGAAAATTCATCAATAATAATCATTTTTTCCAAAGCAACTCTAGCACGTTTTGCATCAAATGATACAACAACTAATTTATGAGTTGTCATATCACCCTGTCCTTTTTGTGTTTGAAAACTTAACATCTTTTGACCTTTATCTACTTCTTTAAGAATTCTCTTACATAAATTTATGAAGTGATATATCATTGAAGTAGTTCCATTTCTTGTGGGATGAGCAACATAACTTTTTTTACAATAATGACATGTAGCTCTAGGATTTTCCACATCATAAGGTAAAATATATGAAAAATGATTTCATATTTCTGACCTGAAATCTTTTGGTTTCTTCATATCCGATTTGTTATCTACGTGAACATTACTTACTTCTATTCCTCTTTTTGAATATGAGTCATTTAAATTCTATAGTGGATTTTCCATTTCCTCTGGATGAATTTCAGGTTCAATGTCTTCAATCATAGATATAGTAAAGTCTGGAAATTGACTTGGTCCAATAAAATCATGTAAATAAATCATCACCTATATATAGAATATAGATTAGTACATATTCCTAATATTAGTCTCGAGATAACTAAATGATCTTAGTTATAAAAAATATGGTCGAAAGTAGGGGTGTCCATTTATACTAAAATTCAAATCCCAAATATTTTGCATACTAATTAGATCAGGCCAATCCATACTAATTAGATCAAGACGGACAGATTATGATATAAACATGACACATATATGTTAGTAATCAGGGAAAAAAAACATGAAAAGAACATGTTATTTTAATCACAATCATGATTGAGGCTTAAAGAATGAATAAAATATTAGTAATGTTGAGAATATGTAATTTACATTGAAACTGAAAATGATATTTATTATCATTTTTAATAAAATGATTGAAACTAATAATTCAAAGCAATATAAGAAACTGACAAACACAATGTAATGATAATTTTGGCACCCACGGCTAGTGAAGGAGAGAAACAGAATTCAAGGGTGTCCAAAAATCCTATCAAAAACTCATTTGAGGAGGCATTTCAAAAACTCAAAAAAATCCTATCAGAAACTCAAAAGAACCGTATCATAAACTAAAAAAATCCTATCAGAAACTCTTTTGAGGAAATATTTCAGAAACTCAAAAAAATCCTCAGTAACTCAAAAAAACCGTATCATAAACTAAAAACAAATCCTATGAGAAACTCAAAAAAATTGTATCATAAACTAAAAAAAATCATATCAGAAATTCATTTGAGGATGCATTTTAGAAACTCAAAAAAAATCCTATCAGAAACTCAAAAAACCGTATCATAAACAAACAAAAAATTATATCAGAAACTCAAAAAAAAAACTTATCACAAAACTCACAAAAAACCTTATCAGAAACTCAAAATAACCCTATCAGAAACTAAACAAAAAGGTTTAACAACCAATCCAAAATACAGAGTACAGACAATGTCTCGTACACAAAATTATACTGAGAATTTTGGAGAAACAGTCACCTCACTACATAGTATATACTTATTTCGTTCGTGGATGACAGGACGCAAGGTGATGCGAGAAGAGGTGACTGGGTGGATGGGTTCTACTGGAGGCAACGATGGTTAGCTTAGGCTAAGGTTGTTTTGAGTCTCGTTGATTCGTTGTCGCCCTTGCAAAGACACAAACACAGATGGCCACTGAAAATGAATTAGGGTTAGGTTAGGAGCGTAACACGAATTCTTAATATATATTCGGTAATAGTTAATTAAAAAAATTAATTATTGATGAAAACCGGTCTGGTCCGGTCCGATCTGACCGGTTTATAATTTTTATAACCAGACCAGACCATTTGAAAATTGGTTTTACTTAATACAGACCAGACTGGACCGTTTCAATTATGAAACTGTTCAATTTGGTCTGATCCGACCCAATTTATGGACACCCCTACTATCAAAAAACTTGTCCTATTACTATCCACCTACTTCACCTCAAAATTCTTCTCTATCTCTACAATCTGCTCAACATTCATCTTTTGTGGCTCAATTATCATATCCTTACTTGTTTCTTGATTCAGGAGCTAGTCATCATGTTAACTCATATCCAAGTAATGTGGTGGCTTCTCAAGCTTATGGTGGTAATGACAAGCAGTTAATTGGTAATGGTAGGAGCATACCTATACATTATGTTGGCCATAATTCTTTTACTTCAGTACATTCCCCAACTAGAAAACAAAAAATCACCAGTATTTTCCATGTTCCTGACAATTTTGAGTAAATAAATGAATGACCTCTTTTTAAGGATTTTTTTTCATTAAATAAGAATTATTGTATAATCTATTTTAAGTAAGAATATATACACTATTTTATTACCTAAATATATAATATTTTATTACCTAAATATACAATATTCTATTACCTAAATATATAATATTATGTTTATCTATTTTAGGTAATAATATATACACATCTAATATACTAATTATAGTAAATTAATCTTATTATCTTGTCCATAATCTCTATCATTGATATCCCCCCTCAAATTGATTATGGACGAATAAAAAGCATCAATTTTTCAACAAGAAATTGATGTCAATGCCGAGAGAGAGATGACGCGAGCATCATATGCTTCACGAATAGAGTGACAATCCACTTCAATGTGCTTGGTGCGCTTATGAAAAATTGGGTTAGCGGTAATTTGAATAGCACTAGTATTATCTGCATGGAGTGGAGTAGACACGGGGTGTGGATACCCAAGCTCAACCAACAGTCCCCAAAGCCAAACAATCTCAGAACATGCAGAAGACATAGCACGATACTCAAAATCGGTATAGAACTTTGACACACAATCTTGCTTTTCCAAGAAATAAGAGAGGCACCATGAAAGATGCATAAAATAGTAATTGACCATCGAGTATCAGAACAACCAGCCTAATCAACATCACTATTGCAACCAGACAAATAAGAGAGTCCACATGCAAAAAAATACTATAGGTGGAAGTGTCTTGCAAATAGTGAAAAATGCGATGGACAGCAGCCAGGTGGAGGTACTTAGGTGCCTACATAAACTAACTAACTTGTTGAACATCAAAGGAAATATCAGGCCGAGTGATAGGCAAAACCGACATCGCCGATCCTCCCATTACTTTGGTTTTATATTTATAAATTTCTTGCAAGTGCACGAATCATTTCATAGAAAATGAAAAATATACTCCCAATGTTGATCTAAGAAAGGAATATATGTGGTTTTTAATTTATTATTCAAACTTTTAAAAACAAAATTAAATACTAAACATTCTATCACGATAGGGTTTTGTGTTTTTAATCTAATAACATAAAAATAAACATAGATACAGATTCAATAAACATTTATGCAAAATTTATCTTTTATAATAGTGGAGTATTTATGGATATAATAACTAATTTAATTATACTTGCTCATATTATTTATGTTATCAAAGATATAAATTGATATTTATTGATTCTCTCTTTTTTATATGAATACCACCTTTGGTGGGGTTAGATATTCTTTGTTAACTAAACAAATCAATTTACACCTATGGGTGGGGTTGATAACTAATTTGGTTAATTAAATTAATTCATTTTTCTAAGAGATTGAAAATGAACCATTTAAACCTAAAAAATTAATTATCCGAGTACTAACTTTCAAGTTTTAAAACTACTACTAAAAACATGTTGTCAATACATTTTTAGATAATAATTCTTATAAAAAGTTTTGAAATAGAGCTTTACTCTAACTACCGGGTGATTGTACCAACAAATAAAATAGCACTAATCTAAATCAGACCGGATACCTAAACCTTAAAATCTAATTTTTAGATTTAAGTTTGTAATGAAAAAATAATATATTTCTCTCTAACATTCTTAATATAAAATCTTGAATAAAAACAAAATCAATTCATTTTAGAGATTTTTACCTATTTAATATTTTGCAAGCATAACAACGTTATTATTATATCATGTTTACAAACATCCAGCAAAGTTAAATTTAATCACAGACAAATTAAATATAACATGTAAGAATAAAGTATAAAAAATAATTGTAAAGAAAATAAAATCCTTACAGTACTTTGATGTTATTCTTGTTGCTAGAAAACCTCCAAACAGAATTTGCACTTCCATTTATTGAATCAAAAAACAAATAAATTACAAAAACATAATTAGTTCTTCTCAAAAAGAGAAGAACTCTAAAACTAAGAAAACTAAAAACTAAGAAATGGAGAGAAAGAAAGAGAAAAGGAGATGTTTTTGAGGTGTTTTTAGGGGTGTTTTGTTATGAAGAGAATGATGGTATTTATAGGTGAGGAGAGGAAGAAAAAGTGGGTGAAAAAATATTAAAAATGGAGGAAACACGTACTAGGTGATGATGACGTCAACTGGTAGGTGGGGCGCGATGGCGCACGCGGGAAGGCGAGGATGTGCGCACGGATTGGGCATGCAGCGCGCACAGCCTGGGTGTTGTGCTGGCGCGGCGTGCGCGTTGCTCGGCGCGACTGGGCATAGTTCGGCAGATCCGTGCGCAATTTCATCCTTTTTGATATTTTTGACCCTTTTGATCCATTTTATCCAATTTTCCATATTTGTTGACTTTTCCTCATTTATTTTTTGAATATATTTGTGATGTATTGCCTCTAGTATTTCTCTTTGAGTCTTTAAGTTACGTTTTTAAGCGAAAATACCTAAAAAATACCTGTGATTCCGAAAAGACATATTTATATAAATATATGATAAAATCATTATAATTTTAGTACTTTTTGAGCACTCATCATCGAGTGATAGTCAAATATTTCAAGCTCTCCACCAATTGTCTATATAAAGAAGGATCAGAGACAAAATCTCCCTCATCATGATGATATTTAACATTGAATTCTAAGGGAGTATCAACAGAATGACCATCTTAAAGGCTAGCCAAAGTAATTAATTCATGGGTGCACTTATGCTGGTGCAAGAAAATACCAGCTAAGGTAGAATGCATCTCAAGGCCTAAAAAATATTATAAAGGACCCAAGTATTTCATATGAAAGGAACCCTGAAGACGTTCCTGAAGCTGAGAAATCAATACAGATTCAGTCTATGTAATAATAATATCATTAACATATACCAGAAGCAATATGATTCCTTTTGTAGTCTTGCAAAGAAACAAAGAGGAATCATACTGACTTTGAACAAAGGAAAAGCTAAGAAGTGTAGGGTGAAACTTATCAAACCAAGTACGTGGAGTATGTTTTAAACCATAGAATAACCATTTTAGCTTACAAACATCGGTAGAGAGTGTAGAAAACAACCTTGATGGTGGAGTCATAAAAATTTCTTCCTTAAGGTCCCCGTGCAAAAAGGCATTCTTAACATCCATTTGTTGCAATTGTCAGCCCTTGGATGCAACAATAGCAAGAACAAGTCACATTGTTGTCATATTTGCTACAGGGAAAATGTCTCATCATAATCAACCCCATACTCCTATCGATTACCGAGTTCCATCAACTGTGCCTTATATCTATCAAGAGAGCCATCAAACAACATCTTAATGGAATATACCCATTTACAACCAATGGGCTTAACACTAGTAGGACAAGAAACAATATCCCAAGTATGATTCTTCTGAAGAGCCTGAAGTTCTTCTTGCACAGCTTTCACCCAACATGCATGTTTAGCTACCTGAAAATAAGAGGTAGGAACTATAATATCAACTAAAATGGCAGAGAAACCATACCTATCGGGAGGAGGAATAGTATAGGAAGATCTCTGAGGAGCCACTGACGTAGGTACCAGATCAGGGTCGGGAAGGATTTGTGATGATTAGGGTTGTCGTCGCTAATAGGCAATATCAGATTTAAAATGTTCAATTGATGGAGAGATATCATTAAAGCTAGGAAGAAGGACACCGTCAGAAGGGGAAATATGTTGCTGAAAATAGTATTCATGTTCAAAGAAAATCACATTTCGAGAAGTATGCAAACAATTAGTAATAACATCATAACATATAAATCCCTTGTGAGTTGTGCTATAACCCATAAAAGCACATTGTACTGACTGAGCTGTAAACTTGTGGCGCTTATGAGGAGACAAGTGAACAAAGTAAACACATCCAAATGTGTGTAGCATATGATAATTTGGATGCATACCAAAAAGACGATAGGAAGGAGTATCAAAATTCAATTGTTGAGAAGGTAGACGATTAATCAGATAGACTCTAGGAGTAATTTTCGAACCATATCCAACAAGTGATGATTTTTACGTTTAGCCACCTCATTCTTTTGAACTGTATAAGGACAAGATCGTTGAGATACAATGCCTTTTTGTTGCAAAAATACTTGAAAGTCATGCGACATATATTCACCACCATTATCAAATCGTAAAATCTTCATACAAGTGTAAAATTGTGTCTTGATATAAGCCACAAAAGTTTGGGAAAAGTGAACACCTTAGATTTTGAACACAGAAAATATATACATATGAAACAACTATAGTCATCAATGAACATTACAAAAAAAATATACTGTGCATGTGAAATTACAGGAGTAATACCCCAAACATCACTGTGTGTAATCTCAAAATATGTATCAACACAACCACCATAAGTAGGCAAAGGTAAAGTTTTACTTTTCCCTAGTTTACAAATAGAGCAATCAAAAAGCAACCGATAAGTATAACATTGATCTTTATCACCAAGAAACCCATGTTTCATCAAATTAGACAAAATCACATTATTTGGATGGCCTAATCGTCTATGCCAAATGTTAACCTTATTTTCAACAGTAATAGAAGCTAAAGACAAAGTTCAAGGAATAGTAAATTGCAATGGAAATAATCTTCCCACTTTAGGCCCCTTTGCGATCACCTTCCCTGACACCTAATTTTGCACAACACAACCACCACGAGAGAAATGTACATCATAGTTATTATCCATCATCTGACCAACATAAATTAAACTAGTAGATAACCTAAGAGAGACAAATACATGACGAAAAAAAGGTCCAATATCACCAATGGCTGTAATTGGAAGATTACTTCCATTAGCAACCTGAATATTTTCTGTACCATTATACTTTCGTAGATTATGTAACAAATAAAGGGAGCTAGTCATATGGTTGGATGCTCCAGAATAAAAAAACTAAGGAGAAGACACAGTCTTACCTTGGCCTTGAAGTCCAAGGGTAGAAAATGTTGAGATAATAATCTGTTGGACCATTTCTGGAGTAACGACGGGTTGAGTTGTGTTAGTAGTTGTAGGTGTAGGACTAATAATGTTAAGAGCTGGAATAGCAGCTTGAAAAGCTTATACTCATCGATTTTCTAGATGTGTAGGAAATTCCTTGATAATGTGTCCATTTTGCTTACAATAATTGTAGAATTTCTTACCACAATTGCGGGCAATATGTCCAAACTCCTTGCAACTATAGCACTACATTTGTCCCTTTTCTCGATTCCTCCCTTGAGTGGCATAAGCAACATTGAAAACTTTAGATGTTTCCTTGGACACACCTATAACAGTTTGTGTAGCCATTCTCTTTTCTTCGCGCAAAAATTCACCAAGACATACAAGGAACCATATCTCTATTAAGCAATCTTGTTCCAGCAACTTCAAATTTTGATCTCAGTTTCATCAAAAACTAATTACATCTACTATCTTCATGAACCACCTGAAGGCTGGCTAAGGCCTCTTTAGGTACCTTCGTGTAGATAATACTAGAATATTCTCTCCATAGATTAAGAAATCCAAAATAATACTGCTCAATGGAGATATTACCTTGGCTGAAGGTACTAATATCAAGTTCTAGTTGAAATCATCTCGTAGTATTATCTTGATGATATATACGCTTAAGATAATCCCACATCTTTTTAACCGTATCAAAAAAAGCGTAAATTGTTCACCATAAGAACTTGAATAGATCCTAAAATCTAAGAGATCATTCGAGTATCCTTTGCCTCACATTGGTTAAGAATTACTGTACAATCTATTTTAAGTAAAAATATGTATCATATTCTATTACCTAAATATATAATATTTTATTACTTAAATATATAATATTCTGTTTATATATTTTAGGTAAGAATATACAATATTCTATTACCTAAATATACAATATTTTGTTTATCTATTTTAAGTAATAATATATACATGACTAATACACTAATTATGTTAAATTAAATTTTGTAACGTTGTCCATAATATATGTCATTCATAGCTCATTCTATTACAAAAAATTTGATGAGTGTTTCATAATTTGCTTTGGATAATAATGTATATTTTGAATTTCACTTTGATTACTCCTGTATAAAGGATAAACATGTAGGATCACATAGTGCTCGTCAAGGTACGTTTGCTTAATGTTCTCTATATTTTTTACTCGGATCTGCCTAAGCATGGTACTTCTTCTCACATTGTTTCCTTTTCCATTAGTGATATTGTGCCAGCATTTGTTCTGGTTGCTCATGCTCCTATTAGCCTTTCCTTGTGGCATCAGAGGCTTGATCATGCCTCTTTGCCTATTGTAAGAAAAACCTTATTTTAAAGTAATATAACTTTTCAAGATACACCACCATATTGTGCACAGTTTGCCAACTTAGTAAGAGTCACAAATTACAATATAAAAGTAGAGCACAATATGCTACGACACCTTTTCATGTTGTGCATTCGGATGCGTGGATTGCACTAATAATGTCTATCAATGGTTATCAGTACTACGTTCACTTTGTGGACGAATAATCATGTTTCACATTGATTTACTTCCTTAAGTATAAGAGTGATGTTTGCATAGTCTTTGAGCTGCTACCTTCTGTCCCTATCGAAGAATAGTGTGTGATCCATTTGACCGGAAAGCAATAGCGTTGGATCGAGCTTTTCTTTGTGATTGGTAGTGAACACTATGATCCTAATATTGTTAATTGACATCTTCATTTCTTAGCTAAAAATTTGTCCCAAGTTTTAGCTATATTTTAGCACCATTAATTGTTATATAAAATTATTATAATAAATACAATTCAAATTATAATAATATTATCGTTCTTAAATGAAAGGATATAACTTTGAGATTCATGGCACTTTGATAGCATGAGAGTGTATAAGAAATTAGGTAAAACAACACAAATTCATCATCTCTTGTAAAAAGGCCATCGATGTTTATTTCAAATATTTAGACCAAATTTTCAAAAATAAAATTGATACTTTAACTACAAAGATATTTTATCCTAAGATAATTATATTTTAGCTACAACAAAGAAACATGAACACATGCAGAATTCAGAATTTGTCCAACAACAAAAGTAAAAGAAGAACCGAGTTTAATTATCATACCATCAATGCAATGGGCTCTTACAAGGCGAGAAGGAAGGGAATGAAGTTAAAACCAAATACTCATCCCTATCAATCCGCCACCACAACTTTTGTCATTTAATTTCTCTTTAACCCTCTGAAAAACTCTTGCAATAATCGAAATTTACATAATCTACATCAAAATCACAAATCAAAGACATGCTTAGTCTCATAATTACAAAACGTGTTCTCCATATCTAGTAACGTCTACCGTTTGAATATCCAATTCGAGCTGCTTCACTTCTCTGTCTGACATCTTCATACATTTTCAGCGATGCCTCGGAAAATTTGGTTAGCCTATCAAGAACCTTTGTCAAACTTGATTGGATGCTGTTCAAATTTGATGGTGACTCCCCTCCATTTTCATCATCCTTATTCTCAGATTCTCCACTCTTTGAATCAACTGCCTTCTTCGGCAACTCTGCTTGCTGATCCATCAATTGTTGCAGATCTGTCAAAAAGGTTCTGACTGCAGCCGAGAGATCAGCATATGGCAACTCTCTGATCCCATATGACCAGTCCCGACAAAGAACAAATATTGGTGGAGCAATAGCTCGACGTGGAGAGAATGCCCTTCGGCTCCTACGCTCCCGTGGTTGCAGAATGCAACTCTGCAGCCAGCCATTCAGAGCTTCTACATATGATGTATGAGTGTTAATCCAATTTGCAAAGCTAAGGCCAAAGCATTCAACTTCCTGGACAAGTTGATCCATTATCTCTCTACGGGCATCTCCTCGGGAATGGGAAGCTCCCATTGAGACCTTTGAATGATATGCCAATGAGATTGTGATGTACTGAGCATGATGACACTCAAGCATTGCTTTCCACATTCTGTTCAATCTGAAGGATTTACCATAAAAATCTCAGACATTATGATGATTTAAGAGAGACCGAGTAAACACGAAAGCAAACTTTGATTCAATTATGAGAAGAAAAGAAAAAAGTTATGGTCTTTCTTACCCCTGAGTAAGTTCGGCAAGTTGTGGATACAACTCTTCATCCCTCATTTTCTCAATCCGCTTTGCTATGGAATCAACAGAATGAAGTGCTATTCTTATTCGTGAATGTAGATCCTTCACAACTGCTCGGGTTTTATCAATAACTTGAGTGCTATAATCCTTTGCAAACATGTGTTTAAGCTGTTCACACTTGTGGTCATACTCCTTTCTGACAGACTCACTTGCCTAAAGTGGGGAAAAACCCGTGAATGAGTGACATTTTAAATAGTATCACCTAAAGAGGTGTTTTGATGTTGGCTAGAATAAGAGGTCTAAAGGCATGTTTGTTACACAGTACTAAAGACCCTAACTGTATAATTTTTGTAAAACCATGGGTTTGGCTATATTATATGAGACCGTGTTATATAAAATAAAAATTGTATGGGTGTTGGTCTAAACCATAATTAACAATTTACTTAGCATATCTGAAATTTTAATTCTAAAATTATGGGTTTTGACTTTTTCTTTCATCTCAAATTAATTTTTTTAAATTTAAAAAGTACAAAAAAAAATTAAATAATAATTTAAATAATTTTTTATAATGAAATTATTTTGATAAGTAAGAAAACTACGTAAAACAAATTAAATACTATTTTAATATAAATTATTTTATTGTAATATTTATTATCAATTTTATATAATTATATTATACAAGTTGTTATCAAACTCTATACAGAACGCCAAACATGTCCTATAAGGGGTGTCCATATTGCCAATTATATGTATGTCCCATCTTTTCACAAGGTTTGAGTCGTAGGGTAAAACAATCACAGGAGTCTTCCAACCTGATCCATCATCATTCATAGCTACATTACACCTAGGGTTAGGGGTAGCAGTCAGAATTGATCACTAATAGTTTTAGTTTTATGTTCTTGAAAATTATGATATTTCCTAATATAATAAATAGAAACGATAAGCTAAAAATTCACAGGTCAAGAATACAATAAGCCAACACCATAAACACGATAACATTTGCCAGCCCAAAATAAACTAACCTATTGTATTAAAAATATTTTAAAAAAAATCAGAAAAATCCATCTGGTTTTCATTGACCTGTTAAGACAATGATATCTTAAGATATTCATTAATCTCAGGAGATATCCTGAATACATATCATGTAAAATTGGTCATTATTTATTAATTAATAGATAAAGTAGTCCCCGAGTTAGAGACCTAGCATTAAAACAATAATGGCTTCAGTTCAGCTAATTATACCGAGCATTGATTTTAAGCAATTAATAACATGTAATGATGTGGGCATGTCAACAGGAAGCCTTGATCATAATGCCTATTTTGGTGGTATTAAGATGAGGGCAAAGTAAGTATTCTTGAAAGTTGAAATTACTTTAAACAAACTGAAATCTTTAAGATAAAAAATTATCCTAGATGTACCTTCACTTCATCATAGAGTTTTCTCTCCCATGCATACAATCTATCAAGTGTTGAGGAGTGATTTCCTGCAATCATACAAAAGTCCTCAACAAAATCACTTTCGCTGTCATCCGCATCATCTTTTGATCCAGTAGCGAGAGGATTCCTTGATGAAGATGATGCCGATGATGTTGTACGCTTCCAAGTAATAACCTTTGTTCCATGTTGTGGAGCTTCTAAAAAAAACAATACAAAATTTTCATTTATGTTATAACAAGGCAATACAAGAAGTCCAGAATTAAACGGCCCTGTCCACAAAACTAAACAACCAAAAAGTTGATCAATAGTTACATGCTTCACAATATAGAGAACCATTTCAGCACACAAGAAGGTAAGATAAAACATTAAAATGGCTGTGCCAAGAGTTACGAAAGTTTCTGCGAGATATACAGCTTACAAACATTTCAGCACCATGTTCATTTGACCAAAAACAAATTAAACCATGCTCAGACCCGACTTACCGTGAAGGGCAAATGAATCCTTTCCCTGGCAGCAAACAAGCTGCAAAGCTGTCAAAGAAGTCCAGGCAGATGATCTCCCTACAAGACAAATAGTTCTTATTATAAACGTGCCAAAGAAAATTAGGTAACTTAAGAACATAAGCTAACTAACATATTGAGAATCTAGGTTGATGAAAAAAGAAATAAAATACAAATGAAACACAATATTCCCCTTCCCAAAAGTACCTTTTGCTTCCGAGTATCCAACACTAATTTTACTTGCCTCAAGCATTCTAGAGACCTCCTTTCCGGATTCAGAAGCTCTAAAGAATCGATGTTCAATATCTTTAATACTTGAAATAAAATCCTTAGCCCTATGAGTAATATACTCTGAAGGGTCTTCTCTTTCAGTACAACAAACATCTCTCTCTGCCCTTTTTGAACTAGACTCCTCAAGTTCAAATTTTCCTGTCAATTTTTGAACAACCCCATTTGCATGGATATTATTCTCTCCTGTGTTGCTTGTTTCTAAATTACCATCAACTCCACCCAAATTGCTCACTTTTGATTGATCAGAATTATTATTTCCAGTCACTAATTTATTAGAAGAGTCATAGTTCTTCCTCTCTATTTCAGGCTTTGAAGTCCCTTCATCATCAAAACCAACCTTTGCATTCTCTACAGAAGGATCAACACCTTTACCCCCAAATTGTTTCCACCCTTTAACTTCCTCAAAATCCACATCAACCTCATTATTCCCAACAAACCTAAAACTGTCATTCTCATCAAACCCAGGGTCAAAGTAATCCCAAGATGAACCTGACTCAGGAAGAGGAGGTGGCGGTAGTGGCATTGAAAATTCTTCATCCACATAACTCTGACTGATTGGATTGAACCTAACAGTCATAGTAGCAGGACCTCCTGATTGCATATAATTCAAAGTAGCCACAGGTGCTGAAAGAGGGTTCTCATTGTGGAGTGGTGAGTCAGTAACATCAGCTGGATGTGAAGGGGACGGTGAAGGGTATGAAAATTGTGATGGGGTTTTGTCTGAAGTCGATAAAGATGACTCTATCAAGACCTCAGCCTCTGCATATCTTCTAAGACCAATGCCAATATTTCGAAGAGATTGGGTATAAGATACATGAGCTGCTGCTAGAGCGTACCTTGAATCAATCGCTTGCTTGATGAACCTCCTACGTTCCTTACAGAGACGCAAAGCTTCATCCTTTTCAGTTTTGGAATTTGTAGCTCCCATTTTCTACTGAAGATTTAACTACCTAGTTCATAAAACCAAACCCATTTTCTAAAAACTTCAACTCGAGCAGGGTAGTAACGAAAACCCACGTCCTTAAACAAGTAAGATCTCGGAGACTTGACTCCCTAAAACCAAGTGTGTAAGTGAAGAATTGCTCCTTTGATTAAAGTTAAAGTAACAAAAAGTCAAAAACCCTTTAATAAACCGTAAACCTTATTGTGGTTAACACATAAAAAACAGAGCAAACAACTTAAGCCTCAAAAGCTTATGGGTTTCACACGAAACGAGAAACCCAAAAGAGGAAAGCTTCGTATGGAAGAAGGAAACAAAAACCAGATAGTGAAAATGCAAGGAAATCGTTGACCTTACTTTAAATCTGATCTGGCGTTCATATTGCTCAGACCCATAAACAGGAAGGAATAGTTGTTTTGCAAGAAGCTACAGTAGCAGAGCAAATAAAGAGTGGGAGTAGATGAGACGTCATAAATTCTAACCCATTAATAGAAATCTGAACAAAAAAAATGAATTTGAAGCAGTCATTTTAAGGAGGTTGGGAAACGAAGACTAAGCCATTTGCAGAGGCGGTGAGAGAACTGAAACTGAGATGCAGAAAATGAAAAGCTCTACAATGAGTATTGTGAAAAGCAGAGAAAGAGAGAAAGGAATCTATTACATTAAGCAACAAAGAAGGAGCCTACTCAACCTCGAGGTTTGCGTCTGATTTCTTCGTTTCATTCCATTTAACAAGAAAGAAAGGGAAAAAGTAAAAGAAAAAGATGGCAAAAGACTAACAGGGCTCAAATTTAAGAGAATAAATTTGATAAAATAGAGGAATTAGAAAAAGTTTCTTCAAAACCTTCTCTTTGATCTCTGTCATCTAAAACCCACGAGTCCAGTGTCCATACGACGGATTAGGCTTTTTTTTTTGTTTTTTTTTTTCTCGTATATTTTAGTCATAATAATTTAATTAAAAATTATTAATAAAAATAATACTTTAATCTTTAAATTAAAATAAATAAATAATAAAATAGTATATTAATTTTGATAAAATGGCATAAAAAATTATAACTTTTTTGGGAGTAATAAAAGTTAAACAACTATTTAAAATCTAAAACTTTTAATATTATATTTTAATTTTACTAATCGTGTATTATATTTGTATTATTTTACGTATCTTCATTATTTCATTTGTATTATTTGTTATAATTTTATAAATAAGATGTTCTGTATATATTCTAAAACATACTAATACAAACATTAAATCATTATTTTTTATTATCTCTTTATATTTTTTACATTGTAAAATAAATATCATATAAACTAGTACGTGTTATTTAAAAAAATAATAATATTATCTTTTTTAATTTTATTATAAGAAAACATAACCCACTAAATATTTTGTAATAATTAATTATAAAATAAATCCCTAATTTTATCCCATTACGAAGACACTATTCCAAATGGTAAGTCAGATTGATTCAAAAGGGTATATAACTAAGAAAATGGTGATGGTGAAATCTTAACCGGCCAATTTGAGGAAACAATAGAATTTAAGATGATTACAGAGTTAATAGAAATAATGAAATTTGAGATGGGTAACACGTATTGATACTTGAGGGAAGAGGGAAAAGAACAAAGAAAAATGAGTATAAGTTTTGAGTTAATAGAACTTAAAAATGAAAGAAATAACTTTTAATGTGTTGTAGAAAATTTAATATCTTCTAATTTTTTTTTTTTTTGTATCCAATGGTAATAAAATTAAAAAAAGATATATTTTTTTGTTAAAATAACGTTATTTTAAATTATCTCTATTTGATAATTTTATAACATGTAGTTATTGAATTTTTATTATTTTATCTAAAACTTAATAGAATTTTGTCTTTTATTATTAAAACTAATGAATTGTTATTATTTTTAATTAAAAATATATTATTTATATTTAACGAATATAAATAAATACAAATAAAATCTCATATTCCTTATACGAGACATTTTACATTCTAAAAAGGAGAGGACTGAGAACCTTGAACAGAAAAATGGTGGGGTGTGTAGTGTCAGAAAAACTTTCCATTACATTAAACAGAGAGTCACTACCCTCCATCGGTGTGGTGTCAGATAGCAATACATATAAGGAGGTTCACGAAAAATTGTATTCACAATAATAGTTAAAAATAATCCTTATTTTTTTTACCAATAAAACTATTTTTTTATTAATTTAAACCACCATATTTATATTAATTCAAAATTAATAAATAATTTATCTACTTAGTGCAAAAATTGTTTTGAAAATAACAAAATTATTATCATCTGAGTTTGTTACATGTTTATTACCAAATATAAAGGTTCCAACGTATAATTTTTGTATATCTATATTTGTAGGATGAGGTATACATAATATTAAAAGATTGTTCTCAATACTTGGATATACTAGACCCCGTTAGAATTTTAGAATATCACAATATAAAAAAATATAAAGAGATAGGAAGAAAATATAGATATTAATATATATAGTTATTTTTAGTTATTTAAAGTTGTGAGAAGTTATGTTTAATATTGAAGAGAGATGAATATATATATATAATAAAATATATTTATTCATGACCTTTATCCATAATGAAAAAACTTATCTTAATATGGGAACTTTAATTGTTTAATTATCTTGTTGTTTGATAATTAATATATTAAATGTCAATCGTTTATCATGTTATAAATTTATCTGATATTATTACTTATTTGTTGGCTCAATGTTGATTAGGATATTAGAGGTGTCAAACGGGTTATCATGGCATGACATGGCCCGTTGGTCCATTCGACCAGAACAACATGGCACGATTTGCTAATTATTTTGCATGGCATGGCGCACGAAAAAAAATGGCATGACACAGTTTATAGCCTACAATCCTTAATGAGCTGAACCGTACCAACAAGCTAGTCCAAAATTAAATTATATATTAAATATATATATATATATTTGATAAAGTTAGTATTGGTATTATTAGAAGGTTAGAGGTTCAACTCCCACTACCATTATTTTTTTCAAATAATAGGCTAAATGGGTCATAGGTCGTGCTGCCTTATTAAACATGGCCCAACGTGCTAGGCACCACACAATATGGTAAAGCCCATACACTAAGAATTAAGGCACGACACGACCCGTGTACGTGCAATTAACCAACATAACCCGCTAGCCACGAGATGGCACGACATGTTTAATTAATGGGTTAGGCCTAACACCTCTATTTTACACCCAACATAAAGACCCTAGAATTGGTAAGGCTGCGTACATAGGCTAGGAGGTCTATTTTGTCATTTAGTCATCACCTAGGTTCACGACTTCCTAAACCTCATTAGGGGTATCAAGTCGACACTTATATGGTTATTATTTGCCTGTATGAAAAATTTCTTGTTTTTCCCAACTATTCAAAATGTGCTTGGTGATGTCTTATTGTCGATGGCTTTTACGAATCCTCAATTGGACTCCCAATTAGGGAGTTATGTCAACGTTAAAACCACCACCTAATAGGTTCATTTTCCATTTTTGGAGGAAGAAAATGGATCCAAATATGATGGCTTGTGATCCCATGGGCTACCCTAGTGCTTGGAACCCTTGGATGGGTTCATTGATGAATGGATGAGATACTTCTCATCCTCTATATAAAAAGAGCTCCCCTAACTTTTTCATTTAACATTTCAAAGCTCACATTTGAGAGAGAAAGAAAGAAAGAATAATGGAGGAGATTGGCATTAAGGTCTGGTAAGTTTTTATTTTTTTCAACTTTTTTCATTTATTTATTTTCTTAACAATTTGTAGAAATATATAAGATTTTTATTTTACCCCACGATACTTACACTAATCCTTTCTTATGCAAGCAGTGATGAAGGATGCGATGTTTAATAGATGGGATCAAACTTGGCTATCATGGGGATGATGAAATACTAATCGATACGGGTTGTGTGAGGTGACCATCGAGTGAAGGACCGATAGAAGAGTAGGGGACACATATCTAAATGATCATGGTGTGTCCAACCATCGTTTGGCCTCCCTTGGTATGTCTAGCCATGGTTCGACCATTGATGGAGTGTCCAACCATGGTTTGGGCACTCATGGAATGTTTGGTCATGGTATAGGCAACTTAGGTCCACGAGTTGGTGGTGGGGTGCACATCGAGTGAGGCGATGGTTCTAAATCATCTCAACAATGTAGTTCTATCCGCATGGATCATTTGGATGCTCATTCACCATGGACTAACTCTTCTAATGATGAGGACTTGAATTTATCCCAGTTGGTATTCCTAAGTACCCATTGGGTCCCAATGAAGAAAATTACACTTTCTTTTCTATTAACAAGATTCGTTCTTGGATGAAAAATCATTTCTTGAATAGACTTAGAGATATTTTTAATATACTGGAATCAACAAGGATGATACCTTAAGTTTTGGGCATGAGTTGGAATAGCCTCGTTCTAAGTATGGCCACTTTATGTACAAATCATATCTTTGTTGGGTTGAAACTATCCTTTTTGCCTATAATGCAGAAGTTTCTGGCATATGTTGGTGCCATTTCATCCCATTTTTTCCCTAACTATTATCGAATATTTCACGTTTTGATTAAGAAGCTTCTTGACACCAATGAAGAGTGGCATAACTTAATTTTTATAATGGAGGGAGATTTTGATCTAAAATCCCAAGGGTTCCTTCCATGCTCAACCAATATGAAAAGAATGGTACAACACTCTAAGACTTAGACTTAGACTTAATGTTATATGCTTTATTTGTTTCTAACATATTCTCTATTGTTTGGCATCTCTTTGGTTATAGGATCGTCCTTCCAAATGCAAGTAGATTTCATCGCTTATCTTTATGACACACCTTTGGAAGAATGATATAGTGATAAACTCATACTTTTTAATATCTTTGCACCTATATTGTTAGTAGTTCTCTCCAATATTCTTCAATAAATATTAGTCATTTTTTCTATTTTGTTATTTTTATCTTCTAAATTTTATCTAAGTTATTCTCTATTTGAATAAGTTTTATTCTTATTTTTTATTTTAATTAAATAAAAAATATTTGTTATTTTTTTATCTAGATCTAGATCTAAAGTGATATTTATTAGCATAAATTTTATATGATGCAATTTTTTGATTGGTTTGAAGCTAGTATTAAACGTAAATATGTTATTTTATTTAACGAAAATGATGGTGTTTTGGAAGCTTAACTCATAAAATAAAATAAATAAAATTTATTAAAAATATTAATACACTTTTTATAATAATTTAAACAAAAAAATTATTAAATGAGGTAAATAGTCGAATATTACTTGTGCTTATCTGAAAATGATAAAAAAAGTGTTCATGTTATAGTGTATTTGTCTATTATAATTGATGGGGTAAATAGATTTCTTTTCAAATTTTTTTACTACCTCGAAAAAAAACTATAATTAGGTATTTTTTTCCTTTCTACGTTTCAAAGAAAATGTATTTTCAAAACATAATAAATATATATATATATATATTTTAAAACCTTACATGTAACATGTTATATGGTAATTATATAGTACGTTCGTACTCTACCAAGATAAAGGACCTAGGCAAATATGATACCACACACGCACGTGTCACCGAGCCGAGTTTAAGTGCGAGTCTGAGTGTGTGTGTGTGTGCGCGTGTGCGTGTGCTTGAGGTGAGGTGGCATTTTATTTTTTGAAAAAAAAAATTTACAAAAACTTTTCCACTCAGAAAACAACCGTTATTTTATTTTACTTAGAATATGACCGTTGTTTTCTTTTACTCAGAATATAACCGTTAAATGATTGTTACTTGTCTTTACTCAGAAAATGATCGTTATTCGTCTTTACTTAGAAAATGATTGTTACTCTTCATTACTCATAATGGTTGTTACGCTCTCCACCCCCGAACATTATCGTTATTATCATAATGGCTACACGGTTTCTAAAACCTATAAATTGAGGATCTCAACTCTCAGTTTCTACACAACAATCTGCAAACTCCTCTCACTAAGAAAAATATTCTCTCAGCAATTCTAAATTATTTTTCAATTTTCCGAGCAATACATTTTTTCAGGTGTAGCATTCTGATCTTCATCAGTGTAGTGAAGTTTCGAGACATAAAAAGATTCTAGGTTGTTTTATCCTGGGGACTGTTGTGTGTTTTTCAACACACGAACTCGTGCAAGCATACACGGTCGCAAGTAATAACATTTATAAGCAAAGATCGATCCCACGAGGATTTGTAACTATAGTTTGTTGATTACTAAAATTATATCAATCTGATTTTATTCAAAACGTACGTTGGATGTAGCAAAAATGTAAGAAAATAGTTAAAACAAAATAAAAGAAATCTAGGATTGCAATTTTTCACCAAATTAATCAACTCAAATCATTTTATTTTCTTTTGATTTATATTTTTTTTGTACATTTAATTTGTCAACCGAAAACTTCTATTTTTATTCATACATCTCTTCCGAGCTCCGTACAAACACACCTCGTCAAATTAATTCACTATATCTCTATGAGAATTAAATTCACCGAAATTCATTACGTTTTAAGTTTTCAAATGGCCACACATACAATTAGGGTATATTCCTATCCTTCATCATACATGTCATTCTATTTACGAGCAATATACACACGAATGCCTCTTCCAAGTTTATTCATGTGCCACGGATCGTTTCGATAAGATTCGTAAATAATCAAAAAGCATTAAACACAAAATAGAACGAACAAATCGAACGTCTTATAAATCTATCAAAAATAATTAAAATAAAAGCATCATAAATTTAGATCAAATGCAACCCTAGAAAAATTAAATTACTTCATAAAATTAAAATAAAAATTACCACACCTACAGAAAATTAAGATGAAGAAGAAGGCAAATTAAAACAACACTTAGAACAAATTTTTGCCACACGCAGAACACAACAAAAGCCAAAAAATGGCTTCTGCGTATTCTGCTGTCCAAAACCGAGCACCCCAAAAATTACAAACTTACCAAAAAACTTCTTAAAACTATCATCTTATCTCCTATTTATACCCAAAAATAATACATCTAAAATATTACATTTTCTATTTTATTTTTAAATAAAACGCGTAATAATTTTTTATCGAAAAATTAAATAACGCGTATCGAAAATTGGATCGAAAAATATTAAACAAATTCACGCGTGAGACAGGCGCCGATTCAGCCTTTTTTAATTTCTTTATGCGTGCCACGTGTCAGCGTCTGATTCGCTGAAACGAATTAACGCGGACACGTGGCAGTTTCTGATTGGATGCAGGAAACGTGCCACGATGGTTTGTCGCCCAGGGAGTAACGGCTACACGCGGCGCGATCCTGCGCTTTCGCGCGCATCGTAACTTGCCACGTGTCATTACATGATTGGCTGAAAAATAGAGTGTGACACGTGGCATCTTCTGATTTGAGGAAGCAATCAGAGTGAACACGTGGCAGCTTATTATTGGGCGGTAATCCGGACACATGAAGACCGCGTCGCACAGGCTTTTTACACGGGTGGCTCGGTGCGCGACAGCTGGGATGGACGCGATTCAATCTGGACCGTTCAAGAGATCCAACGGTCAGCGATGGCCTCGGGGGAATCTGCGCAGCCGACATGTGGGGCCCACTCTGACGCCGGCCTGCGCGACACATGGGACCCACTGGCACGCCGAGCCGCGCGAAGAATCCACACGCGATTTTGCCTCGTCTGGTTGTACTCGCCAAATCTGGACCGTTGAATTGATAATCGAACGGTGCGTGATGAACGTCGTGATTTGGACGAGTGCGATTCTTTTCCTGCGCAGAAAATTCAAACTTTTATTAATTATATTTTGACCCACAAATTTAATCCAAATTACATTTTGCACTTTCTTATATTACAGTTAAGCCCTTTGCTAATTTTAAATTAAATTTTTAAACTTTTAATAATTATAATTAAGCCCAAATTTAATTTAAATTATATTTTCAATTTTTATAAATTGTAATTAAGATACTATATTATCATAAATTATATTTGTGGACAGAAATATGAAATTAAGTACATTATCGATACAAATTATTTAATTTTATTAAAAATGTATTTTTAGCACATAAAAGGAAAATATTAATTTATTTAACAAAAATTAACTAAATATTAATAGAACATAGCAATTATCATTAATAAAATTGATGAAAATAACTGTATAAAATACAGTTATCAACACCCCCAAACTTAAGTTTTTGCTAGTCCTCGAGCAAAAGGAAGAAAATAAAACAAAGATAACTGTATTTAAAATAGTGATTTTCAAAAAAATTTCTTTTTTTTTTAGTTATTCCAATTTTCATAACTCAAAGAAATAAAGGAATTTTATCTAAGTATCAAAATCAATTTAAAAATATATTCCATTTTCACAATGAATTGTAGTGTGTGTGTGAAGTCTTTTCATTTTTTTTTTTTTTTTGCAATCCGGATTAGTTTATGCAAATATAAAATAAAAGAGATTTTAATGAAATCACAAATCTCATACATTTATTTTTCATTTCCCTCTCCACTAATGTAGACAAACACAACCAACAATCAATAGGACTTAAATAAGCTTGTAATGTTTGGCTTAGGTAAAGGTAGTATAAAAGATATATTTAGCTCAATTTTGCCCAAACAACATTTTAGGATTGAAACAAGAGATATTCTATCATCACAATAAATACTTCCCAATTTGGGATTTAACATCACATACAATAACCCTTTTATTTTTCTTTTCTGTTTTTTTTTTTCTTTCTTTCTTTTTTTTTTTTCAGAATATTTTTTCTTTCTTTTTTTTTTTCTTTTTCTTTTCAGAATATGTTTTTTTTTTTTTTTCAAGTATCCTCTGTTTTTTTCCGATATATCATTAAATATTTACTAACAATTGTCACATGTTAGTTCGATAAGAACAATAGACATATCTCCACATATATATATATATATATTTTAGTAGGCTTTGAAATGAAATAAAAATATATATAGAACTTTAAAGCTCAAAGGGGTATACTATGGATAAAGCATGTGAAGGTAGATAGAAAGGCTCAAACGATCCAAAGATGGCCTAAATCATTTTCTTAGTTAACTGTTATCTATAATTTCGCCTCGAGAGAAAATCAAATAAATTCTAAAAGTTATGACAACACAAATACCAATCGAATTTCATACTCACATAAACATTTTCTAAATTACCATAGCAATTCAAAATTCAAGACAAGTGATCATAAATATTTTAATTTGTAAAAATGAAATATACGTAAAAATTATTTATCGCTTAGACAATATTCAACTTTTTCAAGGCGCTATGCATCATTTAAAACAAAGAAATAAAATTAAATCACTATTCCTCGCATAATATCTTCAATCAACCAAAAAAAAAAAAAAAAAAAAAAAAAATTTCACAAGCAAGAACATCCAGAAAATATTTCAATTAAGTTTAATATATCTACCACCCCCAAACTTAATATACACATTGTCCTCAATGTGTGAAAGTTAAACAACATATGAGAATGGTTTAAAGAAACTTCCTGGTTTGTTTGAATGGTTAATTCAAAATAGCTTCATTTCTCCCACATTGCACCTACAAGAAAAAAAAAAAAAAAAAAAAAAAAAAAAAAAAAAAAACTAATAAATGCGAAAAATAAAATAAAATAAAACACATGGGTTGCCTCCCAAGAAGCGCTTGATTTATAGTCGTCAGCTTGACTTCTCAATTATTTTTCTTTTTGTTAGTTAAGATTTGTGTGTCAACAAAATCTCAACTTACGAGAAAATTGAAAAATAAATTAAGCCAACAACAACTATAAGAAAAAAAAAATTGTGTTTTTTTTTATATGTGAATTAGGATTTGTGTGTTAAACAAACTCTCAACTCACGAGAAAATTGAAGAATAAACTAAACAAACAAAAATAAAAGAAAAAATGATTTTTTTTTTCTTTTTGTAAGTTAAGATTTGTGTGTTAAACAAAATCTCAACTTACTTGAAAAATACAGAAAATAAGAAACAATAAACAACAAACAAAAAATTATTTTTCTTGTTGTAAGTTAAGATTTGTGTGTTAAACAATATCTCAACTTACGAGAAAATTGAAAAGTAAATGAAACTAACAAAAATAAAAATGTTGTTTTTTTTTTCTTTTTGTAAGTTAAGATTTGTGTGTTAAACAAAATCTCAACTTACGCGAAAATTGAAAAATAAACAAAACAAACATAAACAACAATAATAATAATAAATTTTTTTTTTTTTTTTTTTTGAATTAAAATCAGATTACTTGGTATTAATATCAACAATGAAAATAGTTAAAACAAATCCCCGGCAACGGCGCCAAAAACTTGTTGTGTGTTTTTCAACACACGAACTCGTGCAAGCATACACGGTCGCAAGTAATAACATTTATAAGCAAAGATCGATCCCACGAGGATTTGTAACTATAGTTTGTTGATTACTAAAATTATATCAATCTGATTTTATTCAAAACGTACGTTGGATGTAGCAAAAATGTAAGAAAATAGTTAAAACAAAATAAAAGAAATCTAGGATTGCAATTTTTCACCAAATTAATCAACTCAAATCATTTTATTTTCTTTTGATTTATATTTTTTTTGTACATTTAATTTGTCAACCGAAAACTTCTATTTTTATTCATACATCTCTTCCGAGCTCCGTACAAACACACCTCGTCAAATTAATTCACTATATCTCTATGAGAATTAAATTCACCGAAATTCATTACGTTTTAAGTTTTCAAATGGCCACACATACAATTAGGGTATATTCCTATCCTTCATCATACATGTCATTCTATTTACGAGCAATATACACACGAATGCCTCTTCCAAGTTTATTCATGTGCCACGGATCGTTTCGATAAGATTCGTAAATAATCAAAAAGCATTAAACACAAAATAGAACGAACAAATCGAACGTCTTATAAATCTATCAAAAATAATTAAAATAAAAGCATCATAAATTTAGATCAAATGCAACCCTAGAAAAATTAAATTACTTCATAAAATTAAAATAAAAATTACCACACCTACAGAAAATTAAGATGAAGAAGAAGGCAAATTAAAACAACACTTAGAACAAATTTTTGCCACACGCAGAACACAACAAAAGCCAAAAAATGGCTTCTGCGTATTCTGCTGTCCAAAACCGAGCACCCCAAAAATTACAAACTTACCAAAAAACTTCTTAAAACTATCATCTTATCTCCTATTTATACCCAAAAATAATACATCTAAAATATTACATTTTCTATTTTATTTTTAAATAAAACGCGTAATAATTTTTTATCGAAAAATTAAATAACGCGTATCGAAAATTGGATCGAAAAATATTAAACAAATTCACGCGTGAGACAGGCGCCGATTCAGCCTTTTTTAATTTCTTTATGCGTGCCACGTGTCAGCGTCTGATTCGCTGAAACGAATTAACGCGGACACGTGGCAGTTTCTGATTGGATGCAGGAAACGTGCCACGATGGTTTGTCGCCCAGGGAGTAACGGCTACACGCGGCGCGATCCTGCGCTTTCGCGCGCATCGTAACTTGCCACGTGTCATTACATGATTGGCTGAAAAATAGAGTGTGACACGTGGCATCTTCTGATTTGAGGAAGCAATCAGAGTGAACACGTGGCAGCTTATTATTGGGCGGTAATCCGGACACATGAAGACCGCGTCGCACAGGCTTTTTACACGGGTGGCTCGGTGCGCGACAGCTGGGATGGACGCGATTCAATCTGGACCGTTCAAGAGATCCAACGGTCAGCGATGGCCTCGGGGGAATCTGCGCAGCCGACATGTGGGGCCCACTCTGACGCCGGCCTGCGCGACACATGGGACCCACTGGCACGCCGAGCCGCGCGAAGAATCCACACGCGATTTTGCCTCGTCTGGTTGTACTCGCCAAATCTGGACCGTTGAATTGATAATCGAACGGTGCGTGATGAACGTCGTGATTTGGACGAGTGCGATTCTTTTCCTGCGCAGAAAATTCAAACTTTTATTAATTATATTTTGACCCACAAATTTAATCCAAATTACATTTTGCACTTTCTTATATTACAGTTAAGCCCTTTGCTAATTTTAAATTAAATTTTTAAACTTTTAATAATTATAATTAAGCCCAAATTTAATTTAAATTATATTTTCAATTTTTATAAATTGTAATTAAGATACTATATTATCATAAATTATATTTGTGGACAGAAATATGAAATTAAGTACATTATCGATACAAATTATTTAATTTTATTAAAAATGTATTTTTAGCACATAAAAGGAAAATATTAATTTATTTAACAAAAATTAACTAAATATTAATAGAACATAGCAATTATCATTAATAAAATTGATGAAAATAACTGTATAAAATACAGTTATCAGGGACGACGGGGCTGTGTTTGCTTACACAAATTTGGGCAGAATCGCGAAACGTCTTAAAGAGAGCGACCTAGTATGTGACTTAACCCAAGCAGTTATTTCAAGTTATCGGTAATATTGTTCCAATACTGTTTTAACGTACTTGTATCAATAAGTTTAAGATGTTTTCTATCTATCATGACCATTGAAATGCTAATTGCTGATCTCAACAAACCATTCCGTTTTGAAGGACTACACTTCAAAAGATGGAGACAAAAAATGTTATTTTTCTTAACTATGAAAAAAGTCGTTTATGCTCTTACTACTGAAAACCAATATAGTCTAACCCTCCTACTAAAGCTACAACTAAGGATTTAGACTCCTGCATGGAAAATGATTTTCTGTGCAAAAATTATATTCTTAATGGTTTAGCCGATGACTTGTATGATTATTATAACTCTAATAAGTCTGCTAAGGAAATTTGGGAAGCACTTCAAAAGAAGTATGATACTGAGGAAGTTGGAACTAAGAAGTATGTTGTCAGTAGATACATGAAGTTTCAAATGATTGATGGCAAATCAGTGGAAGCTCAATCACACGAACTGCAAAAGATAGCATATGAAATAACTTCTTAAGGTATGACTTTAGATGAACAATTTCAAGTAGCTATTATTATAGATAAATTACCCTCTACTTGGAAAGATTTTAAGAATACACTTAGGCATAAAACTAAGGAATTTTCTCTAGAAAGTCTTATAACTAGTTAAGAATAGAAGAAGAAGCCCGAAAACAAGACCAAAGAGATGAAGCACTAGTAGTCTCAAACAACAGTACAAATAAGAAAACCTCATATGCAATTCTGAAACCTAAAGGTAGAAATATGAAAACTCAGAATCACAATAATAACCAAAACCGCAACCACCAAAATAGAAACAAAAACTATCCTCCCCAGAATAGACCTCAACCCTCTTAATGAATAACACATTCATATGTTATAGTTGTAACAGACATGACCACTTGGCTAGAAACTTCCGGAACAGGAATCGTCCTACCTCACAGGCCAACTTTACCGAAGATCAACTTATTGCTATGATATCTTAAGTCAATTTTGTTGGTGGATCCGAGGGGTGGTGGGTGGACACTGGTGCTTCTCGCCATGTTTGCTATGATCGAGACATGTTCAAGTCCTATTCTGATTCTGAGGATAAGAAAGTGATGTTGGGCGACTCCCACTCCACTAAAGTTGTTGGTACTGGTTAGGTGGTATTGAAGTTTACCTTTGGAAAGACTGTCATCTTGAAGGATGTCCTGCATACTCCAGAGATGAGAAAGAACTTAGTTGTATGTCATCTTCTTAACAAAGCTGGGTTTACTCAAACTATAGGGGCTGATTTATATACTATAACTAAAAATAATATATTTGTTTGGAAAGGGTACGCCACTGATGGCATGTTTAAATTAAATGTTGAAATCAATAAAAACTCTTCTTTTTCTTATATGTTTAGTTCTTTTAATATTTAGCATGCTAGACTTTGTCATGTTAATAAACGCATAATCAAGAATATTAGTACCTTAGAACTAATTCCTAAACTATCTTTAAATGATTTTGAAAAATGTGATTTTTGTATTCAAGCTAAAATAACCAAAACTTCACATAAATCAATAGTTAGAGAATCTGAACCTTTAGATTTAATACGTTATGACATATGTGAACTTGATGGTAACAAGAAATGTAAAATGCTATTTTATATCTTTTATAGATGAATATTCAAATTACACTTATGTATATCTAATGAAAAATAAAAGTGAAGCGTTTGACATGTTTAAAATATTTATGACTGAGATTGAGAATCAACTTAACAGAAAAATAAAAAGGTTTCGAAGTGATAGAGACACTGAATATGATTACAATATCTTTAATGATTTTTATAAAACTCATGGAATTATTCATGAAAAAATTGTACCTTATTCTCCTTAAAATGAATGGCAAAGCTGAAAGAAAAAATAGAACTTTTACTGAATCAGTTGTTACAATTTTATTAAACTCTGGTGCTGCTTCCCATTGGTAGAGAGATATTTTATTAACCGTTTGCTATGTGCTAAATAGAGTGCTTAAATCTACAAGTAAAATTTCATCATATGAAATTTTGAAAAATAAGAAACCTAATTTAACTTATTTTAAGACTTGAGGTTGTGTAGCCTATGTTAGGATTCCTGATCCTAAAAGAAATAAACTTGCTAGTAGAGCATATGAATGTGTATTCATAGGATACGATGTGAATAACAAAGCTATAAATTCTATGACTTAAATGATCATGTAGTTATAGAATCCAATGATGCTGACTTCAATGAACATAGGTTTCCCTTTAAATTTAAAAATAGTGGGGGCTCGTCTTCTAGTAGTTTACCCATAACTAGAACTAGTGAAAAAAATGAGGAATTAAACATTGAAATTAGGAAAAGTAAACGAGCTCTAACCCTTAAGGATTTTGGGTCTGATTTTTATGTTTATACCTTAGAGAAAGATCCCCAAACTCTTATAGAAGCATTATCTTCTTTAGATGCGAACTTATGAGAAGAAGCCATAAATGATGAAATGGACTATCTTGAGTATAATAAGACTTGGCATTTAGTTGACTTACCTCCTGGTTGCAAAACAATTGGATGTAAATGGATACTAAAGAAGAAATTAAGACCTGATGGTTCTATTGAAAAGTACAAAGCTCGTCTTGTAGTTAAATGGTATAGGCAAAGGGAAAATGTAGATTTCTTTGATACCTTTTCACCAGTCACATGAATAACTTCCATACGTGTACTTTTTTCTCTTGCTGCTATCCATGATTTAGTAGTACACCAAATGGATGTTAAAACTGCTTTTTTAAATGGTGACTTAGAAGAAGAAATTTATATGGATCAACCTGAAGGTTTTGTTATCTCAGGTTAAGAAAATAAAGTTTGTAAACTAGATAAATCCCTTTATGGTTTAAAACAAGCACCTAAGCAATGACATGAAAAATTTGATAATCTAGTTATCTCACATGGACTCAAAAAAAATGAAAGTGACAAATGCATTTATTATAAATTAGAAGATAACATTTGCACTATTATATGTTTATATGTGGATGACATGCTTATTTTTGGATCAAATATTCATGTTGTGAACAATGTGAAAACTTTGTTAAGTGCTAACTTTGATATGAAAGATCTCGGAGAAGCGAGTGTAATCCTTGGTATAAAGATTACTAGGTCTGAAAAGGGAATTTCTTTAGATCAATCTCACTACATTGAGAAGATCTTAAAGAAATATAATTACTTTAACTGCAAACCTGTATGTACTCCTTATGATCCTAGTGTAAAGTTGTTCAAGAACACCAGAGAATGTGTTAGACAAACTGAGTATGCGAGCATCATTGGTAGCTTACGTTATGCTACTGATTGCACTAAACCAGACATAGCTTATGTTGTGGGATTACTATGTAGGTTTACCAGTAGACCTAGTGTAGAACATTGGAATACTATTAAAAGGGTTATGAGATACCTTAAGAGAACTATGTACCTTGGATTACATTATAAAAAGTTCTCATTGTTCTAGAAGGAAAAAATGATTCAGATTGGAACACTTTATCAGAAGACTCCAAAGCAACTAGTGGTTATATATTTAACATAGCTAGTGGAGCTGTTTCTTGGAAGTCTAAGAAACAAACATTATTGGCTCAATCTACAATGGAGTCTGAAATGATAGCACTAGCCACTGCTAGTGAAGAAGCAGGCTGGCTAAGAAGTCTGTTAGTTGAGATCCCTTTATGAGAAAGACCGATACCAGCTATCTTGATCCATAGCAATAGTACAACAGCTATTGCAAAGATTCAGAACCATTACTACAACTGCAAGAGACGAAAGATACGTCATAAGCATAGTACTGTTAGAGAATTTCTCTCTACGGGAGCTGTAAGAGTGGATTATGTACGTTCTGATGAAAATTTGGCAGATCCTTTGATGAAAGGATTACCGAGAAAGAAGGTTTTCAAAACCTTAAAAGGAATGAGACTAATGCCCTTAGAATGAAGAGCCACTCATTATGGTAATCCAACTTATAAACTGGAGATCCCAAGAAATAAGTTCAAAGGGTAATAACAAGTCATGAAGTGATATGAGATGAATCATGCTATTTTCAAATCCTATTCTATACTGTTAGAAGCATGAAGTCCTGAAGCGATTGAAAAGGATGAGTTAATTGTTAAACTCTTAATGAGTTCTATACTCTATGTGGAGTGGCGTACATAGCTACATGAGTACTCTTGATAGACTCACCTATGTGAATGTGAAAGTGTGGCCTTTTCCTATTGAAATTTTTTGGGAAAATTTTACTAGAGCGTTCACTATATTGGGATACACGTGTATGGCCGTAAAAACACGGACTTTTCAAACTACACCTTGGAAAAGTTGTGTGTGTGATGACTGTTAGAGATAGAGTTCAAAACTACGAGTTACTCTAGTATATTCTAAAACATTAACACTATGCAAATGTTCAAGTCAATAGACACCTGTTTGCTTATGCATAATCTTATATCATTAATTAATCGGTTGCTCGATGAAAATTATTTTTATATAAAATTTAAGTGGGGGATTGTTGGAAAAAGATGAATGTTTATTAAAAAAATTAGTAGAGCTTTGTCCCATATTGCCTTTTTTACACTACTTAAAAAATGTATAAATAGTAAAGAGTTGGATATTGGGATTAGGCCCCAAGGGGTACTCACTTTTGCGGAAGGAGATAAGATCTAGGCAAATGTGATACCACACACACGTGCACGTCATCGCCACCGCCATCCGTCCGACCGTCCGAGCCGAGTGTGTGTGTGTGTGAGTGTGCGTGTGAGGTGAAGTGACATTTTTATTTTTTGAAAAAAAATATTTTACAAAAACTTTTCCACTCAGAAAATGGTTATTATATATATATATATATATATTCTCTCTCAGAAAACAACCATTATTTTCTTTTACTTAGAATATGATCGTTGTTTTCTTTTACTTAGAATATGATCGTTGTTTTCTTTTATTCAGAATATAACCGTTACTTATCTTTACTCAGAATATAACCGTTACTTATCTTTACTTAGAAAATGATTGTTATTTGTCTTTACTCAGAAAATGATCGTTATTCGTCTTTACTCAGAAAATGATTGTTATTCTTCATTACTCAGAATGACCGTTAAGCTCTACATCCCCGGACATTACCGTTATTATCATAATGACTATACGGTTTCTAAAACCTATAAATTAAGGGTCTCAACTCTCAGTTTCTACACAATAATCTGCAAACTCTTCTCACTAAGAAAAATATTCTCTCAACAATTCTAAATTATTTTTTCAGTTTTCCGAGCAATACATTTTTTTAGGTGTAGTATTTTGGTCTTCATCAGTGCAGTGAAGTTTCGAGACAAAAAGAGATTCTAGATTGTTTTATCCTATGGACGATTGGATTGTGTTTGTTTGCACAAATTTAGACAGAGCAATGAAATGTCTTAAAGAAAACAACCTAGTACGTAACTCAACCCAAACAGTTCATTTCAAATTATCGGTAATATTATTTTGACGTACTTGTATTAACAAGATTTGTGCAGGTAAAGCCTTGCATCCTAGACACCACTGACTGAATATTCTTTTTTCCTTACTTGTTTTTTGAAAAAATATTCAATCATATAAAAACTTTAAATAAATTTAATTTGATTTGATGCAGTAGAAATGGCAGTAATGAAATAAGGAATTGAACTTTGAGCAAATTTCTAATGGCAAAATGAATCTTGGCAGGAAGAATAGATGTAAGTTGATATGTAATGGTTTAAAGCTTAATGCAGAAAAGATGTGCACATTATTATTAGTGCGGTTGTTTATATTTAATTATCTATTATTGCTTTAAGAAGAATATCAAGATCTAGTAGTTCCTAGAAAAAATAAAAATAAAAATCAATATCAAGTAGTGAAAAGAAAATGAAATAACTCTCGGTTTATGTACGAACCCACGTGGCACAGTTTAGTTGGTTACGTACAATCATAAAAAGAAATCATTAACATAAATAAAATAAAAAATTATTGAGATATTATCAATAAATTATTAGTTGAAATGAAAAAAAGAAATCTGTTTCTGTAAGAGCCTCGCAACTTTGGTGAAAAGTACAAATTGCACATGAACGCACCATGATATGCTAAAGTACTTTCTTTCTTTTTCTTGCTTAGCAAACATGTTGAAATAATTTTATTAGAAAATAATAAAAATAATATATTTATTAATTATAAGATTCATATATTTTTATTATTAAAAAAAATTCTCCTATTATTTTAAAATGACTTTTAAATAGAATCGTTTTACTTTAAATTTGATTGTTTACATTTAATCCACTTAAATATTTATTGTATACTTTTCATATGTAATTTTTCTAAAAAATTTATATTAATTTTATTCTATTTACCCTTAATCTCAAAAGACAATTATTTATTCTATTGTTGGCACTTTTTAGATCGATCCTGTTAACATTCATTTTCTTACTGTGTGTTTCATAATTGATGAGAAGCAATATAATTATACTATTTTACATAATTAGCTTCATTGATAAAATTATGATACTCTTAATTAATCAAATATGTAATGTTCAACTCTTAACCCTCTCAGCACTCAAAATAAATACTAATTATGGCTTTAACTAAAAGAAAGTAGAGAAAGGGGAAATTTTTTTCCCATAATGTTCATTAATGAATTGTATAAATTTCTAAGAGTGCACGGTTTTGTAATGAAAAAAAAAAGTGTAGATCATGCATTAATGTATGATCTGTGTTATAATTTGTCCCTTTAGATATCTCCAAAAAGAAGGTTCATTGATTGAAAAATACAAAGTAATTCTATTTGTATGTGTTGAGACACTAAGTCCACCAACATTATCATTTTTATTGGTTATTAAATGAAGATCCCACTATTAAATAAAATAGAAATTTTATGAAATATTTAATTTATTTTTAAATAAATATATAATAAGTAGTGAGATGTATAAATTTTTCCTAATTTGTTGTTTATAATATTTGTATTCAAGACTTTGTTTGGGTACATAATAGTTTCATATGTTGTGGCGTGATAAAAAAAATTTCTAACCCAAAATACGATTTGAGAGCCCAAGTCGTGGTGCAAAGAAAGCATGTCGTGGTTTAATTAATTTTTTTATAAATAAATCAAAACAAAAATAATGCTAAGTAATAAAATAATATATGATAAAAATAATTATAAATAATAATAAAAACATAAAAAATAACAATAATAATAACTAGCAAATAAAAATGTTTTAAAAATAAATAATGAAAGAAAATATTTAATGAGTTACCTCACATTTAGAGATTAGTTTAACATCTTAACAAAGTATTCCTTGAATGGGTGGTTTGTGTACTTTGATACACTCAATGTTCCTCTCGTTATTGATTTCTTGTCTGAATGTACTTTAAAATGTAGTCTCTTTCATGATTGTCATTTTTAGACTCTCATTATTGATGATGCACATATTTTGTTCTATAAAAACTTACAAGTACACGAATCACTTATAATAAATGACAAGTAGACTTATAATGTTGGTCTCCATTAGATTTATGTTAGTATTGATAGTATTCATGAAACAAAATATATAAATATAATTTTAATTTCTAGATATGTCTTAGAAATGTTTTTGAAGTTGAAGAAACTATCAAGCCTTAACAGCCTCAACAGTCACATATCAAGTATTTTTCCATTCCGTGCACACTAGATTGCATATTAGACACAATAGAGAGAATATGAAATTAGGCCACTCAATTGATTAAGTAATGGTTGGATTGATCAAGAAATATAACTTGATTAAGTTAATTTTAATGCATGAAGTAAATCCCTCGAGGACTAGATCGATTGAGTTAAAGCAATGGATCGATTCATTTCTTGAATAATTAATTAAATGTTAATTGGATCGATTGAGACTAAATTTGAATGCTCAACTAATGTACTTGATTTATTAAGCAATTAGTTAGATTGATTGAGCAACTAGTTATCAGATTTTAAAACTTATTTCTATTATGATTTGGATTGGATTTTTACTATGTTATCCTTATATATTATTGAGAGTGCTTGGAATTTTATGCTTTATGGTTAGGAACCACGTATAGTTACCAAAGATAATGTTTTCACACCTAAGCCTAGGAAAAATTGGACCACTGAAGACAAAATTAATAGTAACTGGAATTAAAAAGGTATTAATGTTATTTTCAGTGCTATGTTTGCTTATGAGTTTCACTGTATTTCTTATATTGAACTGTGAAGAACACTTGGGATATTTTGGAGGTTGCACATGAGGGTACCTCACAAGTTAAATGAGCGAAATTTTGCACGCTTAGTACTCAATTAAGAATATTAGGATGAAAGAATATGAGACTTTTTGAGTTTTATACTAAAATAATGTGATATTGCTAACAACTCTGGCAATCTTATCGAGAAAATTGATGATTTCAAGATAGTTAAAAAAAATCTATATTCATTACTATATCGCTTCCATCCAAAAGTCATTGCCATTGATGAAAGCAAGAATGTGGATGCCATCAAAATAGAGGAAATCATTAGCTCACTTTAAATCATTGAGATGATCTTTTGAAAACCTCCAAAGAATAAAGATATTACTTTCAAAACTATTATGATTGAAGATAATGGCAATGATAATGAAGAATTTATACTCTTAACTAAAAGATTGGATAAAGTCTTGAACAAAAAGTATTCTTAATACAAAGGACAATAAAGTTGTCAAAATGATCAGAATATGAGAGTACTTAAATCTATGAGTTACGATGGTAATAAATTTAAACCTAATAGACTTTGATGTTTTAAATGTATAGATTTTGGTCACTTTGTAGTTGACTATGCAAACAAGAAGAACCAAATTGGAATAGATTTCAATGCTTAACTTACTCACTCTAAAAGTGACAATGATAATCTAGTTAAATCTGGCACCAATTACTTGGAATTTACTACAACTTCTCGTAGACAATCAAGTAAGTTTGACATTGATTTAGATGATAAGGAAAGTGATGCTGAATTTATACTCAAAAAATTTAATGTCATTAGTATTGATGAAGTGTTCATAGGTTATATAAGATGTAAAAAAGAAGTAGCTAAAATAAATGACAAACTACAATCCATTGAAATAAATTCCTCAATTATAGAAAACGAAAAAATTAAACTGTCTAAACGTCTTAGTATTTTGATTGAAGATAAGAGAGGGCTAGGATATGTAGAATAGCACATTATGTCATCTTCATTGAAAATCAACTAAATTTGTGAAACCTTCAAACATGTCTTCCTCACATGATACACATGACATTGGTTATAAGGATGGGAACACCACTCCTTCAACATCAAAAATAGCATTTGTAACGCCTTCTAACCCTACTCTTAATGTTACTAATTAAACACAAAAAATAGTTGTACCTATGATTAAAAAATCTATTAGGTTTGTGCCTATTTATCATCAATGTGGTAGGAAATATCATATTAGGCCCAAGTGTATATTTTTGATAAATGCTCGTAAATGTAATAATCATGTCCATATTTCATATAGTAGGATTCATAACCATCACCCATCTATGCATGTTGCATCATATTCTATGATAAATGGAAATTATGTTAACATGTTAAAAAATCCTACTAGAAAGCATGAAGTTGTTGGTTCAAAGAGGCAAGTGTAATTCAATGCATTTAATTCTAGGACTAATGATCATAATCCTATCATGCATATCGCATATTGATTTAGGATGAATGGAAAAATCTAAAGGTAAGTACAAGAATATGCCAATGACAATTGAGTTATTTTTTCCAACCCAAAGATATAAAGAAACCAAAATTCAAGAAAATTTGGGTTAATAAAAATCGTCTCTTTTCGATCACCTGACTATCATTTATTGTTCACATAAATTGTTTGGTTTTTGTGTTTTTATTTTTCATTGAACATGAGTTTTCGAGAATCAAGTGAAGATAGTTCCACCAGATCATAGGATAGTAACACTATGTAAAAATTTAATTTTTTTTATAAGTGTCATGTAGTGAGAGAGAGGTTTTGTCACACAAATATGCAAAATAGAGAGATTGTTAGGTCTATGTTAGTATTGACTCTATTCATGAAAGAAAACATATAATTATAATTTTAGTTTCTAGGTGTGTCTTAGAAGAAGTTTTGAAGCCAAAGAAACCATCGAGCCTTAACAGTCACATATAAGATATTTTTCTAGTAATTGTGCATTAGATTGCATATTAGACACAACAGAGACAATATGAAATTTGGCCACTCGATTAATCAAGTAATAATTCGATCGATCGAACATTATAACCTCATTAAATTAATTTTAGCACATGACTAGTTCGATCAAGGGATTTACTTGATCGATTGAGGAATAGATCGATCGAGTTAAATCACTGGATCAATACACTTCTTGAATAATTAATTAAATTTTGATTGGATTGATCGAGACTACATTCGAACAATTGACCAATGTACTCGAACGATTGAACACTTAGTTAGATTGATTGAGTAGCTAGTTATCTCTTTTTAAAACATATTTTTATTACGATTTAAATTGAATTTTTACTATATTATTATTATTTCTTAAAATTGTTTTAATTGATTTTATGGACAATATAGTAATTTTGTTTTAATTTATTATGCTTCAAAATATTCTATAAATACAAACCTAAGTACACATTTAAAACAAACCACACAAAAATTATTGTGCTTATTCTCTTCATATTTTATTCTCTCTTGTTTTAATGAAAGTTTTTGAGTGAAATTTTTCATTAAGTTAATTTATCAAACATTTTTGGAAATATCACACATAAGGGGAATTATATTTTTAAAATGCTTTATATGATGATATTACTCACTTCTAGGTATATTCTTCACTTTATATTATTATATTACACTAAACTAATAAACAATGACTCTTTTTAGACAAATTATTTGGTTTTGCGTTTTTTTTTAGTTTTCACATGAGATTTTGAGAGTCAAGAAAAGATGTTTCCACCAGATCATAGGATAGTAACACCATGTAATTTTTTTTTCTATGAGCGCCATGTAGTGAGAGAGAGGTTTTGTCACAAGAATATGCCAAATATAGAGATTGTTATGTCTATGTTAGTATTGACTCTATTTGTGAAACAAAATATATAATTATAATTTTAGTTTCTAGATGTGTCCCAGAAAAATTTTTGAAGCTGAAAAAACTATCGAGCCTCAACAATCACATAAAAAATATTTTTCTATTCCATGTGCATTAGATTGCATATTAGACACAACAAAGACAAGGTGAAATTAGGCCACTCGATTAATCGAGTAATGACTGGATCGATTGAGCAATATAACCTGATTAAATTAATTTTAGCACATGACTAGATTGATTAAGGGATTTACTCGATTGATTGAGGGCTAGATCGATCGAGTTAAATCATTGAATCAATCCACTTCTAGAATAATTAATTAAATGTTGATTAGATCGATCAAGATTACATTCGAACAATCGACCAATGTAATTGATCGACCAAACACTTAGTTTGATTGATCGAGTAGATAGTTATCTCATTTTAAAACGTATTTCTATTATGATTTGGATTGAACTTTTACTATATTATTCTTATTTCTTAAAATTGTTTTAATTGATTTTATGCACAATATAATAATTTTGTTTTAATTTAATGTAATTCAAAATATTCTATAAATACAAATCTAAGTATACATTTAAAACTAACGACACAAAATTTATTGTGCTTATTTTCTTCATATTTTATTTTCTCTTATTTTATCGACTCTTTCCAAGTAAGGCTTGACATAATGCCCATTGACAATGAATTAGTTTTGTGTTTTTTGAATTTATCAATTTAACAGCTCCATAGGGAAGACTTGAATATCTTGAAATGGTTTGCTCCATCTTGACTTCAACTTTCTTGGAAAAAATTTAAAATGAGAATTAAATAAAAGAATTTTCATTACAGGATAAAGAGGCCTATGGATGAGGCCTTTGTCATGATAATATTTAGTGTGTTCTTTATAGATTTTTGCATTTTCATAGGCTTTTATCACTAATCTCTTGTAACTCAACAAATTGAAGCAAGCATTTCTCTCCCACTTGTTCAAAGTCCATGTTTATTTTCTTGATTTCCCTTTATTTACTTATGCTCAAGCTCAATGGACAGGTGACATGCCTTTTCATAAATCAACTAGTAAGGACTCATACTTATAGGTGTCTTGTAGCTATATGGTGTTACCATAATGCATCATTTAACTTGGTTATCCAATCCTTTCTTGAAGGCTGCACTATTCGATCCAAGATACCTTTGATTTGTCTTTTGCTTACCTCTACTTGATCATAAGTTTTTGAATGTATGGAATAGCCACCTTGTGTGTGATATTATACTTTTTCAGTAAGCCATCAAAGAGCTTATTATAAAAGTGGCTCTCTCCATCACTGATTATGGCCTTAGGTGTCCCAAACTTGCTAAATATTATACCCTTCAAAACTTTTACAACACAATTAGCATCATTAGTTTTGGTAGGTATAGCTTCAACCCACTTGGATACATCATCAACTTTAACCATGAAAACTCTTTTCTTTTCCTGAAAATGAATGTTAGGTCTCAAAATAACACTTGCAAGATAATTGACAATGTCATCATACCATGGGTTTGGACCTATTGTAAATAGATGCTCATCATGAAAAGTATCAATAATATGCATTTCCTTCTCACTTTAAGTAGTGTCAAAATAAAAAATTAACCTAGATAGATGATCTTACTACTACATTTTTAGTTTCTTTATTATCTCTGATCTCTACATCAAATTCTTACAAAAGAATTTTTTTTGCAAAAGCAAAACCCACCTAATCAATCTTAAGTTAGCATTCAGTTTGCTCAATAAATACCTCAAAATAGTATAATCAAAATTCACAATTACTTTAGATCCTACCAAATAAGATCTAAATTTATCCAATGTAAACACAATAACCAAAAGTTCCTTTTGGTGGTATAATAAATAAGTTAGGCATCATTAAGTGTTTTACTAGTATCATAAATGACATGCATACGTTTATCCACTCTCTGCCCCTAAACAACCCTTATAGCAAAATCAAAAGCATCACACATAATTTTAAAAAGTAAAGATTAATCAAGTACTATGATAATAGGTGCAAAATGTAATTCTTCCTTCAAGGCATTAAAATCAATAATAAATATAAAGAAGTTGATGTCTAAAAATATGTATAAAATAGCACTTAATAGGGGTTATCGCGTTATTTTATTTATGAGAATAAAAATTAGTGATGTGAACCATTGTGGATCAAAGAAAATGCATTCAAAAGATTGGCTTACAACTTATCAATACAAGTAGCTTAAACGCTACATCATATATAGTATTTTTTGAGCTAGTCTCCATACCAACTTAAGTCTTCCTATCCTCCCTCACGATTAATGAGGGTGTAGATGCCCCAAGGAGTGATAATTGTGACCTAGTATAGCCCTTCACATGTAGCCACAAAATTCCAAAAACACACTTTTATTTTCTTACCCCAAAGCTTTGTGTAACGCCCAATCACCATTGTTTAAATTATATGGTTGAACATTCTTGTTATAGATTTTTGGACATGTTACTTTTGAGTCTCTATTTTAATGAAAGCATGTTCTCTTATTTCTTTTGGGTTCAAAAAAAATATGAGGGTGGGGTGTTGTAGCTCTATTGGAATGATGAATTCAATGTCATATACCAAAGAAAAAAGGATCTTACTTGTCAATTTTCTCAGGGTGGTGCTAGTTGCTCATAAAATGTTAGGAAATTTCTCAACCCATTTTACCTTTGGCCTCCTCTGATCTATTCTTCAAGATATTCGTTAAGATTTTGTTGGAAAAATCTATCTGGTTATTTTGTTGGATAACTTTATGCCTAATTCTACAAAAAAATGTTTGGAGGCCTTGTCTCATTAACTACCTACCATTATAGTAAAAAGTTCTCTTGGTAGGCCAAAGCGAGAAATAATGTCATGTCATTGATGAGTGCTTAAAATCACTTAATATAATGTGATTTTATGCACTTTAAAATGATAAAATATATTAGTATTTGCATAGTTTTATCATTTTTTTACGTAAATCTATCTTTTCAGAATCACGGGTATATTTTGTTATTTTTTAGGTATTTTTGACTTCAAATCGATTCAGTTGATCAACACTCAAAGAATATTTCTTGAAAGTACTCCATTACAACATTAAAGTATATAAGATTAACATATGAAACTCTTACTTATGATACAATAAGTTTAGAAGAATACGTGTCGCAACGTGAAAACTATGTGTGCCACGGTGCAAGAGTAGTGGATCTAGCATTCCAAGCACGTACAGGCTATCTCATGTCGTGGTCTGGAATACATGTGTGCCTTGCACCCAACTATATGATCAACTTTTCTCATCTTTTCCTCACCTATAAAATGGATCCCAAGTTCCCATTTACAAACATCTCTCATCCCTTAACACATTCTTTAGATACTTTCTTAGTTTCTCTCTAGTTTTTCTTTCTTTTTATAGTTTTAAAGTTCTTTTCTCAATTTGAGATTTGAAAATAGTTTATGTAATAATTTTTATTTTTATTTAATAAGCAATGTAGGCATTTTTGTTAGTCTAAGGATATACTTAAGACATAATTTAAACTTATTCTTTTCATAATAATTTTATGTGTTATTTTGAATGTAATAATCATTTATTAAATTAAATATATATGCCTGAAAATACTATGAGATATTAGTAATGGTGTTAGGCTTGTGAAATTTTAAAGTAGGTAAACATTTTTTATAAAATAAATTAAGTTTTATTTTTTCATCAAGATTTAAATGAATTTGTTAAAGAAAACATATATTGATGAATTATTTTTTGTACTAAAAATGAAAGTTAGATTTAGGATTTAATTATTTGGATATGATTTAGTGTTAATTCTTAGATGTAAGATATAATTATCTGGATTTGATTTAGAGAATTTTATTTCAAAAAAAAATTAAAGATTTATTATTGAAAAATATATTGAAGATACATTTTTTGTAATAGATTAAAAATATAATAGTTAGTTTCTAGATGCTTAAACACCTTGATGAGTGTATAATTATATGCTTTCCTTATATCGGTAATTAGATGGTTTTTTATTTTCTTATATATAAATTATAATTTAATATAAACCAAGTGGTGATTCCTACCTAAGGATATTACCTAGTTTATATTAACAAAAAAATATGATCCTTGACTAAGGATATTTTTATATTAAAAGAAAATAATAATAATCTTAATTCATATATTTAATAACTTAATTAATATTAAACGAGCATGATTAACTAATTATTCTCTCCCTAAATTCTCCACTGAATGTAAATATTTATTTACTAATTGTTTTGTTAAATTTATCTAGATTTATAAAACCCAAACTTTATGACAGAATATTTAGGTTTAACTTTCAATTTTAATTTTTTTTGAATTATTTCAAAATCATATGATTCCTCTTTAAACCGGCTTTAGAAGTATACTTATCATTCTCCTTAGGGAAATTCCATTTGGGGGTGGTTGAGGTTGTGATTGAGCATCCCACGATATCCTATAATAAGCTTGATATTTCCCATCAAGAAGATCCTACATATAAGTAATATGGTTTCTTAGATTCTAAGTGCCACTCTCATTCTTGTAGATAGCTCATTGTAGGTTTATAATTTATTGTTGGAGTTGCCTCAACACATCTCCTTCACCTAGCCTTTGATCGTTCTCAACTAATTGTCTCGAAGAGAAACTAGAGCTATTATGATAAGGACATGGTGGCTTGAGTTGGCATGAACCTCATTATTAACCATTTGAAATTCATGCTTGCCTTAATCAAGCCCATTTTGTTTGTCGAAAATACCATATAAATGGATTTCATGAGGTGAATGTTTGTAGCCTAGTTCAGGGTGTATTATGTTTGGCTCAATATGGTGTAAAGGTCCTCCGGGTTCCAAATATGATTAGATCCATAATTCAAAGTGTTCATCCTTCAACAATTCATATTAATGAATTGGTGTATATTGTTGCAAGGAGAACTTCCCCACCTCAAAGTGTGATCTCTTTGCTAGAAAAATGAAAAGGTCTCAATGTCAAATAGCTGGACTAAAAAGCTTGAGACCCCCTAGTAGGGGTGAGTTGTTTGCAATGAATCTCTTAAGTATTGTCACAAGCTAGTAATCTCAAATCCCTTAAACAGTGTGTACATGGAGGTATTTATTGGCATTTCAACCTACACATGTCGCTTTCAGAATGGACACACTTATTTCTAAAATGAAGAGGAGGCAAGTACACTATTCTAAGCTAAAGTCACGCCTACACATATGATCTTTCATTTCTAACGATGAGGGTACTAGTGTGCCCCTTAGGCTAAGGTCATTTTTGTGTTAGAAATATCTACTTTGATTAGTCCCAAACTGCACTAGGTCATGTAGTAGCTAGTTTGAAATATGTTGTGATGGTCGGTCTGAAGCAAGTCATGATGGTTTATTTAACTCGTACTCCATAACACTTGTTAAGTATAACATTTGGTCAAGATGGTTGATTAAAAGATCTGTTTAAATAGTACACTTTATGCACCCAAGATCGCACCTCTTGAAGATTTTCCCCTACTAGCTACTAAGTAATGAGGTCGAGGTCATTACACAGTTTATCCAAACAAATATATATGGATCAAAACTTTACTCTTACACATTTAGTTTTGCACGTGTTTGCACAACTATATGCTTTGTAAGTTAGAATTTTAATTTGCATAATATTGATAAGAAACCTGTTAACCTCTTTAAGTAAATTTAGGTATGTAATTTGAACTATGCATTAACAAAAAAGAAAAAGGGAAAATCTCATAGGATCATCTTCATACATTTTTGTTTATCTCATAGGTCTATAATTTAAACTATATTTGTAATACTTCATGCCCAATCTGCATCTGTGAAGCCACATACTTCAAGAGGATTGTTGTTCTCACTTGCATTATGCATGAACTGACTCACTATACTTACTGCATATGCAACATATGGTCTAGTATGAACCTCAAACGCCCAACCAATCTTTGATAGTGAGCTTCATCAGTTGGTATCTGATTTGGATACTCTGCTAAACAATGGTTTTGCTCAATAGGAGTGTTAATAGGTTTATCCAACATACTTGTCTCTATTAGCAGATCAATAATGTACTTCCTCTGACATAGATATATTACTTCTCTTCCCCTGGCTACCTCAATTCCTAAGAAGTACTTTAGTTCACCTAAGTCCTTCATCTCGAATTCAGAGGCTAGTTGTCTTTGTAATTTATTCATCTCAACAATATCATCACCAGTGATTACCATATTATCAACATAAATGATTAGGGTTGTTACCTTCCCTCATTGATGTTTGAGAAATAGAGTGTGGTCTGAATTACTCTGTCTGTAACCAACCTTTTACATGAATTGTGAAAACCTTCCAAACCAAGCTTGAAGGGATTGTTTGAGACCATACAAAGACTTCCTCAATTTGCATACAAAATTACCAGAAAAATCAACTACATACCCAGGTGGAAGACTCATGTATACCTCATCGGCTAATTCTCCATGAAGAAACACATTCTTGACATCAAACTGCCGAAGTGACCAATTTAGGTTAGTGACAAGTGAGAGCAGAACTCGAATAGTGTTTATTTTGGCAATAGGAGCAAAAGTCTCATCGTAGTCTACACCATACGTTTGAGTAAACCCTTTTGCTACAAGACGAGCTTTATACTGATTTACAGATCCATCACCATTATGTTTTATAGTAAACACCCATCGATAACCAACTTCCTTTTTTCGTTGTGGTGGTGGCATAAGTTGCCAAGTATCGTTCTTTTGTAACGCCTTCATCTCTTCAGCCATTGCCTTTCTCCATATTGGATCTCCCAACGCATCCTACACTTTTTTAGGTACTGATACACTAGATATTTGATTCAAAAATGATTTATATGACTTAGATAATATTTTAGTGGGCATGTAATTGGCTACTGGTATTTTGATTTTGCATGAATATTTGGTTCATACCCTTTGGCTGATTGACCTCGAGTAGACCTATTTGGTAACACATACTGTCCAACATTAGACTCAATGCTATTAGTATCAGTGGGTATACATACCTCAGATGAGTGACCTTCAGTACTAGGGAGTTGTTGATTAGGGGTAGGAGTAATGCCTGAGGGGACAGTTGTGTCTTCAACTTCATTTGCTGTAAGCGAATTTGGTGCTTGAATACTTGGGGCATCTGCTTCTTCGATGACTAGATTCAATGGATTAGGAATCTCATCTGGTCTCATTGAAACATCAGATGGTGATTCTTCTAATTCCTCCCCCTCACCATGATACAGTTCTTCGAAATATGTATTCTCCCCATGATGAGTAATATCAAGTGAGGAAAAATAACTCATGTCCTCAAAGAAGGTAACATCCATGGTGACATAATACTTTCTGGTCAGTGGATTGAAGCACTTGTACCCTTTTAGATAACCTCCATAACCAAAAAACACACATTTAATTTCCCGGGCATCTAATTTAGACCTTTGATTTTTAGGAACATGCACAAAGGCAACATAACCAAATACACGGGTAGGAAGATTATGTAAGGATGACAAGGAGACGTAAGATGTGAGAATCTGAAATGAGATTTTTCCGTTAAGGACACTAGACGGGGGACGATTGATGAGATGGGCGGAAGCTTGTACAGCATCACCCCAAAGAGATTTTGGCATATAAGCACTAAATAGGAGTGCACGAGCCATATAAAGTAAATGACGATTTTTTCTTTCAGACAATCCATTTTGTTATGGTGTTTGCGGACAAGTAGTTTGGTGAATAATCCCATATGTTTTGAAAAAATCTTGAAAAACATGATTAACATATTCTCCCTCATTTTCAGAACGGAGGATCTGAATGATGCCATTGTATTGTGTTTGAACGAAGGTATGAAAAGTTTGAAAAACTGAAAAGAATTCATCTTTTGTTCTAAGAAGAGAAATCCACGATAACCTTGTACAGTCATTGATAAACGAAACAAAATATCTCATACCCGATATAGTGGGCTCTTTTGATGGTCCCAAAACATCATAATGAATTAATTCAAAAGGAATAGTACTTTTATTAGAAATATTAAGAGAATAAGTAATACGATGGCTCTTGGCCAAAACACAAGTCTCACAATGTAAAACTGTCTCACTAACATCAATAAATAAAGTGGGCATGTATTTTTTCATAAGACTAAAAAATGGATGCCCTAAGCGGCGATGCCACAACCAAATTTCACTTAGCTTATCAGAATTAGAAGTCAATATAGTGTGTGCCCGTGCTCCTGGTTTCTCCCCTATGTAGTTCTGATCCAAATGAAAGAATCTACCCCTCAGATACCCTCGACCAATTATTTCCCTGGTAAGAAGATCCTAAAAAATCACATACATAGGATAAAAGGTTACAAAACATTTAGACTCAATATTCAACTGTGGGACAAATATTAAGTGATGAGACAAGTCAGGTACATATAAAACATTATGGAGTTGTAAAGATGGAGTGATATGAATTGACCCCTTTCCTAAGACAGGAAAGGCCTCACCATTAGCATTCGTAACATAAGACACTGGTGGGGAAGATAACTCATTAAAATAAGATTTATCATAAATCGTATGATCAGATGCACCAGAATCAATAATCCAAGTATTAAACCCAACAGAGTGAGAAACGTTTAAGGTCATACCAATCTTACTACGACCAACTATTGAAGCTGTAGGGATACCTCCACATTCCATAGGATGATCTTGTCCAGTTACTTCATAGTAGTCTGGTTCTTGGACAATTTGCACTGCATTTGCTTTTACTTTAGGATGATGATGTTGTCATTTTGCTCCATAATAGTCTTCTTTTGATTCAAGTGTGGATACAGTTTCCAACAAGTCTCACGAAGATGCCCATGTTCATTGCAATAAGAGCATTGAGAACGAGGGCGATTGGTAAGTCTTGGTGAAGGTCTTCTTGATTTTTAATTTTGCATAGACGTTTCTGGTCAATTTCAACCCATACATTATTCAACTTAGTAAAAAACATAGATACTGGTTGCCCATTTTGCTGCATACCATCAGCTTTGCACATGAGTTCATGAACTTGAATAAAGTCAGACTCATTTGTATAAAGATCACTTAAGGTATTCCATATGGCCTCAGCAGTTTCACATTCCTCCACAATTTGTAATATATCATCAGTGATGGGTATAAATAGAATTGACATTACAAAACTATCATCATCTTTCCACCTATTATAGGCTTTTACATCATCTTGACTAGGAGCCCTGATTGATCCAGATACATGTCCCATTTTATGCATCCCATGAAGATAAACAAACATAACTCTTTTTCATGTTTGAAAATTGGTACCATTAAGTTTAGTACCCCCGAAAGAACCAATTTCTGAACTCTTAATAGAGACTTCAAAATTTGGAACTTCATTAATTCTGGAAACCTGATGTTGTCTTGAATCTTCCATTGAAATAAAAAAAATACTGTGCAGTGGAATAAAAATTTTGGATTTTTTTTTGGTCGGACTGGACTGTGGATTAGGCTGGTAAGTGGGTTGTCTAATTATTGAGTGGGCTAATGAGTAAGTTGGTTGATGGGTTGATAGGTTGATGGGCTTGGACTTAGGGCAGAGCTGAATACTTGAAAGTTGAAAAACTAAAAAAAGGCACTGTAGTGAAAGCTGAGTAAATATTACTCACAAAAGAACATAGAGCAATATGGGAGCTGGTGTACGGGGCTGGAGTTGGTGCGTGGACGGTGCGGGGCTGGAACTGGTGTGAGGGACTAGACAGGCAGACGGCTAGTGCGCGGGTTGGACAGGCAGACGACTAGTGCGCGGGCTGGATAGGCAGACGGCTGGTGCGCAGGCTAGACGACGCGAGCTGGATGATGCGGGCTGGACGACGGATCTGCAATGGATGGACATATCTGCAATGGCGACGCGAATTGGACAGTGCGAGAAGATTAACGACACTGCATAAAAAATACTGACGGCAATGCTACTGCTGACAACAACGCTGTTGCTCGTGAACTGGTAAGAAGAAATGTTTTTTTCTTTCCTGCTCTGATACCAAGTTGAATATACTGAAATATATATTTACAATTGAAATATAATGAATGATAATACAAGTATAAATACAAGAAATGAGAATCTGCTTTTTAAGAAAAGTATTTTTAAGAAAAATATATTAATTATATATAACTAATATACAACTAATATACCACTAATGATGATTTATTAACAATGTCAAACTCAAGTTTTTAAAGTATCCAAAATAACATATATTGTTGCATTCTAAGAGAAATATTGACAGCTAAATTACTAATTTTACATCCTTAAATATAGCAATAAAAGAATTTGTACACATGTTTAGTCCAAATGATCTTTTTGGTTGAAGAAATATATTATAACAACAAATCAAAAATGAAAAAAGGCCGTAAAAAAGAAGAAAAGAATATGAAGTATAGCTAGAGGGTTAATTTAATTTCATCCTCAAAGCCCCTAGTAGTAGTATATACAATTAATGAATGTGGTTGATTATAAAATTATGGTTTACAAGTCATACAAGCTGTGTCTCTGAGGTATGCAATCATCATATTCAACTAGTCTTGGAGCAGCACAAGAGTAACCCTTTCTAAATCTGTTGTTTCTATTCATTACTTCAACTTCCACAGCAAACACTGCACAAACTGGTCTATGATCTGAGAATCTCGATTCGCCTCGAACATATGATAATTGTTCAATTCCTTCTCCTTTCCATAGTATCCTATCACACCTGCAAATCATTTTGTTCAAACTGATTCATTAATAGCTTCAACAATATTGCTTTCAAATTATTCTCAAAATTGTAAGCCCTCGTCATTTTTCATTGGCCAAAACAAAACTCATATGGACTCATTAGTGATCAATCAAATTATGCCAAATCATTTGTGATGTCGTGATTTTTAACAGTGCTCGAGAAATACCATGCAGGGGTTCGACGTTTCTTCTTGGACTTGACAGTTTCACCTGTATAAGAGTCTGAATTATGAGAATATTTGTATGTTGGGGCAAAGAAAATTCTTCCTTCATTAAATCCATTGAATACTCTTCCAGCTTCTCTCTCTAGGTTCAACTGTGTAGTGTGTGTGTATATATATATATATATATATATATATATATATATATATATATATGCACACATATATATAATTAGACATCAGTTCTCATGTGGCAAGTGGAGTACATGACGAAAAAGCAAATTTAATTAATAAATTGAGTACGTTAGCAGCTAATTAAGATGATAATTTGAACAAAAAAAAAACCATTTAAGAAGTATGTTTGTTTCTGCTTTTGTTAAAAGTAGTTTCAGAGAGTGGTTGCGACAATTTTTCCCTATTTGATCAAGAAGCCCTATTTTACTGTCAAAACCTTTTACATGATCCTAAAAGCATGAACAAACAAACCTTAAGTGATTAGTCATTTTCAAGATTATTCATCTAAATCTAAAGAAGAAAAAGATCAATTTTTACTTGGAAAAAAGTTAAACTCTCTCTTTAAAATCATATATATATATATATGCAACACTTTCTGCTCTTAGTGGTTGTTATACATACCTGATCCTTCTCTAAAAGAGTATCCCAATTATTATCATCCAATAACACCCTTGTTTCGTCATAGCTCAAAGAAACTCTGTAATTCAAATCTCCAAGCCAAATTACTCGGCTGCCATGTTTCAGAACAAGAATATCAATGTCTCTTTTTTTTCGTTTTTTTTTTCATCCAAGAAATTAAAAGCTGAACTAGAGAAGAGAAAATTGAATATCCTAGCTTGCTATATATGTTAATGTACATCAATTAGAACAATAAAAAAGAGATCACAAACATACTCGTGATCAAATATTTTCTCAGGTGCACGTTGACACTGACGAGTCTTGCAAGTCTTTGAAAACTGTGTACTTTTAAGAATCTCAGCCACATCTGAATTCCTCCTAAGCTCATCACCTTCTTTCTCCCCTGAAGCTAAATGACTACAAACGAAGCAAAAGGTTGTTTTGTGCACTGACATGCTTATTGATATACATCCCTGCAATTATTTACAATTTCCCATTTATCCAACTACATCACCACGAGGTGAACCACAATTATCAAACATACTAAGGATTTGTTTGCTTGTGTTTCTACTAAAAGTAGTTTCAGGGAACGAAAAAAAAACGAATTAGGAAGAAAAGAAGCAATAGAACAAAAGCACAAAATATGGCTTTTTGAGTCCAAAAAACGATTTTGAAATTTTTTCCATGTTTGGTGATGAAATGTATTTCTTTTTTTGATTTTTGGTTATAAGAAGCGATTTTACAAAGTACAGAAATAGAAACAAGCATACCTAAATATGGAAAAAAGAAAAAGGTAGTCTGGTTATTATCAATTCACTTTCATGATTTTGAATTTCAACTAAATGGATTCTGAATTACCTTGTTTCCAAGACAACCCATTATTCCTCTTCCAACAGACGAGAATCCGAGATGGCCAATGTAAGGGACTAAGTCTTTTCGAGTCCAAATTGTTAGGAAAATCCCTACCATCTGTTTGCTTGCTATTAACCGATATGTCATTTGGTTTGGCCGTGAAGAAGGTATCTCAGCAACTGCAAGAAATTCATCCATTTCGGCATTTCTACGAGCAGGTGGTGAGCCAAAATTACAATGTAATTTATTACTTGAAGGATCAATCAGCTTTCTCTGCTTTCGTTTTTCTTTTGATATAGGCAATTCAACTGGGCAATTACAAGACTTCAAAAGGTTACTGTCTGCTCTAAAACTCTTACCAAGTAGTTTGAGATTTGATTTATGAAAACAATGTGACTTCGAATCTTTTAAGTCCTTTGAGTCTTTCGAGTCCTTGCTATTATTTGAGAATTTGGAACCAATGTTTCCTGACGAATCTGAAGAATATATATCCTCATGATGTGGTCTATTAAGTGCTTGCTCTATAAGCACTAGCCATTTTGCTGCTGGTTCATTATCTTCACTTCCAAGCACATTTCCAGCACTAAGAGGTACTATTTCTTGAAACCTGAACTTAAAAGTAAATTTGATCTTAATATAATGAAAATTATGTACAGGGACATGATCAATTACACCAAAGTTTTACCCAATGTCTTACACTACTTATTTCTAACTGTTCAGATTTATAAGAAAATGAATAGAGAAAATTACCCGAAAGATTAATTTAATTATAGGGTTGTTAATTATGACAAAAAAGAAGAAGTTATATGATACCCTATAATATATATATCAGAAGCACCCTCTATTTGCAAGAAATCTTCAAGATTAAGAGCATTGTCAGGTGTCCTTCCTCCCACATTCCATGTTGCTACAAAAACCCTGAAATTTCAATTAATTAGCAGTGCATGAATAATTTATAGATGAAAAATAAAAAGCATACCTGAACTCGTTGATTTCATTTGCTGGTGTCATGTTTTGTTCAAAGTTTGATAGATTTAAGCTTTCAATATTTGAACTTGTTTCTGATCTCTCTGAGAGAAAAATAAATAAATAAGTAAACTCCATGTTTTACTTTTCTTAAAAATGAAAAAGTAGCTTCCCCTCATAAGTAATTAATTACAGTGTGAAATAAAAGAATTTATTTATTTATTTTTTCAAATTAATAAATTTAAATCCCTTTATTATCTATGTTGTTAGGTAAGCTACCAATAATAATACATAGTCACAGGGGAAGACTAAAATCTTAATTTCTTCTAGGGAACGTACGTATGTGGTCTGTAACTGTAAGTACATAAATATATATATATATATATATATATTTAATATTGAAGTATTGAACACTCCATGGATTCAATAATTCAATTATGTTTTTCATGACTTAATTTTATGGTGCAGGATATATAAAATATTCATATGCATGCATTTTATTACTTTAAATAATATTAATCCTTGATCATGACTAGCTATTATTATATGAACTAGATAGGGTTGTAAAAGAAACTGTATGACTTATGTAAACATGCATAAAAAAAGTCTAATAAGATTTGAGGCAGAATATAGTAGTAGTTATTTAAAAGAAAGAAAGAAAGAAAAAAAGAAATTAATATATATTAATTACGTATTTACCTGAGAAAGTTTTTCTTCTAAATGAGGCTGTCTCCATCAATTCATTTTTTCTTGACAAAATCTTTTGATACAAATCTATAGAAAATGAAAAATTTAATTACCAAAATAATAATTAAATATTAGAAATTAGATTATGCGAAGAATATATAACATGCATGTTACGTACGTACGTACGTACGTACCCATATCAAATCCAATATTATTATCTCCATCTGATTTAAGTGAATCTTCATCTGAGCTTCCTCTTCCATTTCGCTTTGAATTACCAAAGATTCTAGGAATGAACTTCACCCATAAAAATTTGACAAAACAAACAATTTAAACCATAAAATCAATGATTTACTAATTAATACCAACCTTTGTTAATTAGAAATTAATAATATATAGTTATGAAAAAACAATAATTTAAAACACAGAAATAAATTAAGAACGAAAAGAAAAAAAAAATACTCTTTTCTTCTTTCCATTCTTGATGTAGCCTTCATGAGGGCTAGAAGAATTGTTGAATCTGTTTGGACTAGTGAAGATTGTGGGCGTGGCTGTCCTGGTCCTGGTCGTCGTCGTCGTGTTTGAAGTAGTAGCGGCCGTATCAACTTTGGCCATTATTTCAACTTTAACATCAGGTTTCGAATGCCGATTATTATTCAAAGACGACATTCAATCATTTTTAATTTGCATGAAAACAAAACAAAATTTTTTTTATGAACAATTATATGATTAAATCATGAGAGGCATGCATGTACGTCTTGAAATACCTAGCTAGCTACCTAGGTTTTCTTTTTTAATCGGATATTTGGAATAAATGCTAAAAGTTAATTAATTTTCTGGGTTTTATTAATTTGCTAATTAATTAATGTTATAAAACTAGTAGTATTTGTTTGTTTTTGTTTACTGTGTAATTTCTATTTTGAAGGATGAGACTTTGGTGCCAAAACTTTCGGAGAGGAGAAACGTACTGACCGGGTTAATTAATGTTCCCAACTGCAAATTAACAACACGTACTTGTTATTTCAATATCCTCCTTTCTTTCAAACTACTAAAACTACTTTGATAATTAATAAACATTATTATTATTATTATTATTATTATTATTATTATTATTATTATTATGGGAATCGGTAAATATAATATGTGCGGGTGATAGTAAAAGTATAAATGATTAATTTTTTATTTTATTTTATTTGTTTTTTTTTATATTTTTTAACTATTGTTAAAATATTAATATAAAATTAATTAAAAATATATAATATTTGATTGTATTAAACTCCTAAAAAATAACAAAATAACTATTTTTTTTCATTGGGATGAACAAAAATGTAAATGATGTTGTATTGGAAGCCAAGCCAGAAAAATTAAAATTTGGAAAGTTTTTAACTTTGATTTATAAATTTTAATTATTATTGTATTTAAATTTTTGATTCTTGACTGGAATTATATATATATTTTGATTTTTAATTAATGAAATTATATTTTACCTTAAGAAATATAATGTCTTAAGCTGGCACATTGTACCTGTTAATAATAATTATCTAATACTTTTATATAATTGAAAATTCATATACCAGAACTACAATTCGGAACTCAAATTTTTTATATGTGTAAGTATGTGGTTGAACCAAAACTAAATAAAAGAGTATTTTTAAATTTCACCAATCTGGTATATTTTCACACTTAAAATGAATATTTATTAATCATCCAATTATATTTCTATATTCTCTCATGTATATAATTAGGCTTTTACCTCATTTATAATTTTTCTAATATGTTTTTTTTTATGATATTGACTTATAATTTTTTATATTTCATTTATAATTTTTGTAATATGTTATTTAGGGGTGTTTGGAGTTTGAAATAATATATTATTTACGGAAAAGGTACAAAGTCTTTATTACATTTTTTTTTAAGTAACGAACTAGAGTTAAAAATTACTTAATTAAAACTTCTTTTTTAAGTTGTAAGGTCATTGACACCCTTCTCTAGTATAAAAATATCTTTATATTTTTACACGAATTATTTAGTTAACTGATTTTATTTGTAATTCTTTTAAAAAAATATTTTTATATTTTAAAAATACATGTATATAATATTTTTAAATATATATGTTTTTATGCTCTAATATATATATATATATATATATATATAGAAGTGAAATTAAAAATAAAACGATATTTATAAAAAAAAATATGTGACGTCTTTTTTCTCAATAAAAATTGTGTTAGATAATTTTATTCACAAAGTTAAATTTAATGAACTAAAAAATGGAAATATTATGGGAAAAAGAAAAAAAAGATATGAGATATTTTATTCTCCGGCCAAACAATTTCCTGATATTGTTGAAAAATCTCGCTCTTGTCCTAGTTTTTATCCAATTTTTTGATAAATATAAGTCTTGATATTAGTGTTAACATTTTACTTTAAAAATCTAAAATTTGAAATTTATAGTATAAATTAAAATTAAAATAAGACTACGACGATGACTATAAAAACAAACTTTATTTAAGTATAATTTAATTTATATATGAATTAATCAAAAACATAATTACAATTTTATATTGTTGTGATAAGTTTATAATGTCATATTGTAAATTTAAGTCTTAATTTTGTTATTATATTTATTGTATTTATTAAAATTTGTACGTAAGAAACGAAAAAACGAAAAGACGTCAAAATATTTTAATATTTTCTTATTATTTTAAACAATAAAATAATCATTTAAAAAATGAAAAATAGAATAGATACATTTTAATAGTATCGAGAGTCATGTGAATAAGGATAATTTGTTCATCATTTTCTTTGTTGACTTTTGGACGAACTGAAAGTACTCTTTCCTTTATAGAAACTCCATTTTATAATTATATAATTTGAGTGGTGATCAAATCTTCGGAATAGGATTGCTTTATATTGTGTACGTTATTATGTGTTTGGTGGAATAATTTAGGGTTGTTTTGCTGCTTGTTAATTTCATACGTAGCCGAATTTGCAATAGAGAATGACGTACCAACTAGCTAGTTTGGAAATTGGATTCTATAATTATCCTATTTTTATTTTAATATTATTTTTTATTCATATTTTCAATTAAAATATATAAAATTCTCAATACAAATTTTACTCAATTATATATATATATATATATATATATATATATATATATAATTCTCATATTTAAATTATTAATACAAATTTATAAAAACGAACTACTCATAATAGACCATTGCTCTTTATTCTTTTGCTAAGGTTGGTTTCGTTACACATAATAAAACAAACAGACCCTTAAAAGTACTTTGTATTTTAAAGGAACCCTTAAAAGCACTTTGTATTTTAAAGGGACCCTTAAAAGTACTTTGTATTTTAAAGGAACCCTTAAAAGCACTTTGTATTTGACTCTCGAACTAAAAAGAAGTTTCATTTTTTTTTTTTGCGATAATTTATAAGTAAATGTTAGTTAATGAATAATAAATGATTTTTCATAATTTTAAAATAAGAAAATCTACTTTATATTCTTATTATATTCTTATTTGTGGATTGAGTGATCATCTTAAAAAAATATTGAGAATATATTCTATTGGATCATCCTAAAAAAACAAATGTATAAATATTTTTATAAAATGAAGTTAAATAGTTTAATAATGTTAATATTCTAATTATCAATTTTTTTTAAAAGGATATGTGCAACCATTTCTTCCTAATTTTGTAGATAATTTTGTAATTAAGTGTATTTAATGGTAAGAAACTCAAGAATGAATGATCCTTCAAATATGTCCTGATTTTACAAGTGATATCACATGTTTAAAGATAGAATTGTGTATTATGTAATTGAAATTCATAAAAATACAAAAATATATATGTTGAAATTTGAAAAGAACAAAATTTTCGTAGAAGATTTCTAAATATATCTCACACAAGTGACTCAAATACGTCATGCATTGACTTTAAAAGATAGTCAACAGACATTATCTCATAGAGTACTATCACCGTCATCTATCAACAATTTAATCACTACGATTGACTCTTCAGTAATTAACATACCTATTTGTATGCAAACTCCATCATTTTCAACGCTACCTATCAGCCTATCAGGTGTGATCAATGTGACTTTGTTTTCTATTTTATTTTCTACTACTTTCCATTACAAGAGTTTGCAACACCAATTCCTGTTTTTTTTTCTAGACTATATAAAATGCAATATCTCTTGCATGTATTCGAACGAGCTTATTGATTATTTCTAAAATACTACGTCAATTGTTAGAAAAATAATAAATAATTTCTCGTATTTTAGATCCTCACAGTAAACAGCTTTTGGGAATTTTGACACAAGATCAGATTTGACCTTTCCAACCACTGTCTGACAATAGATAGCTAAGAGCCATTGTTGACTTAATATAACAATATAAGTATTGAACATATAGATAGAAAATCATAGTAAGAACAGATATTGTTAAGGCATAATCGTTCATTTGTAAGGAGCTCATCTAATCTTTTACTTCTTTGAAAAAAGTTGAATGCTGCGTTTTTAGTCAGTAACTTAAATAATTAGTATATAATTGGAGTGGCTAAAAAATAAAGTGAGTTGTACGTAGAATATGTGTATATGTATTAATAAATGTACATTATCCATATTTATTTATATATTGAGTATACATAAATTATATATATACACGATAGTATACAAACTATAGCATGTTGAAGATCAACTTTGTCCCTTATACATCTCAAGGAAAATAAAATTTCAATCCATTCTATCTAAGCCTAATACAATGGAAGCTTCTCAAATGTCAAATAAAGTTTTTTTAAGAGAAAATCCTAAAAAGATGTAGAAAAAAGAAAAGTGTAGAATGTGATAATAATGTGTTGTTAAAATTATTTTTTAATTTTATATTTGTGTGGTGTAGGTTACATGGTGAGAATAACCTCCTTTACATTTGGGGTTAAGCAACCCTTCAAAAAGAAAATAAGTTTTTGTATTATTAGTTTAAATGTGAGTTGTGAGCTTTCTTTTTAAGTATTTGTATTTCTTTTCAAATTATGAGTGATCTTTAGAAAGTGTTATAGTGTTTTTTATTGTGGATATAATACAAGTAATTTGTTTACTTATTTAGATCAAATATTAGTAAGTTTAGAATTATGTACTCTAAAGTTTACTCAACAATTGGTATCAGAGGGGGATGGTCAATAGATGTTCTTGATGGAGCTATCTTGAGTCGTGAGGAGTTTGATACTCTACAAGTTTATTAGTCAAGCTTGTTTGGTATAGTTGAAGTCTTACCGGCACGATGGGTGACCTTCAAGTAGTTGGAGGAATCAAGAAGGTCCACAACAAAAACTATAACACGTGGGCAACATGTATGAAGTCTTACTGATCGGTGAAAAACTACAAGTGCACAATATCGTAGTTTTATAATAAAGTGATAAGAAGAGTATCGTCCTTAAGGATTGGTAACTTACTTTTGAAAAATACCAAAATTATACTAATCTCAATTTTATCTAGAAAGATCATTAAGATTGTTTTAATTGGAATTTAAAATAAAAGCAATTTAAAGAAAATGCAGAAAATAAAATAAAGATATTGTTTGAAAATAAAATCAATAGGAAAAAACTTATAGAAAATGGATTTCATCTAATCCCTCACTATGTTTTACCCATCTAACTAATTGAATTTAATTCTATTTGTTTGTATAGCAATCTCCAAAAAATAAAATCCAAAAGCATCTTTCGACAATCAATTCGAAATATTCTTGCTCATCAATTTATACAAGAATATGCAATTTAATAAAGCAAGAAAGTATTAAGATCAATGATTTTAATAATACACAGGTTGATACAAGTATTTTGATCTCTATATTTACCTATGACAAAATATTCAACATCTATCCTATAATTCTCTCTTTCGATAGTAAATTACAATATTAAAATCATCTCATTAATGACTAGTTAATTAAAAACAATAAACTCATAATAAAACAGATAAACATGAAGAGAAATAATTCAAATTAACATAGAAAATCAAGCATAGTTCACAATTAAATTACATCTTTTTCTTAGAATAAATAAAATTTAACATAAATGAATTCACCATAATTTTTTGAGAAGAATTAAAAGGAGAATGAATCGCAAAACAAATCTACTTTCATTTCTTTTCTAGCATTTTTTTTTTCTGTTTATGATATGTGCAACTCTTTTTTTATGTTCTCTAGTGGCTCCCTCCGTTCACTCAGTTTTCGTTCCCTCCCTCTTTCATTGTTCTCCTCTTCCTTTTATATATATATATATATCTTAATTTAAATTTGATTTAAATAAATCTTCATTTAAATTTGAGAGTTCTTAGATGATATGCTTCTAAAATTTTAGACTTTCAAATCTGCAATAAAATTTAAATAATAATAATGAAGTCTAAAAAAAATAAAAATTAAATAAAATTATACTATAGTTAAAGTTGAAAATTGATAAATTATGCAAGTCATCGAACACCCCCAAACTTATAACTTTTTTTCCCTCAAATAATAAGAAAATAAAATAAAATAAAAGACATATATAGACAATATCAACTAGACTCGTTGACAACTACCATCGCTCACCAAGCCATGATTTGAATTTAAATTTCATCATTAATAACTTACTCTTTTTACATTGAAGATAGTAGGAAAATTAATCAAAAAATTAGCAATTTGTCAAGCAAGAGTTAAACATTTACTTCAACTTAAAGCTAAGTCCTTAAGTGTGTGTGAAATAATCAATTTAACTCCAAACCACCAACAAATTCAGATAAAAGTAGAATAACTAAAATCAGAAGAATTCTCTCAAAACTTAACTCCATAAGTCCACTTTTCATAAATCCTTTTCACTAATGTAATCAAATACCAAAATCAGAGATCAAAAGGTCTTTAATCAAGGTTGTAATGACAGGCCACATAGTGAGGGCTAAGAAAGAAATGGATATGGAAAATCAAAGCAAACTAGGAAAATACTTGGTAGCAAAAAATAATAAAAATAATATCAACAAGATTCACACCATAGCACTTTCTCAAAACTATGCTCATATTGATGACAATATTGTTGTCATACTCAATAAGTGGAGTGTTTTTTTTATTTTTTATTTTTTTAAGATGTGGTTGCCTTGATTCTTATAGTATTTACTAATTTCAACCACTTTAACCGTTTTTTTTATTTTTGCCTTTCACTTTTTTTTCACACTTTGATCAAATATAGAAAACATAATGTGGATTATTTAATTGGAACTAACTTTCTTATTAAATACAAATTTTCACCAAAATATTTTTTCAAATTTAAGGTACGTTCATGGTTTTTCAAGCTTAGAATGAGAATGATTTATGTAGTTAAAAGAACAAATAAGGCTCAAGGGAGTTGACTATGAGAATACACCATGCAATAATGGCATGATAATTACGACTGCTAGGAAAACTTTTTGGCTGTGAAAAATATTGCCTAGATAATTTCCCTAATATTTGGTATCAACTAGGATTTTACCTCAATGATCCATCAATGGATTCTAGAGCAAAGCAAAATTGAATTTTCCTAACCTAGTTAATTTAACTCCTTCTCTTTATAGGTAAATGAAGTAGAGAAAAATATACTATGTGCTCAATTATTGTTAAGGACAAAGATTTAAATCAAAGTACTCACAAAACTCTACCTAACATAATAGCAAATTTTGAATTTTTTTCTCAAAACCATCCTCAATCACAAATTTCAGAGTCATAGTGAATTCAATCATACTCAAATACATGCTTGAGAAGATAATTCAACTACTTAAGACTATGGGAGTTAACATCCAAACTTAAACTAAACAATGTCCTCGTTATAATTCAAAAGTGAGACAGATAAAAGAAATGAAAGGAACTTCCCTAGTTTTATCTTGGATCTGCATTAGTTTGTAATTTTCAGCTTTTTATTCCTCCATAATAAACCAACGTAAAAATCCAAATTATTCAAATAGTAATAAAAAATAAAATAAAATAAAATGAAAGAACAAAAGAAATTTTTATGGGCTGCCTCCTATAAGCATTTGTTTTATAGTCTATAGCCAAATTTTTCAATCTTCATCAATTAGGATTTTGAAGAGGAATAAATGCACAATTCCTCTCCACTTATTCTCCCTACTAGTGCTTCATTCTTTAACCATTAACTCTGAATATATTCCATGCCTTGTCCTTCAAGTCTATTGCTCCAAAAGTGGAAACTTTATCAATTGTATAAGAACCTGTCCATCTTGATCTTAACTTACCCAAGAATAGTTTTAGTCATGAATTAAAAAGCAAAACCTACTGTCCTGAAGCAAAATCATTCCTAAGAATCTATTTTTCATTCCACTTCTTTGTTCGTTCTTTGTAGATTTTTGCATTTTCATAAGCATCATTCCACATATCATCCATTTCATTCAATTGAAGAAGTCGATTTTCCCTTGCTGCCTTCAAATCAAAATTAAACTTCTTTACAACTCAATAAGCTTTATGCTCTAACTCAACATGGAGATTACAAACTTTTCCAACCGAAAATTCATCCATGAAAATTTCCATTATATCTTCCACCATATCTGAAAAGATAGCCATCATGCAATATTGAAATGTTTATGGGGTATTACACAATCCAAATGGCATCCTTTTAAAACCAAATGTTTCGTAGGGGCATGTGAATATAGTTTTCTCCTGATCTTTAGAGGCTATAGAAATCTGGTTATATCCTGAATAACCATCTAAGAAGCAATAATAGGGATATTCAGCTAATCGATCTAATATTTGATCAATGAATGGAAGTGGAAAATTATCCTTCCTTGTTGCTTTGTTCAACTTGTGGTAATCTATACATACACCCCAACCCGTGACTATTCTTGTACCAATAAGCTCATTGTTGTCATTTTTCACCACCAATATGCCACTTTGTTTTTCGTACAACATGCACTGGACTTACCCATAAGCTATCTGAAATAGCATAAATAATTCCAGTATTAAAGAGCTTCAAAATTTCGGCTCTCACAACTTCCTTCATTGTTGAATTTAATCTTTTTTGGGGCTCAATTGATGGTTTATAAGGTTCATCCATTAGAATCTTGTGCATGAAAATGGATGGACTTATACCTATTATGCCAGAGATAGTCCATACCAAGGCTATTCTATGCTCCCTCAGCACACACAACAACTTTTACTCTTCTTTATGTGTAAGTGATGCCATAACAATCAATGAAAATGTGTCACTATCACCTAAGAATGTATAGCAAAGATACTTAGGCAATTACTTTAACTCTAGAGTTGTAGTTTGTTGCACTTTTTCTATAGAGATTACAAAATCCATCTTTGCTACCATCGGCTCTAGCCTCTCCACTTCTTTGCTAAATGATGTAACCTACTACAATGCTTCTAAGGAAAATACATAGTAGAGAAATTCTTCACTGAAAAAAGGTAAATCAGATTCATAAATAGCAGAATTATTAAAATCATAAGCATAAGATGAAGTGGTGATATATCGTTCTAGGTGATCGGCCAACATATCCTTTTGAAAGGCTTTTAATCCACATTGCTCAATGACATCTACCCGAAAGCAAATGCGTGTATCTTCTAGAAATTTCATGGCTTTGTATATGTTAAATGTAACCTATTTCTTGTTCACTCTCAATGTTAACTCACCCTTTTTAACATCCATTAAAGCCTTTCTCATAGCCAAGAATGGTCGGGCAAGAATTAGTGGGACATCTTGGTCTTCATCCATATCTAACACCAGGAACATGAATTTTTCCACCTTTACCAATACATCTTCTATGATTCCATATGGATACTTGATGGATCGGTCTGCTAATTGCAAAAAAATTGTTGTTTGTTTCATCTCCCCAAGTCCCAATTTCCTAGAAATAGACAGTGACATAAGATTAATGCTAGCACTAAGATCATATAAAGCTTTATCAAAAAATGAATTTTCAATAGTGCAAGGCAAAGTTAAACTCCATGGATCTTTTAATTTTTGAGGTAATTTATTTTGAAGAACGGAACTACATTCTTCAAAAAGCTTCACTATTTTGAACTCCTATAACTTCTCTTCTTGGAAATGATGTCCTTCAAGAATTTGGAATAATTTGGCATTTGTTCCAAGGCATATGCAAAAGGAATATTTATGTGATTTTTCTTAAAAATATCCAAAAATTTAGAAAATTGCTATCTACTTTTTGTTTTTGAAAGCGTTGAGGATAAGGAAGTGGATTAGAGGGAATAAGTGGATTGTTAGTCTCTCTTAGTATATCATGAACAATCTTCTCTTATTCTACTTTATTATTTCTTTGGCCATTGTTTTGGAGCTGTTAGGGTGGACTCAGTTTCCTTTGATGGTGACCTTTCAATTTCTCTTGCACTCCTAAGTGTAATGGCCTTGCATTGTTCCATTGGATTCACTTCTATATTGCTAGGAAAAGTTCCTCTTTATTGGGCATTGATGGTCATGACTAGTTTCCTAATTTGTACTTCAAGATTTTTCATAGTGGCTCCCATTTTCTTAAAATGTGTTTCAATGTTATCCATCCGTGAATCACTCTTTTTAAACCTTGCTTTGGTCTCCTCAACAAAGGAAACCATGGCATCCTTAAGTGAAATATTCTTCTCGCTTGGTTGACTATTAAACCTTGGATGAGGTTACAACACATTCTTTGTGTTTCAATAAGAAAACTTCTCATGATTTTGAAGCCCTGGATGGTAGTAATTTGGCATAGTATTTCCATGATAGATGTAGTTTCGATTATTGATGTATTAAACCTATTTTTGAATTGTTTGATTCATCAAAACTATCATACTCGGGTTTGCAAAAAATTCTGCACTTTATGGTATTCATTGGGTTGTCAAGGCTGAAATCTTATGAGTTAGAAAAGCTACTTGAGTTGAAAGGGTAGAAAATAGCTCCAATTCATGAATCCCGACAACTTTCTGAGACATAGCTATTTTATTTGGCTATTGATAGTTGTTTGAATCCATTTCTTCCAAAAGAGAAGTAGCACCTTCAGTTGTCTTTGACATCAAAGTTCCACCAAAAGCAACATCAATTATGGTTCTATTTTTCCCATTCAACCCATTATAGAACATTTGAACTTGCAATCAATCAAAATATCCATGCTGAGGACAATGCCAAATCATTTCTTTATATCTTTCCCATGCTTCATAAAGTGTCTCAAAATCATTTTTTTCTGAATTGATCAATCTCACTCCTGAGTTGGATCCAATATTAGTAAGTTTAGAGTTGTGTACTCTAAAGTTTACTCAACAATTGGTATCAGAGCGGGATGGTCAATGATCGATCTTGGTGGAACTATCTTGAGTCGTGAGGAGTTTGGTACTCTACAAGTTTATTAGTTAAGCTTTCGAAGTCTTTGCAACACAATGGGTGACCTTCAAGTAGTTGGAGGAATCAAGAAGCTCCACAGTAAAAACTATAACACGTGAGCAACATGTATGAAGTCTTAATGATCGGTGCAAAACTACAAGTGCATAATATTATAGTTTTATAATAAAGTGATAAGAAGAGTATCGTGTTTAGGGATTGATAACTTACTTTTGATAAATACCAAAATTATACTAATCTCAATTTTGATCTAGAAAGGTCACTAGTGTTGTTGTAATTGGAATTTAAAATAAAAAGCAATTTAAAGAAAATGCGAAAAAAATAAAGATGTTGTTTGAAAATCAAATCAATGGGAGAAAACTCATAGGAAATCTATTTCACCTAATCTCTCACTATACTTTACTCATCTAACTAATTGAATTTAATTCTTGATGAGACAATACCAATATGTAATGCAGATCTTGCCGATACTTTTTGTTTTATAATTTGTAAAGCTTTCGCAAATACACCAATCATTTTATAGCAAATGATAAGTATACTCTTAGGGTCGATATAAAGAAGTAATGTATGTGATTATTAATTTATTATTCAAAATCTTAAAAATAAAATTAAATACTAAACATTTTGTCACAATATGTTGGTTTATTTGTTTACTAATCTAATAACATAAAAAATAAACATAGATATAGATTCAATAAACAATTATGCAAATTTTTATTATTCATAATGGTGGAGAATTTAAGGATATAATAATTAAGTTAATTATACTTGCTCGTATTATTTAGTTTATTAATTATATAAATTGATATTTATTGATTCTCTCATTTTTTATATGAATATCAACTTTGGTAGGGTTAGATATTATTTGTTAATTAAACAAATCAATTAACACCTTTGGGTGGGGTTGATAATTAATTAGATTAATTAAATTAATTCTTTTTTTCTTCTAAGAGATTGAAAATGAACCATTTAAATGCCATCTTTAGTAGGGTTATACATTTTAAACTTTATTCAAGGTGCCCAAATTAAACCTAAGAATTTAATTATTTGAGCACTAACTTTCAAGTTTTAAAACCATTACTGAAAATATGTTGTCAATATATTTTCAAATAATAGTTCTTATAAAAACTTTTAAAATAGAGCTTCACTCTAAGTACCGGGAGATTGTACCAGCAAATAAAAAAACAATACTCTAAATCACATCGGATAATTAAACCTTAAAATTTAATTTTCAAATTTAAGTTTGTAATGCAAAATAATATATTTCTCTTTAACATCCTTAATATAAAATCTTGAATAAAAAAAATCAATTTATTTTTTTAAAAATGTTTTACCTATTTAATATTTAGCAAGCATAACAACGCTATTATTATATCATGTTTACAAACAACCAGTAATGTTAATTTTTATCACAAACAAATTAAATATAACATGTAAGAATAAAACATAAAAAAGAACTGTAAATAATTCATTTTAAAATTATACCTTAAAAGAATTCTTACAACACTTTGATGCTAATTCAATTAATGGAAAACCTCCAAACGGATTTGCATTTCCGTTTATTGAATCAAAAACTAAAAATCTATAAAAACATAGCTAGTTCTTCCCAAAAGAGAAAAACTTTAAAACTAAAAACTAAAAAAAAAACTTTTTAGAAAGAGAAAGAACTTAGAAAATTGTGTGTTTTACAATTAGGGAAGATGATCATTTTATAGATGAGGAAAAGGCCAAAAAAGGTGGGAAAATATTTCAAAAATTGATTTTGGGCAGTTTTGGATAGGTTGGCACGAGTGTGGGGTGCGAAAATTTTCAGGTAGGCGTTTAGCACGCGTAGGACACGGTGCGGGCGTGTGCATGCGTGCGTGGAAATCGACGCGGTGTGTGTTGATTGTGTGTTGAAAATGCATGTTCGGGCGTGTGCTAGGCGTGTACCGGTCGGGTGTGGATGTGTGCTGGGCATGTGTTGTGCTTAGAGCACGCATTCTGGTGCGCACGGAACTCAACGTAGATGGTTAATTGTGCACAGGATTTCAGCCTTTTTGACATTTTGGACCCATTTTGTCCAATTTTTCCAACTTTTTTACTTTTCCTCATTTTTTTTCTCAATATATTTTGTTGTATTACCTCCAATAGTTTTGTTCGAGTCTTTAATTTATTTTTGAACGAAAATTCTTGAATAATAATAAAAATACCCATGATTCTGAAAAGATAAATTAATATAAAATATGATAATGTCATACAATTATAAATCTATTTAATTAATTAAAATATATTAAATCATGGTAATTTTAGTACTTTTTAAGCATTCATTAATTCTCTTTGTTTGTTAGCAATCTCCAAACAAATATCTAAAAGCCTCTTTCGAGAGTCAATTGAAAATATTCTTATTCATCAATTTACACAAGAGTATGCAATTTAATAAAACAAGAAAGCATTAAGACCAATGATTTTAATATTACACAGGTTCATATAAGTATTTCGATCTCTATATTTACCTATGACAAAATATTCAACATCTATCCTATAATTCTCTCTTTCGATAGTAAATCACAATATTAAAATAATCTCATTAATGACTAGTTATTTGGAAAACTGAGAAATATATATAAACCAAGATCCTTAATTAATTAATAAATTCCTTAGTCGGCCTTAAAATTAATTAATTTTTAAACCTAAAGCAAATATATTCTTCATAAATATAAATCAAGATTTGGTACATCATTAATTTATAATTAAAGATATTTTTAACCATATAATTTAATCACATTCAATCAATAACTTCCTTAGTTGGATTTTTAATTGATAAATGAAATTAAAGTACACTCTTATTCATTTATGCACAACTAATCACAAATGATATTTCTAATGGCAAACTCTAAAAATATTTTTTAAAATTATAAATCAAGACTTGGTTCACCATTAATTTATAATTAACAATTTTAAGAATGCGAACAAGAAAGAAATAATGCTCTTATTTATTCAAACCATAAATTGTTCTTCCAATCATTATAAGCAAAACAACTAAAATTTCATATTACAGAATTAGTTAATCATAATTAAATTAACAAAAGTTAATTCAACTATGAAATACATAATATTACTAAGAGAAATAAAAGATATAACAATAAAATAATCCCTCTTGATAAAAATAATTTCAGATATCTAAATAGATTGTTACTACCTTCTTCAAATAATTGAATATTCTTTTTCAATTGGGATGTCTTCTCTTTGTATCTGTATATGGATGATGGAACGGGTGTGAGAGCTTATTCTAAATTAAATCTATATTAAGGATACTATATTCTAAAATTATGGAAGCTGCTTAACCTAATGAAAGAAAAATATTTATAAGCAAAACAATGTACAAGGGTTAGAGTCAAAAAATTACAATGTGCCCTACGATGTGTATTTTTTCCTATAGCGATACAAAGTTGAAACACACTCACAAAATGCAACCCGAAAGGACCCATCATGGTACACTTTTTTATGTCACCGTGGCATTAAAATTTCAATGCACCCAACATGTGTTTCCCGAGAGGTGTCCCCTACAACATACTAATTCTTTACCGTGGCATGTGATGCTTGTCTAGAATTCTTTTATGCGCTTACATATTGGTTGATTCTTAATATAAGGTTTACATGTCCTAGTCTTTTTAGATTATAGGATTCTATTTGAGTGTTCCAAGTGTTGTATCTTTGTGTGTTGACATTTTTATCTCTTTTGAAGCAAAAAAATACCTAAAATACAGAGTATCAAATAAAATGTTATAATCAAAAACATTCATTCCAAATAGCATAGTAAAATCATATAATATGAGCGTTTTTTAAGTACTTATCAAGATTAGCAAACTAGAATGTTAAAAGTCTATTTGGTGGTTTGACCGACATTAACTTTTAAAATACATATTCGATTGTGGAAATATCAATAGTATTAAAAATCTCTCAACGAAAGTAGTTTAGTGGTAGATATTTACTTAAATGCAAGTCTTTAGATGACATAACTAATGTTGGAAAAGATGGTGGAATTTTTTTACCACTCTTAATTTGTTGTTTGAAGACTTGTATGTAAGTAAATAACAACTACTAAATTTCTATTATCGAAATATTTCAAACTCATCAATATTGTCATTGTGAGAGGTATATTTTTCAATTTTCAAAATCAGTCACTACTTTCACAAACACTTTGGTAAGTGAAGATCACATTCCACACCAATAATTTAGGAAATTATTATGGGTGGAATTTGTTTCCATCTTCAAGAGAAAATAAAAGTAAAGAAGTGAGATTGAAGAGAGTGCAAGATGAATAAGAAGAATAGAGGATAAATAGGATATAATATGAGTCAAAAAATTTAAAATATATATTTAAAGGCTAAAAATGGGAGAAAAAATGTTTCTATTACAAGGATTGGAAGATACAAAAATTCTAGAAATACCTTTCACTTAAAGCGCATGTGTTAGTTAAATGTAAAAATTACATCAAATTGGTACATTATTTTGAATATGAGTACTACTAAGATACCACCTGAAAAATAAGGTTAAAAAAAGGTACTAAAAATAGAATTAGAGAACTACGAAGGCACCGAATCTGACTTATACTGCCCTATTGAATAACTAGCACACTAAAGTATAATTTTATAAAAAAATGGCAGACTTACTACTACTTTTTATCCTATCTTTTTCATAAAACATGACAATAATACTATTATGTTTCATTCATCAAAATTGACTGAAATTTGACTATACATTTATTTAATTTGACTTTTTTGAATTGGATTAATGTCCAATAGATCAGAATTTGTTCAATGGATAACCCAACCTATTGGAGTCCAATTGAACACATATATAATTAAATTGAAAAATTATTTAATCGGTCAAATTTTGATTACCTGGGAATTGCACTAGTATGTTCAATTTATTGTAACTCAATAAAAAAATTGTTAATATCTCCATATTTCATCCCAACCCATGGATTGGACAGAAGTCAACTCATTATAACTTTAATTGAACATATAGCCCAAGTAGGTAATTGTTTGTTGGATCCTTAATAAAATATTAGGCTTATAATTGAATAATTATGTGTCGTAGACTATTATATAATATTGAGCCCATTTTAAAAGTGATCTACTAAGGTTTAAGTAATTTAAACTTTAATGTATCCAACAAGGTATATGTCTTTAATGTGAAGAGAGTTAAGGGTAATTTCTATATTCATGATGGGCTAAAATAGAAATATAATTGTTATCCATATATATAGTGCTTATGGTCCCTAAGCCACACATTCTATTATATATATTTTTTAATATCTCACCATTAAATAGAAAGGTAGAGAGAACATTAAAAAATTCTCTAAGAAAAACGTATAGATTTAGAAGGAAAATTGCATGGCGTTAAAAAGTAATTGGTTGCTATGGATTCAGGTATAATTCCACATATTAAACTATTGATTCTTGGTAATATGACATGAATGCTCATGGATTTTGGTGATAGTTTTCACCAAAGGCCATTTAACTACCAAGTGGTATCAGAGCTTTGCCTCAGTTGGACATCCCAAATGTACAAGTGCTGTAAATTAGGTTTCTTGCCCGTCTAAAGTTTATAAAGAGTTTTGGTTGTCGCTTTAGTTGGAACCCTATTAAGAAGATATGTTGTAGTCTTAAGTACTTTTCCTTAGAGTGAGTCAGGTAAGGTAGAATAACAAATCATACTCTTTACCATGTCCTTAAGCGTCTTGTTTTGTTTTTCATCAATATCATTCATAGTGGGCGAACTTGATAGTATATTGTGAGACGATATCACATTCCTCTAAAAAATTAGTAAACGATCCTAAAAGTTGTTTACATGAACTATCATATCTATCATAGTACTTATCACCACGATCAGACATGGGCATTTGATCAATTTGCTAAGTAAGTTTTCAACTTTAGCCTTATAATTTTTAAACGCATCCAGTGACTTTGACTTTTCATGATGAGAAATAAATAACCATAATTAAAAAAATCATCTATAATGTTATAAAATATTGTTGATTATTCCAAGCGATGGTAGGAAATATCCTATAATTATCCATTGTGTAAGTTTTAAGACTTCTAAAGTCTAATTGACTTGAAATATCATTTTATTAGTTTGTTTCTCCTTTATACAGTTAATACAAACATCAAAATTTTTAAAATTTGAAGGGTCTAGAATTTCATTTGATGATTTGATTGATATTGAATTTTGAGATATAGATATGATGACGATGATATCAATGACATTGAAAAGCTCTTAAGAATAGAAGTTTAATAATGATCAGTTTACTTATATACGAGTCTTCGAACGATAGATTGAGAGTGGTAAAAATTCTTTTTCCATTATTGTTTCCACTATTACTTATGTCATATGAGAATTGGCATATAAGAAAATTGATTATTACTAAACTCTTTTCAAGGGGAACTTTTCAATACCATCGATAGTGCTACAATCGAATATGTATTCTAAAAATTAACATTGTTCAAACCACCAAAGGGAATTCTAAGATCCTACTTTGTTATTATAGTAGAATTTTAAAATACTAGTTAAAATGCATTGTAACAAATTTTGAACTTTTTACTAGGTAGATCACGTTGCTTAGCAATATCAACTCTACAAAACTTAACCAGAGCAAGAAGGGCAATATACCAATTGAGATGTGGTATGCTTTTTCACCATTTACTATTCTATCTACCATCTTAATTTACCTCTATCACCATGTCTTGACATATTTTTTTAAATTTTTTTTGGGTTCTTAAAAGTAGACGTCAACTAGCAATCGTGCGACACTTAGCACGGTCTGTTGCACTAAGCCAGCCTTTCAACCCGAACAAAACACTCCAAAGAGACTTAGAGATTTAAAGGATTTAAGAGCAAAACAAAAGAATGTGTGAAGAATACTTTGTATTGCTCTAGATAGGTTATCTTACAACTTCCTAAAGATTCCAAAGATTTCAAGAATTTCAAGGATGGTTATAAATAAAGACCAATATGTCTATTTATAGTGTGACACTAAGCTTAAGACTATGTGATGAGTGCTCAAAAAGTACTAAAATTACCATGATTTTATTCACTTTAATTGATTAAAAATATATATATTTATATGATTTTATCATATTTTTATATAAATTTATCTTTTCGAAATCACGAGTATTTTTATTATTTTTCAGGTATTTTCGCTTAAAAAAGTAATTTAAAGACTTAAAGAAAAATACCGGAGGTAATACATCACAAATATATTCATAAATTAATTGAAAAAAGTCAAAAAAGATGGAAAAATTGGACAAAATGGGTCAAAAATGCGGAAATCACGCACGCAGCCGCGCGGGCCAACGCGCACGCTGCGTCAGCACAACGCCCAGTCCGCGCGTGCCTACGCCCATCAGCATCAAGTCCGCGCGCACCTCTTCTCCATTCCACGTGCGCCCCCGCGCCCTACCTACCCGCTGACATCAGTTGACATCATCATCACCTACTACGCGTTTCCTCCATTTTTAATCATTTTTTCACCCACTTTTTATTCCTTTTCTCACCTATAAATACCCTCATTCTCTTCATAATAAAACACATTTTCTTCTCTCTTTCTTTCTCTCATTTCTTAGTTTTTTTAGTTTTTCTTAGTTTTAGAGTTCTTCTCTTTTTGAGAAGAACTAATTATGTTTTTGTAATTGATTTGTTTTTTTATTCAATAAATGAGAGTACAAATTTCGTTTGAAGGTTTTCCAGCAACATGAATAACATCAAAGTACTATAAGGATTTTATTTTCTTTACAGTTATTTTTTATGCTTTATTCTTACATGTTATATTTAATTTGTCTGTGATTAAATTTAACTTTGTTGACTGTTTGTAAATATGATATAATAATAATGTTGTTATTCTTACGAAATATTAAATAGGTAAAAATCTCTAAAATGAATTGATATTATTTTTATTCAAGATTTTATATTAAGAATGTTAGAGAGAAATATATTATTTTTCATTACAAACTTAAATCTGAAAATTAGATTTTAAGGTTTAGTTATCCGGTCTGATTTAGAGTAGTGCTCTTTTATTTGTTGGTACAATCGACTGGTAGTTAAAGTGAAACTCTATTTCAAAAGTTTTTATAAGAATTATTATATGAAAATGTATTAACAACATGTTTTCAATACTAGTTTTAAAACTTGAAAGTTAGTACTCAGATAACTAAATTCTTAGGTTTAATTTGGACACCTTGAATAAAGTTTAAACTGTCTAATCCCACCAAATGTGGCATTTAAATAGCTCATTTTCAATCTCTTAGAAAAAGAAATTAATTTAATTAACCAAATTAGTTATCAACCCCATCCATAGTTGTTAATTGATTTGTTTAGTTAACAAAAAATATGTACCACACCAAATGTGATATTCATATAAAAAAGAGAGAATCAATAAATATCAATTTATATCTTTAATAATCTAAATAATATGAGCAAACATAATTAACTTAGTTATTATATCCATAAATAATCCACTATTATAAATGATAAAATTTTCATAAATATTTATTGAATCTATATCTATATTTATTCTTATATTATTAGATTAGAAAAAACAAAAACCCAAATATCGTGACAGAATGTTTTGAATTTAATTTCGTTTTTAAAAGTTTGAATAATAAATTAAAAACTACATATATTCCTTTCTTAGATCGACATTTAGAGTATACTTATCATTTTCTACGAAATTATTCGTGTACTTCCGAGAATTTTATAAATATAAAACGAAAGTATTGGTAGGATCAGTTCTGCTAATCACTATGCCACAAGTTTTTAGATCCTACAATGTCTATAAGAGTATCAACATTGTTTTAGTTTTATCTACAATATGTTACAAGTTTTTAGAATCTTCTAGTGAAGTTTAGCCAATTCTAGAGTCTTCTAGGATTATTTAGTTCTTTCATGTAAATTCTAGAATATTTCGAAAGCTTTTGGAGACTTCTATATTCTTCGTGACCCATTCAATATGTTCTAAAATATTCTAGAGTCTTCCAAACTTAAGTTAATTCCATCAAAACTAACTCATTTTAAAACTTTCTAATAACGGGTAGATAGATACTTTAAATAACACTATTTTTTTAGATGCTGAGAAACAATTTAAACAGAACTATCGTGACAAAAAGGTAACTGAGAGGGATCAAAAGCGAGATAAGACGAAGCGCTTAGCACAAATAAGGCACACGCTGGTGGGGTTCGGTATTGATAAACAAAGTTCCTATTGCCTTCGAGCAAGCATTGCTGTATTGTACGGTGTTGATTGAGGAGTTTTACTTGGTGCTCTTTTTCTCTCCTTTCTTATTTTTCATACTAAGTTGTTATCAACTCAGAAGTCGGTGACCCACCTGACCAGTTCTTTGAAATTCAAATCCAATCTCAAATTTTTCTCAAGAGCGAGGACTCGTTCGTTCCCCGAAGCAAAGAAGATCCCAAAAAAAGAGAGGGAAAATTGACTGGTACGGGTAGCGATTTGAGAACCTGCGTCGAGGAGAAAGGCAGAAGAAAAAAAATGTTGGTTCAGATCCCACGGCTTACAAACTCTCTGCGTGATCCTTTTGATATTGATCAGGCTTATCTTCAACGCAAACTCATCCTCCAAAACCACAAATCTCACAAGTATTTATCTGATTTATTTATTTTTCTTTTTACTAATTCATATACTTGCACGATTGTGGAGTAAACATAGAGTGGTGTATAGTATTCCGAACAATTTTTGACAAAAAGAAGAAGAAGAAATATTGATGGAATTTTGTCTAAAGTGGGCTGTGGTTGTGCCCAAAGCTTACAAGTGTTAAAAGAAGTGCAAAAGTTTATAAATAGGGTCTTTAGAACCGTCTACATGCTCACAACCTGTTTTGGATTTTGGTCGAATTTTTGTCGTACGTAGTCCATTTTGGTCGGTTTTGCTCAACTCATGGAGTATGAGAAGAAAATAAAGGTTACTGGTTCTTCTAGTAAGTTTACTAAGATCCTATTTTTAAACTATGTCACACAAATTTGGACATTTTTAAACTATGGGTCAAGCTAAAGCAGGATAAAATCCCATTATTGATGGTGAAGGGCGCCTTCGATGATTTAGTTTAGCTGCTATGATAATTTTTCCTGGAATACTAAAGACATCGGTGACGCACTTTACTACATAATTCCATGTGAATTTGCGTCTCCCCTCTTCCTCTTGAGTTCACACAGTTTTGAAGTATTTATCACTAGTTTTGGTTGTATACTAATGGGTTAACTATGTTTTATGCTCACAAAGTATTGGGTGAGTTGCAAAAATACTCAAAATATTTAAATAGTTGTAATTATACCCACAACATTATGTGTAATGATAAAAAATGTCCAATCAATAACTATTATTTAATTTTTTAACAAAATTGTATCATGTGCATTCCACGTGTATTTTTTTAGAATATTATGTTAAAATCTTGAGTGGATTAATTACATTTTATGTTTATAATGTATGGGATGATTTGCAAAAATGTCTGAAACGTTTAAGTAGTCGTAATTATGCCCACACGATGGATGTGGAATACACGTGATATAATTATGTTAAAAAATTTAAACGACAGTTATCGATTGGATATGTTTCAAACTTACACAGAACGTTGTGGATATAATTTCAACTATTTAAACATTGTGGGCATTTTTGCAACACATTTCATACGTTATAGGTATAAAATGTAGTTAACTCTATACTAATTTCTAAAATTTTAATGAACTTTTAATTTCTGCCTGTTTTAGTTCTTCAAGCTCAATTGACGAGTCAGAGCTTGCCCGGAAGATAGTTCATAGATGGGAAGAAGGTAAAGTAGTGTTAATGTTACTTTAATATAACGTGCTTTTATTGCTTGGAAACTTATATCATATTTTTGTCGCATGGGAATTTATGTCAGCTTCAATAGAAATCCGTCAAGCTTACAGGCAATTTATCGGGGCAGTAGTAGAGTTGATAGATGGAGAGGTGCCTTCTGAAGAGTTTCGTGAAGTGGCTCTTACTGTTTACAGTCTATTTTCTGGTCCTGAAGAGGAGGAAGCTATTAACAAAAATATTTCCCAAAAGAAGTAAGGATTTCGTTGTCTCTCTTTTGATCTATTACTAAGTTAGGAAGAACTAAGACAGTACGAGTAGAATATGAAATGGTAGAGTACTTTTATATCATGTTTACTTGTGATTTAGAAGCGCCCCTTGTGATGAATAAACTAACTGCTAAACCTGCAATACGAGACAAACCACTTTATGTTATTTTGAAGAATATTTTGGGTTTCCGTAACTGAAAACTTAGTGTATCCTTATTGGACAACACAGCAAGAGTTTGGGAGGAGAAGGAAACCTTTGTTTTGTATATGCTGAAAAGCCAAAGTTGCAACATCAGATGCTAATTACAGCATAAAATTTAAGATGGATTTTGATAAATTAGTAGTAGAAGCAGATTTTTTAGCTTAATTTGACAACATATTGCCATGCAGGGTGGAGCTGCAAAATATCCTTGGTCATGCACTTTCAGATGGTAACTTGAGGAAAGCTGCATCTTTTGCACGGAGGCTTTTTGGCCTAGAGTCTAGTGCACATAAACCTACATTTGTTACAGCAATGGACATAGATAGCAGTTCTGATGAGACCTTGGAATTTGGTGCTGACCTTGTTTTTAAGGAACCCGCCAGGTTTCTGGTGGACATTTCTTTGAAGGATGGGCAACTATTCAGTGAAGAAAGCTCTGAACCATCTTCCATACATCATGAGGAACCGTATGATCATGGTGACCTTTATCATAATAGTTCTGCTATGGATGGCAGGCATTTTAATTTGAGTTGGTTAAGGGATGCATGTAATCAGATAGTGACAGGAAGTACTTCACAGCTTTCCCAAGATGAACTAGCAATGGCCATTTGTCGGGTGCTTGACTCAGACAAACCTGGCGATGTGATAGCTGGTGACTTGTTGGATCTGGTTGGGGATAGTGCATTTGAAACTGTACAGGACCTTATAGCACATAGGAAACCACTTGTTGACTGTATCCATCATGGTTTACAGGCTATAAAATCTGATAAGATGTTGGTGCCCCCCCAATCACGTATGCCTAGTTACGGCACACAGGTCATCGTTCAAACAGAATCTGAGCGGCAAATTGACAAACTTCGGCGCAAGGAAGAAAAGAGGCACAGGAGAGGAACAGAGTATAATGCTGATAGTGATTTGTCTTCCCGGACATTTTCTTCTTTACTTCAAGCAAGTGAGAAGAAAAACGCTTTTGATGATTTGATTGGTGCTGGCCAAGGGCCCCAGTCTCTAGTAGTTAGTGCTCTTCCTCAAGGAACTGTCAGGAAGCATTATAAGGGTTATGAGGAGGTCATCATCCCTCCAAAACCATCTGCCCAAATGAAACCTGGAGAAAGGCTTATCGAAATAAGGGAGTTAGATGAATTTGCTCAAGCTGCTTTTCATGGCTACAAATCTCTGAATCGCATCCAAAGTAAAATATTTCAAACTGTTTATTATACTAATGAGAATATATTGGTTTGTGCTCCAACAGGAGCTGGAAAAACTAATATAGCTATGATATCTATTCTTCATGAGATTGGACAGCATTTTAGGGATGGTTACCTGCACAAAGATGAATTTAAAATTGTTTATGTTGCTCCAATGAAGGCTTTAGCTGCTGAGGTAACATCAACTTTTAGCCGTCGTTTATCTCCCCTAAATATGACAGTAAGAGAACTTACAGGGGACATGCAACTTGCAAAAAATGAACTTGAAGAAACTCAGATGATAGTTACAACACCAGAGAAATGGGATGTCATAACTCGTAAGAGCAGTGACATGTCACTCTCAATGTTGGTGAAACTCTTGATTATTGATGAAGTGCACCTACTGAATGAAGATAGAGGTCCTGTAATTGAAGCACTAGTTGCTCGGACTTTGCGACAGGTGGAGTCAACACAGACTATGATACGAATAGTGGGCCTTTCGGCTACTCTACCCAATTATTTGGAGGTAGCACAGTTTCTTAGAGTAAATCCAGATGCAGGACTCTTCTATTTCGATTCTAGTTATCGTCCTGTTCCTCTTGCACAACAGTATGTTGGAATTAGTGAGCAGAATTTTGCAGCACGTAATGAGTTATTGAATGAGATATGCTATAAAAAGGTTGTTGATTCATTGAGGCAAGGTCATCAAGCAATGGTATTCGTCCACTCCCGGAAAGACACAGTAAAAACTGCAGAAAAACTGGCTGAGCTTGCGAGGAAGTATGATGATATGGAGCTCTTTTGCAATGATACACACCCTCAGATTTCATTTATCAAGAAGGAGGTGGTAAAGTCCAGAAATAAAGATCTTGTTGAACTTTTTACATTTGCTTTAGGTGTTCATCACGCAGGAATGTTACGTTCTGATAGAAGTTTGACTGAACGGCTTTTTTCTGAAGGACTTCTAAAGGTACTTGTTTGCACAGCAACTTTGGCATGGGGTGTAAACTTGCCTGCTCACACTGTTGTGATAAAGGGGACACAGTTGTATGATCCAAAGGCTGGTGGGTGGCGAGACCTGGGTATGCTTGATGTTATGCAGATTTTTGGACGTGCTGGAAGACCACAATTTGACAAAAGTGGTGAAGGCATTATAATCACTTCTCATGAAAAACTAGCTTATTATCTGCGATTACTAACTTGTCAACTCCCTATTGAAAGTCAGTTCATTGGCTCCTTGAAAGACAATTTAAATGCTGAGGTAGCATTGGGTACTGTGACTAATGTCAAGGAAGCTTGTGCATGGCTTGGATATACTTACCTTTTTATAAGAATGAAATTGAACCCTTTGGCATATGGTATTGGATGGGATGAGATCATTGCAGATCCCTCTTTGAGTTTAAAACAAAGAGCTCTTATAACTGATGCTGCACGTGCACTTGATAAGGCAAAGATGATGCGGTTTGATGAGAAAAGTGGCAACTTTTACTGTACAGAGCTTGGTCGCATAGCAAGTCACTTTTATATTCAGTACTCTAGTGTTGAAACTTATAATGAATTGCTGAGACGCCAAATGAGTGATAGTGAGATCATAGACATGGTTGCCCGTTCTTCTGAATTTGAGAATATTGTTCTTCGAGAGGAGGAACAAAATGAGCTAGAGATGTTGGCACGCACATCATGTCCATTAGAGGTAAAAGGTGGTCCTTCAAATAAACATGGAAAAATTTCCATTCTCATTCAGATCTACATATCTCGGGTCTCAATTAATTCCTTTTCATTGGTTTCTGATGCTGCCTATATTAGTGCAAGCTTAGCTCGTATTATGCGGGCTCTATTTGAAATCTGTTTACGCAGAGGGTGGTGTGAGATGACTCTGTTCATGTTGGAATACTGCAAGGCGGTGGATCGCCAAGTTTGGCCCCATCAACATCCCCTCAGACAATTTGATAGGGATCTTTCACCAGAAATACTGCGGAAGCTAGAGGAACGGGGGGCAGACTTAGATCGCTTGTACGATATGCAGGAAAATGATATTGGAGCACTGATTCGTTATGAACCAGGAGGAAGGCTGGTCAAACAATATTTGGGGCATTTCCCATTTATCCAGTTATCAGCAACTGTTAGTCCAATCACTAGAACAGTGTTAAAGTTAGATGTTCTTGTAAAGCCAGACTTCATATGGAAGGATCGTTATCATGGTGTTGCTCAGCGTTGGTGGATTCTTGTCAAAGATTCTGAGAATGACCACATCTACCACTCAGAGCTTTTCTCATTGACAAAACGGATGGCTAGAGGGGAACCACAGAAGCTTTCTTTTACTGTACCGATATTTGAGCCACATCCACCTCAGTATTACATTCATGCTGTTTCTGATTTGTGGTTGCAGTCAGAGTCATTTTACACCATATCTTTCCACAATTTAGCATTACCAGAGTCTGGCACTTCACACACTGAGCTTCTTGATTTGAAACCACTTCCTATCTCTTCACTTGGCAATAGTGCATGTGAAGCCTTGTACAAATTTTCACATTTTAATCCAATACAAACACAGGCTTTTCATGTACTATATCATACTGACAATAATGTTCTGTTAGGAGCTCCAACTGGAAGTGGGAAGACTATATCAGCAGAGCTTGCTATGTTTCGCCTCTTTAATACTCATCCTGATATGAAGGTAATTTACATAGCACCTCTGAAGGCTATTGTTCGCGAAAGAATGAATGATTGGAAAAGACGTCTTGTCTCTGAGCTTGGAAAAGACATGGTTGAAATGACTGGAGATTATACTCCAGATATGACGGCTCTACTCTCAGCAGATATCATCATATCTACTCCGGAGAAGTGGGATGGCATTAGTCGTAATTGGCATAGTCGAAGTTATGTTAAAAAGGTTGGACTTATGATATTGGATGAAATTCATTTGCTGGGGGCTGATCGTGGACCCATCCTTGAGGTTATCGTTTCAAGGATGAGATACATATCATCACAGACGGAGTGCCCAGTGCGATTTGTGGGTCTTTCTACTGCTTTGGCAAATGCAGGGGATTTGGCTGATTGGTTAGGTGTTGGAGAAATTGGGATTTTCAATTTTAAACCAAGTGTGAGGCCTGTACCTCTTGAAGTTCATATCCAGGGGTATCCTGGAAAGTTCTACTGTCCGAGGATGAATAGCATGAATAAACCAGCCTATGCTGCAATATGCACTCACTCACCTTCAAAACCTGTTCTAATCTTTGTTTCATCTCGCCGGCAGACAAGGCTTACTGCTTTGGACCTCATTCAGTTTGCAGCTTCAGATGAACATCCCATACAGTTTCTTAGTATGTCAGAAGAAACATTGCAGATGGTTCTTTCTCAGGTGACTGATCAGAACCTCCGCCACACCTTACAATTTGGCATTGGATTACATCATGCTGGTTTAAATGACAAAGACAGATCTCTTGTGGAGGAGCTTTTTTCAAATAACAAGATCCAGGTTTTGGTTTGTACTAGTACATTGGCATGGGGGGTAAACCTTCCAGCCCATCTGGTGATTATTAAAGGAACAGAATATTATGATGGAAAAACAAAGCGTTATGTTGATTTCCCGATAACAGATATATTGCAGATGATGGGTCGTGCTGGTCGTCCACAATTTGACCAACATGGAAAAGCAGTTATTCTTGTTCATGAACCGAAAAAAGGCTTCTATAAAAAGTTTCTGTATGAGCCATTTCCTGTTGAGAGCAGTCTGAGGGAGCAGTTGCATGATCACATGAATGCAGAGATAGTATCTGGTACAATTTGCCATAAGGAGGATGCAGTTCATTATCTTACTTGGACTTATTTATTTCGTAGGCTGATGGTTAATCCAGCTTATTACGGATTGGAGAATACAGGACCTGAAACTATAAGTTCTTACTTATCTAGTCTGGTGTATACCACATTTCAGGATCTGGAAGTCAGTGGATGTATTAAGATGAATGAAGACACTGTGGAATCAATGATGCTGGGTACAATAGCATCTCAATACTACCTTAGATACAGGACTGTATCAATGTTTGGTTCAAACATAGGCCCCGATACATCATTAGAAGTGTTTTTGCATATTTTATCTGGTGCATCTGAATATGATGAACTTCCTGTGCGACACAACGAGGAAAATTATAATGAAGCTTTGTCCAAGAGAGTTCATTATATGGTGGATAAAGATCGCCTAGATGATCCACATGTGAAAGCTAATCTGCTTTTTCAAGCTCATTTTTCACAGCTAGAACTTCCAATCAGTGATTATGTTACAGACTTGAAGTCTATCTTGGATCAAAGTATACGTATCATCCAGGCAATGATAGATATATGTGCTAACAGCGGATGGCTTTTGAGCTCTATCACTTGCATGCACCTTCTGCAAATGGTTATGCAGGGCTTGTGGTTTGAAAAGGACTCTTCTCTTTGGATGTTGCCTTGTATGACTGCTGAACTTGTGGATTCCCTAAGTAGGAGAGAAATTTTCAATTTGCAACAACTGTTGGATCTTCCTAAAGCGAATTTACAAACCATGATAGGTAATTTTCCTGTTTCAAAGTTACATCAGGAGCTGCAGTATTTTCCTCACATTCAAATGAAGTTAAGACTCCAGCAGAAGGAAAAATCTGGTAGAAAATCTACCTCTCTGAATATCAAGTTGGAGAAAATAAACTCCAGGCAGAAAACATCCAGAGCTTTTGTACCCCGGTTTCCTAAGGTGAAAGATGAAGCTTGGTGGTTAGTTCTTGGCAACACTTCCACCTCTGAATTGTATGCAATAAAGAGAGTATCTTTCTCTGGTCACTTGGTTACCCATATGGAGTTACCATCAGATCCGACTGCTCTCTCTGGCATGAAACTGATTTTAGTTTCAGATTGTTATCTTGGTTTTGAACAGGAGCACTCCATTGGAGAGTTGGTTGGTAGCCATTAGAGAAGGAAACTTGTTTCCTATCACTCAAAAACTCTCTTTAAATAGACAGTGCTCAGCATATTCTGAGTCAGTATTTCGTATAAATTATAAACGCTGTGTCATATGTGATTTACCTATTATTTTTAAGAGGTCTTTATTTCAATATTTGATGCAAAGATGCCTGTGTAAAAGTGTATTCACGGTAGCTCATTGAAAGCTCCTCCGTTCTTTTTGTCCATGTATTTTCTGTCTTATTTTATCCTTTTAATTTCCCTTGTCTATTTTAGCCAAAAATAAATAAAATATTTCCTTAGTCTACAAACAGGCGGAAAAGAATATTATTCAATTAATTAAAAAATATTATTTAATTTAATAGTGAAATAAACTTAGATATTTGAGAGGTCCAAGTTGAAAATCGAGTTATCTATAATAGCAAAGTACAAGGACTAATGATATATTTGATATGTCATTTTAACTTCCAGGATACGTATATTTTATAAAATTAAAAATTGATTCATACTTTGGACTTTGGAGCTTAATTGATATTTAAGTTACATACGATGTAAGTTAAAGTTTTTGGTTGCTGAAAATGCATGTTTCAAGTTATAAATGGAATTAAATCTTTTTTTTAATTAGTTACAGACACAACATTTAAACAATGACTTTCCAGAGCGAAGTGTTGCTGATACGGGGGCATATCTCGCGCACCTCCTCCTCCTCCTCCTTTTTTTTTAAATGAAAGAAAATATATATTAGTATTAAAATTCAATACAAACAATAATAAAAAAAACTATTAATAAAACCTTCTATGAATATAAGAAGATTAATTAGCTAGACTATAAGTAATTTTATTATTATTTTTTTTTGAGTATTTTTGAAGTAGAAATCGTAATAAAATAAGGTAAAAAGAGTTTGGATTGATTGATTGATGATATTTTTGTTGGAAAATTATGCAAATTTCCGATAAGTCAGACTTATGAGAAAACAAGAATAGAAAAATAACACATAAATTTAATAACGGAGTTCGACCAATCTTGCTTACGTTTTCGGACCTGCTGTATATCTTTTTACTAAAAGAGAAGAAATTACACAAGGTGTTTACAATACTTACAACTCACAACTCAATTACACCCAAGAAAATTATTCTCAATTTTCTCTCACAAAAGCTTTTCTCTCAATTGGAATGAACACTTTGGATGATCAATTTATTACAATTACACATCTATTTATAGGAAAATTCACTCATTGAATTTCTCCTTTAAATTATGGTTCCTTAAATTGCTCCTTGAATTAAGATCCTTGTTTTGCTCCATGAATTACTCTATGTTTTGCTCCATCTTTTGCTCCTTGTTTTGCTCCTTAAATTAAGGAGCTTTATAACAATCTCCCACTTGAAGACTGATTTCAATCTGTCTTCACACCTCGATCAATGTAGTAGCTTTTCTAGTCTTGTTACTCTAACAGATCAACTGAAGTTGAGAACAACTTCAATTTCATGGCAAGCTCCCACTTGTTGGCATCTCGAGTCTGACAAGCTTTATCATAGCATTCAGGCTCTCCTTCATCAGTTAGCAACATATAGTTCATGTATCTCTTGTTAGACACATGAGGTTGAGAAGACCTTCTCAATACAGGAGCTATAGTAGGAGGTTGTGGTGTGTCGGACTGTTGCGCACTGCTCTGTCCAACGAGTTCCTCTGGCTGAGGACTTGCTACAATTGGTTCCTTCATGGAACTATCTCGGACATCATCTGCATTTACAAATACTGACTCATTCTGTTTTGAGTTGTTGGTGTTTGTTTTATGCATGTCCTTATACATCACTCTTTAATTGAAAATCACATCTCTACTACAGATCACTTTCTTGTTTTCGTCATCCCAAATGCGGTAGCCAAACTCATCCTCACCATAGCCGATGAATGTGCATTTCTTGGATTTGGGATCAAGCTTATTCCTACCTTTATCACTTATATGCACAAATGCTACACAACTAAAAACTTTTAGAAGTGATAGCTTCACCTCATTTTGCTCCATACCTCATCTGGTATTTTGTGCTCCAATGGAACAGATTGGCCTCGGTTGATCATGTAAGCTGTCGTGTTGACTGCTTCTGCCCAGAACTGCTTCGGTAGACCTGACTGTATACGAATGTTTCTAGCTCTTTCTGTCAACGTTCGGTTCATATGCTCAGCTATACCATTGTGTTGAGGCGTGCCTGACACAGTTCTTTCCATTCTGATCCTATGCTCATAGCAAAATTTTTTGAATCTGGTGTCTTCATATTCACCACTATTATCTGTTCTGAGTTTTTTGATCTTCAAATCCGTCTCATTTTCCACCATAGCTTTTCATCTTCTGAAAGCCTCAAATACTTCAGACTTATGCTTTAGAAAGTAAACCCATACCTTTCGAGAGTGATCATCGATGAAAGTCACGAAGTAGTGTTTCCCACCAATAGATGAGATGATCGTTGGTCCCCAAACATCAGAGTGAATAAGCTCTAGCCTTTCCTTCTTTGAGGTTCTGCCACTTGTCTGAAAGTTGACTCTCTTTTGCTTTCCAAGTATGCAATCTTCGCACATGTTCATCTCTACAGACTGTAGACCTGAAAGTTTTCCTTTTGAGTGTATAGTCTTCATCCCCTTCTCACTCATATGGCCTAGTCTCTAGTGCCATAGATTTGGTGTTTCATTACCTACTGCAACTGCGATTGAAAAATGTGCCCTTGCTGTCATGTAAAGAGTGTCACTCTTCTTACCTCGAGCAACCAGTTGTTGGGAAATTACGCAAATTCTCGATAAGCCAGACTTATGAGAAAACAAGAATAGAAAAATAACACACAAATTTGATAACGGAGTTCGGCCAATCTTGCTTACGTCTCCGGACCTGGTGTAGATCTTTTTACTGAAAGAGGAGAAATTACACAAGGTGTTTACAACACTAACAACTCACAACCCAATTACACCCAAGAAAATTACTCTCAATTTTCTCTCACAAAAGTTTTTCTCTCAATTGTAATGAACACTTTGGATGATCAATTCATTACAATTACACATCTATTTATAAAAAAATTCACTTCTTGAATTTCTCTTTAAATTAATGGTTTCTTAAATTGATCATTGAATTAAGCTCCTTGTTTTGCTCATTGTTTTAAGGAACTTTATAACAATCTTCAACAATTTTGAATTCATCAAAAAATATAAAATCATGCATTAGTGGATTCTGTAATATTACTATTGGTCACCTTTCATATATATTGTTTTGAAATTAAATTATAAGGACATCTAAAGAGAAAATAATAATATAAGTGACTCATCTTCTTTATTAGAATTTCTTTGAAATTTTTTTGTTTAACTATCTAAAATATAACTACAATATTAATATTATGATTACATACAGTTGCATCAAAGTTGATTTTAATAGAAACTCTAGGTGGTTTTCTCCTTGAAAAAGAAAAGGATAATTAGAAAAATCTTGAATATTAGAAATATATAAATTATTTTTATTGTATAAAAAATCTTCTAGATTCTTAATTTAATTTGGAAACAAAGAAATTGAATTTTGAAGATTTAAAGTTAAAAATAATATCATTTCTAATTTTTTAAATTTGTTTAAAAGAGATGCAAACAAATAAAATAAATTCAAAGTGTGTGTAACAAGGTGTGAAAATATTATATTTATCAAAGATAAAGTAAAAAGATAACTGATATTTTTGTTATTATAATAATAAAGAAGAGAATAAAAGATAAAAAGTAAACTAATTTAAGGTGCATATGCATCTTAAATTAAATTAAAATGATTATTTAATCCTTAAAGACAAAGTATTATTTGATATTTTATTTTTATAAAAAGAGTAAAAAAGAATATATCAAAATCTGTTTTTTATTAATATTTTAAATAAAATAATAATTTTTTAATATTTTATTTTATTTTTAAATAAGAAAAATATAAATGATATTTTATTATAAAATTTATTCAAATATTAAATAAATAGTTAAATTTTTATTATAAAATTATTATAAAATCAAATAAATAATAAAATTTATATAATTTTTATAAAATATAAGGAATTAAATTTTATTTTTGTTGATAACTTTTATAAAATATAAGAAATTAAATATTTTTTTTTTGTAATGGAAGGAATTAATTTACGTCTCATTTTTTTAATAAAAAAAAACGGGTTGAGGGATCTTCATCAAAAACTTGTTGACGCACGGTTTCTTTAATTTATATACCGCCCTTCGGAGTTCACTAAGCAAATGCCATTCATGTGACTTTGGTGGTTCAACCACTTAAACCCACTCTTCTTTCTTTTCAAAGTAATTTCACTTGCTCTCTTCTCTTCATTGCCTGTCTTCGAATTTTTGTGTGCTTTTCAACTATGGCAACTACCTCAAACTCCAGTCTTTCTGTAACCTCAGTTCAGTCTCTCAACCGATCCACAAAACCTTTACATGTATCCCCAACGTCTATATCCCTCCCTAGATCTCGTTTTTTCTCCTTTAAATCAATTGGGAAACAATCCAGATTGGTCGTAAGCTGTTCTGTAAATGAACCCATCAAAGCTGACCAGGAAATTCCCATTGAAAAGAGTAATTTTTTTTAATTTCATATTCTTGTTTTCAATTTCGTAAATATCTGTTTTTTAATGAAGCAAACTGGTTTTTACAGAATACCCAGCATATCCTATAGTCATGGACATTAATCAGATTAGAGAAATCTTGCCCCACCGGTGAGTGTTTCCTATAATTTATTTTCCTTGTTTTTTGAGAAAATAAGTTGACAACCCCTTAAAAATTGTACCGCAAAAGTATATGTGCAGCTCATATTAACATTCCACATTGAACAATGGTAATTTGGACGAAGTTTAATGTTAAACTAGCTAATGAGATATGTTAGGATATATTCGTGGATTCCGTATTCTATCGTGGGAGGTTCCGTAGAATCCATCTCCAATCTGAGATTACGTTAACGAGTTCCTTTCGCCTTCCACAAGGCTGAACCTGAACCTAGTCCTGTTGTTGTCTATGAATCTGTGGTACTTAAGGACTAGGTCTAGGTTTTAGCCTTGGGAAAGGCGAAAGGAACTCGTTAACGTATTTTGGATTGAAGATGAAGTCTACAGATCCTACCACGGTAGAGTACGGGACCTACGAATATATTATAACAAGATCCATTAAATATTTAACTTTTTATCAGTTGGAACCAATGTTTAACTCCAATCAATTAATGTTGTTTTAGTTAAACGGTTATTGTAGGTTTCCGTTTCTTTTAGTGGATAGAGTGATTGAATATAATCCAGGGGTATCAGCTGTTGCTATAAAGAATGTTACTATAAATGATAATTTCTTTACTGGGCACTTTCCCGAGAGGCCTATTATGCCCGGTGTTCTAATGGTGGAGGTACTCTATTATTACTTGTTGATTTTTCATTGGCTACTTACTAGCTCTTATCCAGTCCAGTTAAACAAATTTTACTTATGTGATTGTATGATTGTCTGTGTTATACATCCAACTTTTGGCACGGCTTATGGTTGATCTCACATTTGTACTTGTTTTATATATTTCATTTGGTCACTACGAAGTAATTGCTTAGTAATTCAGTTTTGGTCTATCTAAGGGCACTGGAATGACAATGGGGTTTGGTATTCACTTATTAGCTTTCTGCTTATTCAGGAGCTGTATTTCTCTTTCATTTAGGTGCTATAATAGTCTCTTGATATGTTTATGGATTTCAATGATTTCAATTGGAAACTTGGGTCAATTTTTTTTTCCGCTTATCTACTCCACTATTCCCCAAACTTTGAGCAAATTCATACAAAGGTCCCTAAGTTTTTAAAATATATGATTTATTCCTCGATTTTTTAAAACTTCACTTAGGTTTTTAAACTTCTAAATTGTACAATTTAGTCTTAAAATTTTAAAATTCACACATAAGTCCTAACTTGTCAATTAAAATACATATTTAAAACTTCAAAATTTTGGGATTTATGTGTGAAGTTTTAAAAGTTTGGAAACAAAATCGTATGATTTAAAATATTAGGGATCTATGTTTAAAGTTTTAAAAGTTTGATGATCAAATTATACATTTTAAAAGTTTGGAGACCATTGATATAAATTTAGTATTTTTTTTTTCATATGTTGATCTTTATTTGCACATTTTTGTGCAATACGTTCCAATGGATGGGGGTAAACTATAAATGAAAATTTTCAATTAAACAACAAAATGCCACCTGGCCATCAATGTCATGAATATTTTAGGCCAAATCTCAAAAGATTAAAAGATGCTAAAATGAATACATTCATTTTTGGCTAAATATTAGCTATCCAAAACTGAAAAGTGTCAAGGCAATCATTTTTCAACTCAAAGGTGCTAGTTATAATTCAAAAAGAAAATAAAAATGATTTGTTCTTGTTCTGCATAACCAGCTTGTAAAGACTGTACAAGCATCTTTTTGACTAATTTATGAGTTGACAGTTCAAAAGATGGCTTTTAATGCAGGAAAATTTAAAGAGGAAGAAAGAAATAAAAATAATATTATTTTTTGGAAATTTAATTGGCTATATGGTCACACTGAGAATGGTTGAATGGTATCATGAGGTGTTACTCATTACTTTTGGATTATACTCTTCATTAATAAAATTGCTTTCTCTCTTTTACTTCCTATTAAGTATTTATATTTTTTCAAAGAAAAAGTTATACTATTCTTGAATTTCATTAACTTAAGTATCAAGCCATCACATACTCCAACAACAATAAATAATTTCTCATGTTGTCATAGTTGTTCAGAAAATTTTTGGAGCTAAATAAATCATTTTTGAATAGTGATTTCAAATGATTATGCAAATACTTGGCCAAATCATTAGCATTTATCATAAGAAAATTAAAATAATTAAAGAAAAAAATCAATAAAAGCTCAGCCCCTATACCTATAAATACCTTTATTTCTCCTCTAAAAAAAAGACAACTCCTCAACTCTCAAAAATACAATCATAACTCGGCCAAGAATGCATCATGCCATTTATTTTGATTTGTGTTGTTTTTATATTATATGCTTGGTTGTTGGCCTCGTCGGTCTTTTAAGCTCAAACTAGCATTTTTTATTGCTTTGGTAAGTTAGTTTTGTAGTTTATGTTTGTCATATGCATTATATCATTTAATTTTGATCAAGTTTAATTTTATATTTCATATTTCAATTGTCCTTTATAACCTTTCACTTTTTGAGCATCAATAGTTTAGTATTTTTTATTCCATTTATTGTTGCTTTAATACCGTTTAGTATCACGCACATACTTGGCACATCCTGCACACCCCAAGTAAAAATTAGGCAAACAATCTTCGTGTAAATAACCCCATTTTTGAGTTGATCATGCTTTTACGTTTAGCTTTCTAATGCCAACTCTTTTCTTCTTTTGTTTGATCTTTTGGCTTTCTTACACCCATGGATTTTGACTGAGAAGTTGTAGTTGAAATATTATATTTCTACTTGGCTATTTTTTTGGTCACCGCCTACTATTGAGGATCTTAGCCTTTGGCTATTTGTATGATGTGTTTATTGGTTCATCTATGGTTTAATTTTTGGATTTTTTGTCTATGTTGTTATTATGTGGTTTGATAATTAGAGTATTTCTTTGTTGTTACGATTACGTGGGTTATATACACTAATTGAAGTTCTTATTTGATTGATTGAATATGTTTGATTACATTGTTTTTATATGCCCTCATTCCGAGCTCAAATTCGAGTTCTACTACTAATAATAACAAGGTTTTTTATTATTGAAAGATTTTATTATCTCACCGTTCTCTAACTTGAGGGAGTGAGTTACATTTTGTCTTCCTTCCTTCTGCTTTTGCTAGTAGTTATTTACACCAATCTTCGAGCATGATTATCATAATTTCTAGAAAACCTTTTTCAGAAAGGATTTGTTGTTGTTTATAACCTATGTGACCATATCTTTTGTTGCTTTCTGTGCCTTAGGAATATTTCTATGTTACCCTATACTTTTAGTGACTTTCTATTACGTGTGACTTATGACTTACGACTCACTCAAGATTAGTATTATCAGCAAAGTAGAATAATTCATTATTTATAGTTATTTTTAGTTAGTTCAGTTATTACTTTTACACTCTTGTTAAGACTACAACAAGTAGTTTTTACATATTTCTATTTTATTGTCTTTTGTAACTGTTCAAGCTGAACTTATCTAGGTTCAGTTTGAGAAAAAGGAAATATTAGATATTTAATATTATTAGTATTAGAATATTAGGTATTGTATAATTATGATTAAGTTTTCTTATTAGTTTAAGAATTTTATTTTGAGTCTTATTTAGAGATTAGGATTTTAGTATTATTACTCTTATAAATACATACCTAATCTCTATGTATTATTATTTAATCTTTCAATATTATTATGTCATCTCTTAATATTTGCTTTGCTGTAAACCCATTTATATTTCTACGGTTGTAAATCCTTAGACAGCTGATTCAGTTGCATGCTTCTTTTAAGCTTACATTGATTAGGGGCCAATTGAATATGGGCTGATAAGGTTTCTGATTTCAGGCAATGGCTCAGGTTGGAGGGTTGGTTATGCTGCAACCTGAAGTGGGAGGGTCCCGTGATAATTTCTTCTTTGCAGGAATCGACAAAGTGAGGTTTCGTAAACCGGTTATTGCAGGAGACACTTTGGTAATGAGAATGACACTTACTAAGCTACAAAAGCGATTTGGAATAGCAAAGATGGAAGGCAAAGCATATGTTGGAGGTGAGGTAGTATGTGAAGGTGAGTTCTTGATGGCCACTGGAACCAATTGATGTGTTGATTTTGTTTCATTGTTCTTAGCTTTTTGTACCATTTTGCTTTTCTTTGCCCCTCAGGAAGTTTCATACTATACATTTTTGGACATCATATACGTCTCTACTTTTTATAATGAGTGAATCAAATGTAAGCGGCACTTATTTCTCGGTATCACTAATGAATACTCACTGCTAATGAAATTTCCTGAACTGTTCTACAGTGATCATCTTCTCTTCAAGTTTCATTGTTGAGATTGTAGTCTCATTTTACGATTTTCTCTCATTTTCTTAACCCCATGTTCCTTAACCCTATGTTTGGTTGGAGGGATTTGAATGGAATCAAAATTGATTCCTTCCATTTTGTGTGTTTGGTTAGACGGAATAGGCGGATGAAATGAAATCGATTATTAAAAGAGAAGGAATTACAATTCCTTCTCCCCCGTAATCATAATTCCATTCCCATCTAAACTTTTTTTTTCCAATTTTACCCTCACTTAAAATATAACCTTAAACTCAAATCCTAAATTTTCAAACCCAAAATTCCAAAACCCTAAACCCTAAACTCAAAATTCCAAAACCCTAAACCTTAAATTCAAATCCTAAAACCCTAAAACCTAAACCCCAAAACCCTAAACCCTAAAACCCTAAACCCCAAATCTCTAAACCCTAAACCCCAAATCCCTAAACCCTAAAACATAAATCCCAAAACCCAAAACCCTAAATCCTAAATCCAAAATTCTAAAACCCTAAACCCTTTTTAGAAAAATAATAATTTTAACCCTAAACCTTAACCCACAAATATAACCCCAAATCTTAAATCCCTAAATCCTAAATCCCATATCCCAAACCTCAAAACTCTAAACCCTATTTAGAAAAATAATGATTTCAATAATGTATTTTGTCTGACGAAAAAATAGTAATTAAATGATATTATTTGAACTTTACAACATGTAGGGATATTAAGGTCATTTACAACTTTTTTCATTCTATTCCAGTGGCAAACCAAACACTGTAAACCTGATTCCGAGTTTGATTTCAGTGGTCAAACCAAACAACATTGTTTCCTTTTCATTCCATTGCATTCCCATTCCGATTCCGATTCCATTCCACGAACCAAACGCCACCTAAGTTTTTTGTAGAGATGTACGTAATAGTATCTATGTGGGGGCAAATGTTCATTTTCATACTTATATTATATGAATTTTTTAAATTTTTTATTGTTATTTTTTGTTATAATTGACTATTTATGTTATTATAATCTTTTTCAATCAATTATTTCATTCAAAAATTTTAATTTTTTTAACACATCTAATTTCTCTCTTAATAGAGATATGGATTTTTTGGAGTTTTAGATAGATGTTGAAATTTGAGTTATGGTGAAAGATAAAGATAGCATAGAAAGAGAAAATAATTTTAATTTTTTTTAATGAAATAATTGATTGAAATAGAATATTTATTTTACTGAGTTACAACAAAAAATAACAAAAGCAATAAATTAAACGTAGTCTTATTTAAGTGGATAGCATAATTTCTTTTATAGATAATGTTTTATTCTTAAGCCTTTTTTAAATGCTAAATATATGTTTATTTCATTTGTTCAACGTATATTCATAAATACATTAAAAACATGTACATTTTTTTTAATATTTTAAACATGTGTATTGATCATTTTAAATGGAAATTATGTAGTGAACATATATTTAAAATGTATGAAAATAATGAACATGTATATTTTTTTTAGAGGAAGTTAAAAATGAAATCAATAAGTTTGCTATATAAGAAACTATTTGAAATTCATAATCATAAAACTTTTTGTACGGTAATGAACTTCACGGTAAGCATAAGCTTCGTTTAAAGTAAACTAACTCGTTGAAACGATTAAGATAGCAATGAAGTTTTTTTAAAGGTGGGTGGTACTATTTAATTATGTCAATTATAATAATTAATCTTTTTTTATTATAGTATTTTTAATCTTTATTATTATTATTATTAGTATCATCATCATCATTTTTGTAATATGTAATGGCAATTAAAAAACGTGAGGTGAAAAAAGTTAAACATTTATTATTATATTTTTATTTTTTTATAAACTAAAAAATTGGTAAAAAAAATTAAAAATTGAGCAATTGATATCAAGGATTAAAATATTAATGTTTAGGAATATATTGACAATTAATTTTACAAAAATAACGAAGATATCAGCATGGAAACTCATGTTAAAATAAAAAAATATTTAAAAATATGGAAATTTATATTATAATTTAAGATAGATAAAAATAAATAATATTTCATCTTTTTTGTTATATTAAACAATATTGTATTTAATAGTTTTCTCGATAAATTAATAACCATATGTCAAATAAAAAAGTAATTTTAGTGAAAATAAGGTACTCTAATATTAAAAATTAAATTTTTTGTTATAATTCCATCTGAATGGATTTTTAGGGAATTCAGATGCAATCTTGATTTAAGTAATGTTAGTGTCATGACATGTAATTAGTCATGATTAAGATGTATGAATATGTTACTTGATCTCTTCCTATTGTTTCTCTGTGAATACAAAATTATGAAATAACCCAATAATTTATAAGTTGTTGTGGAGAGTTTTCAAATATTCTATAAACATTATGTATATTCATGTTACTTGAGAGATCACTTTTATTCATATTAATATGCTCATTGAAAACAAACTTGCTGTAACTTGTATAGTTAATTAGCTTAATAAAGTGAATGAATTAAAGTTTGGTTATTTAAAAATATTGAAATTTATATTATAACTTAATATAGATAAAAATAAATAATATTACGTCTTTTTAACTATATTAAATAATATTGTATTTAATAGTCTTCTTAATAAATTAATAGCCACGTGTCAAATAAAAAAAATAATTTTAGTGAAAATAAGGTATTCCAATATTAAAAAATTAAAAAGTTATGTTATAATTATATCTAAATGGATTTTTATGGAGTTCAATACACATGCAATCTTGATTTAAGTAATGTTAGTGTCATGAAATGAGAAATTATAGAATAGCCCAATAATTTATAAATTGTTGTTGAGAGTTTTCAAAATAAAATGCTACTTGAAAGATCACTTTTATTCATATTAATGCTCATTAAAAATAAATTAGTAGTTATAATTTTCTCATATGATATTAGCATATTATATTATCTTTCATTATATCTCAGTGTATTCCTTTCTAATAGTATATATTATTGGACATGTGACATGTATATAGTCAATTTGCTTAATAAAGTGAATGACTTAAAGTTCAGTTATGTTCAAAGCCAATTGTTATATTCTTAGCCTCCATCATTATTATTATCACTCGTTGCACTAATATGCTCATAATTATCCTTTTCTTGCTTTTTGTCACCTAATGAATCCAATAAGATTACTTTCATGCAAGAAAATTTTATAATGTGTTTGTGGTTCAAGTAATGGTCTAGTAGTATGACTAACTCATATTTTGTTCAAGTAAGGTTCAAACCATAAAAAAATATCATTTGATTTAAAAAATATTTAAAATAATTTTATTCAATTAGAACCTTTCATTAAAAAGTAGAGAAAAAACTCCAAAATGTAGCATAAAATTCAAAAATAATTTCAATACTATCATGTATAATATATGATTTTTTTTTTGTAAAATTACACAATAGAAATCAATATATTTATATCCAGGATAATATCTATGAAATATTGGAGATATTCAAATAGTATATTGTTAATTTTGTTAAAACAATACTACATAGTAATATCTATTGTTTGAAAAATCGATAATATCATTCATAATATTGCAATATTGTCATTATTTTTTATATCCTAGAATTAAAATACATGTATTAAATACAAAATTAATTTAAAATATAAGTAATTGTTTGTTTTGATATTATATAAAATTCTATAAACAAATTCATAACTTTGATAAAGTTTTCATAGTTTTGTGATTTTATTCTTAAATTTTCGTCAACATTTTCATTATTTGGACAAAAATTGACATTTTAAACCTTGATCATATCTATATTGAACCTTACAGATATTCAATATTATCTTATAAATTTTGTAAATCTATTTATTAGCTAATATAATGGTTCTACCTAATCAGAATGATCACTCTAATGTTCACATAAGCGTAATAGATACTTTTGCTAAGAGTTTACCATTATTTATTTCAAGGAATATCAATTTATCAATGAATCTTGACGAGAACAATTACTTCATTTGGAAGGATCAATTGCTTACCAATGTGACAACTTATGGTCCGGAAGGTATTATTGATGGTTCTCTTCTTACACCTTGATGTAAAAAAATTTGTTAAGCAAATTTTGTATATTTTAAAATAGATCGCAAGTGCACGAGTCATCTTGTAAAAAACAATAAATATACTTTTAATTTTAAGACAGGTCTAAAGAAGAATAACATGGTTTTTAAATAATTCAATAAATTCTTAAAAATGAAAAATTAAGCCTAAACATTATATCACAAAGTTTGTGTTTTTAAATATATAAAATAATGAAATAAAATTAAAGATAGATTCAACAAACATAAGGTAAATAAAAATTTAAACTCAATGTAAAATTTTTTGGGATTGATTATTTAGTTAGTTATGTTTGCTCAATATTAATTAGGTTATTAAAGATATAAATTAAGATTATGAATTTTTCCCTTTTTATAAGAAAATATCTTTAGACGGGGGCCTACATTCTTTACTAACAAGAAATTAATTAATATCTTTAGATATGATCTATCAATTGATTAATTATTAAATTATGATTTATTTTTTAAAAAATAACAAATCATTTAATTACAACTTTAGATAGAGTTAAATAATTAGACTCTCATTTAAAGTGTTAAAGTTAGATTTACGATTCAAGTATTTAGAAACTAAATTTCAAATTATAAATATATTATGAAAAATATGCCGACAATATATTTTCTAATAATATATCTTTATGAAAAATCTTTAAAATAGAGTAGTGAATGATGACGTCATGTTGGTGTGGGCGTGATAGCGCGTGCAAATGTGGCGCAGATGGGAGTAGGTTGGGCACAGGCGTGCGTAGAAAGGAGAGTTGTCGCGTGCGTTGCTGGGCATGGCTGCGTGCCAATTTCCTCCTTTTTGACCCATTTTGTCCAATTTTTCCATATTTGTTGACTTTTCCTCATTTATTTTATGAATATATTTGTGATGTATTGCCTCCAGTATTCCTCTTTGAGTCTTTAAGTTATGTTTTTAAGCGAAAATACCTGAAAAACAATAAAAATACCCGTGATTCCGAAAAGATTAATTTATATAAATATATATATTTTTAATCAATTAATGTTGATAAAATCATGGTAATTTTAGTACTTTTTGAGGACTCATCACAACCCCCAACTAGCTTCTTGCTAGTCCTTTAGTGATGAGTGCTCAAAAAGCACTAAAATTACCATGATTTTATGCACATTAATTGATTAAAAAAATATATATTTATATGTTTTATCATATATTTATATAAATTTGTCTTTTTCGAAATCACGGGTATTTTTATTGTTTTTCAGGTATTTTGGCTTAAAAACGTAACTTAAAGACTCAAAGAGGAATACTGGAAGCAATACATCACAAATATATTAATAAATAAATGGGGAAATGTCAACAAATATGGAAAAATTGGACAAAATGGGTCAAAAAGGTCAAAAATGTCAAAAGAGAGAAAATCGCGCCGCCGCGCGCGCCCTGCGTGCCCCAGCTGCCCTCCGCGCGCGCCGACGCCCATTTCCCCCCATTTTTGCACGCAGCCGCCCCCATGACGTCATCAATGACCTCAGCAAATGTACTTCGCGTTTTCACCATTTTTTATCATTTTTTCACTCACTTTTTCTCTCCATCCTCACCTATAAATACCCCCATTCCCTTCACTTCTAAACACACCTAAAAACCATTCTTCTCTTCTCTTTCTTTCTCTCTTTTCTTAGTTTTTTAGTTTTTCTTAGTTTTTAGCTTTTCTTAGTTAATTTCTCTTAGTTTTAGAGTTCTTCCCTTTTTAGGAAGAACTAGTTATGTTTTTTTGTAATTTATTAGCTTTTTGATTCAATAAATGGGAGTGCAAATTCCGCTTGGATGTTTTCCAGCAACGGGAATAGCATCGAAGTTCTGTAAGGATTTTATTTTCTTTACAGTTATTTTTTATGCTTTATTCTTACATGTTATATTTAATTTGTCTGTGATTAAATTTAACTATGCTGGCTGTTTATAAACATGATGTAATAATAATGTTGTTATGCTTGCGAAATATTAAATAGGTAAAAATCTCTAAAATGAATTGATTTTATTTTTATTCATGATTTTATATTAAGAATGTTAGAGAGAAATATATTATTTTTCATTACAAACTTAAACCTGAAAATTAGATTTTAAGGTTTAGTTATCCGGTCTAATTTAGAGTAGTGCTCTTTTATTTGTTGGTACAATCGCCCAGTAGTTAGAGTGAAACTCTATTTCAAAAGTTTTTATAAGAATTATTATCTGAAAATGTATTGACAACATGTTTTCAGTAGCGGTTTTAAAACTTGAAAGTTAGTACTCGGATAACTAAATTCTTAGGTTTAATTTGGACACCTTGAATAAAGTTTAAACTGTCTAACCCCACCAAAGGTGTCATTTAAATGGTTCATTTTCAATCTCTTAGAAAAAAGAATTAATTTAATTAGGCAAATTAGTTATCAACCACACCCATAGGTGTTAATTGATTTGTTTAGTTAACAAAGAATATCTAACCCCACCAAAAGTGGTATTCATATAAAAAGGGAGAATCAATAAATATCAATTCATATCTTTAATAACCTAAATAATATGAGCAAGCATAATTAACTTAGTTATTATATCCATAAATACTCTACCATTATAAATGATAAAATTTGCATAAATGTTTATTAAATCTATGTTTATTTTTATGTAAGTAGATTAAAAACATAAAAAAACCCCAAAATATCGTGACATGATGTTTAGGATTTAATTTCGTTTTTAAAAGTTTGAATAATAAATTAAAAACCACATACATTTCTTCCTTAGATCGACCTTGGGAGTATACTTATCATTTTCTTCGAAATGATTCGTGCACTTGCGAGAGTTTTATAAATATTAAAACCAAAGTATTGGCAAGAATCAGTGATACCGGTTTTCGCTAATCAAGTATTTGGCGCCGTTGCCGGGGAAGGAATAACGTTTTTAAATTATTTATCAAAATTTTTAAAGCATTTTTGTGCTGTAAATAATTGTGATTTTTTTTTGTTTTAATAAAAAAAAATAATAATCAAATTTCAAATTTCATAAGAAATAAAAAAATATATAAAAATAAAAAAAATAAAAAATAATTTTTGAATAGTAAAATAATTTAGAAATTTGAAATTTGAAGTAATTTTTTTTTACCGTTCATGAATAGTGAAAAAATAACAAAAAAAAAAATTAAAAATTTTAAGATAAAAAATAAATAAATAAAATAGTATAAATAGTAAAATAAAATTACCCTTCATGAATAGTAAAAAAAAATTAAAAAAAATTTTAAGATAAAAAAATAATATAGCGTAAATAGTAAAATAAAATTACCGTTTATGAATAGTAAAAAAATTAATTTTTTTTTAAAATAAAAAAATATAAATAAATAATATATTGTAAATAGTAAAATAAAATTACCATTCATGAAAGTAAAAATAAATTTTAAAATTTTAAAATAAAAAAAGAAAAAGAAATAATATAGCGTGAATAGTATAATAAAATTACCGTTTATGAATAGTAAAAAAAATATTAAATTTTTTTTAAGATAAAAATAAATAAATAAATAATATAGTGTAAATAGTAAAATAAAATTACCGTTCATGAATAGTAATAATAATAATAATAATAAAAAAAAATTTAAATAAATTTTAAATTAAAAATAAAAAAAATTATAAAAATAAAAATAAAAAATTAATTTTTAATTTTCATTTAATTTTAAGTTTTTATTTAAAATTTCAATTTTTTTTATTTGCTTTTAACCTACTCAATTTTATTTTATTTTTATTTGTCCTTAAAACATATACTATCAATTTATACTTAAATCATTTAATCTAAGCAAAAAAAAAAAAAAAATATACGACACTCTATTAAGATGGAAAAAAAATTTATACATTCAATGCATTAACCTATAGAGATAATCTAAAAATTTGAAGAAATAAGAAATGTGTTTGGAGTAGAAAAAATATATATTTCACTCTAAATAAAGGAAATTAGGCTCAAATTATATCTTACAAAGATAGTGTCTACTAAAAAAAATTCATAAACACCGATTTTGGGTTTAATATAATTTCCACGTCTTATCAAGAAATACTAGTTATGACAAAAACTAACTAATTACCAAAAATAATTACAAAATGTTTCATGATATGTTTTCAAAAATTAATCTAAGAGTACAAAAGACTTAACTATTAACTTAAATTTGATTTTAAAAAATGATAATTTTTGTGAGAATTTTTTTTAATTCCAAAAATTACTAAATCACACAAATAAAATAAAACCAAATACAATAAAAATGAAATTGTGAACGTTAAAAAAAGAAAATTATTATTTTGTTATTTTTATTTTTTTTTAAATTGTTAAATGTTTTTTTGAAATTAAGCATGGTAACTTTTCACCACTCTCAACCTAGAACTTACCTTATTCTTAATGTAAAAACTGTAAATTAAAGATAAAGAGAAAAGAGAAGAAATATTACCTATTTCCTGAGAATGTTGCAAGTAGTGATGGAGAAATACAGGTACATCCATAATGTTCATTAAAGTGCACACAGACAGATTGTTGTGAACTTCTAACATCTTAATAAATATTTTTAGTTTTAACAATTTTAAAATTATTCACATGTAATTAAATTAAAATAAACAATAGAAATTAAATAAATAAAATTACCTAAAATGATAGGTTGCCTCACATCTAGTGCTTAGTTTAAAGTCTTAGCAAGACGTAACTTGAGGATTTTATTTTAAGTAAACTCAATGTTCCCACATCATTGAGTCAATCAAACCTACATGTAAGATAATGTTGTTTACCTATACTTTTTCAGTCATACCCTATGGATTTTCAAATTATGTACTTAAAACTAGGGACATACTTGTGGGTTTTAGGGGTTTAGGTAACCCACATCTAGGTGCAAGTCAAATAATTAAGGCATCAAAACACAATTATACCTAGATCAAACAAAGAAACTAACTTCTTAGATTGTAATTAAAATTTTAAAATTTTGGAGATAGTTTCAGAAATTTGTTTTTTTTTATTTCTTTTTTTTAGTACAATATCTAAGTTAAATAAAGTAATCAGTATTAACCAAGAGTGCTCACAGGAAAGAATGATGATGCAAAGACTTCTTAAAAACCATCCTACTAGACAGAACAATGTTACGAGTAAAGACTAGTGGCACGAAGGTTTCCAACAATTATTCTCCTAGACACAACTTCCTTAGATCTTTACTTTTCGTACTATTAAAATTAAGTTAATTAAGTTAAGTTAAGTAAAAATTTAAGTTAATTAAGTTAATAAAAATGTAGGTTATTTAAGTTAATGAAAATCTAAGTTAATTAAGTTAGTAAAAACCTAAATTAATTAAGTTAAACGAAAATTAAGATAAAAAATAGTTAAAGCAAAAAAAAATTAAATTAAAAATTAAACCAAAAAAAATTGAAAAAGGTAAAAGGAAAAATATAAAAAAAATAATTTTTTTTATTCATTTATTTTTTTATTTTTTTATTTTAAAAAAATAAAATTAAGATTTAAAATAAAATAAAAATAAAACTTAAAATTAAATGAAAATTCAAAATTAAATTTTATTTTTTTAAAAGAAAATAATTAAATAATAAAAAAATTATTTTATTCTTCTTTTTAATTTATTATTATTTTTATTTAAAATTATTTAAAGTTTTTTTACTTCAAATTTCAAATTTGAAAATTATTTTACTATTAACACTATTATTATTATTATTATTATTATTATTTTTATTTAAAATTATTTAAAGTTTTTTTTACTTCAAATTTCAAATTTGAAAATTATTTTACTATTAACGCTATTATTATTATTATTATTATTTAATTTAAATTTTTAATTTTTTTTATTTCTTATAAAATTTGAAATTTGAAATTTCAATTTCAATTTTGTTTTGTTTTGTTTTATTGTTTTTTTCCTTAACTCAAAATAAAAAGAACAGCACAAAAAGTTTTTAAAATTTTGATAAATAATTTAAAAACGTTATTCCTTCTCCTACAACGGCATCAAAAACTTGATGAACAAAATCGACATCGTCGATCCTGCCAATACTTTGGTTTTATATTTATAAAAATCTCGAAAGTGCACGAATCATTTCGTAGAAAATGATAAGTATACTCCCAAGGTCGATCTAAGGAAGGAATATAAGTAGTTTTAAATTTATTATTCAAACTTTTAAAAATGAAATTAAATCTTTAACATCCTACAGATTCAATAAATATTGATGCATATTTTATCATTTATAATAGTGGAGTATTTATAGATATAATAACTAAGTTAATTATGTTTACTCATATTATTTAGGTTATTAAATATATAAATTGATATTTATTGATTCTCTCTCTTTTATATGAATCCCATATTTGGTGGGGTTAGATATTCTTTGTTAACTAAACAAATCAATTAACACCTATGAGTGAGGTTGATAACTAATTCAGTTAATTAAATTAATTCCTTTTTTCTAAGAGATTGAAAATGAACCATTTAAATGACTTTTTAGGAAATTACTTTCTATATCTTTCTTTTTTAATTAGCCTTTACTCAACTTTGTAGGCAATATGGGTCATAGTATGTAGATTATACTATATATTCTTTATCTCTTTATTTTTTCTGAAGATATTTTTCAATATATGTATTTTTTTAGAGAGTCAACCCATGTATAGATTGTACATTTGTTTAGGATTTTGGTGAGCGGTTAATTTTGTGGCTTTTTTTATTTTGGTTTAGGTAGCCCCAGATATGTGTTTTTTTTTGTAACAGTCATGCATGAATGAGATATAAGTATATACTATCAATTTCTACTCAAATAATTTAATCTAAGCAAACATAATAATAAAATATATACAACACTCTATTAAGATGAGAAAAAATTCATATATTCAATGCTAATACCTATAGAGATCATCTAAAAAATTGAATAAATAAGAAATATGTTTGGAGTAGAAAAAATATATATCTCACAAAGGTTGTCTTCACTAAAAAAAATTCATAAACACTGATTTTGGGTTTAATATAATTTTCACATCTTATCAAGAAATATTAGTTATGACAAAAAACTAACTAATTTCCAAAAACAATTACAAAATATTTCATGATATGTTTTCAAAAATTAATCTAACAGTACAAAAGACTTAAATATTTACTTAAATTTGATTTAAAGAAATGATAAATTTTTGTGAGATTTTTTTTTAAATTAATTCTAAAATTACAAAATTACTAAATCACACAAAATAAAGCCAAACACAATAAAAATAAAAATGTGAACATAAAATAATAAAAAATATATTATTTTTTAAATTTTTTATTTTTAAAATTGTTAAATTTTTTTAATCATGGTAACTTTTCACCACCTCCAACCTAGAACTTACATTGTTCTCAATGTAATAACTGTAAATTAAAGATAAAGAAAAAAGAGAAGAAATATTACCTATTTCCTGAAAATGTGCAAGTAATAATGGAGAAATACAGGTACATATATCATATTCAACAATAAAGTTCACACAGACAGATCGCTGTGAACTTCTAACATCTTAACAAATATTTTTAGTTTTAACAATTTTAAAATTATTCACATGTAATTAATATGATATATATATATATATATATATATATAAAATAATGAAAATGGATGCTTGGATTTAAAAGGATATATATATAACAACAACCGTTGGAGATATATATTATATATATAATATAAAAAGTGGCATAACTATCAGAGATATATATAGGGGTTTTGTCTATAAAAGCTAACTCCTAGACATTTTTTAAAAAAATGGGCATAATTAGGATTTTTTTAAAAAATAAGCAAGATTTTACCTTAAATTTGAAATCATATTTTTTAGTTAATTTTATTTAAAAATAAATAAAAAAAGATATGTTAACTCTATTTTGTAAAACATAATTATTATAAACATAAAAAATATTAAGATCTTATAAATTTAGAATTAATTTTAAATACACAAATCTATTTTATCATATCATATTATATCATGTATTAAAATTTTATTTTAAAAAATAAAAAATAATTTATTTTATAATAAAATAAATATAAATTTATACGTATATTGGAAATAATATGCTACATATTTTGATAATTCATAAATAATATAATACATTATTATTATTAATAAATATAAATATAATTATATTTAATAAATAATTATAATATAAAAAATAATATTCATAAAATTAATTAAATTATTAAAAAAAATTGTTAAGTCTCGCAATCCAACTTTCTACAAGATACAATATAAACATAGAACATTATATTTCAAATTTTGTATAAAAATATTATCTAATATAATATTATTATAATTATTTTTATTATTAATATAATAAAATATATAAATTATATATAATTAATTGTATTTTAATACCTAAATAAAATTATTATTAACAAATTTTTGTTAACTTAGTAATAATTAAAATTATAATAATATTATTGATTTGTGTTCAATGTAATCTATTTTTTAATTTTTTAATCTTAAATAATTTATTTTTAAAAATATCAATAATTTTAATAATTTTAATAATTTAAAATTTTATAATTATTTTATAATTTATTATTGTTATTTTATAATAAAATTTTGATAAATTATTTGTTATAAAAATTTATATATTTTTTATTATATAAATATTTTTTATTATTTATTAAAAATTTATATGAGAATAGTGACAATTAGAGAATTACGAGGAGTTAGAAAAGTAGAGGATGACATACAAATTGTTCATTGGTTTATAATTTGTCTATTTTTAAATTAAAACTTAGTTTCTAAACTATCTTATAAAATATGAATTTTAAGGAAAAAAACTCATATGTATATATATATAGAACAGAGGCAGAAACGAGGAGGGGCTAGGTTAATATTTATATATATATAAGATGGAGCTGCCACACAATAGGGACGCCGCAAGAATAAAACAAAAAAAAACCATAGAGAAACGCAGAAACTATAAGAAAAAGCTGAAAAAAGGGGAACGCATAATAGAAGAAAAATCTAGAACAGATTTACACGAAAGTAGATTTTTTTCTTGGAGTCTATTTTTTTTTAATTTTTCTCAAAAAATAATAGTGAATTCGTTTATGTTAAATTTAATTTTTAGTATGAATTAATTTTTTTTATTCTATAAAAAAGATTTAATTTAATTCTAAACTATGTTTGATTTTCTATATTAATTTGAATTATTTCTTTTCATGTTTTTCTGATTTATTTTGAGTTTAATGCTTATAATTAACTGGTCATTAACTAGATGATTTTAGTATTGTAATTTACTATCGAAAGTGGAATTATAGGATAAATATGAAATATTTTGACTTAGGCAAATATAGAGATCGAAAGACTTGTATGAATTTGTGTAGTTTTAAAAATCATTAGTCTTAATGTTTTCTTGCTTTATTAAATTACATACTCTTGTGTAAATTAATGAAAAAGATTATTTCAAATTGACTATCGAAAAAGGCTTTTGTATATTTTTGAAGATCGCTAACAAACAGAGAGAATTAAATTCAATTAGCTAGATAAGTAAAACATAGTGATAGATTAGATGAAATTGATTTTCTAGAAGTTTTCTTCCTATTAATTTGATCTTTGAATAATATCTTTATTTTCTTTTGTGCATCGTTCTTTAAATTAATTTTATTTTAAGTTTCAATTACAACAATTTGAGTGAATTTTCTAGATAAAATTGAGATTAGTATAATTTTGGTATTTGTCAAAAGTAAGTTATTAATCCCTATGGACAATACTTTATTTATCACTTTATTATAAAACTACGATAACGTGCACTTGTAGTTTTGCACCGATCAAGTTTTTGGCGCCACTGTCGGGGATTGATTTTTTCTTATTTTTACCAATATCGATACATAGTAATCTTAATTTTAATTTAGAATTATATTTTATTTCATTTTTTCTCTAGGTGTGTTTTTGATGTTGGATGCGCCATGCTAAAACTTGAAACATTAATCCTTTTGATCCAAAGATTGAAGGAACCTTTAGATTATGAAGAAAGAAGAAAGTATTAACCACGATTGAAGGAGAACAGAATGTAAAGTCACACACCTTGATGGATTATTTAAGGCTAATTGTGAATGACAACTACTCAAGTGTAAGACGCCAAACCATTAATGTCAATAATTTTGAGCTCAAATTGGCTTTAATTAGTATGGTACAACAAGCTCAATTTAGTGTATCGCTACTTGATGATCCCAATATTCATTGGGAGATGTTCTTGGAGATTTGTGACACTGTAAAGATGAATGGTGTTACTGAAGACACCATTAGACTAAGATTGCTTCCTTTTTCATTGAGGGACAAGGCTAGAGGTTGGCTACCAAGAATCATCACTAGTTGGCAGGACATGGTAGAAAAGTTTCTTGCTAAATTCTTTTCACTCTATGAAGCATGGGAAAGGTATACAAATATGATTTGGTGTTGCCCTCAACATGGATTTCTAGATTGATTGTAAGTTCAGATGTTCTATAATGGGTTAAATGGGTAAACTAGAACTATAGTTGATGTTGCTTATGGTGGAACTTTGATGTCAAAGACACCTGAAGGTACTACTTCTCTTTTGGAAGAAATGGCCTTAAACAACTATCAATGGCCAACTGAAAGATCTATGGTTAAGAAAGTTTCTAGGATTCATGAATTGGAGCTTTTTGTTGCCCTTTTAGCTCAAGTAGCTTCTCTATCTCATCAGATTTCATCCTTGACAACCCAAAACCACAAAGTGTAGAATATGTTGCAACTTCAAGTATGAAAGTTCTGATGAATGAATCAAGTCAAGAGCAGGTTCAATATATCAACAATCAGAACTACAATTATCATGGTGATCAGATGCCAAATTACTACCATCTAGGGCTTCAAAATTATGAGAATTTTTCTTATGGAAACACATAGAATGTGTTGCAACCTTCTCGAGGGTTTAATAGTCAACCAAGTGAAAAGAAGATGTCACTTAAGGATGCCATGGTTTCCTTTGTGGAGGAAACCAAAGCAAGATTTAAAAAGAGTGATTCATGGTTGGATAATAATGAGACTCATTGTAGCAATATGGGAGCCACTATGAAAAATCTTGAAGTGCAAATTGGGCAACTAGCCATAACCATCAATGCTCAACAAAGAGGAACTTTTTCTAGTAATACAAAAGTGAATCCAAAGGAACAATGCAAGGCCATTACACTTAAGAATAGAAGAGAAATTGAGAAATCATCATAAAAGGAAACTGAGTCCACCCCTACAGCTCCAAACAATAACCAAAGCAATCATAAAGTAAAAGAAAAACAAATTGCTGATGATACACTAAGAGAGGCTAGCCATGCCTTCATCAATCTCATTTCCTAACAATCCTCATATTCTCTCTGCTTCACTTCCTTATCCTCAACACTTTCAAAAACAATAATTAGATAAGTAATTTTCTAAGTTTTTGGATATCTTTAAGAAAATTCACATAAATATTCCTTTTGTAGATACTTTGGAACAGATGCCAAATTATGCCAAATTTCTGAAGGACATCATTTCCAAGAAGAGAAGGTTAGAGGAGTTCGAAACAATGAAGCTTTTTGAAGAATGTAGTGTCATTCTTCAAAAGAAATTGCCTCAAAAATTAAAAGATCCAAGGAGTTTCACTTTGCCTTGCACTATTGGAAATTCATTTTTTTAGAAAGTTTTATGTGATCTTGGTGCTAGCATTAATCTTATGCCACTTTCTATTTATAGGAAATTAGGACTTGGAGAGATGAAACAAACAACAATTTTTTTACAACTAGCATACTAATCTATCAAGTATCCACTTGGAATCATAGAAGATGTATTGGTAAAGGTGGATAAATTCATTTTTCTTGCTGATTTTGTGGTGTTAGATATGGATAAAGACCAAGATGTCCTCTTACTTCTTGGCCGACCATTCTTGGCTATGGGAAGGGCTTTAAGGGATGTTCAAAAGAGTGAGTTAACATTCAACATCTACAAAGCTACAAGATTTCCAAAAGATCCAACCACTTGCTTTCGGGTAGATGTCATTGAGCAATGTGTAATAAAAGCCTTTCAAGAAGATATGCCGGCGAATCACCTAGAAAAATCTATCACCACATTATCTCATGCTTATGATTTCAACAACTCTATTGTTTGTGAACCTGATTTACCTTTTATTAGTGAAAAATTTATCCACTATGTATTTGCTTTGGAAGCATTGCATTAGGCTACATCATGTACCAAAGAAATGGAGAGGCTAGAGCCAATGGTAACAAAGACGGATTCTGTAATCTTTACAGAAAAAGTGCAGCAAACTACAACTCTAGAGTTGAAGTAATTGCTTGAGCATCTTTGCTATACGATCTTGGGTGATAATTACACCTTTCTAGTGATTGTTTTGGAATCACTTACACCCGAAGAAGAGGAAAAGTTACTACATGTGTTAAGGGAGCATAGAACAGCCTTAGGATGGACAATCTCTAACATAAAAGGTATAAGTCCATCCATTTGCATGCACAAGATTCTAATGGAGGAACCTTACAAACCATTAATTGAGCCCCAAAGAAGATTAAATCCAACAATGAAGGAAGTTATGAGAGCTGAAATTCTGAAGTTCTTCAATGCTGGAATTATTTATGCTATTTCAGACAGCTCATGGGTAAGTCCAATGCATGTTGTACCAAAAAAAAGGTGGAATGACGGTAGTGAAAAATGACAACAATAAGCTTATTCCTACAAGAACAGTCACGAGTTAGCGTGTATGTATAGATTACCGTAAGTTGAGCTTTACAATTCCATTCATTGATCAAATGTTAGATCAATTGGCTGAATATCCCTATTATTGCTTATTATATGGTTATTCGGGGTATAACTAGATTGCCATAGCCCCCGAAGATCAGGAGCAAACTATATTCACTTGCCCTTATGGAACATTTTATTTCATAATGATGCCCTTTGGATTATGCAATGCCCCCAACAACATTTCAATGTTGCATGGTGGCTATTTTTTCTGATATGGTGGTAGATATAATGAAAATTTTCATGGACGAATTTTCGGTTTTTGGTACATATTTTGATCATTGTTTGCATAATTTTGCTCTTATTTTGTAGAGATGTGAAGATAAAAACCTCGTCCTAAACTGGGAAAAGTGTAATTTCATGGTTTAAGAAAGGATTGTGCTTGGACATAGAGTGTCATCGAAAGGAATTGAGGTTGATTGAGCTAAAATTGCAACAATAGAAAAACTACCCCCTCTAAAGAATGTGAAGGGAATCAAATGTTTTTTGGGACATGCATGATTTTATAGAAGATTTATAGAGAATTTTTCTAAACTCTCTAAACCTTTATGTAATCTTCTTGAAAAAAAATTCTGCATTTGACTTTGATGATGTTTTTTTGCAAGCCTTTAATGCAATCAAGGAGAAACTGATTTTAACACCAATAATGATTGTATCTAATTGGAGTCAACCTTTTGAAATCATGTGTAATGCAAGTGGCTTTGCAATTGGAGCAGTGTTAGGACAAAAGTGAGACAATATGTTTAGGGCCATATACTATGCAATTCAGATAATGACTGAAGCCCAATTGAATTATACAACAACTGAGAAAGAGATGCTCGATGTGGTATTTACTTTGAAAAATTTTGGTCTTACCTTATTGGTACAATGGTGATAATGTTCACTGATCATGCAACACTTCATTATTTGTGTTAGCAAGAAGGATGCTAAGCCTAGACTAATTCGTTGGATTCTTCTTCTTCAAGAATTTGATTTGGAAGTTCGAGATAAGAAAGGAAGTGAAAATTTTGTGGCTGACCATCTCTCTGGGTTTGAGCAAGAGGAAGTGAAACCAGATTTTGAGATTCAAGAAGCATTCCCTAATGAGCAGTTTTTTGCATGTGAGCTCAAGCTTCCTTGGTATGTTGATATTGTAAACAACTTAGCATGTAGGGTATTGCCACCAGATCTTACTTACCACCAACATAAGAAGTTTTTGCATGATGTGAAATATTATTTTTGGGATGAACCTTTGCTTTTCAAAATATGCCCTGATCAAATCATCCGAAGATGTATGCCTGAAGAAGAGATGTAATACATTCTCCATAATTGTCATTCCTCATCATATGAAGGACATTTTGGAGTAACACGAACAACAGTTGGGGAATAAAGAGCTAAAAATTACTAATTAATGCGGATCCACTATAAAACCAGGGAAGATCTTTTCATTTCTTCAATTTGTCTCACTTTTAAATTTACAATCAGGACATTGTTTAGTTTAAGTTTGGGGGTGTCAACTCTTATAGTCTTGAGTTATTGAATTATGTTATCAAGCATGTATTTGAGTATGATTGAATTCACTATGATTCTGAAATTTGTGATTGAGGATGGTTTTGAGAAATATTTTTCAAAATTTGCTATTATGTTAATTAGAGTTTTATGGGTACTTTGATTTAAATCTTTGTCCTTGAAAATAATTGAGCACATAGTAAATTTTTCTCTAGTCCATTTTCCTATGAAGAGAAAGAGTTGAATTAACTGGGTTAGGAAAATTTTAATCTAGCTTTGCTCTAGAATCCGTTGATGGATCCTTAAGATGAAATCTTAATTGATACCAAATATTAGAGAAATGATCTAGGCAAATTTTTTCACAACCAAAAAGCTTTATCAACCGTCCTAATTATCACACTATCATTGCATGGTGTATTCCCATAGTCAACCCCTTTGAACCTTATTTTATATAAGCCTTATTTGTTCTTTTAACTACATAAACCATTCTCATTCTAAACTTGAAAAACCATGAACTTACCTTAAATTTTGAAAAAATACTTTGGTGAAAATTTTCATTTAAAGAGAAATTTAGTTCAAGTTAAACAATTCACATTATGTTTGCTCTATTTGATCAAAGAGAAAAAAAAAGAGAAAAACAAAAGTGAAAGGCAAGAATCAAAAAAGGGTTAAAATGGTTGAAATTAGTAAAGATTATGAGTATCAAGGCAACCACACAAAAGAAAGAAAAAAAAAGCACTCTACTTATTGAGTATGAAAAAAATATTGTCATGAGTAAGAGCATATTGTTGAGAAAGAGCTATGGTGTGAATCTTGTGGATATTCTTTTTATTCTTTCTTTCTACCAAGTATTTTCCCAATTTGTTTTGATTTTCTTGTTATCTTCGATGTAAAAAGAGTAAGTTATTAGTAATGAAATCTAAATTCAAATCATGGCTTGGTGAATGATGGTAGTTCTCTATGGGATCTTGTTGACACAACCTATAGTTGTCTTTTATTTTATTTTCTTTTTGTTTGATGACAAACAAAATTTTAAGTTTAGGGGTGTTTGATGACTTGTATAATTTGACATACTTTATCACTTCTTAACTTTAACTTTAGTATAATTTTATTTTTTATTAATTTTAAACTTCATTATTATTATTTAAATTTTATTACAGATTTGAAGATAATGAAGATCCAAAATTTTAGAAGTATATCATTTAAGGGCTATCAAATTTAAATTTAAATTTAAATTAATATATATATATATATATATATTAAATAGATTAAGGAATGTACAAATATGATATATATATATATATATATATATATATATATATATATAGTAATGAAAAAGGATGCTTGGATTTAAAAGGATATATATAAAGGAAATAACATCCTTTGGAGCTAGAGGCTAGCAAGACGATGTGAGGTTGTAATAAGTGCTTGAAAAGTACTAATATTTCATGGTTTTACTATACTTAAAAGTACCAAATAGATTTGAATATGCACGTGTTTTATCATTATTTATGCAAATCTATATGTTTGGAATCTCAGGTATTTTCTATTGTATTTCATGTATTTTTAATATCAAATATGTTAATTTATCAACACATAAAAAACAATACTTGAAACACTTAATTTTCACCCTAAAAGTTTAGAAGAATAAGGCATTTAAGTCTGACATGAAGAACAAATCAACTTGTAAAGTGTACAAGGCATAATTGAAGAAAAATGAAGTATGCCACGTGAGGATTATAGTGTGCCATGTCACACATTATTTGGTAGAATTCACTAGGCACTCAAAGCATCATCTACCATAATGTGGATTAAGTGTGCTGCAGTGTTACCTATTCAGGTAGAGCACTAATTAAGTGGACATGTAGTTTTTATAGGTGGGAATTAAGTGGTTTACCTTGTAAGTATGATGTTGCATCTATTATGAACAAAAGGTATAAAATTGAGGACTATGTACATCCATATTTCACAAAGAATAGATATATGAAGACATATTTCTTTTTAATTCATCATGTTTCACCTCAAGAAAAGTAGGTTAGGATGCTTGGTGATCAAGAAATACTTTCACCAATTTAGAAAGAAAAGTAAGGTACAACACTAATTAAGAGACATAAAGAAGCTACTTGTTTAAGAAAGTCCTACAAAGAGTTAACAACATGTGATGGCTCAAAGGTTCCTTTAAGATCCTATTATTTGTCTATTTATACAACAAATCTGTCCCATATGGTGTTAGGTTCACTCAAGTAGACTTGAAAACTCGAGCTGAAGTTAGGGTGGTCTTAGACTAGCATATCGAGATACAGATGGCCTAGTCTTGGATTGGTTCCCCAGGCTCTTCGGTCTAGGTCTTGGACTAGCTCCTCGGGCTCTTTAGGCTTGGTATTGGACTAGCTCATTGAGCTCTTCAAGCTAGATCTTGAACTTGCTCACAGGCTCTTTGGCCTAGATCTTGGGCTGGCCCATAGGCTCTATAAGCTTATTCCTGGAGGTCACTGTTATACTAGGGTTTAGGGAGTACTTGTACCAAACACTACTGAACCAAATAAACATAAGAGGTAGTAAGGTGTGAAGTGTGAGTATTGTAAAAAAATTTGGTCATAATTAGAAATCAATGCAAGGAGAAGTTAAAGAATATAACTAATGAAACTCAAGTAAAATTGTTAGTGTTCATTTAATTTTAATAGTTCGATTGGTTAAATATAATTGGTTGATTAAATTCAAATTTAAATCATATGGAGGAAACAACTTCAAGTAAGGTTTTCAAGAAAAAATAAAACAAAAGAGCTATTCAAACTCAAGTAATGCATTGTATAATATATTCATTGTGCATTATTAGTTTTTACTAAATGACTTGAACCTAATGTCCATAAATCAGGGGACAAACACTAGTAGTGCAATCAATAAGAAGCAAAAGAAAGAAGAATCAATAAATAGAGGTGGAGCTTTTCAAATAGGAGTTTGATTCTTTCATCAAATAAACCATGTATTTTTCATCTAAAAATATGCAAGTAAAACTGGCTCACTAGGCTCTTCAAGCTCGATCTTGGACTGGTTCACTGGCTCTTTGGCCTAGATCTTGGTCTGGCTCATGGGTTCTTTGAGCTTGATCATGGAGGTCACTGTTATATTAGGGCTTAAAGAGTGCTTGTACCAAACACTACTAAACTAGAGAAACATAAGAGGTATCAAGATGTGAAGTGTGGGTATTGCAAATAATTTGATCATAATTAGAAATCATGCAAGAAGAAGTTAAAGAATATAACTAATAAAACTCAGGTAATATTATTACTATTCATTTAATTTTAATTGTTCAATTAATTAAATATAATTGGTTGATTAAATTCAAATTTAAATTCTATGTAGGAAACAAATTCAAGGAAGGTTTTCAAGAAGAAACAAAACAGAAAAACTATTCAAACTCAAGTAATACATTGGATAATATATTCTTTGTGTATTATTAGTTTTTACTAAATAACTTGAGCCTAATGTTCATAAATTAAAGAACAAACAGTGGTAGTGTAATCAATAAGAAAGAAAGGTTCAAACGAGGGTTTGATTCTTTCATCAAATGAACCATGTATATTATTGAAACTTTTTCAGTATTTTTCATTTAAAAATACGTAAATAAAAGGGATAAGGAATATGATTTTAAAGGAAATATCTTGTTGCTCGAAGTTTATGTATACACCATATTTTAAGGACATGAATGAACTTTGTTGTTTTTTGTATATTTAACTCATTAAGATGTCCCCTCCCCTTAGACATTATAAGTGTTTGGATTGTAATATAGAATGTAAATGTGGATTATTATTGGTTTGTTTATTGAACATACTAATATTTTGACTGTTTATATTTTAATTCACAATTTTTACTGTGAATTTGAAATGTTATTGGATTGTTTGTGATATAAAAGTATTTAGATTGTTTATATTTTCATTCACATTTTTTACTATGAATCTAGACTGTTATTGGATTGTTTATTGTACGTACTAGTATTTGAACTATAATTTTCATGCACAGCTTAGAGCAAGGAATTGCACAATATTAATTTTATGGCATAAGGACTATTATTGGATTGTTTGTGATATTATCCTAGCATTTGACACTTTATATCTTTTTAGTGGATAATTTTTATTTGCACAGTTTTTGTTATGAGCTCAACATTTTTTAAGCAAGATAGTGAAAGCAAACAGTGTTTGTTGGATACTCTTTGGGAACATCTTTAGGTATGAAATATTGCACCATTATTTTAGGTATGAACTGGAAGCCATGCTTGTTATTGGACAGTTTTTGGGAACATTTATAGGTATGGAATGCACCATTTTTTAAGGTAAGAACTGGAAATCATACGGAGGGAACTGCACATCATTTTCTTTTAGGTATGATCTGCACATTTTTTTTTAGGTGTGAACCGAAGATCTGAATAGTTTTTTTTTTGTAATTAAAGACAGTAATTTGGATTATAAAACCCTCCCTCCTGCTATGTGCTAGTAAGTTGATTATTGCTAAACACTATATGAGTCATATGATGTATAATTTTAATTATTTAAATTTAATTCTTCTCATCTAAGGAGAAGAATAATCAAGATCCTATAAATTTTCCTAAAGATTTTTATTAATATAAATAAATCTGTTTTTATGGCAAAAACATTTTTTTCTTGAATGCAAATTATTCAGTCAAAGAATAATTAGAATTATCACTTTATTAATCTTTCTTTTTATTGGGCTAATTAGATGGTAAAAGTCAAAATAATATATAGATCCAAAGGCCAATTGGAATTAATTTGAGTTCCAAAAACAAACTCTTCCACTCTTCAAGGCCACATTACAAGTTTCTCTAACCATTTCTCGCGACCTCTTCTCCATGCCATTTATCCGAGCAAACCCCCCCCCCCCATTTCTCTACGTTAGTGAAATATCAAAATTACCCCTATGTAAGATATGAGTCTTAAAAGACCCTATAATTTTGAAACTAAAAGGAAAATTAACAAAACCAGTAATTTCTTCTTCACTATCTGTTTGAATTTCATAATCAAATAAATTAACCTGAGTGTTGTTAATTACTTTCTGTGATTGTTTTTGAAAATAAAGAAAGAAAAGGAAAATTAAAATCAGAATCTTAAGAAATGGGTCGTGTTAAACTTCAGATAAAGAGAATAGAAAACAATACAAATCGACAAGTAACATTCTCAAAACGTAGAAACGGACTCATTAAGAAAGCTTATGAGCTCTCAATTCTGTGTGACATTGACATTGCTCTCATTATTTTTTCTCCATCAGTCATTTTTCTGGCAAGAGAAGGTACGCGGTGTATGTACCCCAATAACCTTTAACTTTATTTAATTCAATTAATATACTAGTAATTAAATTTCAAATCTTCAAATCTTTGGGCCAGAAGTTTATGTTTTCGTTCTAATTTTATAATTTTTTTTAAGATAAATTTTGTTAATCTTATCAATTATGTCAAAAAAATTAAAAATTAAATTTTTTTAATAATAAAATAAAAATTATATATTTTTTTAATAATAAAATAAAAATTATATATTTTATTAATAAAAAAATATATTAAAAATACATAGTTTTTTTTTTATCTTTTCTTTCCGTATTTCTACTCTTTCTCTCCCTTTGAGAGAAAGAAACAAAGAGAGAAGAGGAAAGAAATTATGCTTTTTTTTTCTATTTTTTATTTTTATTTTCTTTTTGCTAATTTTCTCTGTTTTCTTAGTTAGCATTCAATGTTTATTAATCCTAGTATATATTTTCTGCTCACTGGAATTTTATTTTATTTTATTTTAATTTCTTTGCAAGCAGTCCTACAGCAATCAACTCCAATGTCGAGGTATAATAATTTATAAATGCAGTTTAATATATATTTGCAATTGGTTATTTATTAATTTTCAAAGCTAGATCGAGGATATATTAATTTTGGGCGTAATGGTGGCAATTTGGAGTATGAGTCAAAATAGTAACCCAATACAAGTATGATACAAGTTATTTTTTAATTTAAATTAAGTGATAAATATATCATACTGTACTATACTAAGTAAGTTATTCATTAAAAAAACGTGTTATTTGATATTTTATTTAATAAAAAAAAATTAAAGAACAATAAAAATTATTTTTATTAATATTTTAAATTAAATAATATTATTTTTTAAATATTTTATTTTATTGATAAATAAAGAAAGGATAAAAATGATTTTTTATGGCATCAAAATTAACACGCATATATAAATATATTCATATATTATTAAATACGAAAATAACCTAATAGATATGCAATATATGTATAACTTTGAATTGGAGAATTGACTCCCAAAGGCATTTTTTTATTAAAATAAAGGGTTAAATAGGTAATAAAATATGTTAAATAGGTAAGGATGATACAATATAGCTTTTATATGTGACACGGAACGAAAAATAATTCAATAATATAAATAAAATAATCTAATAATTCGATAATATTTTTATAATTTTATCCTAAAATTTATAACTAGTGATATTTAATAAATTATTCAATCTAATTTAACTCATTCAAGATTGATCCAATTAACTCTTGAAATGAAAAAAACTTAATTAACACGGTTAAAGAACTCAAATAAACTACTTAACTTAGTTCATAAGTAACTCTCGGGCTCATTTAGCAATATGTTTTTATTAATGATAACATTGTATAATTACGAAAATGTTATTGTAGAATATCTCAATTAAAAGATACTATTTTTATTTTTCTTATTTTATAAAAATATAATAAGAATGTAATATTTATAATAACATTTTTTTATATAAATAAAATTATAAATATTTTTAAATTGTAATTTTTTTGTTTTATTTATTTAGAAGAGTAAATGAATCAACTAATGAATTATTCAGTTCAACTTATTTAAAAATAACTTAAGTTGAACTTAGCTCGTATAAATTTAGATGAGTTAAGTTAACCCAATTCAACTCATTTGATACCTCTGATTAAAACCACAAAAATAACACTCATTTTATCCAATTTGTACATTTTTTACTAAAACAACTATAGTCCAAAATTTTTACATTTAACATCATCTAGTTATATGTCATTCAAGTTGAATTTTGATTAATTAGATCCGTTCAATGTTGAAATTTTAAAAATAATTTTTTTAATGTTATTAGAATATTATTTTTATTGTTATAAATTTTAGATAAGTTATTTTATGTAAATCTCTTCGTTGTTTTAACTACCATAGTGAAGGAGAATCTATGTGTGAGTCAGGATTTTTATATGACTCAACTACTTAGCTAATTTCACCTTTAACCTCTTAAAAAAAATTTGTTATTTAAAAAAAATGTGTCATGTATTTTTGAATATGTATTAAACATATATTTTTTGCATTATAAAAAACACATGTATTATATAAATGTGAGTTAAAAATAAAACTTTGTTTATAAAAATAATTATACTAAGTAATTAAACTTTTTAAATTTAAAGATTTTAATTATCACTCAAAACTTACTATAAACTCATTAATTATTTGAATACATGTACACATAATAATATAGTTATAACATTTTTTAATAAAAATAATATATATATATACTCTTCGTGAGTTTAAATTATAAAGATTATCCACTCTTCACTTTTACAAAGTTGTTATGCATTAAATTACGATTATGTGAAAATTTAAATAAATTTTTATTCAATCTTAGTTGTTTATAATTTTTTTTAGCTAAAAATTATGCGTTCTAAAAGATGAAATTTATAAAAAATTGATTGTTGAAAAATGTAAAACTAATAAAAAATTGTAAAACCTTGTCCCACATGACTTTTTTACATTATTTTAAAAAGGTATAAATAGTGAAGAGTTGACTATTGGGATTGGACCCCAAGGGGCACCCACTTTTGTGAAAGGGGAGAGGACCTAGGCAAATGTAATACCACACACGCGCACACGCGTTATTTTTTGAAAAAAATATTCTTTTTAAGGAAAAATTTTCCACTTACAAAAATGGTTGCTATATATATATATATATATATATTTCAGAAAAATGACCGTTATTTTCTTTTATCAAGAATATGACTGTTAAATGGCCGTTTGCCTTCTTTATTCAAAAAAGAGCCGTTGCTCATATTTACTCACAAAGAAGTATGTTGTCAGTAGATACATGAAGTTTCAAATGATTGATGGCAAATCAGTGGAAGCTCAATCACACGAACTGCAGAAAATAGCACACGAAATAACTTCTAAAGGTATGATTTTAGATGAACAATTTCAAGTAGCTGTTATAATAGATAAATTACCCCCTGCTTAGAAAGATTTTAAGAATACACTTAGGCATAAAACTAAGGAATTTTCTTTAGAAAGGCTTATAACCCGTTTAAGAATAGAAGAAAAAGCTCGAAAGCAAGACCAAAGAGATGAAGTACTTGTAGTCTCAAATAACAGTACCAATAAGAAACCCTCATCTTCAATTCTGAAACCTAAAGGTAGAAATATGAAAACTCATAATTGTAGTAATAATCAAAACCGCAACCACCAAAATAGAAATAGAAATTATCCTCCCCAGAATGGACCTCAACCCCCCTTAAGGAATAACACATTCATGTGTTATAGTTGTAACAGACCTGGCCACTTGGCTAGGAACTGTCGGAACAGGAATCGTCCTACCCCACAGGCGAACCTTACCGAAGATGAACTTATTGCTATGATATCTGAAGTCAATTTTGTTGGTGGATTCGAGGGGTGGTGGGTGGACACCGGTGCTTCTCGCCATGTCTGCTATGATCGAGACATGTTCAAGTCCTATTCTGATTCTGAGGACAATAAAGTGTTATTGGGCGATTCCCACTCCACTAAAGTTACTGGTACTGGTGAGGTGGTATTGAAGTTTACCTCTGGAAAGATTGTCATCTTAAAGGATGTCCTGCATAATCCAGAGATAAGAAAGAACTTAGTTTCAGGCTATCTTCTTAACAAAGCTGGGTTTACTCAAACTATAGGGGCTTACTTATATACTATAACTAAAAATAATATATTTGTTGGGAAAGGGTACGCCACTGATGACATGTTTAAATTAAATGTTGCATTCAATAAAACTTCTTCTTCTGCTTACATGTTGAGTTCTTTTAATATTTGGCATGCTAGACTATGTCATGTTAATAAACGCATAATCAAGAATATGAGTAGTTTAGAACTAATTCCTAAACTATCTTTAAATGATTTTGAAAAATGTGATTTTTGTAGTCAAGCTAAAATAATCAAAACTTCACATAAATTAGTAGTTAGAGAATCCGAACCTTTAGAATTAATTCATTCTTATATATGTGAACTTGATAGAAATTTAACAAGAAATGGAAAACGCTATTTTATAACTTTTATAGATGACTGTTCAGATTACACTTTTGTATATCTAATGAAAAATAAAAGTAAAGCATTTGACATGTTTAAAATATTTATGACTGAGATTGAAAATCAAATTAATAGAAAAATAAAAAGGTTTCAAAGTGATAGAGGCACTGAATATGATTCCAATATCTTTAATGATTTTTATAAAACTCATGGAATCATTCATGAAAAAACTGCACCTTATTCTCCTGAAATGAATGGCAAAGCTGAAAGAAAAAATAGAACTTTTACTGAATCAGTTGTTGCAATTTTATTAAACTCTAGTGCTGCTTCCCATTGGTGGGGAGAAAGTTTATTAACTGTTTGCTATGTGCTAAATAGAGTGCCTAAATCTACAAATAAAATTTCACCATATGAAATTTTGAAAAATAAGAAACCTAATTTAACTTATTTTAAGACTTGGGGTTGTGTAGCCTATGTTCGGATTCCTGATCCTAAAAGAAATAAACTTGCTAGTAGAGCATATGAATGTGTATTCATAGGATACGCTGTGAATAACAAAGCTATAAATTCTATGACTTAAATGATCATGTAGTTATAGAATCCAATGATGCTGACTTCTATGAACATAGGTTTCTCTTTAAATTTAAAAATAGTGGGGGCTCGTCTTCTAGTAGTTTACCCATAACTAGAACTAGTGAAAAAAATGAGGAATTAAACATTGAAATTAGGAAAAGTAAACGAGCTCTAACTCTTAAGGATTTTAGGTCTGATTTTTATGCTTATACCTTAGAGGAAGATCCCCAAACTCTTAAAGAAGCATTATCTTCTTTAGATGCCAACTTATGGGAAGAAGCCATAAATGATGAAATGGACTATCTTGAGTATAATAAGACTTGGCATTTAGTTGACTTACCTCCTGGTTGCAAAACAATTGGATGTAAATGGATACTAAAGAATAAATTAAGACTCGATGGTTCTATTGAAAAGTACAAAGCTCGTCTTGTAGTTAAAGGGTATAGGCAAAGGGAAAATGTAGATTTCTTTGATACCTTTTCACCAGTTACACGAATAACTTCCATACGTGTACTTTTCTCTCTCACTGCTATCCATGATTTAGTAGTACATCAAATGGATGTTAAAACTGCTTTCTTAAATGGTGATTTAGAAGAAGAAATTTATATGGATCAGCCTGAAGGTTTTGTTATCCCAGGTCAAGAAAATAAAGTTTGTAAATTAGATAAATCTCAGTATGGTCTAAAACAAGCACCTAAGAAATGGCATGAAAAATTTGATAATCTAGTTATCTCACATGGATTCAAAATAAATGAAAGTGACAAATGCATTTATTATAAATTAGAAGATAATATTTGCACTATTATATGTTTATATGTGGATGACATGCTTATTTTTGGATCAAATATTTATGTTGTCAATAATGTGAAAACATTGTTAAGAGCTAATTTTGATATGAAAGATCTCGGAGAAGCAAGTGTACTCCTTGGTATAAAAATAACTAGGTCTGAAAAGGGAATTTCTCTAGATCAATCTCACTACATTGAGAAGATCTTAAAGAAATATAATTACTTTAACTATAAACCTGCATGTACTCCTTACGATCCTAGTGTAAAGTTGTTCAAGAACACCGGAGACGGTGTTAGACAGACTGAGTATGCGAGCATCATCGGTAGCTTACGTTACGCTACTGATTGCACTAGACCAGACATAGCTTATGTTATGGGACTACTATGTAGGTTTACCAGTAGACCTAGTGTAGAGCATTGGAATGCTATTGAAAGGGTTATGAGATACCTTAAGAGAACTATGAACCTTGGATTACATTATAAAAAGTTTCCCGCTGTTTTAGAAGGATACAACGATGCAGATTGGAACACTTTATCAGAAGACTCCAAAGCAACTAGCGGCTATATATTTAACATAGCTGGTGGAGCTGTTTCTTGGAAGTCTAAGAAACAAACAATATTGGCTCAATCTACAATGGAGTCTGAAATGATAGCACTAGCCACTGCTAGTGAAGAAACAGGCTGGCTAAGAAGTCTATTAGCTGAGATCCCTTTGTGGGAAAGACTGATACCAGCTGTCTTGATCCACATCGATAGTACCGCGGCTATTGCAAAGATTCAGAACCGTTACTACAACGGAAGAGATGACAAATACGTCGTAAGCATAGCACTGTTAGAGAATTTCTCTCTATGGGAGCTGTAAGAGTGGATCATGTACGTTCTGATGAAATTTGGTAGATCCTTTGACGAAAGGATTACTAAGAGGGAAGGTTTTCAAAACCTCAAAAGGAATGGGATTAATGCCCTTAGAATGAAGAGTCACTTATGATGGTAACCCAACTTATAGACTGGAGATCCCAAGAAATAAGTTCAAAGGGTAATAACAAGTCATGAAGTGATATGAGATGTATCATGCTATTTATCAAATTCCATTCTATATTGTTAGAAGCATGAAGTCCTAGAGTGATAGAAAAGGATGAGTTAATTGTTAAACTCTTAATGAGTTCTATACTCTATGTGGAGTGGAGTACATAGCTACAAGAGTACTCTTGATAGACTCACCTATGTGAATGTGGAAGTGTGGACGCTTCCTATGAAAAATTTTTGGGCAAAATTTACTAGAGCGTTCACTATACTGGGATACACGTGCATGGTCGTAAAGCACGGGTTTTTTCGAACTACACCTTGGAAAGGTTGTGTGTGTGATGATTATTAGAGATAGAGTTCAAAACTATGAGTTACTCTGGTATATTCTAAAGCATCAACACTATGCAAAGGTTCAAGTCGATAGACACCTTTTTGCTTATGCACAATCTTATAATTTTAATTGATTGGTTGCTCGATGAAAAAATATTTTTATATGAAATTCAAGTGGGGGATTGTTGGAAAAGATGAAATTTATAAAAAAATGATTGTTGGAAAATGTGAAGCTACTAAAAAATTGTAAAGTCTTGTCCCACATTGCTTTTTTACATTATTTTAAAGAGGTATAAATAGTGAAGAGTTGGCTATTGGGATTGGGCCCCAAGGGGCACCCACTTTTGTGAAAGGGGAGAGGACCTAGGCAAATGTGATACCACACACGCGCCGCCACCGCCGCCGTCCATCTGACCGACCGGCCGTGCCGAGCCGAGTCCGAGTCCGAGTCCGAGTGCGTGTGTGTGAGGTGAGGTGGTATTTTATTTTTTAGAAGAATATTCTTTTTAAGGAAAACATTTCCACTTACAAAAATGGTTGTTATATATATATATTTTTCAGAAAAATGAGTGTTATTTTCTTTTATCAAGAATATGGTCGTTAAATGGCCGTTTGTCTTCTTTATTCAGAAAAAGAGTCATTGCTCGTATTTACTCACAAAAATGTTCGTTACTCGTCTTTAATCTGAAAATGGCCGTTACTCTTCATTACTCAGAATGGTCGTTACGCTTTTAATTCCCAAACATTACCATTTTTACCATAATTGCCACACGGTTTCTAAAACCTATAAAAAGAGGGTTTCAGCTATCAGTTTTTACACAATAATCTGCAATCTCATCTCCCTACGAAAAACAATTCTCTCTACAATTTCTAAGTTTTCTTTTTAGTTTTCCGAGCAATAAATTTTCAGGTGTAGCATTCCAGTCTTCATAAGTGCAGTGAAGTTCTGAGATAGAGATTAAGATTCTGAGCTGTTTTATCCTGAGGACGACGAGGCTGTGTTTGCTTGCATAAATTGGACAGAGCCGCGAAACGTCTTAAAGAGAGCGACCTAGTCCGCGACCCAACCCAAACAGTTACTTTGAAGTTATCGGTAATATTGTTCCTACACTGTGATTATAAACTTGTTTCAACATTATGTGATAAACTTTGAATGGAACTGATTATAATATGTTACTTATACTCCCATATATTTGTTTGTAAAAGGATTTTTGAGCCAAACCCTTTATTAATTACCTTAATTGATGAGTTTGAAGCCAGTGAGAAGATTCTTTTGGAGACCTTGAACCGTATCTATGAAAGAAAGGTAAGAAATAATTCTTCATTTTCTTAAATAATGATAACTCTTTGTCAGGCCTTCGGTGTAGATTAGTTTCTTATATCATGAATAATGATTTAAGTTCTTTAATTTTTGAAAATGGGGGTAAAAGAAAAATCATTTAAATTTAACGTTTTGAGCATGACACATAACATCACACTTAGCATTTTGACTGTGTTTACACTATTGATATTGATATTCAAGAAGCCACCATTTTGCCAAAATGAACTTTTTCTATTATTTTTTTAAATTTTATTAAAATTGTAATGAAAATTTTTAGCCAAAAAAGTGACTCATAACTTTTAACATAAAATTTATGAGATAATTATATCTAAATTTTAGATAATTAATCAACTAATTTATTAAAATTTTAAAATAATTATTATTAAATTTTATTTTAACTAAAATTATAATATTTTTATTAAAAATTAAGCATACATTTATTCTAATATTTTAAATAATCTTTAAGATAATTGTTAGTATTTTAAGTAGTATTTTTTTACTTAATTTATAAAAAATAAGAGTTAAAAACAAGTTCTCCAATAATTAAAGTGTTAAAGGGCATTATACTAAAATATGTGAGACAATTTTTTAAACAAACATATGGGAAGTAATTTAGAATTTTATATATAATAGTACAACGTTATATCTTATACTCAGGCTAAATAAATTTGAAATCAAATCATTAGTTGGACAATATTCCCAAACTTCTCAAGTTCTCTCCATGCTTTTCACAAGTAACATCCGATCTGTATGACCGAAACTCCACAAGCTCATATGATATTGACCCAACCTCGCATGCATATGAACCATTGATGACACTCATGAATTGAACTGTATCAAATTGAACACAAAACAAACTAATGTATATGATCATCACAAATGCATTGTCATTCCTCCGTCATAACTAAGTAAATCAAGATTTTGTTGAAAAACTATACAAATTCACGATACGTTAGATTTATGAGAAAGTAAAATAGATAAAATAGATAAAATAATACATAAATTTGATAACGAAATTCGACCAATCTTACTTATGTCTCTGGACCTGGTGTAGATGTTTTTACTAAAAATGGAAAAAATTATACAAGATGTTTACAACACTCACAACACAATTACAATCAAGAAAATTACTCTCAATTTTCTCTCACTAAAGATGTTTTTCTCTCAATTGGAATGAACATTTTATTGATGAATTCATTACAATTATACATCTATTTATAGGGACTCCTTAAATTTCAAAGGGCTTCTTGAATTAAGCCATGATTTTCTCCTTCATTTGCTCCTTAATTTTCTCCTTAATTTGCTCCTTGAATTAAGGTCAATTATTCAACAATCTCCCACTTGAAGACTGATTCCAATCTGTCTTCACACATCGATCAATGCAGCAACTTTTCTAGTCTTGTTACTCTAGCAGACCAACTGAAGTTGAGCACAACTTCAGTTTGTCAATAGTCACCACCTTTGTCAATATATCCGCTGGATTTTTGCTTCCTTGAATCTTCTTCAATATTAACATATCATCTTCCAATAGAGATCTGATGAAGTGAATGAAGTCCAATATGCTTGGTTCTAGAATGAAATGCGGAATTATTCACCAAGTGTATTACACTTTGACTATCATTGTGCAGAACATTCTTCTCTTGTTTGAATCTCAACTCAGTTAACAAACCTTGAAGCCATATCATCTCTTTACTAACTTCAGTCACTACTACATACTCAGCCTCTGTAACGGATAGAGTGACAATCTTCTGTATCTGTGGCATCCAACTAATAGTTGTAGTTCCAGCAGTAAATATATAATCGGTGGTGCTTCTTCAATGATCAACTTCACCTCCAAAGTCTGCATCTATGTAGCCTTATATTTTTAACTCTCCTTTACTAAAGTACAAACACTTTTCTGTGGTGCCTCGTAGATACCTCAAAATCCACTTGATTGCTTGCCAATGAGTTTTCCCTGGGTTTGACATAAATCTGCTAACAACTCCCACTATAAGGCCAATGTCTGGTCTCGTACAAATCATCGCGTACATCAAACTTCCAATGGTTGAGGCATAAGGAACCTTAGCTATGAATTCTTTCTCTTCCTCTGTCTGAGAGGACTGATCCTTGGATAGACGAAAGTGACTGGCCAAGGGTGTTAATTGGCTTGGCGCTGCCCATATTGAATCTCTACACAACACAATTGATGTACTCTACCTGGGATAACTACAAGGATCCTCTCTTTTTATTTCTTGTTATTTGCATTCCAAAAATCTTCTTTGCTGGACCCAAGTCTTTCATGTCAAACTTCATTGAAAATTTCTCCTTCAACCTTCTGATATCATCCATATATGAACCTGCTACTAACATATCATCAATATAAAGTAGTTAAATGATATAACTGGACTTATATCTCTTGAAGTAGAAATAATGGTCGACATTGCACTTCTGAAAACCTTCCTTATGCATGAAGCTGTCAAACGTTTTGTACCACTATCTTGCGACTTGTTTCAGGTCATACAAACTCTTCTTAAGTTCTTCTTCCTTCTTTTTGAGAAACTTTTTGGCTGGTACATGTATATCTCCTCATCCAAGTCTCCGTGAAGGAATGTAGTCTTCACATCTAACTGTTCAAGATGAATATCTTCAATGGCTACAATACTCAACATTGATATGATAGTACTAAGCTTCACAAGGGGAGCAAAAATTTCAGTGTAGTCAACTCATTCCTTCTGCTGAAATCCTTTGACAACTAGTTGAGCTTTGTATCTCTTAGAACCATCATGCTCCTCTTTCAACCGATACACCCATTTTTTGTGAAGTGCCTTCTTCCCCATGGGTAACTCAGCTAATTCACATGTCTGGTTAGAGATGAGAGATTTCATTTCTTTTTTCATGGCAAGCTCCCACTTTCTGGAATCTCGAGCCTGACAAGCTTCATCATTGCATTCAGGCTCCCCTCCATCAGCAACAACATATAGTCCATGTATCTTATGTTAGGCACATAGGTCAATAAGACCTTCTCAATATAGAAGCTAGAGTATAAGACGGTGGTATGTCAGACTGTTGCATACTGCTCTGTCCAACGACTTCCTATGGTTGAGGACTTGTTACAATTGGTTCCGTTACTGAACTATATGGGACATCATCTGCATCTACAAATACTGACTCATTCTGCTCTGAGTTGTTGGCGTCTATTTTATGCATGTCCTTATACATCACCCTTTCATTGAAAATCACATCTATGCTACAGAGCACTTTCTTTTTTTCGTCATCCCAAATGTGGTAGCCAAACTCATCCTCACCATAGCCGATGAAGATAAATTTCTTGGATTTAGGATCAAGCTTATTCCTACCTTGATCACTAATATGCACAAATGCTACACAGCCAAAAACTTTTAGATGTGATAGTTTTACCTCTTTTTCGCTCCATACCTCCTCTGGTATGTGCTCCAATGGAACAGATGAGCCTCGATTGATCAAATAAGTTGTCGTGTTGACTACTTCTACCCAGAAATGCTCCAGTAGACCTGATTGTATATGAATGCTTCTGGTTTTTTCTGTCAACATTTGGTTCATACACTCAGCTACATCATTGTGTTAAAGTGTGTCTGGCACAGTTCTTTCCATTCTAATCCAATGCTCATAGTAGAAATTTTTGAATCTGATGACTTCATATTCACCACTATTGTCAATTCTAAGCTTTTTGATCTTCAAACCTGTCTCATTTTCAACCATATCTTTCCATCTTCTAAAAGCCTTAAATACTTCAGACTTATGCTTTAGAAAGTAAACCCATACCTCCCGAGAATGATCATCAATGAAATTCACGAAGTAGTGTTTCCCACCAATGGATGAGACGGTCGTTGGCCCCTAAACATCAGATTGAATGAGCTCTAACCTTTCCTTCTTTGGGGTTCTACCACTTGTCTGAAAGTTGACTCTCTTTTGCTTTCCAAGTATGCAATCTTTGCACATGTCTATCTCCGCAGACTGTAGACCTGAAAGTTTTCCCTTTGAGTGTATAATCTTCATCCCCTTCTCACTAATGTGGCCTAGTCTCTGGTAACACAAATTTGGTGTTTCATTGCCTACTACAACTATGATCGAAAAAACGTGCCCATGTTGTCATGTAAAGAGTGCCACTCTACTTACCTCGAGCAACCATCATTGCACCCTTTGAAATCTTCTAATTATCACTATGGAAGATCGTAGTGTAGCCTTCACTAACCAACTTCCCTATTGAGATTGAGTTCCTTCTTAGGTCAGAAATGTGCTTGACATCCTTCAGCTCCCAAACAGACCCATTTAACTTAATCTTCACTACATATTTCCTAATAATAGCACACGATTGATCATCACTAAGATATACCTTTCCAAGGTTTCTGGGGACATATTTCTCAAAGAATTATTTATGTGGAATAGCATGGGACGATGCCCCAGATTCTAACACCCAAGATTCTTCCTTGCTCTCCAAAGAGCATATCAATGCATCATCTCCTATTGAGGTGAAAGTAACATTTTCCTCTACCTTCACTTGTATATCCTTCGGTGCACTCTTGCACTGATTTTTGTAGGGCCCAGTTCTCCCACAATTCCAGCATTTTCCTTTAATCTACCTTGGTAGTCTATTCTACCACATCCATTTCCTTTGGTTGAATTTCTTCCTTTGACTATGTATGCAAAACTGAAGAGGTTAACGATTCACCCGACTCTCTACGTCGGATCTCTTCATTGAGAACTAGATCATGAACATTGTCAAATTTCAACTTATTGCTTCTTAACGAATTACTCACATCCATAACAGTAGCATTCTAGATTTCTGGTAGAGAAGATAAAAGTATCAATGCTTGTACTTCTTCATCAAATTCAATTTCAACTGAACTCAACGGAGTTGTGATTGTGTTAAGTTCATTGAGATTTTGAGCTACCACTGCACCTTCCATCATCCGTAAATTGAAAAAACGCCTCATTAGTTGCACTTTGTTTGAAGCTGATGGCTTCTCATACATATTGGAAAGAATTGTCATAAGACCCATTGTGGTCTTTTCCTTTGCTATGTTGAAAGCAACATTTCAAGACAACATCAATTGAATAACTCTGAGGGCTTGTCTGTCTAAAAGATTTCAATCATCTTCCCTCATAGCCTATGGCTTCTTCCCTTAGAAAGGTTGATACAGATTTCTTTCCGGATTATTTCTGACTATTTTTGCAAACCACCGTGTATTAGAACACCTCTTTGAACAAACAAATATCGTCGACAAATTTTACTATTCACTTAATTCACTATTCATATGAATAGTGATCTTGTAGAAAATTGACAAAATTACCACCAAAAGCTCTGATACCAGTTGTTGGGAAATTACGCAAATTCACAATAAGTTAGATTTATAAGAAAACAAAATAGACAAAATAACACACAAATTTGATAACGGAGTTCGACCAATTTTACTTATGTCTCCGAACCTACTGCATATCTTTTTACTGAAAATGGAGAAATTATACAAGGTGTTTACAACACTCGCAACTCACAAACCAATTACACCCAAGAAAATTATTTTCAATTTTTTCTTACTAGAGCTTTCTTTTCTAAGTTTTCTCCCAATTAAAATGAACATTTTATTGATGAATTCATTACAATTATACATCTATTTATAAGAAGATTTATTCCTTAAATTTCAAAAGATTCTTGAATTGTTCTTTGAATTAAGTCATGATTTGTTCTTTGATTTACTCTTTAATTTTCTTCTTAATTTACTCATTGAATTAATTTCAATTATTCAACAGATTTATAACTTACCAATCTTCTAAGACTTTACGAAGTTAAAAATCATTTCAAACATGAAATCATCGAGACCTATATAGGAGAGATAAAGGGAGAGAAAGAATGCGAGCGAGAAAGAGAAAAGGGACAGGAACGATTATAAATGGAGGAGAAAGATAACATAAATGACAGCACTTTTCGAATTTGAGTAATTTTTTTTCTAGTTAAATATTGATTAATCACATATATGTCCATCAGAAAATGTAAGAACATGTGTAATCCTTTATATTTAATAGAAAATTGAATAGAAAGTAAATTTTATTCTTTATATGACCCACTTTTCCTAATCTTAGGAACTTTTAGGTACTCTGTCTTTATGTTTATTCATCATTTTTATATTTTTGTGAATTTGCTCTCTTTTACTGCAGAAAATATAGTGAGTAACCATTTATCTAATTATGATCAAAATGTACAGGTAATCAATATTTAAAAATTTCAAAGTTTTACTTGCATTTATAAGGCACTAGCTCTCTCGTAAGCAACAAATAATATCCAATTTCAGATACTATTGGAAGCACAAGATGGAGTACCATCTTCTTTTGACAATGAAGTTGCTAGCTAGTTGTTGGTTGAATGCTAAGAATATACCAAATCCAACCCAAATGTGTGTGGCTTCTGAATCCTCTTGTATACATAATACAACACCTATGTATTTTTCTAATTGGTTTCCTTTAAATAAAACATCCCAACATCTAAAAATTGTTTGTTGTTAAAACTATAGTGCATTAATTTCATCTTCTAATCTTGAAACTCCACATTATAAATAGAGGCCAATCCTCGACAGGAACCTACAATGCAGTGTCTCATGGATCAGATATGAATGTGGATCCTTTTAGCATAGGAGGGTGTCAAGTTAGCAATCATCAAACGAGTGAGGGTTTACCTTCTTGGCATCAGAATTACAGTACAAATGAGTTACTCTCTGCATTTATGTCCCCGACATCGTTGGCTCCAATTAAGGTTCTTAACATTTTGTTTATAAAAATATAAATGTCAAAATGCTACTGATAATGCATGATATCGTATAAATTAAACAAGTATGTTTAAATTTTGCATTGGAGAAAATGTAACGTTATTGTGAATTTTGTGAATGTGTTTGGCAGCAAGGAATTACAGGACAAAGCATTCAACAGATGATAACACAACAGCAGATGGAAACCTCCCCCATTTGTCAGCATTTGACCTCTAGTGATGAAGGTGCTAACTATGAGAGCAACCAGTCAAGGTTAAATATTGTAGACTGATGACTTTCATGTAACGTGGTTCATCTTTGATCAAAACATTGTTTAATTTATATCTAAATCCAATATTCAAGCTATACCGATGTGAAAGAAAAGAAAGTCATATATAACATATAAATACTTATAGCCCTAGTTAGAGTACTGCCAAACTCATATATAGTTTGGTAAATATATAGTTGAATGTGAAATATTATATAGTTTACTTTATTTTCTTTTTCTTTGTAATAGGGGAGAAGAAAAAATGTAAATTTGTAATGTTCTATATTTTTGAGGTCGGTAGTTACCTACCTATGTAATATTTTTGTGACTTTTATCTGAATGGATATAATTATAACTTATTTAAGTAATTATGAATGCAACAAATAATATATATAGTAAAATATCTATATAATGGATTCACTGTAATATTTTTGTGAGTTCTATCTAACTGAATCCAGTTATAATCCATTCCATCTAACTGAATCAAATTATAACTCAATTAAATGTAGCATCGAAGTAATTATAAATGCAATAAATAATATAGTGGAGGAATAGATAATAAATAATATAATGAAATATCTATTCTATATATATATATAGTAAATAGAGAAATATACAAAGATACGAGAATATGACATATAACATATATAAGATAAAAGAGATAATAGAAAAAATGCTAGAATAATTAATTATACAAATATCATAGATATATAAAACTAATAATTAATATTCATTTGATTTCAATTTTTAATAGTAAAATAATATTTCATACTTATAAAAATAAATTAAATAAATATAAAATAATTAATATTATACTAAATAATTAAATAATAAATTCAAATACTAGATAAATAAATAAAATATTTGATAAATATTATATTCCAACAAATCATTTGTTGAATTTGCATTAAAATATATACGAAAGGGAGGAAATTTTAAACAATTAAAATTTAGGGATTAAAATTTCAAACAATTTAAATTTAGGAATTAAATGAATAGAAATCAGGAGAATCAGAAACAAAATAATTAGGGGAGGAGATTAAAGATAATGCAATTAATAAGTTTAAAAATAAAATCACATGTTATCTTCCATTTGTAATAGTAATAAGAAATAAGATGAATATTCAAATATAATTATAAATATCAAATTCAAAATAATTTCTCAATTGATTATCTAAATATTCAATATAAAATTTAAATATAAATAAATGATAAATGATAAATCTAATCTAAATAATCTAACTAATTTTTAAATAAGTTTATTATTATCTTGCATTATCTCATCAATTCTCCTAGTTAAAGCTTTATGTATGTTGGCAGAGTTACATAATATTCATGAGATAGGAGTAAATTACTTCTGATGGAGGTCAGGAATTGGATTATATCTTGGCAATTAGAGGTGGTAAATGAATATTTTTATATTTTTATCGAAAACCAATTCAGAATTTAACCTAGTTTTTTTAAAAGCTGATGACACTATAACATGATCTGAGATGACCCGACATGACAAGAATCATTTTTATTAATGGATTGACTCAACACGATCTATTTATCAAATAGGTAGACATAATTAGCATGATTTGCCACCCCATACAATCAACCATTTTCCAATATTTTTGTCACTAAAACAAATTTTTCGAGACTTATAAGACTTGAGACGTTCGAGAAAAATTCAATGGAAGATATATCAATCTTAACTATCATTCAAGCATCCTCTTTAGTATCAGAATACACAAATGACGTATCTTGAATTCAATCAAGAATATCACTAATGTCATCTAAGCCTTTAGCTACACTATCCATGTGTGTTTGAAGTGTTAGGAGAATCACAATAACAATTCAAATTTAATCAAACTCTAAACAACAGAATACACATATCACTACTACAAAAAGGGGTATATAAGTCGATGTCTAAAGTCGGTTTTTACCAAAACCCGAATTTTAATGACTTTAAAGTCGGTTGTCCACGTCAACCGACGCTACGTTAGGTGGATAGCGTCGGTTGTCCACGTCAACCGATGCTACGTTAGGTGGATAGCGTCGGTTGTCCACGTCAACCGACGCTACGTTATGTGGATAGCGTCGGTTGACGTGGACAACCGACGCTATCCACCTAACGTAGCATCGGTTGACGTGGACAACCGACGCTATCCACCTAACGTAGCGTCGGTTGACATGGTTAACCGACGCTATCCACCTAATATATGCCCTAACATCTCATTTTGTACGCAGATTTCCAGTTTTCTTCTTCCTCGATCTCCTTTCCTCACTCCCATTTTCTCCCAAAATCTTAACCGTGCGCCACCTTCGTTCTACATTTCCGGCCACCTGCAACCACCATTTGAACGGACGTTTGTAAGTTTTCTCTTCTCACAATATTATCTGTCAGTTCTTCTTCTTTTTTTTAGCAAAATGTTAAAATCTGTTTATGGGCAGCGTGAAATTTGTGCTAATTTATCAGCGTGTTAATTAGGAACAACGTGAAATTTGTGTTAATTTATCAGCGTGTTAATTAGGAACAGCGTGAAATTTGTTCTCATTATCAGCGTGTAAATGTAGGAACAGCGTATTTTTGTATAAATTTTTGATTTAATTAGTTATGTTTTTTTGTTTGCTTGTAATAATAATGTTTGAATTATTACTTGTATGTATTCAATAATATGTGAAATGTTTTGTGGGTTTGCTTGGATAAATTTATTTATACGTATAATTAATATTACTTTGTAATTATGATATAGTAACATGCTTAGAAATTAGAATCAACCGCGTGATTGGTTTTTATATATATATTCATGAAACATGAACTGCTTATTTTTTAATTTGTATATAAATGGTTTTGTAAAATGATTAAAATGATAACTATTTTGCATTATGTATGTTTTGATATATATTCTAATAATTAGGAAATTTATATATAATAATACATAATTAAGTAATATGTTTAATTAATGTCATTAATAGAAAATGGACAAATCTTGGATGTCAAAGTGTAGAATTGAGCAAGACTATATTTCTGGAGTTGAAAGTTTCATGGAATTTGCTTGTAGAACTAGTAATACTGGAAGTAGTATGATTCGATGCCCATGCGTTAAATGTAAAAATGAGCGATTTCATGAATTTGATGAGGTTAAGTATCACCTTATCCGTAATGGTATTCTATTGAGCTATAAATGTTGGTATTATCATGGAGAAAATATTGATAATACTCATGGAGAAAAGTATAATAAGAATGTGGGTGGAGTACATACATCATATCATAATGTACAAACCGAAAATATGTTTCATGGTGTTGAAGATGAATTACGCGAGGATGATCCCGAAACCTTTAATAAACTTATAGAAGATGCCGAAAAACCGTTGTATCCAAAATGCAAAAAATACACTAAGATGTCAGGATTGGTTCATTTGTACAATGTCAAGGCAAAACATGGTTTTTCTGACAAGGGATTCACAGAATTACTAACTCTACTAGTCGATATGTTTCCTGAGGGTATTGAATTGCCATCTTCAATGTATGAAGTGAAGAAATCTCTTAGTCGATTTGGCATGGAATATCATAAGATTCACACTTGTCCTAATGATTGCATTCTTTATAGAAAAGAATATGAGACATTACATGATTGTCCTATGTGTAAAGAATCGAGATGGAAGCATGGTACAAATGAGAGTACAACACATAAGAAAGGCGTGCCTGCAAAGGTTCTTTGGTACTTTCCTCCGATCCCTCGCTTTCAAAGGTTGTTCAATAGTAAATATATATCAAAGATGTTGACTTGGCATTCAGATAATCGATCTGATGATGGGGTGCTACGTCATCCTTGTGATTCTCCAAATTGGAAAGTAGTAGATAATTTATCTCCTCAATTTTCATCTGATCCGCGCAATTGATGAGTGCTCAAAAAGCACTAAAATAACCATGATTTTATGTACATTAATTAATTAAAAATATATATATTTATATGTTTTATCATATATTTATATAAATTTGTCTTTTCGGAATCACGGGTATTTTTATTGTTTTTCAGGTATTTTGGCTTAAAAACGCAATTTAAAGATCAAAGAGGAATACTTGAAGCAATACATCACAAATATATCAATAAATAAGTGAGAAAAGGTCAACAAACATGGAAAAATCGGACGAAATGGGACGAAATGGGTCGAAAAGGTCAAAAATGTCAAAAAGACGGAAATCGCGCGCCGCAGCCCAGCCGTGCGCGCAGCCCAGCGCCCAGCCGCGCGCCCCAGCGCCCAGCAGCAGCCCCACCGCGCGCCCAACGCGTTTTCGCCCCATTTTTCACGTGCAGCAGCCCCTGTGACGTCATTGATGACATCAGCAATTCCAATACGCGTTTTTACATTTTTTAATATTTTTTTAACATTTTTTTACTCATTTTTTCTCTCCATCCTCACCTATAAATACCCCCCTTCCCTTCACTTCAAATCACACCTTCAAAACTCACTTCTCTCTTCTTTCTTTCTCTCATTTCTTAGTTTTTAGTTTCTCTTAGTTTCTTTCTTAGTTTCTAAGCTTTTCTTAGTTTTTCTCTTAGTTTTTAGTTCAATTCTCTTAGGTTTAGAGTTCTTCTCTTTTTGAGAGGAACTTGTAATGTTTTTGTAATAATTTAGATTTTTGATTCAATATATGGAAGTGCAAATTCCGCTCGGAGGTTTTCTAGCTACGGGAATAGCGTCAAAGTTCTGTAAGGATTTTATTTTCTTTACAGTTATTTTTATGCTTTATTCTTACATGTTATATTCAACTTGTCTGTGGTTAAATTTAACTATGCTGGCTGTTTAGTAAATATGATGTAATAATGACGTTGTTATGCTTGCGAAATATTAAATAGGTAAAAATCTCTAAAATGAATTGTTTTTGTTTTTATTCAAGATTTTATATTAAGAATGTTAGAGAGAAATATATTATTTTTCATTACAAACTTAAACCTGAAAATTAGATTTTAAGGTTTAGTTATCCGGTCTAATTTAGAGTAGTGCTCTTTTATTTGTTGGTACAATCGCCCGGTAGTTAGAGTGAAACTCTATTTCGAAAGTTTTTATAAGAATTATTATGTGAAAATATATTGACAACATGTTTTCAATAGTGGTTTTAAAACTTGAAAGTTAGTACTCGGATAATTAAATTCTTATGTTTAATTTGGACACCTTGAATAATGTTTAAATTGTCTAACCCCACCAAAGGTGGCATTTAAATGGTTCATTTTCAATCTCTTAGAAAAAGGAATTAATTTAATTAAGCATATTAGTTATCAACCCCACCCATAGGTGTTAATTGATTTGTTTAGTTAACAAAGAATATCTAACCCCACCAAAGGTGGTATTTATATAAAAAAGAGAGAATCAATAAAATATCAATTTATATCTTTAATAACCTAGTTAATATGAGCAAGCATAATTAATTTAGTTATTACATCCATAAATACTCCGCTAATATAAATGATAAAAATTTGCATGAATATTTATTGAATCTGTATATATGTTTATTTTTAGATAATTATTTATTGAATTTGTATCTATGTTTATTTTTATGTTATTAGATTATATTTAATTAATCTGTATATATGTTTATTTTATGTTATTAGATTAGGAACACAAAAACCAAACTATCGTGACAGGATGTTTAGGATTTAATTTCGTTTTTAAAAGTTTGAATAATAAATTAAAAACCACATACATTCCTTCCTTAGATCGACCTTGGGAGTATACTTATCATTTTCTTCGAAATGATTCGTGCACTTGCGAGAGTTTTATAAATATTAAAACCAAAGTATTGGCAAGAATCGGCGATGCCGGTTTTCGTTCATCAAGTTTTTGGCGCCGTTGCCGGGGAAGGAATAGCGTTTTTAAATTATTTATCAAAATTTTAAAAACATTTTTGTGGTGTAAATAATTGTGATATTTTAACAATAATCAAATTTCAAAATTCATAAGAAATAATAAAAAAAAAATAAAAAAAAATAATTTTTTTTATTGTAAAATAATTTAGAAATTTGAAATTTGAAGTAAAAATTTTTTACCGTTCATGAATAGTAAAAAAAAATAAAAAAAAAAATAAAAAAAAAATAAAAAAAAATTTTAAGTTAATAAGAAATAATATAGCATGAATAGTAAAATAAAATTATCGTTCATAAAAAAAAAATTTAAAATTCAAAATTCAAAAAAATTTTAAGTTAATAAGAAATAATATAGCGTAAATAGTAAAATAAAATTACCGTTCATATAAAAAAAATTCAAAAACTTAAAATTCAAAAATTTTAAGTTAATAAGACATAATATAGCGTGAATAGTAAAATAAAATTACCGTTCATGAATAGTAAAAAAAAATTACTTGAATTTATACCTAATTAACTAAATAACATGAAAAGTAAAAATCTAAGGGAGTTCTGTCTAGGAGACTAGTTCTTGGAAGCCTTTGTGCCACTAGTCTTTCCTGGGAACGTTGCTCTGGCTAGGAGAATGGTATTTAAGGAGCCGTTTGCACCACCATTCTTTCATGGGAGCACTCTTGGTTAATACTAATTATGTTACAAAATATAAAAAATAAAAAAAAATAAAAAAAAAACAAAAAAAAAACAATTTCTTTTTTAGGGTTTAACTAGTTTTGTTTAGTGCTTTGTATTAAATAACATGTAAATTTTCTCTAAATTTTTTATTTTGTTGACAGGAGTTTTAAATTTACGTTTACAATAGTCTATGCGTGGTAGGAGATCCTTAGGAAACCCTCTTACACCATATGTAAATAAATTTCATAAATTTAAACAAGTGTCAACAAAACTGGATTCTACCCATCAACCTGTTTGTGAGCCAAACATAGAACCAAGTCTTAATCCTTTACTAGAACCAAAAGAAATGGAGGAAAACCAACATATTAGGGAAACCACGATGAAGGAGTTTGCAAGACCGGTAATAGGCACGGCAACTGCCGCTATCCAGTTGGGAGAGGCTGCTCGGAATTATGACCTTAAAAATATTCATTTTTCTATGCTTCCTTCCTTTTATGGGCTACCTAATGAAGATTCTCTTTCCTTTATGAGAGATTTCTATGCTACGGTCCAAACATTCCCCCTCGGTATTCTAAACGAGGATCAACTTAGGATGAGATGTTTTCCCTACACGTTAAAGGATAAGGCCAAAGCTTGGTTGATGTCACTTCCCCCAGGTTCTCTGATGACATGGGGTAACATTTACAATAAATTCATGGGAAAATTCTATTCCCATCAAAAAACATCAGAGTTGAGAGGAAAGATTGCTACTTTCTCTCAGATGGAAGGAGAACCATTCCATGAAGCTTGGGATAGGTTCAAAATGTTTCTCACTCAATGTCCCCATCATAGCTTTCCCCTGCAGTTGCAGAACCAATTCTTTTACGATGGACTTACACAACAATGTCAGTTCATTGTCGACAACGCTGCAGGAGGAGCAATAGGAGAAAAGACTGCCTCAGAGACGTATAACCTCTTTGAGATGTTGGGTGCTAATTCCCAACAGAAAAGCTCCCGAGTGAGAAAAGCTGGAGTTCATGAAATCGACTCCAGTAATGAAGTTCAACAACAACTTGTTCAACTAACTAAGCAAGTTGCCCTTCTCGCTACACAAACCAACACCAATAATGATCAATATGGTTTGTATAGCAACATGGGACATGGTACTGAAGCCTGTCCATATCAAGGAGAAACAACTGGACCTGAACAGGTCAATGTGTTGGGAGCATATCAACAGAGACCAAGGTTTGATCCCAATTCAAATACCTATAATCCTGGGTGGAGAAGTCATCCAAATTTCTCTTGGAGGCAAAACAACCCTCCTTTCACTCAAAGCTCAAACCAGGCAGGACAGCAATTCCACCCACCTATTCCAAGAAGCATTCCCAATAAACCAACCCTGGAGGACAACTTGAATACTTTTATTCAAGTTTGTAGGGATAACCAATCTAAAACCAATCAACGGTTGGACTCTGTGGAAGCTTCTATCAAAAAGGTGGAAGTTCAAGTTGAACAATTAGTTGAACATTTGCAAAAAAGCAAAGACTAATTTGAAACTTAAATGAATTCAATGAAGAGGAGACATTGAGTTTTTCATTCTGCAATCTCTAAGCAACGTCTTACTAGAAGACGATAAATTTTAGTCCTATATGGGAGGTCACCCATTATTGTATTTTCCTTTGTTTTAGTTTGCGTGTAATAAAAATTCAGATGAAATAAAATTCGTTTGTTTCAAACATTCTGTCCATTCGTTTAAATTTAAAAAAAAAATTAGGTTCCTTGCACTTTTTGCCTTTACGTTTTATCAAGTTATAAAAATATCTACTAAGAGCAAAATGTTGATACACAATAGGAGGATGATCATTTTCAACTACAAACAACCATGGGAGATGCTGAAGATAGGCGGAAAAAGATGAAAGAATATACAATGCCAATCATTGGCAATGTAACTTCCGGTATCCAATTACAAGAGGCTGCAAGGAATTATGAATTGAAAAAGATTCATTATTCTTTGTTGCCTTCCTTTTACGGTATCCCTAATGAAGACCCTTTAAATTTCATTCGAGAATTCTATGCTATTGTCCAAACCTTTCCACTACATGCAATTAATGAAGATCAACTTAGGATGAGGTGTTTTCCTTACACTCTCAAAGATAAAGCTTGGTCATGGTTCATTACTCTACAGTCAGGTTCTCTTAAAACTTGGGAGGCAGTCTATGAAATTTTCATGGGTAGGTTCTATTTCCATCAAAAGACTGTTGATCTAAGAACAAAGATAGCAACATTTTCTCAAATGTATGAAGAGCCCTTTCATGAAGCTTGGGAACGATTCAAACTCCTTTTCATTCAATGTCAAAATCATAGCTTTCCCTTACAGCTACAAAACCAATTCTTTTATGATGGATTGACACTACAGAGTCAATACATGGTTGATAATGCTGCTGGAGGTGCTGTAGGAGAAAAAACCGCAGAGGAAACCTATAATCTCTATGAGCTATTGGGTTCTAATTCCCAACAAAGAGGTGGTAGAAGGAAAGCAAAGGTCAATGAAGTCGGCTCTGATAATGAGATAACCTTGCAACTTGCTGAATTGACTAAACAAGTGAAATTCCTCACTTCCCACCAAATTTCAAATCAAGAGGTATGTGAAGTGTGTTGTTCAATTGGGCATGGTACTCATAATTGTTCAAATACTTGTGATTCTAGTGTCGATGCCATAGAGGAAGTCCAATCTTTTCAAAGGTATCATCCAAACACCTATAATCACCCAGCCTACACCCAATATCCAACACTAAGGTCGGATAACAACCACCCTTACCCACCAAGCCAATCTTTTAAACCAACCTTAGAAGATAGCTTGAATGCTTTTATTCAAGTTAGTCGTGACAACCAATTGATGACTAATCAAAGGTTGAACACCATGGAGGCTTCGGTTAAAAGAATTGAATCTAAAGTTGGGCAGCTGGCTGAACAAATGCAAAAGAAAGAACCAGGAAAGTTGCCCAGTCAACCAGAACAAGCAAAGGATGTTAGAACCCTTCGAAGTGGTAAGGTAGTCAATACCAGTTTACCTGAAATCTCTAACAATCTACCTTGTAGTTCAGGTAACAAAGAAGGCGATATTCTAATCTCGCAAAAAGGAGAAACAAGTGTTAAACTTAACAAGCCTTCTGAAAAACTCATTGGGGGGTCATCTAACACCCCCAAAATTCAAAAGACAACAGAACCACACCAGATGCAAGTACCTTTTCCCCACCGGTTAAAAGAATCCAAACAAGATAAGCAATTCAATGATCTTTTTAATATGCTCTCTAAAGTAAATATCAATTTACCATTATTAGAAGTGATCATGAATGTGCCCTCATATGCCAAGTTTTTCAAAGAGTTGAACACTAAGAAAAGGAGGTATGAACTGAATGAACGAGTAGTAGTATCAGAAATTTCTAGCGCTGTACTTCAGCACAAACTACCCCCTAAGTTGAAAGACCCTGGAAGTTTTATTATAAACATAACTATGGGGGATAGGAAGGTTGCTAAAGCAATGCTTGATTTAGGTGCTAGTATAAATTTGATGCCCTACTCTATATTCTTACAACTCAATCTAGGGGATTTAAAACCCACAACTATGTCCCTTCAACTTGCAGATAGATCTCTTAAATATCCAGAGGGAATAGTTGAGGATGTTTGGGTACAGGTAGACAAACTGATAATACCTGTTGACTTTGTGGTTCTGGATATGCAAGAAAATCCAGCATTGGACAGAGAGCACACAATATTGCTTGGTAGGCCATTTATGGCAAGTACTAAAACTATTATTGATGTCCAAGATGGAAATTTGACAATGACAGTCTTAGGAGAGACTGTTCATTTTAAAGTTTTTGATTCTTCACCTTTCCCTTCTATTTCTGCCATCGATGAAATATTCGATGTTGATCCTTTGGATAATCTTGTCCAAAACACCTTTTTCCAAACCAGAATAGAAGACAAGCTTGAAACCGTTCTTACACTTGAAAAGGTTGAAGAAGATTTAGATGAAGAAATTAAGGGGTACCTTGAACAACTAGACAATAATGAAGTGACGACAAAATCTAATACACTTTTAAATCTACCCAGTTCTTCATCTATTAAAGAGGCCAATCCACCTGAACTTGAACTCAAAGACTTACCTGAGCACTTAAAATATGTGTTTTTGGGAGAGGGAGAAACTTATCCAGTGATAATTTCTTCAACCTTGACCAAACCACAAGAAAAGGAACTCATCAAAGTGCTTAAACAGTTTAAGAAATCTATAGGTTGGAGTATAGGGGATATAAGAGGCATTAGTCCAACAATGTGTATGCACAAGATCAACTTGGAGGATGGTGCTAAACCTGTACGAGAGGCCCAAAGAAGACTAAACCCAAACATGCAATAGGTAGTTAAAAAGGAAATTCTTAAATTATTAGAAGAAGGGATTATCTATCCTATTGCAGATAGTAAGTGGGTTAGTCCAGTGCATGTGGTACCAAAGAAATCTGGGATAAGAGTTGTTAAAAATGACAAAAGTGAATTAGTGCCCACTAGAATAATCACTGGATGGAGAATGTGTATAGATTTTAGGAAACTAAATTTATATACGAAAAAGGATCACTTTCCTCTTCCATTCATTGATCAAATGTTGGAAAGATTAGCTGGGCACGAATTTTACTGTTTTTTGGATGGACTGTCTGGATATTATCAAGTACCCATAGCACCAGAAGATCAGGAAAAGACCACATTTACATGTCCTTTTGGGACATTTGCTTTTCGCAGAATGCCATTTGGGTTATGCAATGCCCCTACCACTTTCCAGAGATGCATGATATCTATTTTCTCGGACATGGTGGAGAAATTCATTGAGATTTTCATGGACGATTTCTCTGTCTTTGGGAACTCATTTGATGATTGCTTACATAAATTGACTTTGGTTTTAGAGAGATGCATTGAATGCAATCTAACCCTTAGTTGGGAGAAAAGTCATTTTATGGTTCAACAAGGGATAGTTTTAGGACATATAATTTCAAACAAGGGTATTGAAGTTGATAAGGCAAAAGTTGAATTGATATCCAAACTACCTCCCCCTACATCTGTGAAGGGGATAAGAAGCTTCTTGGGACATGCAGGATTTTACAGACGATTTATTAAAGATTTCTCTAAAATAAGTCGTCCCTTATGTAACTTGCTATCCAAAGATGCTGATTTTGACTTCAACAATGACTACCTTATTTCCTTTAATACCTTGAAAGATAAACTAACATCTACCCATGTTATAATGGCACCAAACTGGTCTTTACCCTTTGAAATAATGTGTGACGCTTCTGATTATGCAATAGGAGCAGTCCTGGGACAAAGAGTGGATAAGCATTTGCATGTCATCTACTACGCTAGCAAAACACTCAATGATGCCCAAATGAATTACACCACCACTGAAAAGGAATTCTTCGCTATAGTATTCTCTTTAGACAAATTTCGGTCTTATTTAGTAGGATCTAAAGTGATTGTGCATTCTGATCATGCTGCTTTAAGATACCTATTAAGTAAACCAAATGCCAAGCCAAGATTAATCAGGTGGGTCTTACTCTTACAAGAATTTGACCTAGAAATCAAGGATAAGAAAGGCAGTGAAAACTTAGTAGCTGACCATTTGTCTAGGTTGATTTTTGACTTCAATTCTCTTAAAGATGAGAGTAATGACGATATAGTTGAAACCTTTCCTGATGAACAGTTATTTTTCATAGGTCCGAACCCATGGTATGCTGATATTGTAAACTATCTTGCCACTGGTGTTTTGCGACCTAACACTTCATATCAGGACAAGAAAAGGTTTTTTAAAACTATTAAGGACTATTTCTGGGATGACCCTTATTTATACAAAATTGGTCAAGATCAAGTCATCCGGAGATGTGTACCTGAAGAAGAACATAAGAGCATTCTGACTTTTTGTCATGAACTTCATTGTGGGGGTCATTTTGGAGGTGAAAAGACAGCCCGTAAGATATTACAGTCTGGATTCTTTTGGCCCACTCTTTTTAAAGATGCTCATATGTTTTGTGCACAATGTGATAGATGTCAAAAAACAGGAAACATAAGCAAAAGAGATGAAATGCCTTTGACATCTAATTTAGTTGTTGAACTCTTTGATGTATGGGGGATTGACTTTATGGGTCCTTTTCCCCCATCTAATGGTTTTCAATACATTTTGGTTGCTGTGGATTATGTGTCCAAGTGGGTAGAAGCTATCCCCACCAAAACTAATGATGCTAATGTTGTTGTGAAATTCTTGAAAGAATTCATATTCAGTAGGTTCGGAATGCCTAGAGCTATAATAAGTGATGGAGGTAGCCATTTTTGTAACAAACTCTTTGATGGAGTACTAAACAAGTACAACATCACACATAAGGTAGCTACTCCATATCATCCTCAAACTTCCGGTTTAGTGGAAGTAAGTAATAGGCAAATTAAGGGAATACTGGAACGCACAGTGCGTCCCTCAAGGAAGGATTGGGCATTTAAGCTAAATGATGCCTTATGGGCATACCGCACCGCTTACAAAACACCTATTGGGATGAGCCCTTACCGGTTAATCTTTGGGAAAGCGTGCCACCTTCCAGTTGAACTTGAACACAAGGCTTATTGGGCAATTAAAGAGCTAAACATGGATTTAGATAAAGCGGGTGAAAAACGAGTACTCCAGCTTCATGAGTTGGAAGAAATTAGGAATGAAGCTTATGAGAATGCCAAATTATACAAAGAGCGTACTAAGCGCTATCATGACAAGAGGCTAGTTCCTAAAACTTTTCACCCTGGAATGAAAGTTCTTTTATTTAACTCTCGTTTAAGATTGTTTCCAGGAAAGCTGAGATCAAGATGGGATGGACCATTCAAAATAGTTCAGGTATCTGAACATGGAGTGGTAGAACTATTGGACTCCAAGACACAAAAAACGTTCAAAGTTAATGGCCATCGTGTCAAGCCTTATTTAGAAGAACCAAACAACATTGCTGAAATGGATTGCATTTGGCTGAGTAACCCTTAGCACCAAAAAGATACGTCTTGCTAAGACGTTAAACTAAGCGCTGGATGGGAGGCAACCCATCATGTTAGGTAATTTTTTGTTATTTGTTTTATTTACTTAATTTTATTGTTTATTTTAGTTTACTTGTATGTGAATAATTTTTAAAATTGTTAAAACTAAAATATTTGTTGAGATGTTAGAAGTTCACAGCGATCTGTCTGTATACACTTTAATGATGAATATGATGGATGCACCTGCATTTCTTCATTACTACTTACACATTCTCAAGAAATAGGTAATCTTTCTCCTCTTTTCTCTTTATCTTTAATTTGCAGTTGTTACATTGAGGACAATGTAAGTTCTAGGTTAGGGGTGGTGAAAAGTTACCATGCTTAATAAAAATAAATAAAAAATAAAAAATCTCACAAAAATTTATCATTTCTTTAAATCAAATTTAAGTAAATAGTTAAGTCTTTGGTACTGTTAGATTAATTTTTTGAAAACATATCATGAAATATTTTGTAATTATTTTTGATAATTAGTTAGTTTTTGTCATAACTAGTATTTCTTGATAAAATGTGGAAATTATATTAAACCCAAAATCGGTGTTTATGAATTTTTTTTAGTGGAGACTACCCTTGTGAGATATAATTTGAACCTAATTTCTTTTATTCAGAGTGAAATATATATTTTTTCTACTCCAAACACATTTCTTATTTATTCAAAAGTTTAGATGATCTCTATAGGTATTAGCATTGAATGTATGAATTTTTTCTCATCTTAATAGAGTATCATATATTTTTTATTATTATTTTTGTTTAGATTAAACGATTTGAGTAGAAATGGATAGTATATGCTTATATCTCATTCATGCATGACTGCTACAAAAACAAAAAGACATATCTGGGGTTACTTAAACCAAGATCAAACAGAAAAGCCACAAAATTAACCACTCACCAAAATCCAAAAAATGTACAATCTGTACATGGGTTGACTCTCTAAAAAATACATATATTAAAAAAAATGTATAGAGAGATAAAAAATAGTATCATCTACATACTATGACCCACATTGCCAACAAAGTTGTGAGTAAAGGTTAAATACAAAAGAAAGATATAGGAAGTAATTCCCTAAAAAGTCATTGCAATTTCTTCATTTATAAAAAGCATATATCTTGAAATTCTTTCTTAATGAGTTTGATTTATGCATGAAAATAATTTTTATATATGATATCTTTATAATTTATACATTCGATTCCTTTCATGAGATCAATGTTAAAATAACACTTTGAGCCTTTATTCTTTATACATATGCGAACATATTAGGTCATTTCTATACATCAACTCTTTCGCATATAAATTAGTATGAGTGTTTGAACCCATAGGATTCAGTGCTTTGAGAGTATTGACTTGTGAGGAATAGAGTCGAAGCGAATTCTAATTCATGACACTGAAATTGGGTAAAATTAAATTGATACATTTTTGAAATGAAATATGAAAATGATTTTCGACTAATTATTGTAATAAAATCATGATTGTTTAAAGAGATTAAAATAACTTATGCTTGAGATTTTAATTATGATCTTAAAGGAGATTAAAAAGTATGAGATATTTTTGTGATATGTTGTTTTCTTTTATTCTTAAATTAATTTTTGATTGTGTTGTAATTATAATTTTTGATTTGATTGTTTTTATTTTTTACATTTAGTTCAATGTTTGTGGGTATCATTACTGAAAACCCTCACGAGACTCAAACTCGTCCACTAGGGCAACCTAGGGGTTTAACGGCTTGTTGCATAGGCTAAATGCAACCGTTTCAATCCACGAAAGTGATTTAGGATAGTTTAAATTTTAGCTTTTATCGCTTCTCTTCCTAAGAGACTAGCAAGAAGGTGGTTGGGGGTTGTGATGAGTGCTCAAAAAGCACTAAAATAACCATGATTTTATGTACATTAATTGATTAAAAATATATATATTTATATGTTTTATCATATATTTATATAAATTTGTCTTTTTCGGAATCACGGGTATTTTTATTGTTTTTCAGGTATTTTGGCTTAAAAACGCAATTTAAAGATCAAAGAGGAATACTTGAAGCAATACATCACAAATATATCAATAAATAAGTGAGAAAAGGTCAACAAACATGGAAAAATCGGACAAAATGGGTCGAAAAGGTCAAAAATGTCAAAAAGACGGAAATCGCGCGCCGCAGCCCAGCCGTGCGCGCCCGCGCGGGCACTGTTCACGCGCGCCGAGCTGCGCGCAGCGACAGCCCCAGCGCGCGCGCACAGCGCCCAGCAGCAGCCCCACCGCGCGCCCAACGCGTTTTCGCCCCATTTTTCACGTGCAGCAGCCCCTGTGACGTCATTGATGACATCAGCAATTCCAATACGCGTTTTTACATTTTTTAATATTTTTTTAACATTTTTTTACTCATTTTTTCTCTCCATCCTCACCTATAAATACCCCCCTTCCCTTCACTTCAAATCACACCTTCAAAACTCACTTCTCTCTTCTTTCTTTCTCTCATTTCTTAGTTTTTAGTTTCTCTTAGTTTCTTTCTTAGTTTCTAAGCTTTTCTTAGTTTTTCTCTTAGTTTTTAGTTCAATTCTCTTAGGTTTAGAGTTCTTCTCTTTTTGAGAGGAACTTGTAATGTTTTTGTAATAATTTAGATTTTTGATTCAATATATGGAAGTGCAAATTCCGCTCGGAGGTTTTCTAGCTACGGGAATAGCGTCAAAGTTCTGTAAGGATTTTATGTTCTTTACAGTTATTTTTATGCTTTATTCTTACATGTTATATTCAACTTGTCTGTGGTTAAATTTAACTATGCTGGCTGTTTAGTAAATATGATGTAATAATGACGTTGTTATGCTTGCGAAATATTAAATAGGTAAAAATCTCTAAAATGAATTGATTTTGTTTTTATTCAAGATTTTATATTAAGAATGTTAGAGAGAAATATATTATTTTTCATTACAAACTTAAACCTGAAAATTAGATTTTAAGGTTTAGTTATCCGGTCTAATTTAGAGTAGTGCTCTTTTATTTGTTGGTACAATCGCCCGGTAGTTAGAGTGAAACTCTATTTCGAAAGTTTTTATAAGAATTATTATGTGAAAATATATTGACAACATGTTTTCAATAGTGGTTTTAAAACTTGAAAGTTAGTACTCGGATAATTAAATTCTTATGTTTAATTTGGACACCTTGAATAATGTTTAAATTGTCTAACCCCACCAAAGGTGGCATTTAAATGGTTCATTTTCAATCTCTTAGAAAAAGGAATTAATTTAATTAAGCATATTAGTTATCAACCCCACCCATAGGTGTTAATTGATTTGTTTAGTTAACAAAGAATATCTAACCCCACCAAAGGTGGTATTTATATAAAAAAGAGAGAATCAATAAAATATCAATTTATATCTTTAATAACCTAGTTAATATGAGCAAGCATAATTAATTTAGTTATTACATCCATAAATACTCCGCTAATATAAATGATAAAAATTTGCATGAATATTTATTGAATCTGTATATATGTTTATTTTTAGATAATTATTTATTGAATTTGTATCTATGTTTATTTTTATGTTATTAGATTATATTTAATTAATCTGTATATATGTTTATTTTATGTTATTAGATTAGGAACACAAAAACCAAACTATCGTGACAGGATGTTTAGGATTTAATTTCGTTTTTAAAAGTTTGAATAATAAATTAAAAACCACATACATTCCTTCCTTAGATCGACCTTGGGAGTATACTTATCATTTTCTTCGAAATGATTCGTGCACTTGCGAGAGTTTTATAAATATTAAAACCAAAGTATTGGCAAGAATCGGCGATACCGGTTTTCGTTCATCAGCAATCTGCGTCTTGCCATTGCTGCTGATGGAATTAATCCACATAGTTCCCTCAGTAGTAGATATAGTTGTTGGCCAGTAATTATGGTAACATACAACCTTCCTCCCTGGTTGTGTATGAAAAGAAAATTCATGATGTTAACATTATTGATCTCAGGACCGAAACAACCCGGTGTTGATATTGATGTATATTTGCAGCCTCTGATAGATGATTTAAAGATGTTGTGGAATGATGGTGTAAATTTTTACGATGCATATAAAGAAAAATACTTTAACTTGAAGGGGGTTCTTTTATGGACAATTAATGATTTTCCTGCCTATGGAAACTTATCAGGACATGCAACAAAAGGTTACAAGGGATGTCCTATATGTAGTGATGGAACTTCTGCAAAGTATCTTGTTCACGGACGAAAGATGTCTTATAGAAAACATAGGAGATTTTTGCCATCTGGACACAAGTTTAGATACCAAAAGAAACCGTTCGATGGTGAAGAAGATCATGATCATGCAACTTGACCTTTGCGAGGTATTGAGATATTAAGGAAATTGAATGGGATGACATTCAAACGATATGGAAAGATGAAAAAAAACTCACCAAGTCTGGGAAACGAAAGAGGCCAACTAATGAAATTGGTGAAAATGAAAAAGATTTTGAACCGAATGGTTGTTGGAAAAAAATCAATATTTTGGGAATTGCCTTATTGGAAAGACCTACACATTCGTCACATCTTAGATGTCATGCACATTGAGAAGAATGTATGTGAAAGCTTGATTGGCACTTTACTTAATATACCTGGAAAAACAAAGGATGGCATTAAAGCAAGATTGGATTTAAAGAAACTAGGCATACGACCTGAATTGGAACCAAGGGTGGAAAATGATAAGAATCGAACATACTTGCCACCAGCATCATATACAATGTCAACAAAAGAGAAGGATGTGTTTTGTAAATGTTTGGAAGGTGTGAAAGTTCCTGATGGTTACTCATCCAACTTAAGAAATTTTGTGTCTATCACCGATAAGAGACTGTATGGATTGAAATCACATGACTGTCATATCTTAATGCAACAGTTATTACCAGTTGCTATTAGATCAATTCTTCCAAAACATGTTTGAATATCAATAATTCGGCTTTGTTCATTCTTCAATACCATATGCAAGAAATCTATATCAATTGGCGAGTTAAATTCTTTACAGAAAGAAATTGTAGAAACTTTGTGTCTAATTGAAAAATATTTTCCACCTTCTTTCTTCGATATAATGATTCACTTATGTGTTCATTTAGTTCGAGAGGTTCAATTATGTGGTCCTACTTACTTAAGGTGGATGTATCCTTTTGAGAGATATATGCAAGTCCTTAAAGGATATGTAAATAATAGATATAGACCTGAAGGATGCATGGTGGAATGCTACATTGCTGAAGAGGCCATTGAGTTTTGTTCTGAATACTTTAGTGGTTGCACTGAAATTGGGAATCCTACGCACAAGTTATTCTTAGAACGTCACATGATCCAAATAGGTAACCCTATGTTTGGTGGAAGTAAGAAATTATTTATTGATCGCACTCGATGGGAAAAAGCACACCGAATCATTTTGGTAAATAATAACGAGGCACAACCGTACATAGAGTAAGTGATGTTCATTGTTTCATATTTTATTTAACTATTAATGATGATATATAACTTAATATATATTTAATAACGTTACAGGATGCATTTAAACTTATTGAAGATCGATCCTCGTTATAAAAAAAAGGAGGAGAAAAATGGTTGTATGATGAACATAAGCGAGAGCTTATTAATTGGTTTCGCAACCACGTAAGTGTCACAAACAAAAAATCATGTATGTATCTTCCTATATATATTCAATGTTTTAAAATTTTGCTCTAAACACATTTCGTGTTTTTGTATACATAGATTCGAGGTGAACTCAAGAAACCCAATCATAAAATATCAGAAAGTTTACAATGGCTTGCACATGGCCCAAAATTCGATGTCAAATCATTTCATAGTTTCACAATAAATGGATCGAGGTTTACGACTCAAGCTAGGGACAAAGTCCGAGTAAATCAAAATAGTGGGGTGAAGATGGTTGCACAAACTATTCAATTTGCCAGTTCAAAAGATGTTAATCCTGTCCTTTCTGATAGAACATATTATGGTATAATACAAGAGATTTGGGAATTGGATTATGAGGTCTTCCATGAGACAGTATTCTTGTGTGATTGGGTCAAAGATGTTATCAATGTTGGATATAAAATAGATGATTTTGGATTTACTATTGTAAATTTATCCAGGATAAGTCACACAGATGATCCTTTCACATTAGCACTTCATGCAAAGCAAGTATTTTACGTGAGCGATCAAATTGATCCAATATGGTCTGTTGTGTTAACGCCTCCACAAAAAGAGTTTTACCATTGTGATGTTGTAGAAGATGATGACTCTATGCTTGATACATTAACCAATAATAGTAATTTCTCAAATAAATTGCCTAATGTACGTGATGATCTAATTGATGATGATGATTCTTCGACATGGACTCGTAGTGATTGTGAAGGAATATATGTATACGATCAACAACCTAATTAAACATAATGTATGTTCTATATTGTTGTAATAACTCTTGTATATATGTGTGTTCCTAAAATTGTCAATTAATTTATATTTCTCCACTTTTTGCAGATATTTCATGGATATTCAGCTTGTAGATCCAAATGATCCATTGGGGTATTTGAAAAGAAGGGGTTGGGCGAATATACCTGATGCTCCACTTAACCCAGATGATAGAATACCCGTTAAATTTGATGCTACTGGTAATCCACTAGGGGAAAATGGTCAACAATTGAAATCTTCTATTGGTCGACTGACAAAGTCCAGTATACCAATCAATATAAATCATTGGTCTGAGGTTGCCGATGTAGAAAAGTTTAAAATATGGATAACCATTTATGTAAGTCTCTTATATTTTATAATCAATATATATATTATATATATTGATTGTATCTAATCTTTTGTACTGTGTTTTTACAGAATCGTTACAAAGTCGATGACAATTGGCAGGGCAAGTGTTATAAGATTGCAAATAAGGCGTGGAAGGAATACAAGACTTCTAGATTGGCAAAAAATTATGTGTTTCCATATTTGGAAACACTTGATGAGAATGTGATATACAAAATCCCTGAAGGACACCCCTGGATTACACCTCAAGTTTGGAAAGACTTTGTGGATTATAGACGTTCAGAAGAATTTCAAATTATTAGAGAAGATCACCAGAATGTCCAAATGCATAACATTCTTCCTAACCGTACTGGGAGGTCTTCAAATCCCGAAGTTAGATTTCGAATGGTATTATTAATTTGTCTTAATTTTATAAATATTTTTATATTAATTTTTCTCAATTTAATTTCATGTCATTGTTAATAAAATTTTCCTAATTTATGTAGGAAGCTGAATTGGGTAGACCTGTTACCCGAATGGAATTGTACATAGAAACAAAGACTCCCAAAACGAAGAATGCAAGACCGATGAGTCAACGAGGAGAAGAACAATTAAATAAGTTGGTTAGTAATTTTGTTTGATAAAAATTCTGACTGATACTTAATAATTGATGTAATAATGAATGATATGTTTGTGTGCTTTATTATTTGTAGAGAGCTGTTCAAGAAAAACTATACAGGGGTGAAATAATCGAAGAGCCTGGGAGAGATGCTTAATATCATGCAATCGGACGCGATCATCCTGGTCGTGTTAGGGGAGGTAGCCAATATGATGGTGCTTTGGAGTATTTTAAAATTCCAAAACATAAGCCTCAGACGGTAAGTAAGGAGAAATACACTAAAATTGAAGAAGAATTCAACTCCTTTAAGGCCTCCGTGATGAGTGAGATTGCCACTCTAAAAGAACATCAATCACAACAATTGTCAGCCATGGCATCATGCTACAACCAGGGCATGCCATATTGGCCAAGCATGCAACCATCCATGCCAGGCATACCACCTTCCATCCCAGGCATGCCACAATCCATGCCAAGCATGCCACCATCCATGCCAGGCATGCCATCCACACAATCTCATTGTGCTCAAACTACATCCAGTATGGGATATAGCCATCCTATTGGTCCTCACTATATGCCAGGAATGCACATGCAATCAAGTAGTGGTTCATTTTCGCCAATGCAATCTGCACATTCTTACCATAAATCAAGCCAAGATGAACATATTGGTGAGAATGTACATCCAATAGCTACCCCACATGAGAGTCCTCCTCTATTTGATGAATCATATGTGGTAAGATTTTAATTTTAAAATTCTTATTATATGTTTTATTTTTTATATATAACACTTAAATTTTTTACAGAATATGAAATGTTTGTTGAAACATCCTTCATCAACGGACTATGTTGCTATTGGAACGGTACAACAATTGAGCGATGATCGGATGATTCATAATCAATATTTGCCTAATCATTGGCGAATAGTAATTGATCAATCATTGTTTCATGATTGTCCACTACCTGTGCCTTCTGATGCTACCACAGTCCAAGAGGTGGTTGGACAGTATGTGGCTTGGCCGTCGATTCAAGTTGTTCTAAATTTTGACATGGTACTATTTTTTAACTTAAAAAATAACACTTGTTTACTACTATTATTTAATGTGATCTTATATTGTTACTAAAAATACATATATGATACTTTTTTGGTAGTCTATTATAACAGAACTCTTAAATGCGGCACATTTAAGAGATACCAAGCAAGTATCTCGTGCTAAATCTATGACTAGTGGCCAATCATCGTGCACCAAGTCATTCAAGAAGAAGCCTTGGAAAAAGTATAGTCATACTTATGAGTTACAGTTCAGTAGAAATCTTGGCAGTTTGATGACTATTGTTGGGAGGGCATCTAGCATAAATGATGGATGGACTGTGCCACTTCCTATTGAAATTTCTGGTGTAGAAATCGGCCAAAATTATATATCGATCGAGTGCTTGTTGCAAATATTTGAATATCAAATGATCGATTTAAGTATAATTCAAGTGTGGACAAGGTGAGTCCTCAATCTAGTTAGTTTTCTTTTATTTATGCAGAACATATATAATTATATTTATATTATCTAATTATATATATACATATATAGGGCTTGCTATTATCGACTTCAACATAATCACTCATCACATTTAGCAATGTTCTATGATTCTTCATATGTTAATCAATATCAAGAGAAGGATGTTAGCATCAGAGCTAAACAATTATGTGATAGAGCATTAACGCTTAGTAGAAATCAAAAGTTGATAATCCCTTGGCCATTAAGGTTTGAACAAGGCCAAGATCATTGGATGTTGGTAATCATTGATATGTTCAATAATCATGCTTGTTACTGTGACTCAGCTTCCATAGAACTGAGTAAAGATACAAAAGCAGTTGTTGAAATGTAAGAGTTATATTTAGTTACATATTAGTTTTTCTATTATTTTTTGTAATATTTAATAAAAACTAATCGTTTTATATCTTGACAGGGCATGGAAGTTGTGGAACAAGTCTAGGGGCATTGTCCTTAAAAAATCTCATAAGCTTATATGGACAAAAGTTATGGTATGTACAATTCAATATTAATAATTTTATTAATTTTACAATTAAATAATAAGGATGTTCGAATATGAAAATTCATGTATACATGCACTTTTTTTTGTAGGTTCCACAACAAAATAATGGAGTCATGTGTGGTTATTATGTCATGAAGTTTATGAGTGAAATCATCACAAATATCAAAATTCCAATTGATGATGTGGTAATATATTTTACCCATATACATACAAGTTTTAACATATTTGAGTTTGTTTTTGTAAATAAATGAAATCATATTCTTATTTTGATTTTGAATACATGTAGTTCTTTGGTTGGAACAAGACGGGTTACGACCAGCAAATTTTTGATGATTTACGAGACGAATGGACAGAACACATGGTTCAAATTATATCATCGCAAGAAGATTCAGAAGAAGATTCTGATGATCTTGAATAGCATATGACAACATAACAGTAAAAATTTTAATGATTTGGCCTTCTATATCTATTCTTGTGTCTGAAATCACTTGGTTGATGATGATTAATCATATATATGCTCATGTATTTAGGGGAATGCATTGTTTATAAATATGAATTTATCTGGAATCTCTGCTAGTATTTTTAATGATATATAATGAGTTCTAAATGTACAAATCAGGTGTACGTACGTCGGTCCGATTAGTTTCTTGGTTTGTATGAGTTTTGGTGCATATGAACGTGTTCTATATGTTTAAGGGCACCAAAACTCACACAAGCTTAGCCAAGAAATCGAAGTTACATGCAATTGATTTCATATTTAGAGTTCATTATATATAGCATTAAAAAATAGTAGTAGAGATTCCAAATAACTTCATATATAGACAAATGATTAATAATGCTAATATGAGTTCATCGAATGTCGTTGTACGTGCTAATCTCAATAATGATTTAATTTCTCCATTCGTACGTCTGAAGTTTAGACTACTTTTTTGATGTATGTTTTACGTGCTCATGTATGTAGGAGAATATTTGTTATATGGATCAGCTTTTTTTTTCCCATAATGATTGTGAAGGCCAATCAAGATTCTAAGCCAACCAAGCTTACTCGATGGCATAATTTGACGACATTATTTTATTTGTAATTGAAGTTATTTATATGCATTATTTGATTTTGTAATAAATTTAATTATTAAGTCATTAAATATATTTATATTGTTAATTATTCAGTATTATTATTTATATTTTAGTGTTTTTATTTTATTTATATATACTGTTATACGAAAAATGAAATTAAAAATTAAAAAAAATAAAATGTAGAGTCGGTTCATGCCGTGAACCGACTCTACGTGTAGCGTCGGTTCATGCCGTGAACCGACTTTACAATTTAAGTCTCTGAATTTAAAGTCGGTTCAGAGAACCGACTTTAAATTTGTTTAAAGTCGGTTAAAAACCGACTTTTATACCCCTGTTTGTAGTAGTGTATTCTCTTTCTTTGTGTGAATCTTTTAGGAAACAAATAAATAAAGCTCAAAATGAAACATGCACAAAATCAACACAACCAAATTAGGTGGAAAAACATTCCCGGTGTAGGAAGGAAATAACCACGGCACTCCTCTCCAAAACTTCCACTATCAAGAAACAATTGTACAAAAGTTCTCTCTAGATGAAACTAGAGGTAGACAATCAACAACATTATCAAGAATACAACTTCTTGGAAACTAACAATTATTTCAAGAAAATAAAGAGATCTAGTCCAATTTTATAGTCACTGTTCATGGCCTAGATTTTCCCAAACCGGTGCTCCAAATCCAAATCGCACCGTTCAGATTGAATAGTCTTGAGTCGTGAACCTTCTTGAAATATTTCAACTCAATCGGACCACAAACGACCTTCCATCGGAGCACTTAATGAAGGCTTACTGGAAAAAGAAAAACAAAAAACGTTTCTGCCAGCTGTTACTCTCTGCTGAATTCCTTTGCTACTGCAGCTCTAATTTTATCTCAACCAATACTAGATGGATTTATTTATGAAGTAATAGAATGGACAAAATTTCCCCTTCTTTCTCTATGGGCCACTAAGTCACATGGGCCTTTTTAGGCTCCTCCAAATAAGAGGGAAACCCAACAAATCTCCCTATTTCCCGATTAGATGAAGGGATCCGCCAACCCGGCAATTGAATAACAAACTTCAAGTTTTTCCCTTTACACTACTTTTTTCAACATGTCAGATCCATTCTCATCAGTATGGATTTTCTCAAGTTCAAGTAACTTATTGTTATGAGTATCCCTTATCCAATGATACCTCACATCAATATGCTTTGATCTTTAGTGAAATGCCGAGTTCTTTGCTAGGTGAATAGAACTCTGATTATCATAGAACAACACATATTTCTACTGCTTGAAACCAAGTTCTCTCAAGAAATGTTTCATCCAAAATAAATCCTTACAAGCTTCTGTTGCTACAATAAACTTCGCCTCTGTTGTAGAAAGTGCAACACACTTTTACAATCTTGACTGCCAAGAAACTACTCCACGAGAGAAAGTAATTAGATAACCTGAAGTAGACTTACAAGAATATTCATCTCTTGCCAAATCTTAATTAGTGTATCCAACTAAAAATGGTTTTCCACTTCCAAAGCTAAGTGTTAATTTGAAAGTACCTTGAAGATATCTTATAATCCACTTTACTGCATCTTAATGCTATCTTCCTAGATTCGAAGGAAAATGACTAACAACTCCAACTGCAAGAGCTATGTCTGGCCTCGTACACACTATTGCATACATTAAGCTTCCTACTTCTTAGGCATATGGAACCTTTTCCATATCTTCCTTCTCTTTATCTGTTGAAGGGCCTTGACTCGATCTCAACTTAAAGTGGTTAGATAAAGGAGAAGAAACCACTTTAGCTTTATCCATATGAAACCTTTCAAGTACCTTGTTAATGTACCATTCCTGTGACATGTATAACTTCTTTCCTTTCTTGTCTCGACAAATTTGAATACCAAGAATTTGTTTTGCTGGCCCCAAGTCCTTCATGGCAAAGGGCTTACTCAACTACTTCTTCAAATTAGCAATCCTTGAAGAATTTCTGCCAATAATCAACATGCCATTAACATATAGCAATAAAATGATTAAATCATCATCAGAGAATTTCCGCACAAAAACACAATGATCAAAAGTAGTCTTCTTGTAACCATGCTCCCCCAAAACTGACTCAAACTTCTTATACCATTGTTTAGGTGCTTGCTTCAACCCATAGAGGCTTTTCTCTAATCGACATACATAATTCTCTTTTCCTTTTACCTCAAAACCCTATAGTTTCTCCATATAAATCTCTTCCTCCAACTCACCATGAAGAAAGGCAATTTTCACATCTATTTGCTCAATTTCTAAATCCAAGCTTGCTACTAGACCTAGAACAACACATATGGAAGACATCCTCACAACAGGAGAGAAAATATCATCAAAATCAATACCTTTTTTCTAACTGAATCCCTTGACGACCAGTCTAGCTTTATATCATGATTGTGAACTATGTTCTTCTTGCTTCACCTTGTAGACCCACTTTTTCCTTAGAGCTCTCTTACCCTTAGGAAACTTTACCAGCTCAAACGTGTGATTATCATACAGTGACTACATCTCATCTTCCATGAAAGTTTATAAAATATGGACCTGATTAACCTAGAGGGGGTGAATAGGTTATTTTAAATTTTTATCAATTTATAATTTAATAACCTAAACAAAACGGTTAGGCATGCAATCGTGTGTAAAAACAAGTGCAGAAATAAAAGAATAACACACGATATTTGTAGGTGGAAACAACCTAGGCCACAACCATGACCTAAGAGGAAAACCATCGGTCCACCAGACCACCTAACTTTCCACTATGAAAATAAAATGTTCAAGTACAAACTCGGTCTTATGCTACCCTTCCTAGGATACTACCCCAATATACTTTACTTACGAGCCCCTACTCTATTTTCACAGTTTCCAATATTAGTGTGAATGGTTTTCAAACCAACGTTCCAAAAAGCTCCCCGCAAATCAGATCGTTCACAAATCAACTGCAAAAAGATTAACACAAAAACACAAGTGCCCGTGTGTATTCTAGAACGGATTTAATAATGAATAATCCTAACTAGAAGATTCAAAACATATATCACTTAAATCAAATCAACTAGAATATTTTAGGGCAAAAAGATTATGCATAATTTGAATAAAAATAACTTCCTTAAAATTTAATACTCAAATCAAATAATCATGATTACACATAAAATTATTTAATCTAAATATATAAATATCTAATCCAAAATAATTAAATTAATTAAGAAAATCAATATATATTAATTACCTTCCTTTTCAACTTACTGCGTAACTTTCAAGATATATTATTTACTTTCAATGTACTTTCTCCAGTAACCGGAATGCCTTTGGTAGTTTGTGATATTCCAAAGTATTATGAAAAGCCTCGATTGCTTGAACAATTAAAATAATAGCACTTCCTTTTCAACTTTTTTCTTTCGCATTTTTTTTTCTTTGGCTGATGTAGACTTCTTTTTCCGGCGGCTTTTTATTTTTTTTCTTTAGCACCACAAACTAATTAACCCTAATATGTCTATATATATATATATATATAATAATAATAATAATGCTTAATGATATTAGGGTTAGGTTAAATGTGTTTTGGTATTAACTTTTCAAAGCCCATTAAAAACAAAAACTTAATATTATCTTAAGATATATTATAAAAATATTTAATTAATAATTTCATAAATTAATTAAAGTTTGAATAAATATTTTAACATAAAATATAATTTCAGATTTATGAAAATGTGTTATTAAATGTATGAATGCAATCCTATGTGTCGTAGTTATAAAAAAACATACCTGAAGTACGAATATCTGGAACTTGAACATTTGTTCAGCTTTTCTTGATAAACTTGATAGCAGGCCTAAAAACAAATTTACAAGTAAATATTTTGTCTACGAAAATAGCCAACACTCATAGTCCTTACATTCCATAGCACTAACTCAGTGTGCCTTATTTCCATCTTCCATCACTTCTGCATAACATTGAGGTTCTCCCTCATATGTCAATAACACATATTCATTTGTATCATATTGTGTGGAAGGACGTCGGTCTCTAGTAGATCTCTTGAGTGGAATTTATGGTTATGGCAACTGATTAGTAGTCTAGTGATCTATTTCAGCTTGCATAGGAGCATCTGGATCATGTGAACCCTATTGGTCATCTTGAACATTTTGTTCCATCTGTACTGATAAAGGAATCAGATCTAGGTTAATCAAATCATCTTTATACTGATAGACTCTTTTTCTTATCTTCTCAACACCTTGTATAGTTTGATCTTCTATAAACACAACATCACGACTCCTTACCATTTTCTTCTCAACTAGATCATAAAATCTATAGCCAAATTGATCCAGACCATAACCAAAAAAGATACACTATTGCGTCTTCACATCGATCTTAGATCTCTCATCTTTTGGTATATGCACAAATGCCTTGCAACCAAAAACACATAAATGATCATAAGAAACATCTTTTCCAGTACAAACTTTGTTTGGTACATCAAACTAAAGAGGAGCACATGGTATGGGATTAAGAACATGTACAATTGTACTGGAAGCCTCACCCCAGAAAGATCTTGGCAACTGAGCCTGCAAAAGAAGACATCTTACTCTTTCAACCAATGTCCTATTCATTCTCTCATCCAACCCATTTAATTGAGGAGTCTTGGGAGGTGTCTTTTGATGTTGAATGCCTTGATGCTTGCAATACTCATCAAAAGGACCTGAATACTCTCCCCCATTATTTGTTCTGATGCATTGCAATTTCTTCCCAATTTGTCTCTCAACTAAGGCTTGAAACTGTTTAAACACATCTAATACTTGATCTTTGCTCTTCAAAGTGTACACCCATAACTTTCTTGAACAATCATCTATGAAGGTCACAAAAGAACTGGCACCACCGAAAGTTTTTGTCTTCATAGAACCACATACATCTGAATGTACCTAATCAATTATGTATTGTTTTCTTGAAGGAAGGGAACTCTTTTAAAGAAACTCTATTTTGCTTTCCTGTCAAACAATGAGTACATCTTCTTAAACAAACATCATTCATTCTAGAAAGAAGATTCTTTTTAGTTAATACTACCAAGCCTTTCTCACTCATGTGAGCAAGTCTCTTATGCCACAATTCTGTTGTGAGCTCATATGTCATAACATTAATAACGCCTTTGAAGATTCTTGCCTGTAGTATATACAAACTAGAATGCTTATTCCCATAAGCAACAACCATAACACCTTTAGTAAGTTTTCATTAACCATTACTAAAGGTATTGCAATATCCTTCATTATCAAGTTTACCTGTAGAGATCAAATTCAAACTAATTTTAGGAATATGCTTTACCCCTCTAAGAAGTAGCCTCGTTCCATTATTCATCTTCAAATACACATCTCTAATACCTATGACTTTAACCAAGCCATCATTAACCAACTTCATTGTCCCAAAGTCACCTGCTGTATAGGATGTAAAGAAGTCCTCTTGAGACGTAGCATGAATGGAGGCTCCACTATCAATAACTCAATTGATCTCGTGACATGCAACATTGACAACATCTTCATCATAAACAACAAGAAAGTCTTTTGAACTAGTGGTGGCAACTCGATCATTTTCCTTTCCAACATCACCCTTTTGTTCTTTGTCTTTCTTCTTGCTATCCCGTTTCAATTGTCTAAAATATTTCTTGATATGACCATTCATGCCACAATGATGACACTCAACATTAGCAAACATGTTGAACTTGCTTCTTCCTTTTTCTTTGCTCTTGAAACCTCTACTTTTACTCCTCCCTCTTCTTTCTATAACCAAAATCTTTAACTGTTGAGAAGACCCATATGATTTTCTTCTCATTTCTTCATTCAAAATACTGCTCTTAGTTAGATCCATATTGATTACACCATTTGGAGCTGAGTTACTTAATGACATTCTAAATATTTTCTAAGATTCTGACAACGTACCTAACAAACACAACCCCTGAATCTTATCATCAAACTTGATACCCATTCCAAATAACTGATTGATTATTCCTTGGAACGTATTCAAGTGATATGTCAATGGAGTTCCATCTTGGTACCTTAAATCCATCAACTACTTTATGAGAAACATTTTATTATTTCCTGTTTTTCGAGCATACAACTCTTCAAGTTTATTCCAGAGTGATCGTGCATGTATTTCTCCACTAATATAATTAAAAACATTATCATCTACCTACTGCCTTATATACCCACAAATTTGTCGATGTAACAAAATCCATTCTTCTTCAAAAAACTTTTTTGGCTTCTAAGAGACAAACACCGGTAAATGAAACTATTTGACATATATGAGATCTTCCATTTTTCCTTTCCAAGTGTGATAATTGGAACCATTTAAAGTAATCATTCTACTCAAATTTTCTTCCATTATTCAACACAAGAAATTCAACAATAATAACCACAACTCTTATACCACTTTGTTATGAGAATCACAATAATAATTCGAACTTAATCAAGCTCTAAACAACAGAATGAAACATATTCTCCTTCTTTTTGTGAATCTTTTAGGAAACAAATAAATAGAGCTTAAAATGAAACATGCAAAAAATCAACACAACCAATTTAGGTGGAAAAACCTTCTCGATGTAGGAAGGAAACAACCACGGCACTCCTCTCCAAAACTTTCACTATCAAAAAACAATTGTACAAAATTTCTCTCTAGATAAAACTAGAGGCAAACAATCAACAACATCATCAAGAATAAAACTTCTTGGAAACTAACAATTATTTCAAGAAAATGGAGAGATCTAACCCAATTTTGTACTCACTGCTAATGGCCTAGATTTTCCCAAACCGGTGAGCCAAATCCAAATCCCACCGTTCAGATTGAAGGGTCTTGAGTCGTGAACCTTTCTACAAAATTTCAACTAAATCGAATCACAAAAGACCTTCCATCGGAACTTGATGAAGGCTTGCTAGAGAAGGAAAAATAGAAAGCTTTTTCTGCCAGCTACTGCTCTCTGTTGAATTCCTTTGCTGCTACTGCTCTAATTCTATTTCAACCAATCCCAGATGGATTTATTTATGAATAAATAGAATGAACAAAATTTCCCTTTCTTTCTCCATGGGCCATTAAGCCACATGGACTTTTTTGGACTTCTCCAACTAAGAAGGAAACCCAACATGAAGATTGTCAATCAAAACAAGTATATTCTTCAAAATTTTAGTTTCTAAATCCTCATGAAATATTAGGAAAATATTTTGACATTATGAACTAAATGTTATTTTTTCTAGATTAAAATACAAGATTTGTATTTTTTTTCGGAATTGATTTGTTATAAGAATAATAAGGATAAAAATGGGATAAGAGTTTGTTTAAAAAATAAAGTTTGATTACTCTAATACTAATTTGATGAAGAACAGAAGAGAAATAGACGAAAAGAATAAATTTCAAATGACCTAGTTTTATGAATTAGACGAATAGGAATTGGTAGAAATAGAAGCATAATAATTGAAGGAGAAAATGTCACCATTCAAGTCTGAAAATAAAAATATCTTATATCTCTTATTTATAAGAGTATTAGGAAACAAGATAATTATTAACATCTAATTATAATTACCAAAATTTAAAATAATATCTGAATTGATAATCTAAATATAAACAAATGATAAATCTAATATAACTAATATGAAAAAATGTTGACAAAATTCTCTATATTTCTCATATATTTATCTTGAGAAGCAAATACAATATATATACAAGTAAAGAATCATTTGCTTTAAATGACCTCAAACAAATAAGAAAACAAATTAACTAAATTCCTACAATAAAATATTGTCAACCCTAAAAGGAATCATATTATCAATTAGCAAGATTTGACAAGAATCAAATCTTAATAATATTATCAATTAGCAAGATTTGACAAGAATCAAATCTTAACACTCCCCCTCAAGTTGGAGCATGTATATCAAGCATGTTCAACTTGCATGTTATCTTTTTAAACACATTTTCTTCTAAGGCCTTGGTAAACACATCAGCAATCTGCATATGAGATGGGAGATACTTGGTGATAATTTGACCATCTTGAATCTTTTCTCTTATGACATGACAATTAAGCTCAATGTGTTTTGTGCGCTCATGATACATTGGATTTACAGCGATATGGAGAGCAGCCTAGTTGTCACAGAAGAGTTATGCTAGCCCTATTGATACTTGCAAGTCATTGAGCAAGAACCTAAGCCATGTAAGTTCACAAGTTGCAGCTGCCATTGACATGTAATCTACTTCAGAAGATGATCGAGAAACAATTTTTTATTTCTTTGTCTTCCATGAGATTAAAGAGTCTTCCAAAAATACACAATAATCTATAGTTGATCTTCTTCTCATAGAACAGTTTCCCCATCTTAAATCTTCTTGTCATAGAACTATAAGACAATTGTTGGAAGAGAAAAATAATCCAAGACCTGGATTTCCTTTTATGTACTTAATGACGCAAAAAATAGCATCCTAATGAGGCTTTCTTGGAGCATGCATAAACTGGCTTAGAATATTCACTAAGTAGGTAATGTTGGGTCTTGTAATAGTGAGATAGATCAGCCATCCTACTATTCTTCTATAGTGAGATGGGTTTAGTAAGATATCACCATCTAAATTTGTGAGCTTCAAATTAGACTCCATAGGGAAGTCAATTGGCTGAGCATCTAGAAGGCCAACATCATCAAGAATTTCTAAGTTGTACTTTTGTTGAGATATAACAATGCCACTTTTTGATCTTGCAACTTCTAAACCAAGAAAGTATTTGAGTTGGCCGAGGTCTTTGATTTGAAATTGCTGATGAAGGAACTGTTTCAAATTATGAATGGCCTTTGCATCATTTCTAGTAATCACTATATCATATACATAGATAAGAACTACTATTATGGATGTTCCTTTTCTATTGATAAACAATGAATAATCAGATTGAGATTGAATGAATCCAACCCTCTTTATGGCTTCGGAAAACTTCAAGAACCAATTTTGAAGTGCTTGCTTCAATCCATAAAGATACTCGTGCAGTCGACGTACACGTTTCTCCCCATATCGACAAAGGCCTGGTGGGGGATTCATGTAAACCTCTTCAGCTAAATCTCCATGAAGAAATGAATTCGTGACATCCATTTGAAATAAAGGCCAATTTTGAGCAGCGACAATGGCGAGAATGCATCAAACAATTGTAACATTGGCAACAGGGGCAAAGGTCTCATTGTAATCGAGTCCTTCTTGTTGAGAGAAACCTTTGGCGATAAGCCGAGTCTTGTATCGATCCAATGTGCCATCAAATTTGTATTTGATACAAAAAATCCATTTTCTCCTAATAGGACGATGGCCAATAGGTAGGGAAACTAGGGACCATGTTTGTTGAGTAGAGAGAGCTGTAAGTTCAAGTTGCATAACTTCACGCCATTTTGGATCTATAATAGCATGAGCATAAGATTGGGGTTCAAAGACACTTGAAATATTGTTAACAAATTGGGTGTGAGAAGGTGAAAGAGAATCATAAGAAAGGAAATTAGCTAATGGATATCGAGTACCTAACTTTGAGGAAGATGGTGAACTTGGAGCTGCAGCTGATGGCACTGTACTAACTTTGTCACAATGAAAATCACACAAAAGAATTGAAGGTTGTCGAGCACAAGTACTACGAAGAAGAACAGATAAATTTGGTGACAGAGTAGTGTTGAATGGTAAATTTGATTCATTTGGTATGGGGAAAGGATCAGGTTGTAGAGGTAATGGTAAAATGGTGTCATTATCATATGTAAAGATAGTGGGTGGTGAGGGATTTTTTGGAGATGTTTTAGAAGTGTGGAAAGGAAGGGTTGTTTCATGGAAAAATATGTCACGACTTGAAAAAAATTGATGAGTGTGTAGATCATAAACTCGATAAGCTTTTTGGCCGAATAGATATCCTACAAAAATGCATTTGGGAGCACGTGGTGCAAATTTGACCATTGGTTAGAGATTGGTTGCATAACAAAGGTAATCAAATACTCATAAATGTGAGTAATTTGGTGGTTTTTTATAAAGTAGTTCATATGGGGACTTTTGTTTTAGTAGTAGGGTATGAAGCTGGTTAATAAGGTAAGTTGTAGTGAGCAGACTTTCTCCCTAAAATGTTAAAGAAAGGTTTGCATCAAATCTTAAAGATCTACCAACATTTAAAAGATGTATGTGTTTTCGCTCAACTACACCATTTTGTTGAGATGTTGAGGGGAATGAACTTTGAAAAAGGATGCCAAGGCTCATGAAATAAGGTTTCATTGAGACAAATTCTGATTCATTGTCACTTCTGATTCATTGTCACTTCTGATACATTTTATTTGGCAATCAAATTGGCTGTTAACAAATGCAATGAATTTTTTTAGTAGACTTTATGTTTCAGATTTGAACTTCATTAAAAATATCCATGTGAAACGTGTGTAATCATCTACAATAATGTGCACCATGATATGTTGCTGCTTTATGAGGCCCCCAAATATCACAATAAATAAGATCAAAAGAGTGTAACATTTGAATTGAACTTGAAGAAAATGGTAATCAAGTTTGTTTTGCCAAAGGACAAATTTCACATGAATGTTAAGAATAAAATATAAAAGATGGAATTATTGTGCTTAAAAATTTGGAGGGAGCATTGGATGGGTGTCTGAGTCTCTTATGCCAAGTGACAATGGTGGAAGAGGTGACTTGATGAATGAAAGGTTAAACTGGTGCTGGTAATTGTGAGTGTGGTGTGAGATAGTACAAACCATTAAGATGCTTCCCCATTCCAATCATCTTCTTCGAAGCTAGATCCTGTAATATACAAAAGTTGGGATAAAATTGAATGGAGCAATTTAATGCAGAGGTAAGTTGGCATAGGAAAAGTAAATTGACATGAAATGATTGAGCATAATATATATTTTTAACATGCAGATTATTTGAGAGATGTGATGAGCGAAAACCGGGATCGCCGATTCTTACCAATACTTTGGTTTTAATATTTGTAAAACTCTCGCAAGTGCACGAATCATTTCATAGAAAATGATAAGTATACTCCCAAGGTTGATCTAAAGAAGAAATGTATGTGGTTTTTAATTTATTATTCAAACTTTTAAAAACAAAATTAAATCCTAAACATACTGTCACGATATTTTGGGGTTTTGTATTTTTAATCTACTTACATAAAATTAAACATAGATTCAATAAACATTTATGAAAATTTTATCTTTTATAATAGTGGAGTATTTATGGATATAATAACTAAGTTAATTATGCTTGCTCATATTATTTAGGTTATTAAAGATATGAATTGATATTTATTAATTCTCCCTTTTTTTGTATGAATACCACCTTTGGTGGGGTTAGATATTCTTTGTTAACTAAACAAATCAATTAACACCTATGTGTGGGGTTGATAACTAATTTGCTTAATTAAATTAATTCCTTTTTCTAAGAGATTGAAAATGAACCATTTAAATGCCACATTTGCTGGGGTTAGATAGTTTAAACTTTATTCAAGGTGTCCAAATTAAACCTAAGAATTTAGTAATCTGAGTACTAACTTTCAAGTTTTAAAACCACTACTGAAAACATGTTGTCAATACATTTTCAGATAATAATTCTTATAAAAACTTTTGAAATAGAGCTTCACTCTAACTACCGGGCGATTGTATCAACAAATAAAGAGCACTACTCTAAATCAGACCGAATAACTAAACCTTAAAATCTAATTTTCAGGTTTAAGTTTGTAATAAAAAATAATATATTTCTCTCTAATATTCTTAATATAAAATCTCGAATAAAAACAAAATCAATTCATTTTAGAGATTTTCACTTATTTAATATTTCGTAAGCATAACAATGTTATTATTACATCATGTTTACTAACAGCTAGCAGAGTTAAATTTAATCACAGACAAATTAAATATAACATGTAAGAATAAAGCATAAAAAATAACTGTAAAGAAAATAAAATCCTTACAGAACTTCGATGCTATTCCCGTTGCTGGAAAACCTCCAAGCGGAATTTACACTCGCATTTATTGAATCAAAAATCTAATAAATTACAAAAATATAACTAGTTCTTCCCAAAAAGGGAAGAACTCTAAAACTAAGAAAAATTAACTAAGAAAAGCTAAAAACTAAGAAAAACTAGAAAAACTAAAAAATCTAAGAAAAGAGAGAAAGAAAGAGAGAAGAGAATGTGTTTTGAGGTGTGTTTAGAAGTGAAGAGAAAGGGGTATTTATAGGTGAGTATGAGGAGAAAAAGTGAGTGAAAAAATGTTAAAAAATTGTGAAAATGCGGAGTGTAATTGCTGAGGTCATTGATGACGTCAGCATGACGTCATGTGGGTGGTTACGCACGAAAATGGGGCGAAATGGACATCGGCGCGCGCAGAAGGAGGAGCAACGCGCTCGGGTGCGCGCGGACGTGGGGCGCTGCGCGCGCGGCTAGGCGGCACGATTTTTTCCTTTTTGACATTTTTGACCCTTTTGTCCAATTTTTCCATATTTGTTGACATTTCCCCATTTATTTATTAATATATTTGTGATGTATTGCTTCCAGTATTCCTCTTTGAGTCTTTAAGTTACGTTTTTAAGCCAAAATACCTGAAAAACAAACAAAATACACGTGATTCCGAAAAAGACAAATTTACATAAATATATGATAAAACAGATAAATATATATACTTGTAATCAATTAATGTGCATAAAATCATTATAATTTTAGTGCTTTTTGAGCACTCATCAAGATGTGTTAAAGAAATTCCAATGATTTTTTAGTATGAGCCATTTGGTAAAGACACTTTAGAAGGCAAGATATTATCACAAGTTATTGAGTGGGCAATATGATTTATTGCACCGCTATCGATAATCTAACTTTTTAACGTGGATTGAGTTGAATTAAGAGATGAGCAAAAAGGTTTTGATATACCTATGTAATTTGTATGAATATGGTTGTTACCATGGCTAAAAAAGGCTTTGATTTGAGATAGCTCCTCAAGAGTGAACTGAAGTGACTGCTCTAGGTTTTTTGTCTACGAATCTTGTGATATCTCTGTATTGGTGTGATTTGCAGTGGGCTTTCTGATTCATTTTGGAGGCTGAACATCTTAACCATGCAGTTTTTGGTCAATTGGGAACCCTATCAAGTAAAAGCATCTTTCCACTATATGTGTATTGCCATTACAATAGGTACATATCAACATCTGTTTAGGACCTTGTGGTTTGGAATGAGAAGATTCCCACTCTCTAGATGAATGTTGAGTTTTGACATTCATAGCATAAACTTGATCATTTCCCTTATTTTCCATCAATCCTCTTTGTTTATCCTCCTCATAAAAGAATGCATATGCTTTCTTGACAGTTGGTAGGGGCTGCATTAACATGATTTAACCTCTCATAGCAAAATAAAACTTACTAAGTTCCATAAGAAATTGTCATAACCTGTCTCTTTCTTCTTTAGCATTTAATTATTTTAAACCACTACATGCATAGGATATGGACATACTATAGATTTTGAGTTCATCCTATAATGTTTTTATTTTAGTGTAATAGGTAAAAATAGAGTATTGGTTTTGTTTTAATTCAACAATAGACCTTTGTATTTAATAGTGATGGGAGAAGTCACCTTGTGAAAAACGTTCCTGTAGATCGATCTAGATTTCAGAAGGCATCTCAACATAGAGAACATTGTTGACAAGATCCTCACTTAGAGAGTTGAAAATCCATGACAAAACCATGTCATTACATCGCTGCCAAGCTTGATATTTGGGATATATTTCACCTGGCGTGGCAATGGTGCCCTTGATGAATCCGAGCTTGTTTTTAGCACTGAGACTCACCACCATTGAATGTCTCCATATGGCATAGTTAGTGCCATCAAGAACCTTGGAAACAAGTACCATCCCGGGATGATCAGAGGCATGGAGAAATAGAGGATCAAAATGATCAATTATTGTGGTAGACATATTAAAAAAAACTCTTGGTGTGTATTGGATTATCACTAATAAAAGAATTGGGATCTTCCAAAAAAACAAATCATAGAGACATTAGGATCAACACTCTAATACCATGAAAAATGTGTTGAGAGACAAATACAATATGTATACAAGTAAAGAATCATTTGCTTTAAATGACTTCAAACAAAGAAGAAAACAAATTAACTAAATTACTACAATCAAAGATTGTCAACCCTAAAGAGAATCATATTATCAATTAGCATATTTGACAAGAATAAAATCTTAACAATATTATCAATTAGCAAGATTTGACAAGAATAAAATCTTAACATAATCTAACTATTTTTAAATAACTTTATTGTTGTCTTGTATTATCTTTTATATATATACATATATATAATTACAATATATTATCTAATATTTACACTTTTATGTATTAAGGATTGAGATTTAATAAAATCATTTTCTCTTTCATCTTCATTATAAATCTCTATACATGTGAGTACAAAATATTAAGTAGTATATATATGTGTGTGTGTGTGTGTGTGTGTGTGTGGAATTGTAATGTTTATAAGATACATATGATTATGTTACAATTATCAATGGAAGTTAATTTCTTAAATTCTAAATCACTTTCATAATTTAAAATCATTCCTGAATTTTAATTTTATTTTTAGAAGTCTTAAGTGAATCTAGACTTCACATATTTTCTTACTGTGTATTAATTTATAATACAATTATAAATCAACAAAAATCCTAAGTAACATAGATGTCCACTTATTAGATTTAATTCATTCAATGTATTAGGATCTAAAAAAATAATAACTAAAATATGCAAGATTAAAATCGTTGATAACCTTTAAGATGATAAACAAAGTTTTCATTGATGTGCTCATTGATCTCTCTTGTTATTTGTATCAATTGTTCCATATAGTCAATTCTTATGTAACAATTCTTCTATTTTGATGACCTTTTAAATTTTTTATTTAGTGTATTTTTTTTAGTCTAATCTGAATTGGATTAAAATTTACTTGATCTAATAAACAAGATTAAAAATTGGTGTTGAAAAATATCATACTTGAGTGCTGATTGGACGTCTCTATCTATTGAGACCATTTTCCAATCTATCTAACCAAAGATGTTCAATGATCTTTGACTTGTGTGTCTATAACCTTATTTTTTGTTAAGTTCTTAATATGGTTGCCTCAAATTTTTCTAAATTTGGGTGATTTGTTGGTTCAAGTATTGTTTGGCTAGACCCTAAGTCTATATCATTCCCTTACTTTGAGTGCTTAAGCTTGTTCGAGTGCTCCAACCAAGAGATGTATCTCAACGTAGAAAAAATATTTATTGTTTGATTTGTTGAACTTTACAATCTTATAAAAGTGGTTGTTTGACTTGTGCCTTTCCACAATGTTTAATTCTATTGTCTAAGACATTGGTTCTCAATGTTGAAATTTAGTAAACTTTGAGTTTACATTTTTTATGTGTTCTAGAAATCCAAACCACGACAATATTATTTTACTTTAATTTTATTCACTTAACTCAATAAGAATATTATAAGACAAAATCATATAAAATTAATGAATCATTATTTTGTTTTAAAATAATATATTTTTGTTTACAACCTAGGATCATGACGTGTTAAACATAAAAATGATTTATTTATTAAATGGTAGACACAGTTTATACTAATAACTACCACTAAATCTAGTTTATAAAATAAAATATTAAAAATTAATTTTTTTTTCTTTTGGGCAAAGTTTCGTCAAACAAAATTAATATAAAATATTAATCATATGTTTGAACCTTCAATTATATTACTAATTAAGTAGAGTTACTTTATTTGTTGGTATTTTTATCATTTTCAGTTTACTAATTTTTTCAATCATTAGATATTCAAAAGAATTAAAGTAAATCTTATATAAACTAATTTCATATAATTGTTTTTTACTATAGGCTAATTAGGTTGTAAAACTTTTAAATTATCTTTATTTAAAAGTTTAAATTTTGTGAAAAAATGCAAAATAAAAAACTAAGAGTACCAACCTAATATATAACATACATTCCACCATAAGTAGTGCTCTTAAGTAGTTATTGTTTGGATTGATATGAATTTAACTTGAAATAATAAGGTTATTTCCAAACACAATTTAATTACCATTTAGATCGGTTATTAAAACTCATATATGAATTATCGGTGTAAAAGCGTAAGTAGAGAGTATCGTAGTTTTTAAAAGAAAATGATAAAAAGAATATCCTTCTCAAGGATTGGTAATTTATTTTTGATAAATATCAAAATTATACTAATATCAATTTTATTTAGAAAAATCACTAAGATTTTTTGTAATTTAAATTTAAAATAAAATTAATTTAAAGAAAATGCGTAAATGAAAATAGAAATATTGTTTAAAGATCAAATTAATAGGAAGAAAAATTCTAGGAAATCGATTTCACCTAATTCCTATTTATGTTTTAGTCATATAACTAATTAAATTTAATTCTCTCTTTTTGTTAGTAATCTCTAAAAAATACATCCAAAAGCCTCTTTCGATTGTCAATTGGAAATATTTTTGTTCATTAATTTACACACAAGTATGCAATTTAATAAAATAAGAAAGCATTAAGATTAATGATTTTTAAAACTATACAAGTTCATATAAGTCTTTCTATCTCAGTATTTACCTATGCCAAAATATTTCAAATCTATCCTATAATTCCTTCTTTCGATAGTAAATCACAAGACTAAAATCATCTAATTAATGACTAGTTAATTAGAAACATTAAACTCAGAATAAATCAGACAAACATTGAGAGAAATAATTCAAATTAACATAGAAAATCAAGCATTGTTTGGAATTAAATTCCATCTTTTTCCTAGAATAAAGATAAATTAGTTTATGCTAAAAATTAAATTAAACATAAATGAATTCACCATAATTTTACGAGAAAAATTGAAAGAAAATTGAATCACAAAAATAATCTGTTTTCGTGACTTCTTTTGTGTTTTCTTTTTCTGGCCGTTCTTTCTTTTTCTCTTTTTTTCTACGCAGTTCTCCCTCCGTTTTTTCTTTTTTTTTCTTGGCCTGACAACCCATCATCAATTGGCCCATTCAACGGTCCATAAGAGTCTTCAGAAAGCTTGAAAAGGCTTCTACTTCACATTGTTCAATGATATCTACTCGAAAGCAAGTACTTAGATCTTCTGGAAATCTCATGGCTTCGTAGATGTTGAACATAACCACTTCCTTGTTCACTCTCAATGTTAACTCACCCTTTTGAACATCTATTAAAGCTCTTCTCGTAGCTAAGAATGGTCGGCCAAGAATTAGTGGGACATCTTGATCTTCATCCATATCTCACACCACAAAATCAATAGGAAAAATAAATTTATCCACTTTTACCAATACATCTTATATGATTCCACGTGGATACTTGATGGATCGGTCTGCTAATTGCAAAGAAATTATTGTTTGTTTCATCTCTCCAAGTCCCAATTTTCTATAGATAGAAAGTGGCATAAGATTAATGCTAGCATCAAGATCACATAAAAATTTATCAAAAAATGAATTTTCAATATTGCAAGGCAAAGTGAAACTCCATGGATCTTTTAATTTTTAAGGTAATTTCTTTTGAAGAATGGCACTACATTCTTCAGAAAGTTTCACTATTTCAAACTCTTCCAACCTTCTCTTATTGGAAATGATGTCCTTTAAGAATTTGGCATAATTTGGCATCTGTTTCGAGGCATATACAAAAGGAATATTTGTGTGAATTTTATTAAAGATATCCAAAAACTTAAAAAAATTCATATCTAATTTTTGTTTTTGAAAACGTTAAGGATAAGGAAGTGGAGTAGAGAGAATATGAGGATTGTTAGGAAATGAAATTGACAGAGGAATGTCAGTCTCTCTTAGTGTATCATCATCAATCTCATCTTCTTCTATTTTATGATTGCTTTGGCCACTGCTATAGGAGTGGACTCGATTTCCTTTGATGGTGATTTCTCAATTTCTCTTCTACTCCTAAGTGTAATGGCATTGCATTGTTCCTTTGGATTCACTTCTGTATTCCTAGGAGAAGTTCCTCTTTGTTGGGCATTGATGGTTGTGACCAGTTACCTAATTTGCACTTCAAGATTTTTCATAGTGGTTCCCATATTGTTAAAATGAGTCTCAATGTTATCCATCTGTGAATCATTCTTTTTAAACCTTGCTTTGGTCTCCTCAACAAAGGAAACCATGGCATCCTCAAGTGATATCTTCTTCTCGTTTAGTTGATTATTAAACCTTGGAGAAGGTTGTAGCACATTCTTTGTGTTTCCATAAGAAAAATTCTCATGATTTTGAAGCCTTAGATGGTAGTAATTTGGCATAGGACACCCACGATAATTGTAGTTCCAATTGTTGATGTATTGAACCTATTCTTGACTTGCTTCATTCATCGGAACTGTTATACTTGAAGTTGCAACATATTCTGTACTTTGTGGTATTCTTTGAGTTGTCGAGGTTGAAATTTGATGAGATATAGAAGCTACTTAAGCTGAAAGGGCAGCAAACGAATCCAATTCATAAATCCTGACAACTTTCTTAGCTATAGATCTTTCAGTTGGCTATTAATAGTTGTTTGAGGTCATTTTCTTCCAAAAGAGAAGTAGCACATTTAGGTGTCTTTGACATCAAAGTTTCACCAGAAGTAGCATAAACTATGGTTCTAGTTTTCCCATTTAACCCATTATAGAACATCTGAACTTGCAACCAATTCGAAAATCCATGTTGAGGGCAACGTCAAATCATATCTTTATACCTTTCTTATGCTTCATAGAGTATGTCAAAATCATTTTTTCTGAATTGACTAATCTCACTACTGAGTTGGGTTGTTTTTGCAGGTGGAAAATATTTAGTAAGAAAATTTTCTACCATGTCCTACCAACTAGCAATGCTTCCCGGTTGTAGAGATTGTAGCCAACCTCTAGCCTTGTCTGTTAATGAATAAAGAAACAATCTTAGTCTAATGGTGTTTTCAGTAACACCATTCATCTTTATAGTGTCACAAATCTCCAAGAGCATCACCAAATGAATATTGGGATCATGAAGTGGCAATCCACTAAATTGGGCTTCTTGCACCATGCTTATCAACGCCGATTTGAGCTCAAAATTATTGGCATTAATGGTCTGGCGTCTTACATCTGCGTAATTTTCATTCACAATTAGTCTTACATAATCCTTCAAGGTATGTGACGGTGCATTATGTTCTCCTTCAACTATGGCTAGTATTTTCTTCTTACTTTATGATCTAAAGGTTTTTTAATCTACAGATCAAATATGAATAATATTTCAAGTTCTAACACGACCCATTCAACGTCAAAAACACACATAGAAAAGGAAAAAAATAAAAAAATATATAATTCTAAATTAAAACCAAATTTACCTTCTATCAATATTGGCAAAAATAAGAAAAAAATCAATCCCTATCAATGGTGTCAAAAACTTGATCGGTGTAAAATTGCAAGTGCAAAGTATCGTAGTTTTAAAATAAAGTGATAAGAAAAGTATCACCCTCAGGGATTAGTAACTTGTTTTTAACAAATACCAAAATTATACTAATCTCAATTTTATCTAGAAAAATCACTAGGGTTGTTGTAATTAAAATTTAAAATAAAATTAATTTAAAGAAAATGAGTAAAAGAAAATAAAGATATTGTTTAAAGATCAAATTAATAGGAATTTTTTTTTAGGAAATCAATTTCACCTGATCTCTCTTTATCTTTTACTCATCTAGCTAATTGAATTTAGTTCTCTCTGTTTGTTATGAATCTTTAAAAAAAATATTTAAAAACCTTTTTAATAGTCAATTGAAAATATTTTTGTTCATTAATTTACACAAAAATATGTAATTTAATAAAATAAGAAAATATTAAAACCAATGATTTTTAAAACTACACTAGTTCATATAAATCTTAATTTCATATTTTAATAGTAAATTACAAGACTAAAGTCATTTAATTAATTACCAGTTAATTAACAACATTAAACTCAAAATAAATGAGACAAACATAAAGATAAATAATTTTAAATTAATATAAAAAATCAAGCATAGTTTGAAATTAAATTATATCTTTTTTTTAAATAAAAATAAATTAACTTTTAATAACATAATTTTTTGAGAAGAGTTAAGAAAATTGAATCATAAAAAGAATCTATTTTCGTGTCTTATTTTAAGTTTTTTTTTGTTTTTTTTTCTTGGCCGCTCTTCCTTTTTTTTTTCTTGGCCGCTCTTCCTTTTTTTTTTCTTTCTCTTTTTTGTCTGCGCTCACTCTCACTCAAATTTTTTTTCCCTTGTTTCTGCGTAGTTTTCTCTTCTTCTTTTTTATTTGTACCCTCTCTCTCCGCCGTCTCCCCTGCCTCGTTAATATATATATATATATATATTAAACTTAGCTCCACCTTTTCCAGCTTTTCTTTTCTATATATATATATATATATATATAAAATATTTATTTAAATTTAATTTAAATACACCTTAATTTTTAATTTAATTTAAATAAATCTTGATTTAAATTTGAAAATTATTAGACATATGTTTATAAAATTTTGAATTTTAATTATCTTCGAATCTGCAATAAAATTTAAATAATAATAATGAATTTTAAATTCAATAAAAAATAAATTAAATTAAATTGAAATTAAAATTAAGAAATAATAACTTATGTTAAATTATACAAGTCATTAATGATCTATTTATAATCTAGAAATACCTATTTAACTGGTTTAATAAACAAGTTGGTTTATTGGGTAAGGTTTTATGTATTCTATTAATGGTAAAACAATCTTTTGTTATGAATATTAATTTTTATAAATTATGATATATTATAACATACAAATATTGTTAAATTATAAAATATAAGTACATCTTATATAGCATGTACTCAAATATCAAAATGATATTTTTTTATCGTATGGGTCACAGGTTAACCTGGAATAATTTATATCATATTTATGTTAAATAGATTTAATTGGTTTTACCCGTTTTGATCCAAATTTAATAATAATAAATCCAAATTCATGTCAAAGTCTTATATTAAAAGTCAGGGACTCTAAGTATAAGTATGATAATTTCTATTAACAATATTAAACAAATTATTAGAAAATTTAATATAAGGAATATTATTTTTTTTATCTATGAATATAATTTTTATATGTCATTTTTGATGTAAAAAAAAGTATTTATGGATTGAATTTGAAATGTTTTAATTAATTTACAATTCAATTTAGTTTATACAAACTTTATAATATACAATTTAACTGTAAATTACGTTCATTTAAATTAATTTGATTTAAAATATATTTAGTATTTTGAACAAGTTTGCACAATATTTTATATTTTTTAAAGTGACATAAATTTTTAATAAAAAATTATATAAAATATAAATCCTCTCAGCTTAAAATTTAAAACTATAATATACTGTTAATTTTAAGAAAGAACAAATAAATTTAGTAAATAACAAATAAAAATAGTATATATATAACATATTCATTTAATTATTGAGTATAGTATATTTCTTAATTGAGTGTGGTAAAAATATATTAAATATATTTCAAAACTCTTAAAATTTATAAATAAATATAAAAAGTTATTACATTTTAATATAGGTGGATCAAATTAAATTAAATTAGGGTAGATTAAAAATATTAATTAATTATTCAATCTATATCTTATAAATTTTATTTTTTTTATCTAATTTTAATTTGATCATTGTATGAAAATAATTTATAATTTATTTAATATGAACTAATTTTCTAGATTAATTGAATGAATGAATATTTTGTTGAAAAAAATGTGAGATCTTATTGTATATAACATAGACCTTACGTTTATATATTTAATAATTATTAATGATATCGGAATTAAACCAATTAGATTCAGAGATGTTACATGTTGCTCTGCATTGTGATATTATCTTAATTGTTGTTTTAGCAAAATAATTTATGGTTGTTTATTCTGAAAAAAATTATTTTACTTGTTTTATATACCATTCATATAAATCAATTAATATAAAGTATTATATCAATAATATTATAATAGTAATAAATAATTTATTCTAGATTTGATATTTACCCTAGCTCCATTTAAAATTGAAATTGGGCAAAATCACAGATCGGATAATTTTCCCCCAGACCCAGATCCGCTTTAAGACGAGTCGATCATCTCAATTTTCCGATCCCTTTCGTTGTCAGAACGCTGAACCTCGGGTCCTCGGGCGACTACTAACAATGGACGCAGATTCACCCTATCCCGAAACCCTAACTCAGGACGTTCAGGATCTCACTCTGTCCACCGATCCATTGACGGATCAGTTCGGCTCGCTGAACGACCTGAGCTACGAACTTGCCTCTCTTCAAGATCTGGCCAGTGGTGGTTCATGGTCGTCCGTTCTCGACAAGGTTGGTAGAGCACGAACCAATTCTCTTCTCCAAAAGCCTCACGACCATCTAATGTATCTCTCGTACAATGTCCTTGCCTTCACCAAATTACGTCGTTTCGCTGAAGCGTCCACTGAACTGGACTCCCTCGAAGACCTCGATAGCTCTCATTATCACTACGAATCGTATCCGAGTGTTTATCCGAATCGAAGAGGGTCAATGGTGCCCTTTTGTCTCCGGTGGCTTTACGCCCTCATTCCCATCAAATTGGGTCAACGCCAAGAAGGGCTCGACCGTTTCTACGTGTTGCTTGACCTTGTACGAACCAAGCTCAAGGAAAAGGAGAATCTGAGCATCTCTCTAAGTGTATGGAAGAAAAGAGAGGTTTTTGTAATGAATTCAGTTATTGGGATTCATTTGAATCAGAAAGAGTTTTCTGTGTGTTTTTGCTTAATTAAAGAACTAATTTCGAGGGACCCTGAAGATCCAATTTTGATTTCAAAGCTAGGGTACATTCAGATGCATATTGGTGATTTAGAAGGTGCAAAGACTTCGTTCGATAGGGTGGAAAGGTTTATGAAAGAGGGCAAGAGCGGTAATGGGTTGTTGAAGAAAGTTCAATTTCAGAACCTTGTGAACAGGAACAATGCATTGACGTACCTAATGGCTAAGGACTATGTTTCGGCTGTGAGAGAATATGATGAGTGCATTGAGAGGGATAATTGTGATGTGTTGGCAATCAATAACAAAGCTATCTGCTTGATGTATTTACGGGATTTGTCTGATTCGATTAAGGTTTTGGAAAATGCCCTTGAAAGAATTCCTACAATGGCTTTGAATGAGACCGTTGTGGTGAATTTGTGTAGTATGTACGAATTGGCCTATGTTAATCACGCAGATTCTAAGAAGACGCTCAGTAACTGGATTGCGAGGGTCGCTCCTGATGACTTTGATTCATCTTGTACTCGGATTTGAGGTAGCTTATTCAGTTTTATGCCTCTGTTGAGAATTCATCACTGTTTTCCGCTCGAGTACCATACAATTGACACTAGTTACTACATGGGTTGCTAGGATTGCATTTCTGGTGATTAATTTGATCTTCTTTATGTATGTCAAATCATTGTTGTTTGAGTAGTCTTCTGCTTCTTTGCCTTGCTCAAAAAGCAGTGGGTTAATTTTTGATAATTCATCACTGTTTTCCGCTCGAGTTCCATACAATTGACGCTACTTACTACATGGGTTGCTAGGATTGCATTTCTGGTGATTAATTTGATCTTCTTTATGCATATCAAATCATTGTTGTTTGAGTAGTCTTCTGCTTCTTTGCCTTGCTCAAAAAGCAGTGGGTTAATTTTGATATGAATACAAAAAGCAGTGGGTTAATTTTGATAATTCATCACTGTTTTCCGCTCGAGTTCCATACAATTGATACTACTAGTAACATGGGTTGCTAGGATTGCATTTCTGGTGATTAATTTGATCTTCTTTATGTATGTCAAATCATTGTTGTTTGAGTAGTCTTCTGCTTCTTTGCCTTGCTCAAAAAGCAGTGGGTTAATTTTGATATGAATACATGTATTTCTTGATTTCAAATGTAAGTTTATTGAATTCCTTTATGTTCTCCCACTGTTTAGTTTTTCCTAAAAACTCCCACTTTTGTTATAATTATTGTTGTTACTGATTAGCTTTAGTTTGGCTGTGCATGTGGCGTAGTTCAATCTGAAAACTCAGATTATGAGTTGAATTCTATCACTCAATCCTGAAGAAATTTTCATTAACTTCAGAGCAAAGTCGCATTCATTACAAAGAGAATTCAGCAAATCGTTTTATGCTAATTTCTCACCCTTCCCCTAGTAACAAATCAGATAGACTACAAGACAAAATAGTAAAAACGAAATGGCAGCTACACCCTAAGCTAGATATAATAAGAAAACAACAGTAAAACAACAGTAAATAAACAGCAAATAAGCAAAAGCTAAAGCGACATTAATAACGAGAAAATGACGATATGAAAATAAGCAACAACGTTGAAGAACTCGAGAACTAGTTGGAAGCAACCAACACCGAAAGAAAGAGATAACAAGGATCTAAGATCATTTTCATTATAATTATGTCTATTTTTAATCATTACAATTTTTTTTTTGTTTTGTATAAATTAGATCGTAAATATTCATTCATTAAGTGAATAAAATATTTTGTATGCTTAGGAATAAATTCTTCGAAAACTTAGCTCACATAGAAAACCAAGATACATTTTTTTTTTTTCAAATTTTGTTTCTTTTCAAAATAATAATAATAATAATAATTTCAAATTTATCCCATTATCATCTTCAGAAAATTTCAATCAATATGCAATTTTTCAAGCCAAGAAAACCATCCACGTGTCTACATGCACCTCGCCAGAGTCCCACACGTCGATCCATGCACGCTTTCTAAAGAAGACGATGTAAATGACACGTTCAATAAAAATGACACCAGTTCAATTTTCTAAAAAAATGATGCAAATGACATGTCGTCCAAGAAAACCATATGTTATTTCCTTCTTTTAGCCGGTTTAATCTTCCAATTATTGGTTTAGTCATTCCAACAGGCGGTTCACCCACTTTCTGATCGGTTCCCAAATTGAAATTTCCGATTTTAGAATCCTTGATCCATTTCCTATAAAATACAATTCATTTTAGTTCATTAGTTTTCCATCAACAATCATTCTCGTCTAAAACACACTAAATCTTATCCCGTTTTCGATTTTATTACTCAACAATCATGTATGAAACTACCAATACCAACCCCACTCTACCAAAATGATATGATGATCCTAGTCATTCATTATACATGTACTACTCAGACCAACCAGGTATGGTTCTAATGCTCAATCCCTAAATCAGGAAAACTATCATATTTGGAGTCATGCGATGCTCATAGCTCTTACCACCAAAAACAAAGATAGATTTATTGATGACACAATCACGAGGCCACCAGTAAACTCTGAGTCAGAAACCAAACAATGGACTCGATGCAACATTCTTGTCAAAGGATAGATTCTCAACACCATATCGCCTAAAATTGCGAAAAGTGTCACGTATAATGATACCGTATATGAGCTGTGGGAAGAATTGAAGAAACATTTTTCACACCAACATCATGCATCTATTTCAAATCGAGCAAGAGATCCATGATTGCATACAAGAAGATATGAGCATTGGAGAATACTAGACCAAGTTGAAAAGCCTATGGAATACTTGAGATGCACTATGTTCCCTTCCATATTGTAGAGGAAACATCGGAAAGGAACTACAAGAATACCAACAAAAGTAGTGAACCATAAAGTTCCTCATGGGGCTTAACATTGTTTACACAGCAACACGAGGAAAAATCTTGCTTATGGAACCTTTACCTGTAGTAAATAAGGTATACTCATTCATTGTTCAAGATGAAAAGTAGAGAGTTGTCTCCACACAAATTGTAGGAAGGATGTCAGAAGCTACCGTATTTGCCGCCAAGAATAGTCGTCCACAATATACTTACAAGAATTACCCACTAAGGAACCCACTTCTCAAGTGTGATCGATGCAACAAAATCATCCACAATTCTAAAAGCTACCAAAATCACCTCAAATGTGATTTCTATGGCCTCAATGGACATACCATCAATATATGTCGAAAGAAAAAAGGCGATTCAAGACAAGAAAAATGCAAGTTATAGCTTCCCTTCCAAAGTTCACCATAATGACTTTCAGGCAAGTAGCTCCGACACAAGGACACCATCCTATAACCTTACATATGTCCAATATCACGAGCTCCTTACACTTCTCAATCAAGCCAAATCAGGTAGCATGATAAGTCAAGTGACCAATCCTTGAAGTAACACATAATGTGCGAGTGTTTTCCATTCAAAAACCCATTAGATTTTTTATACTAGGGCAACTAATCACATGGTCTGTTCTCAAAGCCTTATAAGCTCCAACATTCCAATCATTAATCGACATGTGCATTTACCTGACCATTCACTTGCTCGTGTCACACATATTGGCATCGTACATTTCTCCAATAATTTCATACTCCATAATGTCTTATGTGTCCCCTCCTTCAAATTAAACTTGTTTTCAGTAGCTAAACTCACTCAAACTTCATTTTGTCATGCCACTTTCACTAATAATGTGTGTCTTGTTCAGGACGAATGCTCGGGGAAGATGATTGGGATGAGAAATGAGAAAACAGGACTCTTCTACTTGACTATTTCAAAAAAGGTTGGATATTTCTCCGTTTCAAATACCGTTCCAACCAACTCTCATCTCTGGCATCAACCTCTTGGTCATTTATCTGATAAAAGTTTGCGTGCACTTTCTCTTTCCATCAATGTACCCTTTTGTTCTATTAGTGATTGTTCTATTTTTCCACTAGCTAAGCAAACTCGTAATCCATTTCCTTTAAATTCTATCAATACAAAAGCATCTTTTGAACTAATTCATGTTGATATTTGGAGGGCTATCACATTCCAGTATTTAATGGAGCACATTATTTTCTCACTATTCTTGATGACTACTCAAGATGTACATAAGTCTATCTCTTAAACACTAAATTTGATACACGTACATTTCGCACTACTTTCATTAACCTTGGTGAAACACAATTTGTATCTTAAGTTAAAATCATTCGTAGTGATAATGGACCAGAATTTTCTACCAAAAGAATCATGCATCATACCAGTTGTGTCTCTACCCCTCAATAAAATGGTGTTGTTGAACACAAACATCATCACTTTTTCAATGAAGCTCATGCATTGCTCTTCCAAGCCAACCTCCCTAAACAATTTTGGGAAGATGCCATTTTTACAGCCACGTACCTTATAAATCATACTCCAGCACCTGTTCTCAAGGGTAAAACACCATTTGAAATCCTTTTTCACAAAGTTCCTAAGTATGAACATCTTCATGTTTTTGGTTCTCTTTGCTTTGCGTCTGCACATCATGATCAACCCACCAAGTTTGATGATATATCACATCGATGCATATTCATTGGGTATCCATATGGGATAAAAGGTTACTGAGTCTACTATCTAGAAACAAGCAAAACTTTTGTGTCTCGTGATGTTATTTTTCATGAACATGTGTTTCCTTATCCCACTTCCGTTGTCAACACTCCAACTCTTTTCTCTCCATCAGAAAAAACTATTTATGATGCCATGCCTGACATTCGCCAATCAACCACTCCAAATACATCACTTAATCATACACCATCATTCCTTCCAGCAATCAACTTACACACCCTTAATCTTCAAGATACACCTCCTAAAACACCATCATCACCTTCCGAACGACACATGACTTCTTCAACACCAGTTACATATAGACTTCGCCGATCCACTCATGTTCGTAGCTACCTCCAAAAGTATCATGTAGAAGTTCCCTTGCCTTCTCGGTCCTTCCCTTCATCTAACTCAGCATCGTTTGATAACAAAGGTACTTTTTCATTCCTTATCTCATGTACTTACCTATGATCGATTATCATCTACACATCGTGCCTTTGCTACTTCCTTTTCCATTCTCAGGGAACCAACCACCTTTGTTGAAGCTTTCAACAATCCAAAATGGGTGACTTGCCATGAAACAAGAATTGTATGCTCTCGAAACTAATGACACTTGGACGTTCCAATAGCTTCCTCCAAACAAGAAATTTGTTGGTTGTAAATGGGTTTATAAAATCAAGTATAATCCTAATGGCTCTATGGAACGATACAAGGCTCGGTTAGTGGCCAAAGGATACAGTCAGATTGGAGGTTTTGACTACCAAGAAACCTTTGCACCGGTAGCCAAACTTGTCATAGTTCGTCTCATTCTTGCCGTTGCTGCTGTTCAAAATTGGTATCTTCCCCAACTCGATGTCAACAATGTCTTTCTCTATGGTGATCTCCACGAAAATGTCTACATGTCTTTTCCACCTAGATTTGGACGAAAGGGGGAAACACAAGTATGTAAACTACATAAATCTATATATAGACTTAAACAAGTCTCACGACAATGGTTCATCAAGCTATCAACAACACTTAAGCTAACTAGTTTTAACTAATCCAAGTATGATCATTCACTATTTGTCTGAACCTGTGGTAATTCCTTTTATGCTCTTCTTGTTTATGTAGACAATATAATCATAACAAGAAACAATCTACAAAACATTGAAGAAACTAAGAATCATCTCATGTGAGAATTCAAGCTAAAGGATCTTTGCGAATTAAAGCATTTTTTGGGCATAGAAGTTTCCCGATCCAAGAAGGGAATTGTTCTATCACAACACAAATACGCATTTGAAATATTAGAGACATGGGTTATCTTGGTACCAAATCTGCCAATTCACTTATGGAATAGAATTTATCCCTTAGTAAGATTGAAAGAGAATTCATTAGTTACCATTAATATACTTGACCATCACACAGATCGACTTATTTTATGTTGTGTACATTCTCAGTCAATACATGGACAAACCACGACAACCACATTTGAAAGCAACTCAATGAGTGCTACGATATGTCAAGAATACACCAAATCAAGGTTTCTTTTTCTCAACGGTTAGTTCACTACAACTAAATGCTTTCTGTGACGCAGATTGGGCTAGATGCATAGACACACAATAATCAACCATGTGATATTGTATGTTTCTTGGAAACTCACTAATTTCTTGGAAGACTAAGAAGCAAAACACAGTCTCACAATCGAGTGCAGAAGCAAAATAATATCATTCTATGGCGACAACCTATTACGAAGTAACCTGGTTATGATATATTTTGGATGATTTGGGTATCAAACACTCCTAACCGGTCAAGTTATATTGCAACAATCAAGTTCCCTTTCACATTGCATCAATTCCAGTGTTTCATGAACGAACCAAACATAGAGATCGATTGCCATCTAGTGAGAGAAAATATTTAAGCTAGAATGATAAAGACTTATCATATCTCTACATGAGAGAAATTAGTAGATATCTTTACCAAATCCCTAAGTTTTCCATAGTTCTTGAACTTACTTAGTAAGTTAGGAATAATTAACATCTATTTCAACTTAAGGGAGAATGTTGAAGAAATAGAGAACTAGCCGGAGACAACCAACACTGAAAGCAAGATGCAACAAGGATCCAAGACCATTTCTACCATAATTATATATATATTGAATTATTATAATTTTCCTTTTGTTTTGTATAAATTAGATTGTAAACATTCATTCATTAAGTGAATAAAACCATTTCTTACAAACAATGAAGTAGTAAAATTTATCTAGATCTGCGTCAATTCTCCCTTAGAAAAAGATTTGTCCTCAAATCTTGGCAAAATCCAAATGCTACAAACAGTTGGGCAATTCAGCGGATTACCAACAAAGGATCCTCATCTTCATCTCAGATTTTTTATTGAAGTTGTAGATTCATTTAAGTTCAATGGTGTGACAGATGAGGCATTTAGGCTTCGATTATTCCCTTACTCTTTGCGAGACCGTGCTCGAGCTTGGCTAAACTCTTTGCCACTTGATTCCATTACAACTTGGAATGGTTTGGCGGAGAAATTCTTGATGAAATACTTCCCACCAACAAAGAATACCAAGCTTAGGAATGGCATTACTTTCTACCAACAACACGAAGGATAATCTCTATATGAAGCATAGGAAAGGTTTAAGGAATTGCTAAGGAAGTGTCCTCATCATGGTATTCCTTCTTGGATTCAAATGGAGACATTTTATAATGGTCTCAATGCTCACACAAGAACTATTGTTGATGCATCTGCTAATGGAGCTTTGCTAGCCAAATCTTACAATCAAGCTTATGATTTACTTGAGAAAATGGCTAGCAATAATTATCAATGGCCAATGGACAGAATGATAGCCATGAGAAAAGTAGTTGGAATGCATGAGGTAAATGATATCACAACACTTACATCTCAAGTTTCATCTTTGGTTAATCTTTTGAAGGTACAAAACTCGCCAGCGAGTATAAACTAAGTCCAAAATTCAGGAGTGTCATGTGTGTTTTGTGGAGGAGCTCATTTGTTGGATAATTGTCCAAATAATCTTGAATCCATTTGCTATGTGGGTAATGTGAATCGAAACAATAATCCATACTCGAACACATATAACCCAGGATGGAGACAACATCCAAATTTCTCTTGGAGTAATAACAACGTTCAAGGTGGTAATCAATTTAACCACCTGGTTTTCAACAACCATAACAATCACAAGCCTAAGAGAATAAGTCACCTACTAAGGACAATACAAGTGCTTTAATGGGGATGATGAAAGACTTCATCCAATCAGTGAAGACAAAAGTGTCAACTCAAGAAGCTTTAATTCGAAATTTGGAGAACCAAATAGGGCAATTTGCTCAAGCTATAAGTCAAAGGCCTCAAGGTAACCTTCCAAGTGACACAATTGTAAACCCAAGAAGAGAAGGTAAGGACCAATGCAATGCCATAGTCTTGAGGAGTGGTAAAACTTTAGAACAAGAACATAAGACAAAAAAGGATGAGGAGAAACAGGAAATTAAAAAGGATAAAGAGGATTATAAAACTAAAAAGCATAAGGAGGAACCAAAAACTAAAAAAAGGAGGAGAAAGAATTAGTGGATAAAGAGAGTAATGGAAAGAGAATAATTCAGCTAAAAAAGAGCAACCTTTACAAACCTACTATTCCTTTCCCTCAAAGACTGCAAAGCAAAAGTCCGATACACAATTTTCAAAATTTCTAGAAGTTTTCAAGAAGTTACACATAAACATACCATTTGTAGAGGCACTTGAACAAATGTCATCTTATGCCAAATTCATGAAGGATATACTATCAAAGAAAAGGAGGCTTGGAGATCACGAAACAATAACCTTGACTCTAGGTTGTAGTGCCATCCTTAATAGAAAACTACCACAAAAACTGAAAGATCCAGATAGTTTTGATATCCCTTGCACTATTGGGAACATCGGTTTTGGTAAGGCACTATGTGACTTGGATTCTAGCATTAACCTCATGCCATTATCAGTCTTCAAGAGATTGGGGGTTGGTAAAGCAAAACCCACTTCGATAACATTACAAATGGCAGATAGATCGATTAAGAGACCTTGGGGTGTGATAGAAGATTTGTTAGTAAAAGTAGAAAAATTCATCTTTCCGATGGACTTCATTGTTTTAGACATGGAAGAGGACCGTGATATTCCTATCATACTTGGTCGTCCATTCTTAGCAACTGTTATTGATGTACAAAAAGATGAACTTACAATGAGAGTGCAAGATGAACAAGTAATATATAAAGTTTTTAAATAATCTGAACCCCCTGATATTGATAATGCTAATGAATGTTTAAGGATAAATGTTACTTAATGTGGGGACAACTTAAAAGAATCTATTGATTCGCCCACACTTTAAGATTGCTACACATGATGCTATGAACATGAGCATAAACTCACCAGAAAACAACTCAACATTTTTTAACTTTGAAAGTATGGCATCGAAGGTTGACATAGTGGATTGTGTGAACTTTTTGGGGGATGCACCTCTCATGCATGTATCAAAGGCATTTTTTGAAAATTATGAGATAGGATCTAAACTCAAACCATCAATTGAAGAGCCACCAAGTTTAGACCCCACATTTTTACCCTCCTATCCCCAATCAAGTATGAAAGTGAAAGAGTCCAATGGAGAGGTTATGTTGGAAATACATAAATTGGATGAGTTACGATGTAGTGCTTGTAAGAATGCCAAAAAGTTCAAGGAAAGCAAAAATATGGCATGAGAAGCGAATTGAGCACCGTGTTTGTGAACCAGAGCATAAGGTATCATTGAAAAAAATCAAAACTCAAACTGTTTCCAAGAAAATTCTAAAGTAAATAGATATAAAGGGATGTGCCTTAGGACTTGATAGGACCGTCTAGTCAAGAACGTTAAACGTGACGCTAGTTGGGAGGCAACTCAACGTTATTTTACTTATATTTTCATTATTTTTTTTGTAGGTGAATAAATGTGGAGAGCAATGGTGCAACAAGAATGAGCATTTCAGCAAAAGATGTGGTGTGCCATAATTAAGGGAGTTTTTCTTTTCTTTTCATATTTATATATGTACATTGGGGAAAATGTGTTATTTAAGTTTAGGGGAGGGAACTTCATTCTCTACATTAGTATTTAGTATGCATTTTTAATTTTTAGGTTATTTTTAATCATGATTTGGGTAGAAATTGATAAATATATGGAAACTAAATGCATGCATGCTTGATATGAAACATATGAACTCAGTGATAAAAATTGGTTGTCATGACTAAGATAAAGAATGTAACATATTTGTTAAGATATTTACATTAATCATGTGATATGCTTGCTAGTTTTGATTTGATTGATTCAAATTTTTATACACATATTCATGATTGATTTTGGTGTTCTTATTGAGAGAAAATTTGTAATGATTTATACGAGTCAATTAGATCTACCAAGTTTTAAAATCTATTTGATCATCCCTTGAGGTGAAATCCTAAATAGTATTTAGCAAGAGAAATGATTTAGGCCTTATTTGGATTGATTGAGCCTTTCAAGCTAACCATTGTTAATATCTTTAGTCACCCATTTGAGCCTAACAAAGAACCATTCATATCTTTAAGCCACATTTAATGCCTAACCAATAAGCATTACCTTTATCCTTGCACCTTTAGCTTGTATGAAAAGAAAAAAATGCAATCATGTGTTCTGCTATAGAGTAAGGTGAAATGTAATGCATCTTAAAAAAAAGGAAAAAAGAAGAAAAAGAGCAGAGCTCACAACACAATTATCCCTCTAAAGAAAAGAAAATAAAGTTGAAAATAAGTTTGGGGGTTTTGTGAAGTTATAAAAAAAATAGAGAGAGAAAAGAGATGTGGAATAAAAAAATATCAAAAGAATATCAAAAAGGGTGCACTAAAATATCAAGTAAAAACTCAATTATAGTTAAAATGCCTTCATTTATCGATCCACCACCTAAGCCTTACATTACAACCATGTAAAGTCCTTATTGATCTTGAGCTAAGTGTATATTTATATTAGTGGAGAGGGATGTGAAAAATAGACTTATGAGACTTGTTCTAAGATTAAATTAATTAGCATGCTCATATAGGTTGATTTCGTGACTGCATTGGATGATATCATGTGAAGCACACACACATGAATTAATTTTTCAAAAACCTTGCATATCCTTGTATTGATGAATATGTGAACCTCTTTATCATAGACTTGTACGAATTATGAGAGAGATAGTTTTCGTGAAATATGCATGTACTAATAGAAGTATATTTATGAATATACTACCCAAGTTATTTTATTTAGTTATACTTAGCTTTACTTAGGATAAACAAAAATTTAAGTTTGGGGTGTGATGACTCTATGAAAATAAAGTCATTTGTGCATTTTTTACTTAATATTTACTTGTTTTATTTAATAAATAGTATTTTTATGGCCAAAAAAATTAAAATATAAACTTTTTAGTGAAAAAGGGTGAAAATATAATTTTTGGGATTTTTTGGATTTTTTATGATTTTTTATGAATTTTTAACACAGGACCAATCAGAATCTGTCACATGGCATGCCACGCAAGCATAGAGAGCAAATTATGTCACACCGCGTGTGAGGAGGATGAAACAGGCACCATGTGTTAGCACGATGTTCAATCCGAGTTTGGAAATCGATCAATGCACCATGCCATATTTCACCACGCCATTGCTCCAGCGTTCCACCCGTGCGCCACGCCATCTGTTCGCGCAAATCACGTCGTGCCATGTGTTTCTAACTCGATGAGTATTGACTATGACCAGTCTCCCTTGCCACGTGTCACTCCCTGATTCGCCCAATGAATTTCTGATGCCACGTGCCATGCTGTGATTGGTTGAAATTGTCAATTTTGCTTGTTTTAATCATAACCCTTGATCTGAAGATGATCGAACGGTTCAGATCACACCTAAGCTTTATATAAGCCCCTAATCACTCCATAAATCCTAAGTAGCATCTATTAGCATAATTTTGGTCAATTTTTGGTGCTAAAAAAAGAGAAAAATACAGAAAATTCAAGAGAAGAAACAATTTTGGTGGAAATTCAAGAGGAAATTAATACTACAATTCAAGAGATTGATTGCATTTATTTTTTTACTCTTTTCTTTATCAATTTTATGTATTTCTTTATAAAAATATGAGTTTTATGAACACAATTATGTGTAATTAATTTATTAATCTAAGGATCTTATTATCCCAATTTTCACCATGTGATGATCTAAAATTTTACCCCAGTTATAATTATAATTTAATTTGATTTGTATGCTATTAATTGTTTGGGCAACAATTTATCTATAGAGGTAATTTAATAGATTTGAGAGAATTATTTAATTGTTTGTCTTGATTAAATAACATG